>OW568874.1:0-600000 GCA_938743325.2 Pycnococcus provasolii | reverse complement strand
CGTTCGAGGTGAGGGCGACTCCGTCACGCCGAAGATTGTCCTGCATGCGGAGGTGTACATGCCGCACGGCGCACTCGCACTGTCCACCGCGAATGCCAGCATGCAAGATTCGGGCGCCTGGGGAGATCGCGACGGCGTGGAGTTTTATCTCAAGCTCGACGCGAGCGACATTTCGCGCGAGAAGTTCGATCGCGACGGACTGAGCGGTGCTTGGCAGACTCTCGGGCGCATCGACGTGATTGCGGAGGCGCTCGATGGGCATGGGCGCGTGCTCGCGAGCAGCCAGCCGCTTCGACTCCTCTCAGCGGCGAAGAAGGGTGCTCCAAAGACGCAGGTTTCTGCGAATGGAGTGGTCTGGCAAACGGTGCTTGGAGACGACGACGCCAAAAGTGCGGCGGAGCGTGGCGACTGGATCCGATTCGTGGTTCCGATGTCGTCGTTCGTTCCCGTGCAGAAGGCTACGCCTGACGCGGTCAAGGCGAAGTCCGCATCGTCGACGACGAAGACGACGCCATGGAACGTGCTGCAGCTTCGCGTGCGCCCTCGCGTGGATGCGAGCGGCGATGACGCTAGACTTCTGCCGTCGCTGCCCGGGACAACGCCGATGTACTCGCCTAAGCACTTCGTGAGTTTCTTCGTCGACGGCGTGAATCTTCTGCGTAACGCGTCGTCAGTTCTTGAGTACGGCACGATGACCCCCGTCGTTCCTATGCTCGAGGATGCGCGCACGCCTAGCGAGAAGGCGACGATCATCATCGACGACGGCGACAGCTACTTCGACGAGGACGGCGCGTTTGTGGGTTAATCAATCAATCAATCAATCAATCAATCAATTAGAGACTAAGATGAGATGAGCGAGGAAAGGATGGGCTTAATAAAGAGACAAAAAATTGTTGTGGTTTTTTTTAATGAGTAAAGTTGACGATTGTTTCTTCTCTAGATATTCACACCCTCGGGTGGCGCCTGGCCGGAGCGGTTGGAGCCCCAGCATGCGACACTCCCATCGCGTCGCAACGCGATCGAGTGACATCTACCCGCAGCGATCGCGACGAAGTCGCCGACGGGAGGCGTCATCAGGCCGTAGCCGGTAAATCCCCAGCACGCGATACTTCCGTCGCGTCGCAGCGCGATCGAGTGAAAGAGACCCGCTGCGATCGCGGTGAAGTCACCATCGACGCCGTGGGGAGGTGCCTGCCCGAAGTTGTTGTATCCCCAGCACGCGACGCGTCCGTCGCGTTGAATCGCCAGCGAGTGACGTTCACCTGCGGCAACTGCGACAAAGTCGCCTGGTATGCCGCTCGGAGGCGCCTGGCCGCTCCCAAACGGATAGTGATAGTCGTTGCGTCCCCAGCACGCGATATTGTTGCCGTCGCGTCGAATCGCCAGTGAGTGTCCTTCACCTGCGGCAATTGCGACGAAGTCGCCGTCCACGCCATCAGGAGGCGCCTCGCCGTCGTCGTTGCGTCCCCAGCACGCGACGCTGCCGTCGCGTCGGAGAGCGAGCGAGTGATGCCCACCCGCGGCGATCATGACGAAGTCGTCGCCGTTCACGCCATCAGGAGGCGCCTCGCCGTCGTTGTTGCGTCCCCAGCACGCGATATTGCCGTCGCGTCGCAGCGCGATCGAGTGAGCGTGGCCTGCGGCGATCGCGACGAAGTCGCCGTCGACGCCGTCGGGAGGTGCCTGTCCGAAGTCGTAGACGACGACAAAGTTGTCGTCATCGTCGTCGTCATCGTCGTCGTCGTCGTCGTCGCTTGACTCGCCTCCCCCCCAGCACGCGATACGTCCGTTGCGTCGAAGCGCTAGCGAGTGTTCACCACCCGCAGCGATCGCACCGCCTAAGAGCGGCGCCAATCGAATGCGCTCCTCTTCCTTGGCGAGCCGGCGTTCTCGCTGCCACGGGAAAACAACGATGGATAGCGCGTTGTACGCTAACGCTCCCAATTGAGCACGCGTGTGTGCTGACATGTGTGCAATTTTGTGATGTGAACAAGTTTGAAATCCGAGGATGCAAAGCAGGCCAAAGAAGAACAAGGCGTCACGCAGAGACGCACAGACGAGTTTTTCCCTCCTACTAACCCTAACCCTAACCCTAACCCGATTCGGGGTTTCGCCTTTTTTGGGGTCCCCCTCCCCGGTACCTGGCGGCGGCGCCTTTTTCGTTCTCGTGATGGCGACGACGACGACACCGCACATGCACATGTGGTTGAGAAGAAGACTATTCTTCGGAGCCACGGCCATGAAAGTTCCATATGCTCAGCACAACGCTCATGTGAAGCGTATTCACATGTCGTCTTTTTTGGCTTTTTCGTACAAGTCGCTCGGCGCATCAGATGCGAACCTGCCTCGCGTCTACGTCGACTTGGGGGATAACATGGACGTCGTGGTTGGAGATGATGATGATGCCAGCGGTCAGGCTTCCCGGTTGACTTCGGGTCTTCAAGGGGGAGCTTTTTCAGTCGCTTCGTACGCCGTTGGCGCAGCCGTGCCCATCTCACGCGATGCAACCAAACACCTGCGCGCTCTGAGAATAAGACAGGGAGACCCCTTCGACATCTGCGACGGGTTGGGAAACGTCGCCACGTGCACGCTGATGCACGACGACTCCGCCAACAACAAACGCAGGCAGCAGGATACCTTGGCTATCGTACAGCAGGCGCCACGTCACGAGCCGCCGCCGACGCCCGCGTGGACGCTTGCTGTGGCTTGCGGATCCTTAAAGGGTGGGCGCGCGGACTGGCTCGTTGAGAAGACGGCGGAGCTCGGCGCGGCGACGTTTGCGCCCGTCACCTGCCATAGGTCGTCGAACGTATACGACGGCAGAATAACGAGGTGGAAGAGGCTTGCGCGTGCTGCCAGCGAACAGAGCTTGAGAGCGCACTCGCTCAATTTTTCAGACCAGCCTTTGGACGTGAGAGACCTAGCTGCCCTCGCATCGAGCGGAAAGCCGGTTCTCGTTGCCGCGGCGGGTGGTGAGCGCGCCGTGGACATCTTTCGAGACGAGAAGTACGGCGGCGCCAGCGAAGGCGTGCTCGTCGTGGGACCAGAGGGTGACTTCACGCCAGACGAGCTCAATCTTCTCCTACAGAGTGGGGCGCAAGCTGTGGGATTGGGGCCGTCGCGTCTGCGAGTCGAGAGTGCCGCCGTTGCGCTTCTCAGCGTTGCGCGCGTATTCGCGATGTCCTAACGTCGTGCTGTAACGAATCATCATTATACATTACTCTAACACAATTAATTATACATGATTTTGCGCCGTATTGTTATTCTTTGGTGCGATCGCACGCTTCGCGATGAATGCTTCCACCATTCCCATGTTTTTGACGTTAATATTTCCGATACTTTCAAAGTCGAGCTCCGCACCTTCCATTACGGCCATCATACGCGTTTGATCGGAGCAAAGGACGGTACCAGGCTGTGCCGCCTGCTCGAATCGCGCCGCCAGATTGACAGCGGCACCGTACAAATCGTACTGTGGTTGCATGAATCCAACGACACCGCTGAAGCATCCGCCCGAGTTGATGCCGACTCTCATCTGGACCTTGGCATTGGAATCGGAATGCCACATTTTGTTCTTCACCGCTTCAAGACACTCCAGCCCAAATTTAAGGGCGCGTGTTGCCTGCTGCTCGGAATCGCTCGAGTCGCCAAAAGCCTCACCAAGCCCGACGGCGCCAAGCCAGCAATCGCCTATCGTGCGCAGCTTCGTAATCTTATGTGTCCTTGCCACCTGTTCGATCGCGACGAATATCGCGTCGGTGATTTTGAGCACGGCTGGAGGTGGCATGCCAATCGTCTCCCTGGAAAATCCGACGAGGTCCATGAAGATGATCGTACTAAGGCTGTGCTCGCGCGGCCGCACGCCATTAATAGGCTCGTAGTTCGGGTCCTCCGTTACCACCAAGTTATTTGCCTCAGCGGCGCCTTCTCTTAACTTTTGCAGCGACCTGCTGCTCAAGCCGTGTGCAATGAATGCCGATGTGTCCGGCTGCACTTTCCTGGTGTGCTTGGTCGCAACCGCTTTCTCCCTCGATTTCAACTCCGTCGACAGCATGCTCGAATTTATCAGCTCGTCGACCACCGCCTTGGGCATGATCGAGCGCAGGATGCTCATGTTCGCCTTGAGGAGCTTCTGCTGGCCCACGGTCTTTATGGCAAGCGCTCCTATAACGACTACCGTCACGCCGATGTTGGTGAAGAAGTTGAGCACGTGCGAAATTGCGCTCCAACGCAAGTCCGTTCGGCTCGTGTCGTAGACAAAGTTCACTTCGAGAATCTCGGCGATGGTGGTGAAGCCGACAGCGGCGACGAACGCCGCGAAGAATATCTTGGGTCGCGCGGGGTCCTTGTGCACGAGCAGTGCCGACACGGGCGAGATGCTGCCCCACAGGATGACGTTACCGCTCTTGCATGTTCCTCCAATCGCCCAGCTAAGTGTTGTGGGCAGCACGAGTACAAGTATCTCGTGCGCCAACGAGAGCCAGTGCACGACTCGCTCGTGGTCCAGTGCGAATGCCCTGAAAGCCGCGACAGCCACGAGCATGCTCAACGGGTACGCGAGCGGTATGGCAAACACGAGCGGGTTATTCATGCCTACTAAACCAAGTGCGAGCGCAGTCCACATGAGGGCGCACGCCGAGCACGCGGCTGTGATGACCCACAGGCTGTGCAAGCTGATTGTGATGAGTTTCTGCGCGCCAGCGATTCGAAACATGACCGAGGGTTCTCTTCGTCGACGTCGACGTCTTCTTGGGCCTTGAGAAAATAATCTCCACCACGGTTTCTTGCTTTGATTGTCACGTTCGTTTGCTCTTTGACTGTCCTTGCGTCGAAACGAGTCTTGCAAGCTCGTGGAATCTTCGTAGTTCGAGGCATACCAGTCGTCGTTGTTGTCTTCTTTGAACTCAGACGTGGATGTCGTGGTCTCTGAGTTGGTGATAGAAGTCTTAAGATTCCCCGCATGATTCACGTTCATGTGGGAACCCGGTGCCCTTAACGCCATCGACCGGGATCTGTCCTCCTGACCGACCTCTGACAGGGAGGGCTGCTCCCCACCTTCCAGCGAACGAGATGGAGCTTCCGGAGCTTCCGGAGCTTCCTCGACGACCGCACCATCATCATCACCACCTTCTTCCCGGACTTCCACGACAGTCGACAACATTTGACAATCGAATCACCCGAGGTGCGAGGAGACACGCCGAGACAACGTGCGAGCCTGAGAGAGTGGTGTGCCGTACTGGGTGCCCGCGGGAGGTGGTACCGTACCGTACCGGTCGTTTGCCGGACTGTCACTTGTCAGGGCAGGGTAAGCCGCGGCATACATATGTGTACATCCCACCTTACTGGCCCGACCATTATTTCACATTTTTACAATATATATTTTTTTTCACTTTATTTACCCGGGTAAACTTAATCCGTTCCCTTTCCATGTTACTTTACCAATTACCATCCCCCCCCGGGCGGCCGCCGCCGTTGAAATCACGGTTCTATTAGTCTATAGAATAGCGTTGCACCGACCTGTTGCACCGATGTTGCACCGAATCCTCCGAGAATCACCCATGCGAATCAACGGAATCATCATGATCATGCGAATCATCAGCAGGGTTGGCGATGGCGTCTGTCTTGAGAAGACTCGAGAGACCTGTGGACTCGAGGGAGGTGATTTTACTCGAGGGAGCGAGGCGCCGGGCAAGGTAGGGGCTCCGCTCCGGGCCTTGGAAAAAAGGTCTCCGTGCAAGGAACCCCGAAAGACAAAACCCGAAATCATTCTACACTAGTAGAGTGTACAGCAAGAGTGTACGATCAGAGTGTAAGTACGATAGGGTGTTAGGGTGTTAGGGCTGTGTTAGAGTGTTAGGGTGTTAGGGTTAGGGTGTTAGGGTGTTAGGGTGTTGGTGTTAGGGTTAGGGTTAGGGCTAGATCTCTCACCCCCCTTCCCCTTCCCCTTCCCCTTCCCTCAGGTGAGTGAGCCTTGTTGGACGAATGCGCGAGCCATCCTAAGAACCACCAACCGGGTAATCCTAAGAAGACTATGGCGGGCTACTCGCGCTCCGGCCTTGAGTCCCTCATGCGGCGTCTGCTCCCGCAAGTCTCCAAGTACCTCCTAGACGACGTGCCGATGCGAGAAATCATACCATCCCTGTCGGAAAAGTACGTCAGCGCCGCAGAACTCTCCGCTCACTCGAACCCCGAACGCGCAGCAAGGCGAGCACGCGACGTCTCTCGTGACATCAAACTTCTCGCGCAGTCAACCAACAGAGAAAACGTGCATGATGACGTCGACGCGTTCGTGTCGTTAGCTCAACCTCAAGTGTCGGAAAGAATACACTCCATACTTGTCAACGACGCTGTCAGCGAAACAGTCAAGAAACTTGACGCGGAACTGCGCGCGGCGCCAGGAAGCGTCGGAGGGATCGTCGCCAGTGCGCCGACACTTCAGGCAGGCGTGTGCGATGTGGGAACAATAAAGCCTTTCATGCAGCAGAGATCAGCCATGGCGCGCGCTCTCGGGTACAACGTCGTCGCCAAGATGAGCACCGTACCTGGGGCTGGACGTGGACTCTTCCTCAACGGCGGCGACGTCAAGCAGGGCGCCGTGCTTGCGCTGTACCCCGGCGTCGTGTACTTGCTCGAGCGTGTGCTGTCGCTCCAGAGTGTGCTACAGAGCGCTCGCGATGACGGGTTCGAGGACAACGAGTACCTCGTCTCAGCCTTTGACGGAACCATCACGGACGCGCGGCCGTTCCTCGCGCTGCAGATGGCAACCACGAAGAGTGCTGCGACGCCTCATGCGTGGGCATTCGTCACCGAGAACAACGAGCTGCACACGTGCATTCGGTGGCCGTCGTTCCACCGAAGGGGAAGCAGCAGCCAGAGCCTCGACAACACGGAGGGCGCCCTCGACGTGAACCCCGTGAGCGCGCTCGCGTACGCGCACTTCGCCAATCACCCTCCGGCTGGCACTGCGCCCAACGCGGTTCTTTGTCACACGCAAGTCCGCTTCCAGGAGCTTGTCCAAGCCTCCGCCGCAAGCCGCTCGGGCGTCACACCTCATCCAGAGGTTATGCTGGCGTTGGGTGATCATGAGGGTGAGGTGGCGCGCTTGATGCACGCACTGCTTCCCGAACGTCTGCACAAGTACCTACGACTCTACGAGCCACCAACGGTGCCATATCGGCTGCGCAACATGATTCCCACCACGTATTGCGACGCAAACCTGGACAGCGAAGGCAGCTACGAGCCGGACGTTGCGCTCCCTCTCGCGGTGCTGGTAGCATCGCGCGACCTGCGTGACGGCGAGGAGCTCTTCTTTGACTACCGGATGGATGACGAGTACGAGCTTCCACCGTGGTACAGCAAGGTGGTCGAGGAAGAAGTGTCGGAGGCCCCCATGTAATTTGTTGTATCAATAAATATAATAATTTCATGTCATACTACTACACCGCCTGTGCGGCTCGCGCGGCGGCTCGCAGCTGAGCCGCAAGCTGCGTCATTTCCTCCACGGTAAGCTCGAGCGCGACGCGTCGCGTGGCTGCGTCCCCGTTTGCCGCCTGCGCGGCGCTCGGCGCGATGTGCCACGTGACGTCGTAGACGGGCGGCGGCGGCGGTGCGTCTGGCGAACTTCGCGTTCCTCCAGCAGAACCGCTTGCTCTCTGCCTCATTCTCCACTGCACACCCTTGAGCTTAGGCAAGGTTCCAAAGCTGTCGTGCGCCGCCAGCGCGCCTTTGACATCCGCGGCATGTTTTGAGAGAGGGGTCGCGAGCGCGTGAGCGACAGCTGCGTCGACGTTGAATGTGTCCGTGAGGAAAGTTGTTACGCTTTCCTGCGAGTTCAAAGGAGGTTGCTGTGCGAGAGACGTCAAGGCTGCCGCGAGTGCCGCTTGTGCCGACTTGTCCGCCGAGGAGGACGGCTCGGCGTTTAAGACGAGTGCGTTGCTGATTTGCGACACGACGACGTCGAGGTCTGAATTTTTTGACGACTTCCCCACCAGTTCTTTCAGCGACGAGGCGATGGAGTCGCCACTACTGTGCGACATGACTGACGCTAAAAACTATATTCCACCGGGTATATTATATCGTGCAACTTGTACTGTATTTATACAAGGCAACAAGCGACCGAGCAAAACCTTAAGGGCGTTACCACCCAACCTTACCAAAATCGTTAAAGGTAGCAAGAGGAGCCCTGCAGGGCAGCCTGGGGAAGAGTGCTAACCCTAACCCTAACCCTAACCCTAAACCCTAAACCCTAAAACCCAGGATGACCCATGGGTCAGGAAATCCTCCTCCAGTGGATTCCCCAGCTGAACTTCCCCGGTGAGCCCCGGCCCCTTTCGTTTTGCGAGGCGGCGGCGCTCTTCGGTTCATTCTCTTCCGTGCACGCACACGCACGCGTGGTACGCAGCCTCACTTATATAATATAAGCTCCTCGTAAAGTAAAGTACAAAGTACAAAACCTTGTTAGTACTATGCCCGATGCTGATATGGCAGTGGCGGACGCAGGAGGAGCCTCCGCGGAGTTCGCAGACGGACCGCTGTCCGTGCTCACGTCGTCCGTGAAGTCGTCGTCGCAAGTCCTCATCAGCCTGCGAAACAATAAAAAGCTCCTAGGGCGCGTCAAGGCGTTCGACCGACACTTCAACATGGTGCTTGAGAACGTCCGTGAAATGTGGACGGAGACGAATCCGAAAACCAAGCAGACGACACATAAGGACCGGTATATCGCGAAGATGTTTTTGCGGGGGGACACGGTCGTGTTGGTTCTGCGTAACCCCAAGTAGATGTTCGAGACGGAGCCTCCTCTCTTCTATCTACTGTATGTTGGTTGGTGTAACCATAAGATAACATAAAGCAATACATAAAGCGGCTAAAGTGCCGTACATGTACATACAGTGCACGACAAGCTGAGATGAAACGAAGATGAGATGGAGTCGACCCTCCCTCCATCATGAGAGGACAGTTTCCACACAGTCGCCCCCATCTGCCCATGGTGCGGAAAGACGGTCGTAGCCCTAACCCTAACCCTAACCCCTAACCGCATGCGGTAGACCTCGTTTCCTTTCCCGCCGGAATTCCGTCCCCTCCGCCCGGAGTTTCCCACACTTCCATGGCGCCGCAAATTGCCACCCATGGCGCCGCCCCATGCGGGGACGAACACGACGCCGCACAGGGGCGAGAGCGTGTCGATGTCGACGACGATGTCGAACACACGGCACAAGGCCAAGGCGAAAACAACACGCCGTCGAAAAATACAAACAACAACAACAACAACAACGACGACAGCAAAAACAACGGCGTGTTCGTCCCCTACGTCGCACCTACGCACCTGAGACTCACGCCGAAACCTCTCCTGTCCAGTGTGCCGTGCAACTTAGCCATCAGAGCGTCAGCGGGACTCAAAAGTCTACACGCCTCCATCGCATCGCAAAACGACAGTGCCTGCGCACACTCGCTCTCTTCTCATCAGACGACTCCTCCGCTGACGTCAAATCCAGCAGCCGTGGGGTCAGCCGTGTTGGCCAAATCACCCGTCATCGTCAAACACACGCACACGAGCCGTGAGGTGTCCGCGTCGGCATCAATAGGTAACAGCAAGAACAAAGCCACGGCGCCGGCGGCGGCGGCAGCAGGTGCAGCCAAGTCTAATGCTGCAGCATCCGCATCCGCAAAGGTTGTGCGCACTCTCGCGGACGGTCGGCTCGACGTGGGCGCTCACCTGCCGCTGCTTGCGGGGAGGTACAGATACGTGTGCACGATAGGCTCTGGCGCCACCGCGGATGTCGTTCTCTGCGACGACACGTTCCAGCCGCAGGGTGCAAGGACGAGCACGGTGGTGGTCAAAATAATCAACCGACGGTACACGAGCTGCGCGAAACACGAGGTGCGCGTCATGCGGTACCTGCAGACGTTTGGCGGCACGGTGTTCGAGCCCAACGCGTGCATGACGGCGGCACACGCTGGAGGCGCGTGCGCGCGCCTCCTGAACGCGTTCAGCTTCCACGGCCACGCTTGTCTGGTAGTCGACAGGTGTCATGGGGGCACGCTGCTCGAGTACATCGCGGACAGTGCCGCGCACACTCGGGAGGCGCGTGCTGTGGGCGTGCGCAAGCTCGCCGTGCAGCTCGTCTCCGCGCTCGCCGCGATGCACCGCCGTGGGGTGGCTCACGCGGACCTGAAGCCTGAGAACATATTGCTCACGCGCCCGCTTGCCAGCCGCGGTGGTGCGTCGTCGGGCACCGCACCAAGCCTTGCCGTTCGGCTAGTGGACTTTGGCAACGCAATCGCGGTGGACAAGAAGGAGGGTGGCCGACGCGCCACTGCGGCTGAGCACGGCCACAACGTGGGCACTCTGCCGTACCGCGCTCCAGAGGTTCTCATGGAGTGCGCGGACGGCTTCGACGAGCGCATTGATATTTGGGCGCTTGGGTGCGTACTTGCGGAGTGCGCGTTGCACCGCCCTCTGTTCGAGGTGTACTCACCCGCGCAGCTGCTGCAGCGCATGTGCGAGGTACTCGAGGGAACGCCTCCGCTATCGATGCTTGGCGATGACGCTGCCACGCCTGCACTCGGCTGGCTGCGTGATGCTGGCATCGACATGGCGAATGCCGAGCCAGCTTGCAAATTTAGGCGCAACACGCGCCTGTTCCGTGAGCTCATGTCTGCCACGGATGCGCAGGCTGCGGATGCCATCTGCTGGATGTTGAGATTCCATCCAGATGACAGGCCAAGCTTTGGCCAGCTGGCGAGCCATGGCTTTTTGAGAGGCATGGTTGACTTGGGCGTGGTTGTGAGTGTGATGGAGGAGAGCATGCAGAAGCCGGTGGTGGTGAGAGAGGCTGTTCCTGTGCCACCTGCGCCTGTGCTTCCTCCTCTCGTCTTGAAAAAAGAAGACGAGGTTGAGGAGGAGGAGGAGGAGGAGGAGGCGCCTTTGAAGAAGTTGAAGAAGCCATCGCTGAAGAAGAATGCCGCCATGTTGGACGACGACGACGACGACGACGATGATGATGATGACGGCGAGAAGGAGGAGAAGATGGAGGAGGAGGAGGTCAAACAGAAGGAGGATGGTGATGCTGGTGCTCGTGCTGGTGCTTCACCGGCACCATCACGGAAATCAAAGAAAAAGGAGACGCTGACAACAGACAACAAGAAGCGCGGCAGTGAAATGGACGGATTTCATGGTGGATTTTATTCGAAGCGCCAGCGCAAGTCTGGAACGACGGAGTGGTGGAAGTCGTGAGGTGGATTGCATTTTTGTTTTGCTTTTGTATCAATATTGGAAAAAGAAGAAAAAACTACTTACCTTTCGCTGGACAAAGTGACTCACGTTCTGATTACTGAGTGAGTGATCTTAAGAAAAACACCAAATCCTCCCACCATCCGTCGACTTAACAACTTTTTTTATGCTTTTTGGCTGCTAAAGTAGTTTTTGTTCTTCTCCTGGATAGGCGGATGACATCCAAATCTGCATCTAGATCTTGTCAACCTTAGCGGCAACCACGGACGGGTTGTTCTTCTCCAGCAGGTCACGTCCCATCGCCTTGAAGTCGAACGTGCACGTGTGCTCCTCCGGCTGCCTGTGCGAGGCGCAGAACGTGTAACTGCACCGGCACTTGAATCCAAGCAGCCCCACTTTCTTGTTGCAGGTAAAGCAACGATTGTGGTTCGTTTGGACAGGTGGAAGCTCGTCAGCAGCTGCGGCAGCCGCGGCACTCTCCGCCGGGGCATCCGTCATTTGTTCGTCCGCGACGACTGCACATGGCGGGCAATGCGGGGAAATGGCCGCTGCTGTTTCGGCGACGGCTGGCGACGGTGCTGGTGCCGGCGAAGCGGGAGCAGCAGCTGCTGCTGCTGGCGACGACTCAGCGGCTGTTTGCGGCGTGGTAGCCTTGGGCGACGCGACTGTGGCTGTGGCAGTTGAGTTGACTGCTGCCGCCGCGGCCGCCGCGGTATTTTCCGCAGCCTGGAAGTCCCGGTAGCATTTCGAGCACAGGCCCTTTGTGGATGCGTTTCTGTTTGTTTGTTTTTTCGTGTGTTGGGGAGTGTTGTTGGCGTGAGTCTTGTGTCTGCTTTGGTTTTGGTTTGGTTTGGTTTTTGCCCAAATCGCCCAAATCGCTAACGCCAAGCGATCCTTCCGTTTTATTTTTCTTTTGGTTTGCAGAACAGACGCGACGCGACGCGACTTCGAGTGTGTGTGCGCGTGACGTTCCCTCTTCTCCCCCCCTCCCTCCTGCTGGTTGAACAACCAAACCAAGCAGCGCGCCTTCTTCGTCGAACCGAGAGAGCCGAGCCTCGTTCTCGTTCGGTTCGTGTTCAAAAACCCGCACCACCACCACCCACCAATCTATTCACGTGAGCCCTTCGAGTGTCCGTTTCCTTCGGCATTCCTTCGGCACCAAAGTACCAAAGGCGCTGACGAGAAGAAGCCACGCCACTGAACAAGAAGCCACTGAACAAGAAGCCACTGACACACGAGACAAAAAACAAAGACCAAAAATGAACGAAAATGAACGCACCCGAAGAATCCACACCCGTTTGCGCAGAGCGGGTTGGACGCGGCATTGCAGGAGGGCGAGGCACTGGACTCCATGGTATTATATGTATACAAGAAGAAGAGAGATAGAGGCAGTGGCACAGAGCTGTGAGGAAGGAATGACGACTGACGTGGTTTGGCGAGCGTACGAGCACCGGGGGACTGTCGGAACTGCTTCCAGCCGAGTCCGAGGGGCCAGGGGAGGGGAACGCGTCGAGAAGAGAAGGGGGAGGAGGGGGAGAGGAGAGGAGGGGGGAGAGATAACAAAGCTTCTCGGACCAAGTGGGTGGGTGGACCTCGTGAGAGATCCTTGTCCCCCAGACCCACATTTATCTGTCTGTGTCTGGGGCCAAGGCTGCCCCCTGAAGGTTCAGGGAAACAAATAGAACTAAAATGCCTTCTGGAAGTCTGGTCTGGGTCGACATGGACCCAGAAAGAGCGTGCTTTTCTTCTGTCGTCACCAACCCCTCATAAAGGTTGCTCTACCCGGTAGGCTCTGGACGGATTCCTTTCAAGTAGGGTTTCTCTAGGACGGTCAGCTCCTCGCCTCGAATGCTCAATTCTACCTGTAAGTAAAGGTGATACGCGCCCTTCGACGAGTGCTCACGCGTTTCTTTCCTTTCTTTCATGCTTTTTTCCACGACTCGGCTCGTGCTTTCTTCCCCAGGGGGTGGACCACCAAGCAGCCAAGAGAAAAAAATCCTCAAAAAAGTCGTCAAAAAACCGAAAAAAGTGCGCACCGAGAGACGCGGTGCGCTCCTCCTCCTCCGAGTAGGTCAGAAGATACGTCATGGGTGCGTGGCACCGAAGGAAGGCAACGAAGCACGAGGAGAAAAGTAGTACCTCGTACTACAGTAGACTATGTAAGGGAAGTTAGCGCTATCCAAAGACCCCAAGATGATCAGAAGAGGAAGGGAGGAACGGGAACGTGCGCGTGACACTACCGTAGACTATCCTACCTATCGTAAAGACGCCTGATGACCTGAAGAGGAAAAGAAAAAGCAGTCAATAAACCCGACCCAGGTCCCCGACCATACATACCAACCTTGAAAGTGTCAACCCCCAAACGAAACCAAAACCCAAGTCCGGTTAGCAAGTCCGGTTCCGCCGAGCCCAGGCACCAGGGCCCCGGGGGGGGTGAGGATAAGTCTTCTCCTTCGGCCGTTCGGTTCGGCGTTCCCAAAAAGTAAAAACCTTCTGCTTCTTTCTGGGACACGTCTTCCCATCTTTCCGTGCCTGGAAAACTGTGTCTGGTCGACACGTGTGGCGGCAGGCATGCTTTCCTCTCTCCCTTGTGGTTCTTTGTCTGCTCCTCGTTGTAGGAGTCCTGATGTGCTCAAGAAGAAGCCTTCGAAGAACTTAGGGCGATGGGTTTTGAAACGTGAAGAAAACAGACGTGCTTCTTGTGTGGCGTATGGGGTGCCTAGGCCTTCGAATCATAGGCACTGTGCTCATACGCCGGCGTCGGCAATGTCGGCGTCCCCAATGGCAATGTCGGCGCCACAAAGACGACATCACCGAGACCTACGCACAACACACTCCGTGTCATCAACAAGCGCCACCGGAGCAGCAACAGGTGGTGGTCCGAACGAAGACAGTGCTGACAGCGACAGTGCCGCCGCCGCCGCCGCCGCTGCCGCCGCCGCCGCTGCCGACAACGAGAGTAGTCAGCCGCCGGAAATGTCCAACATCACAAAGTTCATGTACTCGCTCGTCGTCATGTCGCTCGCATCCATGGCGTTCGTGCTGTTCCAAAATAGACAGCTCATCACACATAACATACTGCACCTTCTCAAGCAGATCGAAGGCATGGGAATGTGGGGACCACTCGTGTACGTGTGCCTCTACACCATCCTCGAGCTCCTCTGCGTGCCGTGCATACCGCTCACAATGACCGCGGGCGCCATATTCGGCGTGCCCTTGGCCGTCGCGCTCGTCGCCATAGGAAGCACAATCGCAGGTGTCTTGGCGTACACAATATCGAAAAACTTATTCCGCGACAGCTTCTCCAAGCTGCTCAGCCGATTTCCAAGCTGGGAGGCGATCGATCGCGCAATTGGACGTGACGGATTCAAGGTGCTCTTCCTGCTGCGCCTCAGCCCGCTCATACCGCAGGCTACCGCCAACTACCTGTACGGCCTGTCGAGCATCAAGCTTGTGCCGTACGCCACCGCCACGTTCCTGGGATTTCTTCTGCCGTCTTTCGCGTACGTCGCGCTCGGCCGCGCGAGTCGAACCATTCTCGACGGCATGAACACGAACGGAAACCTGAAGGAGGCTGCCGCCACCATGGGAAGCATCGAGGCGTGGACGATGCCGCTCGGACTCGCCATCACGTTCGTCGCGACGGCGCTGGTCGTGCATGTTTCACAGCAGGCGCTGGACAAGGCGATGCTAGAGAGCAGGGAATCGTACGACGAGGACGACAAGAGTTCGAACGAAGGAAGGTCGGATCCGATAGGCGGAACTTAAGAACGCTCATTCAGTTGTAAATCGAACGCTTATTCACATACATCACGCGAGTTCGGTCCCACCACCATCACCACCACCACCACTGCCGCCGCCGCCGCCACCACCACCACCACCACAGCCGTCGCCTGCCTGCCTGGGACGTCCGGGCTGGCTGCTGGCTCGTGCAACGTACCCCCGGGCCGGGGGGAAAGTTCTAACTTACGTGTCCAAAACCTGTCACTCTTTGTATGTCCGCCGCCTCTGGTGGCGCTCGCTCTGTGTTTGCCCCTCCGCCGCCGCCGCCGCCGTCCTCGGCCTCTGCGTCTCCCCATAGTCTCCTCACCACCCTCGACGATCACGTCGGCCTCTACCGCCTCGGCAGCTACCTCTACCTGTGCGGGTGCCTGTTCTTCGGCCTCGACGCGCTCGCGCAAGGACACAGGAAAGTCGTTCTCGCGCACTTGGAACGTGCTGTGTGTGGTGGTGACAGTCACCGCAGCAGTGAGCAGCAGCCAACGCACGTCTCTCCTGAGACAGACGTCGGACGGGATACCCCAACGACAACGGCAACGAAAACGCCTCAAACGCAAACCTTGTGGTGGTTCTGGTGGGTGCGCGCGGCGTACCACGCGCCCAAGTACTACTCGCTCGGTGTGGTGTGCTTCACGGTGGGTACCATCTGCTTCGTCGCGGACGCAGAGAGACTCAGAAGAACGTAATCGCGATGTGGGCTCCTGGGAGGAGCGGAAGCAGCATGCGCAACGCAGCCTTTTCCGTCATTCGAACAGGCGAACCTTAAAGTTTAACGACAGCTGCTGACTGATGCGGACTATGTAAGGTAGAAGACTAAAATATGTCGTCGTATAAAACCATTTATGTACCGGTGCAGAGATGTATCCCCCAGACCAGGGAATTTGGTCCCTCCTCGGCGAGCGTGTTGTGTTTGAGGTGGAGGGGGAGGAGGGGGATCCGATCCGCGGCAAAGCAACACGCAGTTCCTCGTTGTCATGTCCGCGTCCGCGTCGGCATGTCGGCGGCGGCATGTCGGCACTCGCACTCGGCCTCCCTTCAGAAGAAGAAGTCGGTGGCGGCCAGCCTCCTCTGGCACTGCCTCCTTTCAGCTCATGCTCCTCCTCCCTGTTGCTTTTCTGTGCTTAGCACCTATGATACGCCTTGCGTGTGTGTCGGCGCAAGCGTCGGGGGGGAGTAACTTGAAGGCCACTGGTGGTGGTTCCTCAGGGCACGCCATGGGAAGAACGCCGAGGCCAGACGACTGCCCAGCCGCGAAGCTGAAGAGATACGACGAGTACCTCAGCGCGGGTGAGTATCTCCTCAAAAACGGACCCGCAAACCTACCGCAGGCCAGGGCGTGCTTCGCGAAAGCCGCAAAGGCAAGACCGAGCGAAGCGGGCGGTTGGCGCGGGCTCGGGGCGGCGTACGCAGCGATCGGCGATCACACGCAGGCGGTGCTCACACTGCGCAAGGCGCTTCGAGCTGATCCGAGACTCACGGATGCGCGCGTCACGCTCGGCATCAGCCTGCAGGCTCTAGGCGAACAGGAGGCGGCCGAGGCGGCACTCGTCGAGGCTGTACGCACGGCGCCCGAGTTTGGGCCGGCGCACGCCGCGCTAGGCGAACTTCACGCCAGCGCAGGCCGGACCGACGTGGCCATCGCGGCGTTCACGAACGCGCTCCAGCATGCGCCGGAACTCGTCAGCGCGCGCGCTCGACTCGCGCGGCTGTTACACGACGCCGGAAAGCCGGACGAGGCGGCAGCCGTGCTGGAGGCGACGCCTAAGAAGAAGGTGACACCACCAAACGCCGCGGACGAGCTGTTGTCTCCAGAGGAGGCTGCAGCAAAGAAGGCGGGCATGCTGCATGATGCATCGCGGAAGGATGGCGGCGGCGGTGAGGTCAGCGAGGAGGCGCGTCATGAGGTTGAGCTGGGCGACGCACTGCGCGCCGCGGGACGTTTCGACGATGCGGCGGCGGCGTACGCTCGCGCTGATGCCGCCTCGCCTGGACTGCCCGAGGCGATCGCCGGCGCTGCGTCCGTAGCATTGGCTAAAGGAGATGCCTCCGCCGCTCTCGCCATGTACGAATCTGCGCTTGAGAAGAATCCGTCGTCCGTGCGCTTTGCGCTCGGTGTCGCGCACGCCCGCCTCGAGCTAGGTAAGCCTGCGGCAGCCGCAGCGGCGTACGCTGCACTTCTCTCTCGAGGCGAGGCTGGAGTCGATGTGGCCAGTGTGAGTGACGATGCCGCCGTTGCGCAGGCTACGCCAATAGAAGCGCATCGACGCCCGCAGGTGCTGGCACTGCTCGGCGAGGCAAGGTACGAGCTTGCCATGGCCCACCCGCGGTCCACGCCGCTCGCCTCATGGAGCAATGGGACAGACGGGGAAAAGATGGAGACCGTGCGAGGCAGCTTGCACCGTGCCGCCAAGGCGTATGGAGAAGCTGCACGCGGAGCGCCCGGGGCGATGGCTGCTCCACGTTGGGCGGGTCGTGCTGCCGCGCTCGCTCTCGCGGGGTCGTTCATGGATGCCGCGAACAGTCTGGGCGCGGCCCTGTCAGGTGGGTCCGGGGCACTGCCCGCGGTGGATGCCGCAAGCCTTTGGCTTCAGCTCGCCGAGCTTCGACACGGCGCAGGCGACGGTGGAGGAGCCGCTGCAGCGTATGCCGCCGTGTCTGAAACGATTGACGCCGCGAACGCGACGAGGCACCAGGCGTTTCGTTCTCGCGCGCTTGGCTTGGCAGCGCGCGCCAGGGCGGGCATCGCCACCATCGGTGCTGGAATGCGCGACGCCTCCGCCGCCGACGCCGCAGCCATCCGACACGCGCTCGAGGTGGCTGCTGGCGAGCATCCGCACGGCGCAAGTACGACGCTGCTTGCGCTCGCAAGAGCGCACGCCAATTCCGGGTCTTTGCCTGCCGCCGGCGCGGCGTTCGCATCGGCACGCCGCGCTGCCGCCGGGAATGCGGCGTCAGGTCACAAGGCAATCGACGCCATTGGAATTGCGACGACCGCAGGACTCATTACGACGCGAGATGCTCTCGGCTTGTGGGGAAAACGCGAGAGCACGATGCGCACGCTCGTCGAGGCGATCGTGAACGTGTCCCCCGCCGCCGTTGCCGCCGCTGACGCGGCGGCAGCTCTTCCTGCTTGGCAGCTGGGCAGCACGCCTCGCGTCTTGCGCGGCGTTGCGCAGCTAAGCGCTCACGCGATGCGGCGGCGCCTGCTTGCCTCTGCGAAGGCTCACTCCGCGCCGTACGCGAGTGGCGCATCTTCGATCAACGTCACGTCAGATCTAGCTGTTTGCATTCGCGGGGGGGCCACGGGGCTGGCGTCGGCATCTGCAGCGCTCGAATGCGCCGCCAAGCTGTCATCTGGCAGCTTGTCACAGGATGATGCAGCTTGTCATGTGCTCGTGCGTGGCACCGCATCGCCATTGCCACTCTGCGTTGTTGAGACGGAGCCGGCTGGTGGCGCAAGTGCGCCTGAGGCACTTCAGGCTACTCTCGAACGCCTGTGCATGGATGTAGTTTTGCTGGCGCCAGGTGCGGAGGCTGCAAGACAGTTTGCCGATCGTCTAAGACAAAGCCCGGTTTCGTCACTCGTGGTGCTGTCCACGCAGCCACCGAGTGGCGGCCATGCGGAGCACGTGCGACACATTGGTGGCGGTTGCGAGGCGCTTGTTGCTCTCGACGCGGTGGACATGGCCTTCTCTGTCACCGCCGCGCATCCGACATCCTCCGCAGAGACAGAATCCAACGCGACTGATGACATGGCCACCGCAGCTCATCCCAGCACGGGGACAGCGCAGATTTCCTCCAACGTTGCACCTCGTGTGCGCCGGCGGGAGCACGACGACGAAGGCGAGCTGCTTTCAACGCGTGCCCCCGCCGTTCGGCTCCTTGCTGGTGCATCGGTGGCAACACATGCTCGTTTGGCGCCGCCAGATGCGCTTGCTGCACTGGGCGCATCTCAACGTGTGGTTTACCTTCCACACGTATCCGCTGGCATGCCATCAGATCTGTCGGATGCAGAGAAGCGAGTTGTGCACGTCGCTCGCAACGCGGCAAAATCTTCGCCACTGCTCGTGGGCTTAGTGGCTGGATCTTTTGCCTCCGCATCAGGCGGGGCGGCGCTTTCGCCGGTGCTGTTGGATGTATGGTGCGCGGCTCTGCGCCGCGTTCCGAGTGCTAACGCGTGGATTGTCGGCGCGCATCCTGCAGCGGTACCCAACTTGCTCGCGCAGATGGCGGCTCGCGGCGTGGCGCGTAACCGCATCCTCCTTGCCCCGCCGCCACCGCCCGAGTCGGGCGGCTGGCTGCTCGCGGCGGCTCAGGCATCCTTGGTGACTTTCGCTCGCCCGGACTCTCCGATCACCTCTCATGGAGTCACGCTTCCTCCTTCAGCCGCCGCTGTACTTAGTGGTGCGGGCATTCCTGTGCTGGATGTGACTAGCTCGACATCGCTTCGAGCTTACGAGGATGCGCTCGTCGACGCGCTTCTTGTACATCGTCGTTTGAATGATGCCGCTTCCGCATCATCGTCTACACCACAACCTTGCCCCGTGTCGAGCTTGGGTGCACTTGCCATGTCACACGAGCTCGCTAAAGCAGGAGGTCGTTGGGGTGTGCTTAAGGTGAGGTGCTGACAGGCATATATATTCATTTCCAACTGATTTACGTACCACCATTTCCATTCTTTCTTTTATGTATTACTTCAAGAGGAAGGAACCATACCCTCCATTACCAAACATCCTATCGCAGTTTTGGTGAGAGTGACGCCCAAGGTGGCGGTGGTCGAAGGCAGGACGCGTGAGGTGAGCATAGGATGACTAAATATTCATGGAATGTCTGTCGTTGTTGAATGATCCAATTGTTGTTCCTTTTCGTTACTTGTTCCTACTCACGCTCACGCTGACAGCGTGAACCCAGTGAACGACCCCTCCTCCTCCTCCTCCTCGTACTCCTCCTCCTCATTCACAAAAATTGCTCCCGCCGTCGCCATCGCAGTCTGCGCCGCAACCATGCGAACTCGTTCCTTCCTGCCTATGTCGCGACTGATTTCACCTCCTCTCCCGCCTCCGCTGCAGCAACTTTCGCCCTTGTTGCGGCAAGCTCCGAACGGAGTGAAGCGATCTCGCGCGCAGCATCCTCGATGGTCTCGTTAAGAAAGGCAATCTGCGCACGAATTGGATTTTCGGTCTCCGCAATCGTCTCGAGCGTTGCAACGCTCGCCTCCAACGTTGCACAGACCGCATCATCGGCAAGCACCTGCCTTGCCCAGTCGCTTGGTGCGAGCACGGTACCATTGCCAGATGGAACATCGCGGGGAGTGTCTTCTCCGATGCGGTCGGTGATGCTTGCCAAGCCTTCGCGAAGAACATCCGATCGATTCTTCTCGGCATCCAGTGCAATGCGCAAGCGTGCACTTTCTTGCTCCGCCGCTTCTAAAGCACTACGCAGAACACGCTCTTCCTCTCCCCCTCCGGCGGCACCCTTCCACATTGCATCCTGCAGGGTGCGTACTTGCTCATCCTTTGTGTCCAAGGTTGTCTGCAGCTGCTCCAATTGCTGCACAAGAGCAAGATTGCGCTGGAAGGCGTCCTGCTCCGCCCAGCTACTGAGCGTTTCGGCTTGCGTGGGAGAACTCATCGCTGAGTGCTCGTTCATCGTGGCTGGGGATAGATCGGCGCCTCCCATTGATGTTGTGGCGTTGATGGTGGTGGTTGTCGTGGTGGTGTTCACCTGAAAAGCAGTCGCCCCTTCAGTCGCCATTCCTACGTTCAATGCTCGTAAGATTTCGGCGAGAGCACTTCGCAGAAGGACGTTGTCTTCGTCGTCACCAGGTCGAGGGGTTGGCAAACTCGACACGAACGTGAACGCATCATCGTCCGTATCTCCGGCAGATGTCTCTCGTGAAAGTGCAAAGCGGTTGATGCGTTCGGCGATCCAGCGACACCAACGGGGTAGCGCTGTCGTCTCGTTGTCGGCGATGATATCAACATTCTTCACCAATTCCACCTCCTCTGTCTCCCGGGCTGTATGGTATGTCGACGTAACGCCGCCATCGCCAAAGATGTCAGATGAAGGATATGGAACAGGAAGAGCTGAGGCTGACGTTCGTGCCCAGTTGGCACTTCGACGCATGGTTGCGTAGCTCCTGTTGCGAGCATTCGTAGCGGCAAGCGCGGCATCGAGCGATTCGCGCATAACATCCATGTCCTGGCTGAGGTGCATAACTGACTGGTGGATGCTATCGTCATCTCGTCCTAGCTGCGACGTCTGCCTCGTCGCACGCGCGAAAGGATACACGCTCGATGATCCAAGTCTACCTGGCGCGATGGATGGTCCATATCGAGTTGGCGCAGGTGTGCGGAAGGCTGAAGGGTGTTGATGCGGTCCTCCTCCAGCAGTCCACGACGCGCGAAGCACAGCTCCACCAGGCGTGGCAGCACCCGATAACATCCCGCCGTATCGCTCACTCGCGCGCATGCTGCTGTTGCGGTGATGATTGAAATCCTGCTGCTGCTGCTGCTGCTGCTGCTCGTGGAGATTTGTGCTCCTCCACTGCTGGCTGTGATGATATTTCAAGTCCGTTGCTGTTGTCGCTTTCGTCGTCGCACCACGCTGCTCAAAGAATGCAGTGGTTGCAGCGACGACGTGGGAAGAAGACTCGCTTTCCAGCAGCGTACCACTACTATCGTTGTACACCTTGGATGGTGGTTGGTGAGGTGCGGAACGATTCGGCGGTTGTGGTCTGGCTAGCTTTGTTTTTTCCTCGTCGTCGTCATCACGATATGACGACGACTTGATCTTCTTCGAAGTCGGCACGGTCGGTGCGACACGCTGCGGATCAGGCACACGCACCGCACCCCCTCTTATGAACTCGCGAGTTCGATTCGCCTTGTTGTGCGTGACGCCTCCTGCTGCTTCAATTTCATCGAAACCTCCTCCTCCTGCATTACTATCCATACTGCTCTTCTCGTTCCCATGTTTCTCGGATGGAGGAACCCGCGATGTTGTTGTCGCCTTCATTTGACTCTTCGTAGTCGTCGTGCCACCACCACCACCACCACCTTTGTGCTGCTGCGCCGACTGCCCTGTCATAGGTAGTCCCCTGACGGAGTACGTCTTCGTCCCACGCACGAAGAGCACGTTGTTGCTGCCTTTGCGACTGCTGACATGATTGCGTTGTTGTTGGTGCTCTGGATTCGCCTCCGTAGTTGTCGTGTGGTTGGCTGCCGTTGACGAAGACGACAACGAGTTCGCGGAGGAAGTTGGCGACGACGACATTGGACGGAAAATTCGAAATACAATGACCGGATTGGAATTGTTTGAAGGAGATTTTGGGAGGGAGAGAGGAAAACGCGGATTTTCGGTCGGGTCTCCGATCCAGGGACTTCGATAGGGCGGGAAGGCTCCGCGTCGGAGATTTCCACAATTCAAAATAGTTGGATAGGGTTAATAATACAAATTAGGTTTTCGGGCCCATTTTTCCAAGGGGACAGTACACTATGGTGTGTATGTGTCCCTCTTCCAAGCGGCGTGAAGTCGTGAAAGACCAATGTCTTCATTGCGGAAACGCAAGCGCCGAGTGTACGACATGGCGTTCCGCACCCTTTTGACCCTAGTTCCAGCCCTAGTTGCCTCGAATAGCCATACGAGCACGGGAGGGAGTTGACGAGATGGCCGCGCTATCGGGATGAGCTCGCCCTCTGTCATTTCCGCTATTTTCGACTCAACTTGGTCCCTGATCCTATTCTGCATGTCGTCGGCGAGCCAGTAGCAAATTTCTCCAAGTATGTGCCATAGCTTGTTCTCGCTCACCTTCCATGCAATATTGAGGGCCGCCTCCGCCCGTGCAAGCGGCACTCCCACACCAACGGTACGCGTGCACCCAGTATGTGAGGAAACGTAACCCCGAGAATAAACCCCTAAAGTCAATCCCTACGCCCCTGAGAGACTCCTCGCGACCTTTGAGGTGCTGTAAACGCGCCGATTCCCTCGAAAACCACAGTCCCGTCCCTTTGACGTGTTGGAGAAGGCCACTCATGTCCAACATCGTTGAATCATGACGCCTGACTGGACCATACATATGGACGACGATGCCGTCAGGCGTCGTCACGGCTTGGTAGCGCAATCCGTGGTGTCGCTTGTGGCCGAGCTACTATACACCTCTCGCTGGAATGGAGACCGCGAACGTTTACAAGAGTGAGGTAGGTTACGCATGGTGGGAAACACAACTCAAATGCAGTTATTATAGTTGCGCGACCGGGATCCCGAAAGCACCCCTCGGAAACCCGAAACCTGGCGAGGCGGAAACAAAAAAAAGGGAAGCCCGAATCCAGAAAGAGCCGTTAGGATCGCAAAAATCTCCCACCCTAATTCCCCGCCTTTTTTTCCTCATCGCGGAAATCTCTCCCCAACACGTTCCTCCGTTACATTTTCATTTTCAACAAGTTAGTTTTCCATGGCGCCGCAACAACAAAGCAGCAGCAGCAGACTCCAACAACAAGACGTTGCTGCTGCTGGCGGTGGCGGCGGCGGCGGCGGCGGTGGTGGTGACAATAATAGACATGATGCTGCTGCTACCGTGTCTTCATCCCAGCAGCAGTCCGTTCCTGCTGGGTTTTTATCTGGACGTCTCACGCGCAGAAATAGCCGCCTGCTCTCCACGGCGCCGCTCGCCAGAGCAGCCTCCTCCCTAGAGGTCATGCACCACCTCCTGCTCACATCGCGATCTGCTCCGCGAAGAGGCTCAGTTGTTACACCTCCGTCTGCTGAAGCGACGACGACGACGACGACGCATACTACAGAACAGGGTGCTGGGGGTGGGCAAGAAAGTGCTGCTGCTGCTGGTGGGGACACGACGACGAGGACGACGATATCCACCACCACCACCAAAGGAGACGAAACGACGCGTGCAATGCAGACGAGCCGGTTTCGTCAAGGACGGCTCCGTGGCGTGCCATCGCACATACTGGAAGACGCACAGGAGCATGCGTCGCCGCCGAGACCAAAACACAAGCGTCATACGAGCAGAGAAAGTGTATCAGACATTGGCGGCGACGACGAGGAGATGGCAGTGATGGATGAGGATGAAGAGGATTGGGATGATGAGGAATTTCGCTTCTTCTTCTCTTCTTACAATCCTGAGCAAAATCTCCTCCCCGCCGCTGACGACGTGGGTGCGGCAGCACCAGAAGCAGGAGCGGTGACAGGTCGTTCACTCTTCACCGCACGTACGGCTGTGCCCCCTCGGGATATGCGTATTATCCCCTTTCAAGGTGGGCTCGCGCCGCAAGACGTACTGCAGGAAAAGGCACCGATCCGGCGAAATCCATGCTTTGCCTGCTGTCGTGCTGCTCGCCGCATCATCTCAGGCATATGCTGCTTCGCTTCCTCCTCCTCGTCATCGTCATCTTCTTCACCCCAGCGAGCACCCGCTCCTTCACCCGATGCTGCACCATCCACTAGAGACATTGCCACGTCCGACGATCCCACGCAGCACTACGCAAGCAACCGTGTGTCGACGACAAAGTACAATCCCATCACATTCCTTCCACGCTTCCTCTTCGAGATGTTCAGCCGTGTCGCGTACTTCTACTTTCTGGTTCAGGCTGCACTCACGTACTGGACAGTCATTAGCCCGTTCAATCCTGCGGGAATGACCGCGGCGCTGCTCTTCGTGTTGCTCGTCGCCGGCATAAAGGAAGTCATCGAGGATATTAAGCGATACAAGGAGGATCTCACGACGAACAATGATACGTGTACCGTCGTCCTTCAGGACGGATCGACCGTCGAGAAGAGGTGGGCAGCCCTTCGCGTTGGTGAGCTCGTTCGCGTGGAGGATAACAAAATCTTTCCCGCCGACCTACTTTGCGTACACACCGCCATAGCAGACGGCGTCTGTTTCGTGCAAACAGCCAACCTTGACGGAGAGTCCAATCTCAAGGTGAAGCGACGGGTCAATATGAACCTTCCAAATGGAGAAGCGCTGTCAGGCAGCACGACGAAGCGTTCGTATCCACCGGAATTGCATCAAGTCGTGGGAAAGCTGGAATGTGAGGCACCGTCGGCAGACCTTCACGCGTTCCAGGGACGATTCGTGTACCGCCGACGAATGGATCAGACATTTGTGTCATCTCGTGCATCAACGCCGGCAGTGAGCCGTAAATCTACTGCGATGGTGGAAGTGGACGAGTCTGGAACGATGCCCGGAGCACCAGCCGCCGCCGCAAGGAGGGTGTCAATCATGGAAGATCCTCAATTCACAGCGACGACAATAGCAGCAGCAGCGTCAGGTCGACGAAGGCGCACATCTTCCTCGACATCTTCCATGATGATGATGACGGCGGTCCCGTCCGCCCCGTCCTTCAACGCCGGCGGCAGTGGCATCGTCGCACGCAAGATGAGCCGAGGAGAGTATACCGCGGTGCCCGTGACGATGAACGAGATGCTGCTGCGCGGCTGCACGCTGAAGAATAGCGGGCACGTGATTGGCCTTGTCGTGTATACAGGCAAGCAGACGCGCATTTACATGAATGGAGGTAAGACGCCCACGAAGGATGGTAGCTTCAACAGCTTCCTGAACCACCAGGTGATCTACCTGATTCTCGTGCAAGTCGCGCTTTGCTTCGCGTGTGCACTCGCCTCGTACTTCTATCGTGCTAGGTTTGGAAGTCGAGCTTGGTACCTGCGGCTCGACGTGTACTCGCTCGACACCGGAAACTTCGAGAATCCCATCGCGCAGGTACTCGTCAACTTCCTCACCTTTTGGATTCTCTTTGGCTACCTTGTTCCCATTTCCTTGTTCGTTACACTGGAGGTGGTGAAGCTTGTCCAGGCGATTGGGTTCATGAATAACGACACGCTGATGGCATACTATGATCCGGAGGAGAAAGTGATGAAGCCAACTAAGGCGCGCAACTCCAACCTCAACGAAGATCTTGGGCGCGTAAAGTACGTCTTCAGCGACAAGACGGGAACGCTCACAGCGAATGAAATGCGCCTTCGCATCGTCGGAATT
The DNA here is from genome assembly GCA_938743325.2 of Pycnococcus provasolii. NCBI lineage: Eukaryota > Viridiplantae > Chlorophyta > Pseudoscourfieldiophyceae > Pseudoscourfieldiales > Pycnococcaceae > Pycnococcus > Pycnococcus provasolii. The sequence continues at coordinate 573,985 of OW568874.1, read as the reverse complement.
GGAACGCTCGGGAAAATGTCGTCGTCGTCTTCTTCTTCCTCTGCTCCTCCTTCTTCGATGATGGACGAAGCGACGCTTCGCCGTTACGGGAGTATTGACGTTCGTCTTGAGGATATTAAGCGAAGCGATGCCGCGGTGGAGGCGATGCGTGCGTTCGGAGGGTCGGCGTTGATATCCGCGGCTGATGCGCTGCGAAAACACCTCTCTGAGTGTGGTGCATTCCCCTTCTCAAGGCGTTGTATGGAAAAGCTCAGAGAGGAAAATCAGGCTGCTCACGATCTCCTGCGCTTCGCCGCATGTATTACCGTCTGCCACAGTCTCATCGTAGAGAGCGCGTCCACGGAAGGTGATGATGGCAAAGATCCGAAACTTCCTGCAAAGGATGTAGAGAGCAACAAGCGCAACAACGCGTCGTCAACAGCTCAGGCGGGTGTGGTGATACAAATGGCAAGCCTGCCACAGTCACCATCCTCAAGCAGACAACAAGAAGAGAACGACAACGACGACATCGACAGCACCACCACCAAGCTGATGTATCAAGGTCCTTCCCCAGACGAGGTTGCTCTCGTGGAAGGCCTACGCAGTCTCGGATTCGTGTTTCGAGCACGCAAGGCGAGCGCTCTCGTATTGGATTTTCTCGGCACCGTGATGGAGTGGGAGATACTTAACGTGCTTGAATTCTCCAGCGACCGTCAACGCATGAGCGTCATCGTGAAGGGAGGTGTCGTAGTTTCGGATGGGACGTGCGCATCATCGTCGCCAAGTGAGGACGACGTGCCAGTTCTCGTATTGACGAAGGGATCCGATGCCTCGATGGTACCGCGTGTTCTTGGAGGCTCCAATGGCGATGAAAACGCAAATGCTGGTAGCAGCGGCGGCAGTTGTCAGACACCAAAACAGCAGCCTTCTCCTCCAAAGCTTTCGTTTGAGATGAGAGCGTCTTCCACCCACGAGCTAGGGAAGCTCGTAAGCGCCAACTGGTTTTTGCATCGCATGGCGACACAGGGTCTGCGCACGCTCGTTTGTGCGTGGCGCGAGTTAGATCCTAATGAGTACACCTCGTGGAATGCAAAGTACGAGACGGCAGCGACGTACATTGGCGAGGATCGCGACGACCGTATTGCTAAGACGGCAGAGTTGGTGGAGGATCGCATGGATTGCGTGGGATTCACGGCGATTGAAGACAAGCTGCAAGATGGCGTTCCCGAGACGATCGAGCTTCTGCTTCGCGCTGGAATCAAGGTGTGGGTAATCACTGGGGACAAGCTGGAAACCGCAATTAACATTGCAACGAGTGCAGGATTGCTCCACTGCTCACAGAAGGAGGCTGAGAGTGTCGGGGAAGACGACGAGGACGAGGACGAGGAGCAGTCCGTTCATGGACAGGAGGAGTCTGTCCAGAACGCTGTCAGCGGCAGCATGGTGACTGCATCGAATCTGAAGCGGCGTGCAGGTGGAGGCCTACTCATCTGCAAGGCTGCGACAAAAAAGAGCAGTGGAGCACGCCGCATTGACGGTCTTTTGCGTCGTCTACTCGCGCGCGCGGAGATGCGAACGCGTGGCGGCACGGATGCGGCGATTCGCGAATTCGACGTCGACGGCTCGATTAGCGCAGAGGCACGACGGTGCGAACTCGTGGTTGATGGCGCGACGCTGGCGCTCGTCTTTGGAAACGCGGAGCGCGAGCGCATGCTGGCCAAGTTGTCCAGCAAATGTTCGAGCGTCGTCGTGTGCCGCTCATCTCCCAAGCAGAAGGCTGCGGTCGTGAACCTCGTGAAGAAGTATCAAATGCACCAGTCGGTGTATGCCCCACGCGACTGTCCCTCCTGTCGCAGCTGTTTCATGCGAGATGGCGGAGCTAAGAGTCGAAGCGACGCCGAAGAAGTTGGCGACGTTGATGATGATGCAGCGGAATCATCCGTAGTCAATCTTGATCATACGCGCACGACGCCGGCGACGATGCACCGTCGACACCAGTACCCGTACGTGAGTGGGAAGATGCTTGCAATTGGTGACGGAGCGAACGACGTCGCAATGCTGCAGGCTGCCGACGTGGGAATAGGCGTCATGGGCAAGGAGGGACGGCAGGCGGTGAACAACTGCGACTACGCCATACCGCAGTTCAAGTACCTCGCGCGACTTCTGCTTGTGCATGGAACCATTTCGCACTACCGCCTTGCGCGCCTGATCAAGTACAGCTTCTACAAGAATGTGCTGTTCGGACTCGGGCTGTTCTTCTTTCAATTCTACAGCTCGTTTTCAGGAATGGCTCTCGTCTCCACGTGGACAGCTTCCTTCTACAACGTCTTCTTCACGGCATGCCCCATTCTCGTGTTTGCCATGGTAGACCGTCCGGTGAGTCCTCGCACTCTGCTCGCTTATCCTGAGGCATATCACTTTACTAGCCAGGCATCGAGCCTCACCCAGCGCGTTTTCTGGAAGAGTGGTTTTCTCGATGCTGTGCTGCAGTCTGCTGTCTGTACGCTTCTTCCCTACTACCTCGTCCCCTCAAGTTGCGACACTGGAAGTGGACGTGGGACCGACAGCCTTTACGACGTTGGCCGCATTATCTTCACATGCATCTTGCTCACGGTGACACTCGAGATTTTCCTCGTCAGCCGATTCATCACGACCTTGTTTGCGGTGGTGACCGCCCTAAGTTTTCTGTTTCTCTTCCCATTCTTTGCGGTATTCTACCGCGTGGAGGCGGCGGCTGGAATCATCGACTCTGCGGAGTGGGACAGTCTGGCAGTGTTTGGCACCGGCCAGCTGTGGACCACGCTTCTTCTTGTGTGCAGCATAAATTTCGTGTACCGCTTCGTGTACCGCTCGGTGAAGTGGCTGTACTTCCCCGACACCGACATGATACTTGCGGAGATTGAGGAGCAGGAAAGGCGCGATCGCAAGAAGAAGTCGAGGATGATGAGAAGTAGGACAAGGGGCAGCGATAATAAGTGCTGCGAAGAAGAAGGGCACGACGACGAAATTTTTCATACTCCTTCTGCTGTTGTGTGAGGAGGACTTCTTCGCTCTCGAGGAATAAAAAGACGACGTTGCTAGTATATTGTTGTTGTTGCAGCTTAAAATCAAACTCCTGAAACACGTTTACACGTTCACACACAACCCAACACAGACCCTTCTCTCCTCACAGCCCCCTCACCCACATGATGTTGGTAAGTAGACTTGGTCGACGTTCCACCCCTGGTTGGAATCCAAGTATGGCTGGAAAGGAAAACCTGCGGGCATGTGTTGGCGACGTGGTAATGCTTTCATCACCACCACCACCACCTTGCTCAATGTCGTCATGTCCCATCATTGTCGCTGTGGTGTTGTTTCGGTGAATTCTGCGCAGCGTCGTGAAAATGTTTGTCAGCATGGCGGCCAAAAGACCACATGTGCCCGCGAGAAAGAGGGCGTCGGTGCTGTCCATGTCTAAAATCAACACAAATAGGATCAACATGATCCACGTCGTGCGCAGACATTGGACAAATGCCACGGCGTCGTCGGCAAGCTCGGGAGGAATGCCCGTGATTTGGTGCGATGGTTCGATGAGAAATTCGCTCGGTGGTGGCAGCGTCTCCACAGGCGGGAGATTCAACACCGTTTTGCCGCAAACCTCGCACGTCGTGTCTCCCTTTACCGCAGCCCATCTCTCGGCGCACGCCTTGTGGCGCAGGGCATTGTTTCCTCGACAGGCGCAATCCAAGTATATGGCTTCACCTGACGCGAGCTCTTCCTCGGTCACATCTTCGAGACAGATCCGGCAGCACTTGTAGTCTTCACTCCCCGATGTTGTAGTTGTCGAGCTGCTGTCGCTACTAGCCGTACGAGCCACCGCCGACGCTGAAGAAGCGGCTAACGACGACGACGACGACGCCTTGGTAGAGACGACAGCAGCAGCAGCAGCATTGCCTCCTCCTCCAAGGCCTTGTCGGTTGTTGACGCGATCAGCAGCAGAAGTGTCGTCGTAGAATCTGTTGTGATTGTTATTATCATCGAGCAAATAGCGTGCTTCTTCTTCAACTTCTTCAAACAACGACGACTGCTGTTGGTGTGACTCTACATCAGACAACACCGTCCTCCTCCTGGCCATGGTAGGTGAGGTTGATGAACTCATGAGTTGTTCTTCTTCTCGACTGGAGGAGGAGTTGATGGGCATCATGTTGTTTCCTCCTCCGTTGTTGTTGTTATTCACACCACCAGCACCACCAGCAGCACCACCAGCAGCAGCAGCACCGTCACGAAGTCGAAGCGTATTATGAATTTGATGAAACAAATATCCAAGAAAACCTCCTCCTCCTCCTCCTCCTGAGGAAGAGGAAGAACCTGCCCCACCAGATGGCGCCATATAAAAAAACAAAGGCCCGTGCCCCGTGAAGAAGAATAACGCCGGCCAAGTTTTGTACCGGGTACTTCCTAGGAAGTTCGATCGAGGGGATCGATAAAAGGGTAGGGGATAGTTCTCGGATTTCCGATCGGGTGTTTCCGGGATTTTTCCGGGGTCTGTCTAATAAGTCTGAGTGGATTAGGGTTAGGGTTAGGGTTTGATTTCATGCGATGCTCGGTGCTCCCAAAGGGCTAATACTTAATAGACTAAGAGTAGATCAAGCACATGTTTTTGACTTCTGCACTGGTGGAGGGTGATATGATTGTCTTTTGTTGTTGTATTAAGGGTATCCCCTAGTTAACGAACTATGGTTACATGCAAAAAACGGTTTGACGAGTTGTGAATTGACACCCCTCTGCTCTCTGGATGGATGACTTTTTTTAGATGATTGTTGTAAGTTTAATCGTCGAAGTTGATACCAATCGATTCGCCCGCTAAAAGAGCGTACTTCCACTCGAAATTTGCAACCGTACACTCAGGACGCTCTTTCAATATCGCACCTATGATTCGCTGAGATTGTTGTTCGTTGATCAAGTTATCAATCAACTCGATCTCCTCGATTCGTGGCAGCGCGCCATGAGCCACCACCGCGCGCGAGAGCACACGCATGCCAGAGCCGCCGATCTTGTTGGAAGAGAGGCCCAGCCCAACGAGACGTTGAAAAGCACCAGCTATCATCGCATCAGCAAGCGCGATCATCCCGTCATTGCCCATGTCATTATCCGAGAGTTCTAGTTTCGTAAGACGTGCAAAAGCACCTCCCCCTCGCTCCAAGACTCCGGAGCAAGACTCCTCATTCCATGTCGCTGCTGCCTCGCACAACGCACGCACCCCATCAGCGCCGAGCCGATTCGACGACAGGTCAAGTCCGCGTAGATGTGGCCAATATCTAGCAGCCTTCGCGATTGCGCTTGCACCTCTGGCTTTTATGTTTGTGGATGCAAGGAACAACTTGTTGAGGTGCTTGAAGCCGCCTCTACGTGTTGCAGCAGCCTTCGCCAAAGCGCGCGCGCCGTTCTCACCGATCAAATTTCCAGAGAGATTGAGCTCGGTGAGATGTTCCAAGGCACCTCGCCCAGCTTCGAATGCAAGAGCGTTCATGCCGGAGTCACCCCCAGTCTTCTTGATCTTATTGTCAGCAAGATTGAGCTTAGTGAGATTCTTGAATGCTCCCTTCTCAAATTCATCCTTTATCGACAAGATGCCTTGGTCAGTGATGGAATTCCTTGCGAGATTGAGTTCGGTCAGTTGCGGAAACGCAAACGCAAGCTGCTTTAACCCACGATCTCCGATCGCATTCTCAGCAAGGTTGAGCGTGGTGAGATTCGCCATCATACCTTCCTTTATTGTTTCGTGGCCTGTCATCTCGTCAAGGGTTATCTCTAGACAGGCAACACGCACGAATTCTTCCAAACCTTCATCGTCGATGTCGTTCATGCTGAGGTTGAGTTCCGTGAGCTGCTCAAGTGCGCCACCCTCCGCCGCATCTGCAAGCGCACCCATCAAAGCGTAGCCGATGCCCGTACATTCCAAGTCAAGATGGGAGATGTTGGCAAGAGGGCCATCACGCTTTGCACAACGCATGAGCTTCTCAATGCCGCCATACAAGTCTTCGTCGAGTGTATCGATTTCATCATTTAATGCTAAACTGAGATGTGTGAGGTGCACGAGAGCGCCATGGTCTGCTGCATGTGCGAGAGCTTCCATGCCGTCTACCGTGATGAAGTTGTACGCGAGGTCAAGCTTGGCTAGCTGCACAAGCGCTCCTTGCTCTAGTGCGTGCGCGAGCGCAATTAGTCCCTCGTCGCCAAATTCGCACTCGGAGAAATTAGCACAGGTAAGCTCTGCGAGTGCACCTCTCTCAGCGGCTTGAGCAATGAGGCGTACACCTTCATCGCCTATCGGAATGCCACTGATGTCGAGCTCGGTCAGATGAACAAGCGCGGCATCTGCCTCCTCCGATGCATGATGCATGAGAATACGTATTCCATCAATGGTGATGCCGTTGTTGATCAGACCGAGCTTTGTGAGTTGTGGAATTTGGGATGCTGTTTGTGCGATCGCCCGGACACCTTCATCCTCAATTTCGCAGTCCGATAGGTCAAGTTCGGTGAGATGCGCGAGACGGCCCTCCTTGGCTGCATCCATGATTGCTTTTACGCCCTCTGATCCGATCTCGTTCATCCTGAGGTTGAGCGAAGTTAATCGAGGGAAGGCGCCACGCCTGAGTGCTCTACCAAGCGCGAGCGCGCCAGTGGATTCCATCCAAACACATCCCAAGCTGAGCTTTTTCAGATTGGCTAATTGTGCGCCTCCAGTCGCCGCCTTTACGAGCATGCGCGTGCCATCATCGCCAAGGTAGTTGAAATCGATATTTAGGTCGGTCAGCTGACAAAGCGAACAGTCTGCCACCGACCGTGCGATCGCAGTCATTGCACAAGGCATATTATCGTAGTTCATCCTCGGCATAAACCACGTGACGCGATCTTCGTTGATGCAATTACTACTAAGGTCAAGGACAGTTAGCTTAGTGAGGAGAGGTTGTGCGAGCGCGATGCTCATCGCCCCATCTTCGCCGATTCTGTTCCTGCCCAACAACAATTTTTGGAGATTTGAGAACCCACCTCTCTTAGCGGCGTCCACGATTGAGCGTGCACCGTCCTCACCGATCTTTCGATTCTTGAGGTTGAGCTCGGTAACATCTCTGGTGAGCCACGATCGCGCGAGCTCCCGTGCACTCTTGCTGACGATTGCGAAGTTCGCAATGTCCAAGGGAGAGATCATTCCATTTTCGGACACGACACTTACCGCCAACGCGAGGGAATGCGGCAGCTCCTCCACCACCGCTGCCATCTTCGCCTTCCCTTTCCTATCGCGAAGAGACATCGTCGGCGACGGCTCTTCAGCTGCTGCTGCTGCTACCGCTGCCATCTTCGCCTTCCCTTTCCTATCACGAAGAGACATCGTTGGCGACGGCGCTACAGTTGCTGCTGCCGCTGCCGCTGCCGCCGCTGATGACGACGTCGTGGATGCTCCACCACCACCTCCACCACGACGACGACTACGAAATCCAAGCATACGTCCCAAAGCTGTCAGGAAACCGCCACCTTCTGACGACATACCTTCGCGATGATGACTCGGATGAATTTGGATGAATTACGATAGTTCAGAGCCTTCCGAGGGGTGCACCTGAGGGGTGCCCCAAGCGGCTAAACCCCGAATGGAAATTTGGGTGTTTGACGCGGTCTTTGACGCGGACTCAAGGTTCGGAACGAAAAAAAAATAAGTCAGTTTTTCTTACCTCCAACGGCAGGCTCGGCGCTGGCGAAGCGTGCGTAGAGCATGGCGCCAGTCAGCAAGACGGCGGCGGTGGAGCGGAACACCCACGCGAATCCGAACCCGCTCATCTCGCTCAGAATACCGGCGGCACTCGTGCTCAGGATACCGCCGAGGCTGCCAAAGGTGTTCGCAAGGCCGAACAGCCGCCCAACGAGGCGAGGCGGCGCGATGTCGCCCGTGTTGGCCACAAAGCCAGCCTGTCCGACCGAAATGAATCCGAAGCACGCGATAAAGCATATCATCGCCGCGGTGGGTTGATTCGCGGCGCTCAGAGCGACAAGGCTCAGCGCCGTGCCAACAAAACTCGTGCACTGGAACAGCTTGCGAACGCGCGTGAGAGTCATGCCCGGCATGCGCGCGACGCGATCGGCGATGACGCCGGACGCGCTGCTGACAATCGCACAGCAGATCCACGGAGCGACGGACAGCTTCGCGGATGCGCGGAGGCTGACACCATACTCAGAAACAAAGTACGCGGGCATCCAGTTGAGAAAGAGGAAGTACGCAAAGTGGTTCACGAATGTTGCGATGACGATTGCCCAAGGCGCCATGCCGCAGTCTCGCATGAGCGACACGAAAGAAAGTGTGGAGGAGGGGGAGGATGCTGCCGTTGTTGACGACGCGCCTTCGCCCTTCGCCTTTGGTGGGACGTTGCTCTGCCAGAAGGCAATGACTGGCAAGCCAACAAGCGCGACGGCAAGGAAGCTCGCCTCCACGCTGCGCATCGCGATGAGCAGGGGGCACAGCACAAGTCCGACGATGTTGCCCATATGAAATCCTCCGTAGATTGCGCCGAGCGCCGTCGCACGGCGCTTCTGCGGGATGTGCGTCGCTACAACCTGCTGCATGCTGCTCATCATTGCACCCTGCCCCGCGCCGACGACGGCACGCAGCGCGCAGAGCGTTGGGACTATTGCCGCGACGGGAACGGACGTCGCGAGCGCGAGCGCCCCCGTCGCGCCGAACCAGAGCAGCATGCCAACGAAAAGGGCGCGCTTTCCTCCCACGGCGTCCGCGAGTGCGCCGCCGAGTAGTTGCGTTGCCATGTAACCCCACAGGAACGAGCTTCCAATCAGACCGACGGTGGCGCCATTCCAGCCGTAGGTGGCAGCAAGAGGCACGAGTGCGACGGGCATAGAAATGCGGCACAGGTTGCTGCTCAGCAGGACTAGCGCCGACGGCATGACGATTCGCCTGACTTCTTGTCTTTTCTTTTCGCTTTCGTCTTCCTCCTCCACGCTGCCATCACCTGTGATGACGTCAGATGACACGCCGATTTCAAATTTCCGCAATCGTCTTCCTCTCAGGAAAGACTGGCGGTAGCCACTAGCCCCATCACCCCTAACCCCGCCACACAAAGAATGAAGGGCCCCATGACGATGACATGACACGGAAGACGACGAGTCTTGAGAGTGAGCACGACGACATGAAGACGAATGACAATGACGACGACGACTTCTGAGAGCAGGCACGGGCACAGCAGACGGAGCTTTGGTGCGAACGAAAGATGCAGGCGACATACCTTTACCAGTCACGGACATTTTTGACACTTATTTATTTATAGGGCAGATTGGCAAAGTTGAGCCTTGGAGGATAACGCCAGCTGATCCCCCACCCCAAAACCTTCGGTCTTCTACCACTGTATCGGGGATTCGTCCTTGAACCAATTCCCCGACAATCGGAATGCAATTCGAGTTTCCCTCGGTGACAGTTGTGTGTGACACAGGTCTGGCTTTGCGACTTGCATCGCCGACCGACGGACAAGGGAGCCAACGGAGCGGTTTTTCAAGAAGGCTTCTTGTAAAGAAAATGATGTTTCGATTGATAATACTGTTACTCAAAGAAAGAAAGAACAAACATTAAGATTATGCTCCCTCCTCCTCCTTCTCCTTCTCCTTCTCATCTCGCTCAATCTTCGCGGCATCCATGAAAGCGTCCATGTCCTTCGACGCCTCACTCAGCTTCTGATTCACCAGTTCGCGCCAAGGGAGAGGTGGGGGAGGCAGGGGAGAGGGAGGCGTGTCCGGCGGGCCGTACGGAGGGTATGGGGCGTCGGGGCGGTGTGGTCGGTTCGGCGGCGGTGGGTGAAGTGGTGGAGGGGGTAAAGGCGGTGTTGGCGGACGTGGAGGGTTTGTCGGAGGAGGTGGTTGCGGTGGGGCGGGTGATGGCGGCAGAGGGGGCGGAGGACTTGGTGGAGGCGGCGAGTTCAAGCCTAAGCGGCTGATGTGAACCGTGTACGTCCTTGCCAAGCCCTTCTCGCGTTCTGCCGTGCTTGTCTCGTACAGAATGTCACCACCTGGACTCGTCACCGTGAACGTGTACTCCGACACCTGAGGCCAGGGAACGTCGATGTCGATCGACCCCACGCTCGCTCCGTACCCAGGAATTGCCGCTGGCGCGGACTCGCCACCTGGCTTGTTCTCCCACGTGCCGCGCACCATAACCTTCGTTTCGTTCCATGCGCGCATGTAAGCCTCGTGCTCGTAGCCCTCGCACAATCGCGTGCAGCGACGAAGCTTCGCGAGCACTCGGACCTTCGCGGCGTCGTGAGGGAGCATGAGGGTGTAGTGGAAAATCGCAGGGTCGAACGGCGGGTTGAGCTCGCCAATCTCGTCCGGCATCACACCCGCCACCGTTGCCTGCGTGTCGTCCAAGCCACCACCGGATGCAACGAACTTCTCCTGGTCATCATCCTTTAGATACGGCGTCGTCGGTTGGATCTTGCCAGTCTTAGAAACGGTTCCCGGATTGTAGAATCCAAGGCTTTGCAGGTACAGCAGATCCTCACGCTGCTTTCGCACGACACGGAGAAAGTACTCGCATTGCTTTTTCAATCCAGTCGCACCCCTTTTTTTCGGGCCCAGTCCAGCCAACCAGCCCTTCTCACGGGCTTCCGGCGTATCTTCCACGAATAGCGTGGTTCGAATCGCCATGTCGTTGAAGCCAACCAGCAGAGGAGCGGCATTGCTTGCTACCTTGCAGGACTCCTCGTACGCATCCGCATACTTGATCTTATCACGTGCGAGACCCGTCGCGTTCGCTATCGCCTCATTTTCCTCCTCTATCTGCCAGGCGCTCCTGCAATTTTCCCTGCAAGGCGGCGGCGAAGGAACGACCTCACCGGATGGGTACTCCTTTGGGTCAGGACCGCACACGCGAAGTCGTTCCGTCTTATCCTCCAAGGACTCGAACGTAATTCCCTCGCTGTCCTCGGTGTTCACCCCGCCGCGCGCCGACCTCATACTCAAACTCTTCTTCTGCAGCCGAACCGCACGGTCGCGATCGCCGACGCCGTATCGAGCAGGGCTCACGGGGAGGTGGTCCAACGACAGGCTGCTCGCCGCGTACAGGTGATTTCTCGCCGCGTACGGGTTTTTCGTGCGGTAGTACACCTCAGCCGCCTCGAGCTCCTCCGGCACGTAAGCAACATAGCGATTCTTTTCCGGTTTGAACGGTTCGACGAGCTGTCCCTGCTCAATGCTCAGCGAGCCGAGCCGGCAATCGGTTTCCATGGCAAGCGGTGCCGGCGGCGGCGCAAACGCGGGCGGGTTCGGAGGCGTCGCCGTGTACGGCAGGATGACGTTATAAACGCGGTATCCCGGAGGGTTGAGATCCTTCAGCACGCGCGGCGGGAACTCCGCGAGTGTCGTGACGGTCTTAAGATGCTCTCGCCGCTCCGAGTTCAATTCGTCGAAATTGCTAGCGTTGGCATTCTTTTCCGTCAGGAAGTGCAGGGTTTCGTCCGTGTAAACGCGAACCATGAGATGACTTGGCATGCCCAACGCCGTGTCGAGTCGATATTCCGGCGTCCTCTCTCCGTCTGGCTGATTGAACACGAGCACTTTATTCTCCTTGCCGTCTGCAAGATCCATGTACCAGTGATTCTTATTAGCCTTTCCCGTCTTGCGATCGCGCGGAAGCACGGACATAATGTAAATCCACTCCACTCCCACGGGCATCTTTGCGGTGTACGTCGTCGTCTCCGGCTCAAACCGAGGCTCGATCGGAACCTCGATCGCCTCATGCTCCGCATCGGTGTAGTTCTGGCCGAGGTAGACGCGGAGGCTCTCGAGCTGGCTGCCTTGGTGCCTTGGTGCCGCCTGCTCCTTTCGGCTCATCTGGATCGTGTACCGATTCATCGTGACACCATCCGGAGCGCTGACCATCACCTCGTATTCCGCGGCGCGCGGGAAGAACGGCGCATCAAGAGGGCGACTGACAGCCTGGTCGTTTTTCGCCCATTCTGGTGCAGAGCTCGCGTAGGCCTTAGCCGCATCTCGGCCGGCTTTCCCACCTTTGCCTCCTGGCAACGCAGGCCTTGAAGCCATGAATGGTACAACCGGCACGCCATTCACGCGCACGTGCATAGCCTTCTCGGCACTCGCAGCCATGGATGCGATGCCCGCAAAGGGAACAACCTCAAGACGTGCATCCGTGGAACCGGTCATCATGATCTCGTCATCGCTCTCGGGGAGAAGACAGCGGTAGTGGAACACGTCGGGCTCCAGGCGGCTGGCGACCCCGCCAACGGCAGGTCCGTCGACGGGCTCAACATTCACCCTCTTGCCGCCGACGAGGTAGCCATTTTCCAGGTGACCGCCAATCACGCACCACACGTTCGAGAGCAGGCCGTGCAGCTTCGGCGAGAGGCGGTTGACGTGCAGCTCGTATCGCTGCACGGTGAGCTGATCCTGCGCCGTCACCTCGACGACGAGAAGATTCATGCCCGGGTGCATTACCTGTCCCTCGCTTCGTCCAAGGCGTCTGCCGTCATCGCCGTAATTGATTTGCGCCTGAAGTGTCGCGACAGAAGGCGTGTACACGCCCGCAAGCCTCTCATTGGGCTCGGGAAGGCCAAGGCCAGGCTGTGTCGCCGGCTGCCGCACCTGCGGCCTTCGGCGTCCACCCTTACCACCCTTCTTCTTAAGGAGGCGACGCCTGCCACCCAGGGCCGTCATAACGGGCGGCGGCGCGGTATTGTGGTTCACACCTCCATTTCCCTCGTCACGGCGGAAGAGCGAGTACTCTGCGCCAAGCTCGGACACGGGCAGGTCGAGGCTGTTAGGATTCTCGACCGTTTCGAATGCCGCGACACCTCCTCCCATGATGCGTATGCATGGGCACCCAATGCCAACCGCCCGAGCCTTGTACCTCACCTGCACCTCGGACACTTCGTTCGGCACCGCCACGGCGTACGCGAGGTGCTCCGGCCTGAAATTCGGGGCCATGGCGTGCGTGATTATTTTATCGCACGTCTCTGAGCGCGCGGGTCTTCCGTCACGTGCCGCATTCGCCTGCTCCCTTCTCTGCGCCTCCGGCGTCTCGAACTTGTGGCATTCGAGCTCCTCGTTTTCCTCTAGCGTGTCCCGATAACCGACCCAGTCACGGCTTTTGTCGATGGAAATGATGCTGAGTTCAACGAGCGCCGCGTCGTTGCCCCTCGGCGGTTTGGGCGGCACTGGCGGCAGCTTCGGGAACGGTGGCGGATTGGGTGGCGCGTGGTCTGGCAGCGGCGGAATGTCCGGCGTAGGTGGCGGCGGGATGGGCGTCATGGGTGCGAACGGCGGGATGCCAGCCTTTGGCGGCGGCGGCACGAACGTGCCATCGAGAAACTCTTCCCAGTCGACAACCGGGGCCTTTGGCGGCGGCGACGGCGTGTTGTCCGCGGTGGGTATGGCGTCCACTTCCCTCGCGTGTGCCTCCGCCCGCTCGATGTGTTCGCGTTCCTCCTGCGTGAGGGGCGCTTGCGGCGTCGGCGGCGTGTGAACGCGCGCAAAATTCGCACGCGTCAGTCCCACGCTCTTCTTGGCGCTCGTTTCGCTCAGGTAAAGTTCTTCCGGCGAAATGTTTTCCATCTGTGCCATTTCCAGGGCGTCGTGATTTGCTTTTTTCTGTGCTGCTGAAATAGGATGCGGTGGAAGCGGTGGAGGGGGCGGCGGCAATTTCGCGCGTGGCAGGCGGCTCTTAAAGCCTTCGACATCCTTGCGTACTTCCACCTCGATTTCGCGGGTAAGTCCCTTGGTGGAGCGGCTTTCTCGCGCGCGCATCATCGTCACGACGACGTCGTCGTTTCCTCTCTGCGCGAACCCGAAGAGTGACGGGTTTGTGATTACGAGCATTCCCGTGACGAGCAGCACGGCGGCGACGGCGAACGCGCGGTTGTTTGTGATGTTCGGGAGGAGTCCGGAGTTCGCGCCTGTTCGGCGAGGCTCGCGCTCGTCTTCGCGGTCCGCGCCCATTATGGTTTACGGCTGTGCGGACAAGGGTGTGTCTTTGTGTCGTTTTCTTGTGCGTTCGCCAAATATGGAGGAACTCGGGTATTGCACTGGCCCAAGGTAGATGATGCTTCTGCTGTGGTGTCCAGCCCGCAGTTGCAACAGATACGGATATAGCGGCCTTCTTACTTATTTCCACCGCTCAACCTCTGAGGCACACTCACTCAGACCAGGTGTGCGACGAGCCAAAACGAAAGAGTTTCCTGAACCCTTATATTTAAGATAACCTTAAGATAAAGATGTGCACACTTCAACAGACTTTGAAAACGTATCTTAATCGGGAATCGTGATGCGCGCGCGCTCAGATTGGGAGATGTGATGTGGGGTGGGGTTGGGGACCCTAGTCTATCGTAGACTGAGTTACCCGGCCTGCGGCTTTCGTGAGGCTGCGGCCGGTGGTTTCCTGAGCCTCAAGCTGGAAGGGGGGAAACGCCGAATCGCCGGCCGCACACGAACTTTGCGTCTCTTTGAGATCACCAGACGGCCGCACACGCCTGTAAGAGTCTCCCTGCACCAGAAGAACAGCTGTAGGAAGGCTGATCCGTTCTCTGGTGCTACTTGCTCGAATCTCGTCGTCTCTGCTGTACGGTATGTTTGGGCCTTTACGAGACCCGTTCTTGAACTATAATAGGAGATGGTCGTAGTAGTTTTTACCGGGTTGCAAGCAGGTGCTGCAAGATGCAGCGGCGAACCAAACTGGAAAACCAAACGGAAAAACCAAACGGGAAATCGACAAAAGCCGGCCTTGCACCAGGTCCTTGCACCTCTGCCTTGCATGACGCCATGACCCCAAAGCCAGGTGCATTGTGCAAGCCTCATTCAAGCGAGGCTCCTTCCTTCCCACTTGAGCCTCGAGGTTGAGGTGGTCAAGAAACACAGGTTGGGTCCATCAAGTGGTAAAACTTTACCCTTACGACTGACAGAAGTGACCGTTGTAGAGGAGAGGAGGAGAGGGGATGCACCCTTGCACTTGTGACAGACAAGGCCAGACCAGGCGTGCTTCCCAAGGAGGAAACGTGGCTTTGAAAGGCTGAAAGAAACAGGGCTTTGAAAGAAACAGGAGGGCCAAGGTGGAAGTCAAACAAACCCTCGAGACACGGCCATTGCCGCCAACGACACTTTTGGAACAAAGTCACTCTCCTTGTGAATACCATGGCGGACTCCTCCGGTGGTGGTGGTGGTGGTGACCTTGAGTGGCTTTACGACGCAATCATCAGGTTCCTGCAGGTATGCTCCGTGTGCTTTGCGTGCTTTGCTTTGCGTGCTTTGCTTTGCTTTGCTTTGCTTTGCTTGGTATGGTCTTGTGGTGGCTTAACTTGTGGTTTTTTTTTGTGTTGTGTTGTGTTGTGGTGGTTTCTTGTGTAAGCGTAATTTGGTTTGAGTGTCTGTTCTTGGCGGCGGCTTTTTGGGCCTTAAGCCTTGAACTTTAAGTCAGTCGTGTTCGTGTTTCGGCAAATTCAAGGTGTGTGCCGTTCTCGTGAGCCTCGACCTCTCGTCGTGGTGTTGGGACTCGGATCGGAATCGAGTTTCGTTCGCACTTGCACACGTTAACAGGCCGGCAGCGACCTTGAGAAGACACTTAGAGGTGGCGCCACCTCGTCCGTTGGCCTTGTTGATGCTGGGCTCCCACCGCCTGGCCTGGCCTTAAAGTGGCACTTGCACTTCGATCCAGAAAGTCTTACAGAGAGTGAAGTTACAGAGAGTTGCACGCGAACAAGAAGAAGAGGCTTGAAAGTCTTACACAAACACTCACACACACACACACACACACACACACACACACACACACACAAACAAACAAACAAACATCTTAAATAGGGTCCGATGTACTCTGCGCCGCTCATGGGGTTCATTGACAACAACTGCCACATCTTCGACGACGAGGAGGAGAACAAACTCGAGTTCACAGACGTGCACAACAAGTTCAAAGCGCTCGTCGACGACCTCATCACAGGATTCATTGCCGACCTCGGGGTGGAGGACAAGGTGTTCATGGACGCCGTCACATCCAAGGCGTCGTCAAAACTTAACAGCTTCGTGCTCACGAGCATACTCACCGTTGACGACTTCGTGCAGTTCAAGGCGATGATGGTCAAGAGAAATACAGACCTTACCGCCGAGGTGCTCGAAATGCACGCAAAGGCACAAAACGCAGCCGCCGGCAACACCGCAAACTCCGAGGGAACTGCGAACAGCGAAAACAACGAGAACGACTCGGAACTAGAGGAGGCGCTCAGGCTCAGCCGTGAGCAGTTCGAGATTGAGAAGTCACGCGCGGACATGTTCCACCCGCCTGAGACGAGCGAGGAGGAGGCTCTCAGCCGAGCGCTCACCGAAAGCCTCAAGGAGACGGCAAGCCTTGACCGAGAACGTGCCGAGCTCGAGCAGGCTATTGCACTCAGCCTTGCGCTGCAGCAGGAGCAGGAGCGACTTCTGAAAGAGGTGGAAGCGGGCGAATTCACGCCGCCGTCGCCGATGCCGCCACCCGCTGCCGCCGCCGCACCCGCCGCACCTGCCGCATCCGCCGCACCTGCCGCACCCGCCGCATCCGCCGCACCTGCCGCACCCGCCGCACCCAAACCACTGCCAAAGCCATTGCCGAATATCGCACCAGTCGCTGCCGCTGCCGTGCCTCCACCACCCGCACCAGTCGCATCCATACCCGCACCAGTCGCATCCATTCCACCAGTGTCGCCAGCATCCAATGGCGGCGGCATGTCCTCCACAATGTCCATGTCCGGAAGCATCCGTGCCGGATCGTCCGCCGGCTACTCGAGTAGCAGCTCCTCGGCGAGCTTCGATCCGAACGAGATCCGAAAAGCGGCGCAGGCGGCTGCGGACACGCAGCGCGCTCTTGTGGCGAAGCGTGACCAGCTCAGCTCGACGTCGCAGAATGTGAAGAAGGTTGGTCTAGGCGACGTGAGTCAGGCGGAGCTGCAGCGCCGCTCTGAATACCTGAAGCAGCAGCGCGAAATTCTGGTGGCCAAAAAGGCGGAGCAACGCAAGGCGGAGATGGAGGCGTACAAGGCGGCGCAGACGCCGATGGCGAAGCGAGGACCGCTGAATGAAGTGCCAGCAGAGCTGATGGGATCCGCAGCCAGCCCCGAGGCGGCCATCAAGGACATCGGGGCGGAGGAGGATGCGCGCGCGAGGCTTCGTCAGGATCTCGCGCGTCACATGAAGCAGCAGCTCATGGCAAAGCAGATGGAGAAGATGACAAACTTCGATGCGCGTCGCTGAGAAGGCAGTTGACGCCAATGTATGTTTTTTTTCTTGCTGTGGGTTCAGGGAAATAGAAAAGTTTCGCCGCAGATGGGTTTTAACAAAATTGGGATGGGTGCGGGTGACGCTTTATTCTAAAAGAAAGAAAAAGTAATATCCTATTATTTATGTGTGAAAAATCTCTCTTCGTGTTGAATTGTGCCATTTTCAGCGGAATCATAATCATCCGTTTTGTGTTACTTGAAAAGGGGTCGATTTTACTCGACGCGCGGTGCGCTACTAGCCCACAGGCTGCGGCTAAGGTTTTCCCAGTCTGAGCCGGAATCTTGGCGACGGTGGTTGCTCTCCGTCGGGCGCGTAGCGTCCAGAGGGGTTTGACCAGCGGTGGATGTACGTGTGGAATTCGCGTTGTTGCCAGACGACCAGATGCCTCCAATACCACCACTGAAGAGATCAAATGGGCTCGGCGAAGCAGCGGAAGTGGCCGCTGGAGTCGCAGACGCCGTCGGGCCTGAAGGAGACCAGATGGATCCACCGAGGGTGGCAAGCAGTCCGGTGGACGGCGGCGACGCGGACACCGGCGGCGACGCGGCACTTCCACCAGGCGCCCATTCAGCGGGACGCTGAGAGTCGAGCGATCGGCGCTGCTGAGCGTCGAATCCGCCAAGAGCCTGATGCTGGGCAACCTGTATGGGCGCCGAAACTCTTGGGCCAGTCCAAACAGGCGCGTCAGCATTTAAGCCGTGAGCGCTCAGCACGGATCCACCCACCGGTGGCACGGGAAGAGGCTGCTGGAAGAGACTAGCCATGCCCTGATTTGTGGCCAGTGCATTGTTCATCTCTCTCTCGCGCGCGCGACGCGCCTTCTCCTTCTCGCGAGCTCCGCCGCGACGGCTGCGCCTGTGCGACGTCGTCTTCGCAGGCTCTTGGGCTGCCTGAGGAATTGCGGTTGTAGTCATCGCAGCAGCGCGTGCAGCCGCGTTGGCAGCCGTCTCCGGACCTGCCGTGACGGCTGACCAGCTTACGGGCGCTGACGGCGTGCCCTGTGATGGCAGGATTCCCGTGTTTGCGTGTGCCGCTGCATGCATCGGAGTTGCTGCGCCAGCGCCAACCTTGCCTGGGCGGGTGCCGTGAGGCGGAGACTTGGGATCTGCAGTCGTCTTTGTCACCGTCGGCGGCGGCGGCGCTGCTCCCGCCGCCGCTGCCGCCGTTGTCGTTGATGCAACCAACGGACGTGACGGTATCGGGACCGAAGGTCGCTGCAACCTGGCCGTGGCAGCGGCACTCACCGGTGCACTCGCCGTCTTTGGAGCCATGCGGTTCGTCAGCGGAGACACCGGGCTCTCCGGTGCTGATATGAAACCCTTGCGAACCATCGATGCAGTTGCAGCTGCCGCCGCGGCTGGCCGCCTGTTTGACATTACGCCATCGCCCGAATCGACGCTTGACGCGCTCGACCATCGATAGCGACCCTTCTCCTCTGTATTCGGCTCGACGTCGCGCGACGTGCGCTTGAAATGGCGCTCGCCTGCGTTGACCCAAACGTCTTCGTCAGACTTCGATTCGCCAGCAGGCTCCGCCGCCAGGGCAAAGCTTGACTTAGCGAACTCGACAGGAATTAGGTCAGCAGTTTCCTTCGAATTATTTTCCGCCGGAGTTGTCGCCGTCGAAGCAGGTGCGGGAGGTGGGGCCGCGCGAGGCGCGCCACGCGCTTCGCGCTGCGCTTCCTCCAGCTTTTTCTTCTGCTGCACCTCCAGCCTTTTCATCTCCTCGCGTCGCTTACCTTCCGCCAAAGCCTTCTCGGCGCGCTTTCGCTCCGAGAGGAACGTGCGCGCGCGCCTGAGAAGGGCGGGATCCACAGCCTGGACTCCTGGACCTGGGGCAACGATTTTTTCTGCCGTCTCGAGAGCCCGCTTCACCTTTACGGGGTCGCCGGACTGCAGCGCGGTGCGCAGCGCCGCCGTTGCGCTTGCAGCACCAGCTTTGCCAGCACGCCCCTCGCCTGATTTACCGCCGATGCCAACTGCATTCAGCAGCGCTTCGACGCTGAAACGACTCAGCTGTCGGCGGTGCTTTCTAGCAAGCCACACCAGCGCACAGACCACGCCGATAAGCGCCAGCGTCAATGGGACCTCCCAGCCGTCACGCTGCATTGCGTGCGCATCCCGTAGCATTTGTCTGCTGAGCTCTTCCTGCAGCTGACGATCGAGCTCGGAACGCGCATCGTCGAATGACGGATCGCCAATGTCATCGCCTTCTACGAATTCTGCAGCGTTGTTAAGGTAGCCGTCGGCATCGGCGAATCCGACTGTGAAGGCATCGAGACGCGATCCCATGCCAGCTTGCAGACCCTCGTCGTGAAGCGACTTCATCGACAAGCGTTCGTGCTCGACACCACCCCAGTGCTGGTTCTGCCATTGGATCACCTCGGCTAGAATCTCTGCCCACTCCTGCTCCGCCTTTGCGTCGCCCTTGATTTTCGTCATCAGTGTTGAGAAGGAGGCTGCGCCAGTCTCCGGCGACGTTGTGGCTGAGGACTTTGACGCCGTCGCCGAGCTTTCTGTCAGGGACTGGAATGGCGCATCGCGCCCTGCAACACCGCCGAAGAGTTCCTGCAAGTCCATTTCGATCATGGGGCTGTCCTTCGTTGAGGCGTCTTTCGCCTTGCCACCACCTCGAGCCTTTCCGCTCGACTTGCTTTTTCCCTTCGTTTTCGCCTGGCTCTGCGGATGGACATTTTCACCATCTCCAGCCTTGCTACTGCCACTGTCCTCGCGAACGTCCGTCTCTGCAAGGCTTCTTGCCGACTTCGCATCAGCTTTGTCTGACGGCTCCGCATCAGGCGAGCCGTGCATCAGGCCGTCCGCGGTTGGCGGGCACAGAAGCAGAGCATCGCTGACATAGGCGCTTCCATCCGTACACATCGACTTCGACTTCGCCGTGCATGGCACGGAAAACGCCTCGAACGCTTCAGCGGAGACGAAAGAAGCGGCACGCCCGAGCAGCGTGCGCACACGCACAGACTCGGAGACGAGAGCATCGTGAGCATCCTCCGTGCCGCCACCGGTGGCGTCGGACTTCTTAGCCTTCGCTGCGTCGCAGATTGGATCGCGTGCGCGCTGCGGAAGGCTTGATGTGGGCGGAAGGTGAAGTAGCAGCGCTAGCCGCACGAGCGCTCTGATGTTTGAGCACTCTCGGCAGTCGAAGCCGCGCGATGCCAGCATAGCGCGCACCTCGCGGCTTCTCAGCTGCGCTAGCGAGTCAACCGCGGCAGCAAGAATTTCGCTTTGCAGTACGCGCATGTATCCACTGCTTGCGTCGAGCGCGCTGGTGTCATCCTCGACACTCCTTAGCTCCGCCGCCGTTTCGAGCGCATTCTTGGCGCGCACGAGCGCCGCGAGTCCGCCCCCGTGTCCCTGCGCGAGCTCGAGCGCGCAGTCAGCGGCGAGCGTCAGCGCGTCAGCGAGTTCGAGGCGAACCCGGCGAAACCCCTCTCCGGGCGTTGCGAGGTGCTTCTGCCAGCGAGCAAGCGCCGTGGGCTCGCTGAACGGATACAGCTTCAGTGCGATGGACCGCTCTAGCTGCCGGAGCGCGTCTGCAACGAGTCCTTCCTGCAGCAAGATGGAGGCGTCCTCGTAGAACTCGGCGGCTGTTAGGATTGTGTCCCATCCAGGCTCGCGCGCGGCCCACTCTCGCATCTCGCCAGCCTTCTCGTACTCCCGCGCGCTCTCCGCGCAGTGCTGGTCCTGTTCTAGCGCCCTGCTCAGGCAGAACGTGTACCTCGCCGTGAGGCTGGCGATGTGCGCCACCGCCTCCTGCCGCCAGACGTACTTGCCTAGTTCGTCCGGCACAGGTCCGTCGTCGGCGTGTAGTCTATCGTTGCTGTCAGGGTGCGGCGTCGGCGTGGGTGGTTTTCCCGCCGCCGTCTTGGTCTTCCCGAGCGCCGTCGGCTGCTGTGGCAGCGCGAGCACGAGAAGCAGTGTCAGCCAAAGAGCGGCCGTCCCGCGTTGTGCCATGACTTGGGATGTCGCCGAGGATGTCTTTGTTCGCGTGTATCCGTAAGGGGAACACAAGGCACCTGCGCGTCTGCGTTTTCCCACACCTTCACCTGATTCACAAGCGTCGCTCTGCAAGCTCTTAAGAGGAGAGACGCTTAAGGGTATCCGTCGAAATAGCACACACCACCACATCCATGAAGACACACATCCGACGAAGAACAGACCACCACCACCAAGAATCGGACGAGAACACGCCAAGACCAAACATAGTACAAGAATTAGTATAAGAGGTAGAATATCAAAACGCATACCCGGCGCCGGAGGTGGGGGAGTAAGCCTTAAGGACGGCCTTAAGGCGGCCTCTAAAGGTAACCCCCCGGAGAGCGGCGCCGGCGCGGCCCCGGAGAGCGGCCAGGGCGCCATAAGTTCTAGCCGGGGCTGCCGGGGCGGACGGGACCCCTGCGGCGCGGACGGGACGAAGCTCCCCTTCCCCGTGGGCCGTGCTCTGGGCCTGGGAGGGACGGGACCCAACGCCAACGGAAAAGAAGGCTCACTCACTCACCCCCACCTCAGGTGCCCCCCGGGACGCTGAGACGCTCTTAAGAGCTGGCTGGGAGAGCAAATACTGTACGCCGATGCTCCTCAGAAACTCGGAGCTATCAGGTCTTCGGAGGAATCGGAGCGTGGGGGGTTTGGTTCTGTTCTTTGGTTGCCTGTGTCTTCTCGTGGAGGAGAGTCGGCCTGCCTTAAGCTGCTGTATCTTACTCTAGTACTACTGTACTCTTCGGCCTCTGCTGAAGCTTGCTCTGCTGTCCTCCTATGCCAGAGTCCAGGGGATCCCCCGCGGGGGTAGGCTTTTGGTTCGGGCGCTGCTCTGCTGTGAATTCACATTTCACAGCGGATACTAGTCTAAAGGTGCGTGTTTTGGGCGGAGTGGAAGGGCAGCTGATATCAGGCCGTGGCCAGTACCCGGTAAAGGGTTTAGTGCTTGCGACCATTCCTCCCGTTGTTTTCCCCCCCGACATCCTCCCGATCCGGGTTTGCACCGTGCACTGTACCTCTACTGTATCGTAGTACTTACTGCAGTAAACCTTTACATAGGCTTCCTAGTCGGACCAGGTAATCGGACCGAAAGTGAGCCAGCAGAGCAGAAACTCAGCAAGCAACGCAACCCAACCCACTTGACTGCTGAGTTGCTTCGTTTCCCTTCTCCTTTCTCCTGCCAACGCTTTTGTCCTTCTTGGAACCAGCGTGCCGCATTCCGCATTCCCAAGACACAGGCCGGGAAAAATGAAATACATCGTACTCCAGGAGGCTGCTCGAACTTGCACTACCCTAACCCCTAACGCTGGGTCGTACAAGGGCATATCAACCCATGGGTCGTACTTAATCCACATACTGTGATGTCATGGTCATACTCACATATTCCGATTTAGAAGTATGGATTTTACACCCGAGACTCGTCGCCCGTCTCGAGTTGCCACACGCGGCCGCGCACAAACGCGTTCTCGCGATGCCGACGCGCACGCACATGGGCCGCGTACCGCGCACGTGCAAGTCCGCCGCATATCACACGCTGACGCTACTGCTTGTATTGCTTCTCCTTCTTGTCGCACCCACGGCACGAGCACAAAAACAGCTGTTCGGAAAACCAACGGTCTTCCACAACCCAAAAGGAAAGATGGCGTCGAAGCTCGCAGGAGTGATGGAGGGATCGACAAGTCACGCGCACTTGCACGAGGAGGGGGCGATGAGAACCGTCAGACACCCAGAGCACGGCAAACAGCAGTTCGTAAACACCGTTGGTGGACAGGTTCGCCTGCACACGCCGGGCAAGCCGCTGAGAGGCGAGATCCTCAAGGACTTTAAGAAAGTGAACAGAAATACAGGCCGGCGCAACCGACGAAGGCACTGGGCCGCAGGTACAAATCTGCCGCCATGATCAGTGAGCGATCGAAGTTGATATTTGTTATGCGCTGGTGCGCTGGTGTGGTGTGTGTACACCTTGTGTAAGCTCATGTTGTAACATCAACAAGAACATCTTGTCCCAAACAACCTTAAGGTCAACCCATTCTTCACTTAAAGGTCGCCTTCCCCCTCCAGTTGGTTTGTTGTTGAAGATGTTGTTACATGCTCTCACTTGAGGCCACACCTGCACCGCACCAGTCATCCGAGCAGTCCCGGGGCGGCCTGCCTAACACCTTAGACTGCACCACTACGCGCGCTTCTTCCACCGCCGGCGAGTGGCGACGACGCCATGACGCCGGCATATTCTGGCAGGTTCTTAGGTCGTACTTACCACCTTCCTGGTCGAGACAAACGGTCGAGACAGAGGTGACCTTCTCAGGCACGGGCTGGGGTGATGGTGCGGGTTTAGATACACGCCCGATACACCTGTGCGACACTGCGAGAGTTCGGCAATCGGCGGCGGGTCCGTTGGTTCAGTCAGGAGGGTGGGTGGTCATGCGAGGAATCCAGGCCGGCCTGTGCGCTCTGCTTTACCTAACCTTAATAAAGCAGCCAAGGCCGAAGAAGTCGCACATCAGAAGTCGCACGCGAGTCAAGGGACTCGAAGTCTCACGCATAAGTGACCTGTGGGACCCGTGCGCCGTCCCGTACCCGGGTCCCGCCATCCTTGCGAATACAGTAAGCGTTCGGCCGGCGCTTACGCTTACGCGGTGTGTGTGTGTTGGCTCGTTCACACATTTTTTGTTCGTTTTAGTACACGTTTTAGGTGTTCCTTCACACCTCACGCACTTGGTTTGGTTTGTTCAACCATAAGGTATGGCGAACACGCAGAAGAACAACAACTCCTCAGGCACAAAGAACTCGCTCGACCACTTCGGCCGACGACCTTCGACGAAAATTCACCAAAGTCTGCACCAAAGTCGGAGAGAGCGAAACATACATAACCACATACGCAATGACGACGGCGGCGGCGACGGGGACGACGGGGACGACCAACACAGCGCGCGCACACCTCAAGCGCGCACGCCGCTTTCGCGACTCTCGGGCAATGGGGGTGCCGTAAAGGGTGCGGAGTCGAGCGCACCGCAGTGTGTGCAAGAGTCACTCGCCAGATTCAAGGCGTCGTCAAGCACGTCGCCCACGCACGAACGTACACGGGCTGGAATACGAACGCAGACGAGCAAGGATACCGACGGCGACGATAAGGCTGCAGGAGATGCCACGCCCTCGTTCATGAAGGCAACGGCGCGCTCGGAGCGCCTGCGTCTCGACGGCTTGGCGAAGCGCCGTGCGGCGAGCGAGGTTGGAAAGCTGCACCAGCTTGGGCGTCGCGTCGGGCTCAGGCGCGCATTCCGCCACCAGACGGAGGACGCACTCGACAAGGACCGACACCGCCGACTCGCAGAAAACCAGCGCTTGCGGGCGCTGGATAAGGAACTGCGCCGCAAGACAAGCTGCACGCCAACGGACGCGCTCGAGCCGATTGACGAGCTGTCTCCGTCGCCGTGACGTGACGTGAAGTGAAGTGAAGAATTGTAAATAATAGTCTACTGTATTACTCGCGCACCTTCACTCCCTCGGCGGCGGTCCAGCGCTGTGTCTCATTTTTTGCATAGCCGTTGCCATCCACTCGAGCTCCGCGAGCATGCTTGGCAGCTGCTTGAGCATCCTGTGGTTGGCGTCCGTGGGCGTTCCGTCGTCGCGAAATAGCTCCGCGGGGTTGGGAAACGCCGCGAGCTTCGATATCGGCAGGCATCCGAGCTCGCTGAGGAACGGCCTGAGAGCCATTGCGCATCGCATGCCTCCAAACGGCCCAGGACTGTATGTGACGATGGCGGAGGGCTTGAGCGCGTAGTTGCTTCCCCCGAAGTGTCCCATCAAGCTCGTCAAAGCCGGCGGTATGCTGTGGTTGTACTCTGGCGTGACGACGACATAGCAGTCCGCCGCGCGTATTGTGTTCGCCATTTGGTCCATCTGCGCGTCGGTTCCTGGCTTGAGGAAGAAGTGCGGCGTGGAGAGGTGTCCGTCGCCGCAGAGTGCGCCCCCTGGTCCGAACGCGGTGAGCGGGTCGATCACGGTGGTTGCGTGTTTGATAACTTCCGTTCCCAGTACCGTCTCTCTGCTTTCCAGCACGGAGACGACGTGCTGGAGCACGCGGTCTCCGAGTCGCGCGACGCCGCCCCACGGCGGGACGACGTTGCGCGCGCTGCCAAGAATCACGAGCGTGTTCAGGATGCGCACACTGCTCACGGTCTCCATGACAGGATGGACAACAGAACAGGCCCAAAAAACTGCGTTTGGACTTTTTGAAAACGAAACAACACAAGCAACAGCCTTGCACAGACAGCAAAACAACAAAGCAGGCCGGGTCCATCAAAGCAGACCACCTGGACCTGGTTCATAAATACCACTACGAGAGACGAGCAAAATAATCATCCCCCCCCCCCCCCCCCCCAGAACCACTACGATAATAGACCAAGAAGCTGCAAAACCTTGGAGGAAATACTCAAGGCATTTAGACGGGATGACGAAAGAATTAGGTTGGTAACAGCGAGCGAGAAAGCGAGTGCCGAATCGAGTTCTTGAGTTTCAAATCTTCCCCTCCCCCGATTCATTCGGCGAAGTACTGGGAATCATGTCCGCCCCACCGCCACCACCGGGCGTTTACACGTTGCCGCACACGCTCTCTCCTCAGGAGTTGCCTGACTCCTCTCTCGTTCTCTCAGACGCCGATTTCGACTACGCCGAACGGATCGCACTCGAGGCGAAAATTAAGGCCGTGCCAGAACATACACCCGTGAGACCTGTCGTCGTCGTCGCCAAGGAAGTCAGAGATACCGCGTTCGGTGGGGCCAAGGACGTTGACTGCTTCATATGGGTCGACATAAACGGGGTCGCCGTCGTTGACGCTAGCAAGAGGGTATACCGCACGCTCGCTTACAACGAAATCGCCAGCTGGGCTGTCGAGAGCGACATGTTCAAAATGCAAGTCGTGGGCAGGAAGGGAAAGGTCAAAAGCAAGGTGTACGTCGTCGGATACCAGTGGGCAGTCAAGCTCAAGAAAACGCTCTGGGTCACCGTCAACCTCTACCTCGACTCGCCGGACGTCGTGCGCGAACTGCAGGACGCCACGCCGCCGCTCACGGAGGGAAGTCGCGTTCCCGACGGGCCGCTCGAACTCGTCGAGCCGTTCGGCGCGACCGGGTTCATCGACGCCACGCTTGCAAGCGGGAAAAAGACTGCCGCGGAGGCTCTTGGGCAGCGCGCGCCCAACTCGCCACCGCCACCCATCAGGGCGGCTTCTGCACCCGCGCCTAACGCGGACGCCGGTGAAAAGGCCATGGCGAACATCAGCGAGGAAGGCGCGAAGAAGGCGCTCATGGATGTCAAGGCGAAGTGCGCGCAGCTGCAGGCGGAGCTGCAGGCGGAGAGGCTGCGTAGCAAGGATCTCGAGCGCTTGGCCGCGTCGGAAGGGGGTCGCGAAGGCTCGACAGACACACTTAAGACGGAGTTGGCTTCGCGCGACCGCGAGCTCGAGCACGTTCGTGCGCGCATCGCCGACCTCGAAACGAAGTGCGAGGAGCTCCGCGAGGAGGCGGCATCCGCGCACGTCGCGGCGGCTGAGGCGTCGGAGGCTGGCAACGGCGAGGCGGCCGCTGCCGCAATGCGCGAGCGCATGCAGACCGTGGAAGACGAGCGCGCCAAGGCGGCGGTCCAGGCGGAGAGCCTGATGTCTATGCTGGAGGAGAACCAAGCGATGCTTGATGAACAGGTCGCGGGGGCGCAGCGCTCCGAGGCGGAGGTGGCAGAGCTCCGCGCGGCTCTCGAGGCGCAGCGCGATGCACGGCAGCTCGCAGAGGAAGCACGGCTGGCGGCGGAGAACGACGCGTCGTTTCGTTCGGAGTCGAGCGTCGCGGCAGCGGCGGCGGCGGAGGCGGCGGCTGCGACGATGGCTGACAGGATGAATAGCACGGTGCAGGGTCTGCGCGGCGCGCAGGCTGAGCTCGCCAAACTCCGCGAGAAGAACAATCAGACGAGAAGCGAGGCGGAGGCGCTCGCCACAGCCGTGCCTGCGTTTGCGGCACTGTTCCAGCGCGAACTCAACCTCTTCCTTGCCAGCGGAGCGATCATGTCGCTGAATGATGCCATTTCAAAGTACCGCCGAGAGTGCAAGGAGCGCAAGCGCCTGTACAACCTGCTGCAGGAGCTGCGCGGCAACATTCGCGTGTACTGCCGTGTGCGCCCGCTTTCGGAAAGGGAGGCGATCGAGGAGGCGGAGGTGATCGAAGAGGCGCGCGCCACGGGAGGCAGTCGCGCTGCGCAGTTGTACGCGTCTAGTGCACGCAACAGGGCTGTGGGTCCGATCCGATTCCCAGGCGAGGACGAGATTTCGCTGATTGGCGAGCGCGCTACAAAGACGTACGAATTTGACCGCGTCTTTGATCCGGACTGCACGCAGGAGGACGTCTTCCGCGACATTGCGCCTCTCACGTCGTCCGTGCTCGATGGTTACAATGTATGCGTGTTTGCATACGGCCAGACGGGAAGTGGAAAGACCCACACGATGATCGGATCATCACGTGATGATCCTGGTGTAGCTCAGCGAGCTCTGTGCAAGCTGTTCGAGACGGCGACTGAGCGCGAGGGAGACTACGAGCTCTCGATGAAGGCGTCGGCGTTTGAAATTTACCTCGAGGCGATCCGCGACCTGCTTGCTCCCGCGGCTGCCAGGCAGCCGGGCGCGCCGCCGCAGCAGAAGCTTGAGGTGCACATGGCTCCTGGCGGCGGCACGTTCGTTCCAGGATTGACTGCCGAATCGGTGTCGAGTGCGCACGACGTCGAGCTGATGATGGAACGAGCGCAGGGCAATCGCGCGACGTTCTCGACGAACATGAACGAGCACTCGTCGCGAAGCCACAGCGTGCTGAGCGTCTCTTGCTACGCAAAAAACAAGCTCACGGGCGTCTCGAGCATGGGCAAGCTTCACATCATCGACCTGGCTGGCAGCGAGCGTGTCAAGCAATCGGAAGCGAGCGGAGAGAGATTGGCGGAGGCGATGGCGATCAACAAGAGCCTAAGCGCACTCGGCGACGTGATTGCGTCACTGGCTGCGAAGGAAAAGCACGTGCCGTACCGCAACAGCCGCCTCACGCACGTGCTGCAGGACAGCCTCGGCGGCAATTCGAAGGTTCTCATGGTGGTGAACGTGAGTGCAACCACCTCGTGCTCGTCGGAGACAGGATGTTCGCTCACGTTCGCGCAGCGCGTTCGCGCCGTGGAGCTCGGCTCCGCAAGAGCTAACACGGCATCTGCCTCTTCCTCCTCCACCACCTCCACCTCAGATGGCACGGCCATGGCACCGTCGCCAGCCGCGGCGAAGGACTCGCGTGGTCCCGAGCGGCCGCCGTCATCGACCGATCGACCGCGTCGTCCGAGCAGCGGTAGGCCGAGCTCGGCCCGTCCTCTGAACCACCCGCCGATGCGGTGAGACACACACGTTGACACGCATTTATTGTTCGTGTTTTGTTTGTTTGTTTGTGTAGCCGTAATAACAGATGTCCTTCACTATTTCCAAAAAATTAAATAAGATGTATTTACACGCACGCGGCAACGATTGCTTTCACGCACTCCTTGTGTCCATTCCGAGCAGCAAGCATCGCGGGAGTTGCGCCTTCGTCATCCTTTGCGTTGACGTCCGCGCCGGCGTCGATGAGCGTCTGCACAACTGTGGCGTGCCCATTGAAAGCGGCGATGTGCATGGGAGTTTGCTTTCTGACGTTATCATTTACGTTGACATCTGCCCCAGCGTTAATGAGCATCCGCACTACCGTCACGTGTCCATGAAACGCAGCGATGTGCACGGGAGTACACTTTTCGTCATCGTGCGCATTGATGTCCGCCCCGGCGTCGATGAGCACCTTTAGTGCCTTCGCGCGTCGATAAAAGGTGGCGGCATACATAGGAGTTTGCTTTTTGTAACCTTGGGCATTGATGTCCGCCCCGGCGTCGATGAGCATCTTCAGTGCCTTCGCGCGTCCTGCTGCGGCGGCGTGGTGCACGGGAGTACACTTTTTGTCATCTTGGGCATTGATGTCCGCCCCGGCGTCGATGAGCATCTGTAGTGCCGTCGCTTGTCCATTACACGCGGCGGCGTGCACGGCAGTAGGCCTATCCTTGTATCCCAAGCTCGCACTCGCGCGGATTAAGATGCGCAGGCACTCCTCGTGTCCATTCCACGCGGCGTGCATAATGGGCGTTAATTCAGAGTTGTCTGCGTCATCCACGGTAGCCTTCGCGCGAAGTAGGATGCGCAGGCACTCATCGTATCCCTCGCGAGCAGCGATGTGTATGGGTGCAAATCCATCTAGATCAGGCTTGTTGAAGTCTTCTCTCTGACGAAAGATCAGAGTCTGGAGATGTTCAGGCCTATTGTGCCGCGTCGCCATGTGGCATCGCGATTTGGACAATGCGAGCTGAGCATTTGCACGATCCTTGCGAAAGAATGCGTTGAAGGTGTGCACAGCTTCGGCTCGCTCTGGCGTTCCTCGGGGTGGTAGCTGAATGCATGCCGACGACGACGGCGTCCCATCATGAGCAGGCTGTGCCATACGCCACAGGCGTTCTCTGTACCACGGCGTTCCCTCAGCTTCGGGCGTGACTGCCTCTTCGTCGCAAACATCGTCATCCTCAACCGTCGCATGCTGCTGGTACTGCAAAAGCTCGCGCAGGCCATCATTTTCGCGCTGCAGACGGGCATTTTCGTGCGCCAATCTCGCTTTCTCATCACGCAACAGCGCATCCACCTGCATTCTCATCTGCTCCTCGTCGTCCTCCTCGTCCTCCTCTACAGCAGGCGCATGCGTCATGGTGCATGTTTCGTGATCTTTACTACAACGTGATGACGCACCGCCGCCGCGAGGCATATCGCTCGCGACGTGATAGCTGTCGAAGTGAATGATTCAAAATCCGAAATCATCTTGCCCCCCTTTTCAAACCCTAACCCTAACCCTAACCTGAGATATTTTGATGGGAATGATTTCGCGCCCAATAAATTTGCATCTGTCTGCAACGAATCTTTTGGTCGGGACCCCCTATTCTCTGGTTTGAAAAACGACCTTTTTAGACGGCCCCAAACTCTACTCAAGACGGTTTTTGAGGTTTTTCCCTCTTTTTGGTCCCGTTTTGGTCCCTTTTTGGTTCTCCCTCCCCCCTGCCCCCCTTCCCTCCCGACGAGACCGACAGACCAGTTTTCAAACTCTTCAAAATAAATCGAATTCCGCCATGGAACCTGCCGCTGCGTCCACCTCCTCCTCCTCAGATGAAGAACAACATTGCAATGATTTCATGGAGGCATCGTCGACGATGTCACGACGACGCGCACCAAGCGAGTGGGACGAAGTGGCTGGTGTGATTTGCTGCGACGACGATGAGTGGTTTCGGTACCGCGTCGTCGTCGCACTCCGCGTGCTCGACCCGCCGCCACTCGACGACTCGTTCGCGGTGGAGGTGCGGCTCTTGGTCTTTCCAGCCACCATTATACCGCCGCCGCGCTGCTCTGATTTATGGTCGAATGACGATGATGATGAGACGACGCATGATCTGCTCCACGACGTTCATCCAAGCAGTACCGCCGCACCATGGACGCGACAACAACATCGAGGAGGTGCTCAGGCTCCTGCCGTTGTTGACCCGCTGCTCAGTCCAACTGCACTTGCTCAATTGGTCACGCCCACTACTACTACTAGGACGTCGTGGCAAAGCCGGGAAGAAGATGACCGTGGTGGTCGAGAACCTCCTATCGAGCTGCTCGTGTTCCCGGCGCGTCGATTAGTGTTCTCGCCGCATTCCTCATTGAGCGATGACGAAAAGGAGGAGGTGCACGACGACGACCCGCTTCTTAGTTTAAGCAGCAGTAGCAGCAGCAATAATAGCGAAGACGACGATGAGGCCCAAGTGGTGATGTGTGAAACATGCGTGCGACTGCGTCGCCTCATCATTGATGCTGACAAAAGCCGCGAACGGCTTGCTGCTGACCTGTCAGATGCACTTTCCATGCTCGGCGAGGTTCTTGGGAGCAGACACGTTGCTGCAACGCATCATCCGTATGCTGTGTCGTCTCTGGAAATTCTTCCATCTTCATCTTCGTGGTCGACGGACGCGGCAATAGAGATGGCAAGGAGGAGGATTTTGGAGTCACCACCAGCACCATCCTTCGCCACGGATGAGGAGGAATCTGAGTCGCCTGATGATGAATCATGTAGTGTGTGGCGCGTGCTGAAATTCGAAGAAGAGGATCAAGACGACGACAACAACATTTGCAAGGCTGACAAGCAGCAGGAGGAGAAAGAGGAGGAGGAGGAGGAGCAGTCCGATGCTCATCAACAACAACGAAAGAAGAAATCACGCCACGGATGCAGGATGCTCTTCCCCCTGCTTTGTGGCTGTTTGCGTCGTGCTGCTTTCGCACCCAAATCTAACCATCTTCTTGTGACTGTGATGATAGAAGCTGGCGCGCTTGCATTGCACTTGAGTGCACAGAAAATTGTACGACGACAACCTCGTCGACCTCCACCGAAGGTCATACCAACATCTTCCTGATGACGACGACCAGTCAAATGATTTTTATTTCACGATTTGCTGATTACTACAATCAATGCTAAAAAAAACATCGCGCTTTCTTTCCTCCTCCTCCTCTCTCTCTTTCTATGTAAGCTTGATCTCTCACTTTATTGTTTTGCTTTCGGTTTTTCACTGATTCGCTCACACACGGACGTTCGAAGTTGTTGTGTTAGTTTGCAGTAGTCCCACCTCGCCGATCTTGGTTGTCCTTGTCGTCGTCGTCGTCCTCCTCTGCAAATCTCACCACGGCCATATCGTGCACAACAGCATTTGTTGTGTTGCCATCGCGCTGCTCCTCCTCCTCCACCGCCACCTTCTTTGAAGCACGAATTTCGCCCAACGGCATGGTCGAAGTGTCGTCTTCGTGGTAGCTGTCGTTAAAATCTCGAGTGAATTCGTCGCCAAACTCTCGAGGTGGGGCTGGTGCGGCGGCACCGGCAGCGGTGGTGTCTAAGGGCATGTATTGGCTCAGAACCTGTCGGATCTCCGCATCCATGTGCTGACGAAGCCTCCATTTGTACAGCGAGTACCCAATCGTCGCGAGGAGGAGAACGACGACGATGCTGCCAAGAACGAACATGCCGATGCTAATTCCCTCGTGGAATTTGTGCTCCTTGATGCACATCTTGATATTGTGAGGATCGAGAACGTATCCGTCGTCGCACTGGCACCGACCGTCAGCTTCCCTACCGTCGAATCGTTTATCTTCGACTGGATCTGAAATGCACGTGGCATGCGCTCCGCAACCACCATTCGGGAAAGCCTTGCACATGTCCGAGACGAAACACGCGCGGTCGAGCACGAGCCGATATCCCGGTGCACACAAGCATCGGTACGATCCAACGGTGTTCTCACACGTCTGGTCGCACTCGTGCGTGCCCTCGTCACACTCGTCGATGTCGCGGCACGACTTACCTTTCGTCTCTAGATCCGCATTTTCACCAGCTGCATCGCGGAATCCGCTGGGGCATTCGCACCGATATCCTCGGAACGTGTCCAAGCACGCGTGGAACGTGCCAGCGGAATCTGACTTCCAGCAGCCTCCAAAGTCGTTGTCCCTCGTGCACTCGTTGCGCTCGATGACGCTGCTGAGACAAGCCGCGGGCTCGGTGCTTTCGTCGAAACCGGCACAGAGGCCGTGCATGACGCTCTGCACGTCGAGTCGCCCGCGGTACTGCCTCTCGTTGATCATGATTGTCGGCAGAAGGATCACCTTCGTGCGTTGCGTGCTCCCAGCCTGCAGCTTCGACTCCTCGTCGAGGAGAGGGTGTGGCAGGTCCTCGTCGACGTCGCCGACGCACGACTCAATCTTCTGAAGGTCAATCGCACCGCGGAACTCGCGCGAGATATCGTCCATCACACGCAGCGAGCAGTCGCGCCCAAATCCGCGCGACCCGGATCCTGTGGCGGGACACTCGTCGACGTAGCGACTGGCGTACTCCCACCACACCCATGACTGGCCATTCTGGGCGGCGTTACGATGCAGGCAGAGCTGCCTAAGGTTCTCTGCCATCACCTCGCGCCCGAGCACAGGCTTGATTCCACCGCCACCACCCATCACCTCCGATCGCGACTGCTCGTCGCTCGACGCGGTGGGATCGCAGTATCGGCCACCGCGAATGCACTGGCTGTAGCATCCTTCCTTGTCGGTGGTGGAGGATGTCGATTCGTGATTCGTGCAGTGCCACATCAGGAAGTGCGGCGTGCTGAGCGTGTGTTTCCCCTGGTCGAATTTGATGGCTTTCTCCTTAAAGTCGCGCTTGAAAGCTGCCTGCCTCTCGCAGTTGGGTCCACACCCGTCGTTTGACGTCGTCCAGAATTCGTACTCGACGCGATCGTCAGGATGGCTGATGCTCTCCTTCCAGTCCATCTCGACGACGACGCGCGATCCTTCCTTGAGCGCGCCTCGCATCGCCTCGCCCACGGACTTCGCGACGAGCGTGGATGGGATGACCACCTTCTCCGCGATGACGTCCACCGACGGGTTGTCGACGGGATTTGCCATCGTCAGCAGTCCTTCGTCGACATTGTCCATGATGATCGCCGCCGCGGCACCCGCCTGCTGTGCGTTGTGCACCTTCTCGACGAAGAAGCAGTCGCCTCGCGTGAGCAGTGCAATGACGGGCATGTTCGGCGACGTCGCGACGAGCTGCTTGGAGAGCGGCGCACATCCTCGTTCTTCCCCAGTCGGCGGCACGACCACCTCGCCCACGAGTGTTGCCCCGTACAGCGGCACGCCAAAGTCTCCGATGGCGGAGTCGGCGGTTTGGCGTATTGCTTCTGGCGAGGTGATTCGCAGCGATCCGGTTTGCACGTTGAAATCCGCCGCATCACTAACTTCATCAACGTTGATGATGTTGATGATGACGAAAAAGCAGAAAATCAAATTCAAAGTTGATGAGGCAAACGACTTCATCGTCACCACGAACGAACGAGTTGTTGAAAGAAATCAAGCGAGCAAAAACGAGCTACTGCTGCTGAGTGACCGAACTACCCTGATAGATCGATCTATCTGTGACGCGTCACGCGCGTGTGCCGTGTGCGTTTCTCCCTCCCTCCCCCCTCAGTGTGGACTTGCTCGGGTCGGAGGGAAGAAGGAGGAAGAAAAAAGGAAGGCGTCTTCACACTGGTAAATTAGGTTGTTAAATTTGCACGGGGAAATGGGAGTCCCCGAATTCCTTTTTCTTACTTCTTCTCTCGGGACTATCATCGCTCGCAAACCCTTATTGCAAGATATTTCACTGATAGATGCCCTCACTCTCGATGGATGGTGGCGCCGGTCGCTATGATGGTATCTCCCCAAGCTCCATCCATCTCGGCGAACCTCTCTTCGGTCATCTGCACCCATAGTAGCGGCATCCCGAATGGTAGCTCATCCAAGAGAGGTATGTACCTCTTTTCTCGGTCCCTGAAAACATCATCGCGTTCGTGGGCATCGTTGTAGTAGAAGCATGTCGAAAACCAGCCTCTTTCAACATCCATCGATAGGACGGAGCAGAGCTCGTCGTCGTCCGCCAAACCCAGAATAGACTGCGCGTACGCCCTATTGTGCAAAACTTCTCCTCCAGCGGCAGGGTTTCCCCAAACAACTAGAGGATAGTCCGCAAAAGCCGGCCCCAAACTGGCCTTGAACTCGAAAACGTACGTCGGCGAAAGCCTCCGGCTCAGGTTTTGCAAACTCGGCAGTGAACAAGCCCTCCTGCGTGGCCCACTTCTCGGCCTTGAGGTCCCCCTTGACGCGTATCTGTAACCCTTCATGAACGGACCCCCAAAGGCCCAAACGCCGTGCTTTGTGCTACCGTTCAGAAGGTCCATAGGGACTGCGACAAGATAGCCAGGACCCAAGCGTTTCGTCACGCGTTCTCCCTTGCGCTCAAAAAACAAAAAGGAGTTTTCGCTACGCCAAAACAGCTTGTAGGTCTGGTTCGTTGTGTCCCCGTCTATATGCCGGAGGTGATAAGAAAGCCTCGAGTAGAAGTGCGCCCACCACGGGGTTTTGGTTTCTCGGGCCAGCAGCAGTTGAGCGGCGGCTTGGCGTCGGCGGCGTCGGCGTCGGCGTGAGCGGCGAAGGCCTTCGCGGCGAGCTCTTGCACCATGACACTTCCTTCCTGGGCACTCACACGAAGTTGTTGGACCTCGCGCACCCCACGAACGGCCCCTTCGAGAAGATAGTGGGCCCTTTCGCCCGGGCCCGGCCCCCAACCCAGAGCCCGGCCCGGCCCAGTTGCGGGTTGGTGACCAAGGGCGCATCCCGAAACGCCCAAGGAATATAAACCTGGGCACTCGAGGGATTTTATCCGGATTTTTCATAGATCCCCCCGGCAGCCCGGAGATCTTTCTCCTTATCCCCGAAAGGGGAACGACATATTGTGTGCGTGCTTGTGTTGCTGCCCCCTCCCCTCCGTTCCGCATCCGCATCTTCATCTTCATCTTCATCTTCATCCGCCGCCGGATTCTTCATTCTCGAATGACTCCAGTTGTGTCGTCCCGCTCTGACGGACGGGTTAGGGCTCCTTCTTGTGCTCGCTCTCGCTCTCGCTCTTGTGCTCGTTCTCCTTCTCATGCTTCTCGTGGTGCTTCTCAGGTGGCATCAGCAGCGTCTAGTGAGTCCGTTGATGTCGTGATTGTCGGTGGAGGTGTCTCCGGACTTTGCGCAGCGCAAGCGCTGCTCACCGAACACAGAGACGCGTTCACGTCGCTCGTCGTGACGGAAGGACGCGAGCGTGTGGGTGGTAACATCACGTCGCGATCCGACGAACGAGGGTACGTCTGGGAAGAAGGACCGAACTCGTTCCAGCCGAACGTCTCGATGATGAAAGCTACCGTTGACACAGGACTCAAGGAAAAACTTGTGCTCGGTGACCCCACCGCCCCTCGTTTCGTACTCTGGGACAAAAAGCTACGCAAAACACCCTCGGGACCGGACGTTGTCACGTTCGACCTGCTCAGCATATGGGGGAAAATACGCGCGGGCTTGGGCGCACTAGGCATCATGAACGGAAAGCTCCCCGACTACGAGGAGTCAGTCGAGCAGTTTGTCAAGCGAAACCTAGGCGACGAGGCGTTCTACCGCCTCATCGAGCCATTCTGCTCAGGCGTGTACGCCGGCGATCCCAGCAAGCTCAGCATGAAGGCGGCGTTTGGAAAGGTGCACGTGCTCGAGGAGAAGGGAGGCTCCATCATGGGAGGCTCCTTAAAATTCATGCAGGAGCAGAGGGACAACCCGCCGCCGCCGCCGGACCCACGCCTGCCGCAACCCAAGGGACAAACTGTGGGATCGTACCGCGAAGGCTTGCAAACTCTGCCAAACGCCATCGAGGCGTACGTGCGTGGCGAGCAGGGTGACGACGCCGTGCGATGCGACTGGAAGCTCACCGCCATCTCGCGCGACGAAACCACCGGCAAGTACAACCTGTCGTACGACACGCCCGACGGAGCGCGCACGCTCGTTGCGAAGTCTGTTGCGCTCACCGTTCCCGCATACGTCGCCGCGCCGCTGATCAAGTCGATGGCGGGAGATGCAAGCGACAAACTGCTCGACATCTACTATCCACCCGTGGCGGCTGTGACCATCGCGTACCCCGAGGAGGCTGTGCGCGACGAGTCGATGACCGGCCCAGGACGCACTCTCGAGGGATTTGGACAGCTGCACCCGCGCACGCAGGGTGTGACCACGCTTGGAACCATCTACTCCAGCGCGCTCTTCCCCGGGCGCGTGCCCAAGGGCCAGGTGCTCATTCTCAACTACATCGGCGGTTGCACGAACACGGGCATCGTCGACCAGAGCGAGGATGAGATTGTCGCTCAGGTGGACAAGGATCTCAGAACAATGCTGCTCAAGCCTGACGCACCGGCACCCACCAAGGTGGGTCTGCGAATCTGGCCAAAGGCGATCCCGCAATTCAACGTTGGCCACTTCGACCGTGTGAATGCGGCAAAGGACGGCCTTAAGCAGGCGGGATGCAGCGGCCTCTTCCTCGGCGGAAACTACGTGAGCGGCGTGGCGCTCGGCAAGTGCGTTGAATATGGGTACGTAAACCTCGCAGGCGAGATTGCCGAGCACGCTCGTTCCGTGAAGGAGGAGGTCAAAGAGATGGTTGAGAATTGAGAAGCAACTCAGGGTGGAGTAACCTAACACAATTGACAATTTTTTTTTGTTTTCATTTTACAATATTACCGGCGATACCGCAGCTTTTTGAAGAAGAACCACAGGTGCAAAATGCCGCGAGAATATTGGGATTTGAAGCCATGCTTGTGCGAGTGCTCCCAATCGCGGTTGACGATGCGAAATGCGATATCCTCGTACGGAGGTCCCGCAGAGAAGCGCAGCAGCAAAGTCTCACCGTTCGGGGAAGTTGGGTCAGCCTCTAACTTGTACGTTGGAGGCTTCGAGGGGTCGATGAGGTCAGGGTAGAAAATGTTGAACTTGTACCCCTGCACGAGCTTCGGCGGCGGATTGTCTTGGTCGTAGTGCGTGCGATTGTACCGATTCCAGTCGAAGCCGGTGTGTACCCTGTTCATGTACCGCGGCTTTCTCGGCTCGAAGCGGTCCATAATTGCAGCGGCATTTCTCTGCGCAACCGACACCTCACCACCAAAGTCCAGCTCGTCCTCGTTGTCACCACCCATCGCGCGACTCGCCGCCACGCGCATGTAATCGTTCGAGCCAGTTGCCAAAGCCCCTTCTCCCGAAGCAAGCAGCGCCTGCTGGCGGCGCATCTCGGTGGCAGAAGTAGCCGCGGCTCGCCTCGCCTCGAGCTCCCGAAGCATGTCATCTTCGTCCACGATCGTGAGCGTGGACACCCTGGCTTCGCTGACGTCAAGCGGCGGCGGCGACGCCGCACGCTCCACTACGGCATCCTGCTCGTCATCTGCACGAAGCTCTTCGCCGGCAGCGTCGCCGAAAACGTCAACGCCAACGCCGGCATCACCTCCCTGCTGCTCTGCAGGATCGTTCGCCGCGGCAGCGCTGCCAAATCGAGTGCGGTGCGCGAATTCACCGAGGTAAGCTCGCGCGCGAGCCACGCGCAGGCGTGCCAGAACAGCCTGCCAGTACTCGTCGTCGCCGCCGCCCATGCCCTGGCGAATCTCGCCTTCCAGGGTGTCGAGCTCCGCGACGTTCTTGCCCTCGAGCAGAGCAAGAACCTCTGCACCAAGGCTCTGGTGGAGTCCCGGGTCCTTCGTCTTTAGTGCACCCTCCGCAACGGCCACCACAGCTGCCCAGTACGCGCTCGCCTCCGGATCGCTCGGGCCGGTGGAGTGAAGCATCCGCCGAACTTCGTCGACGAATGCGCCAAACTCCTCCATGCTCGATGCGTTTGCCGCCTTGTCCACGACATCTGCAGGGTTCTGCTCGAGCAGGGCTGGCCCGAGCTTATTCGCAACTTTTCGCGGGTCAGTCTCCTCCTCCGACACTGTTGCCGCCGCCGCCTCCGTGACGGTAGTGTTCGCGTTGTACGCGCCACCCGCCGCGGCGAGTAGAACGAGCACGTCGCGATTCGTCGCGCGTCGGTTCGCGAAGCGCAGCGCGGCACGCTGTAGATCCTGTGCACTGTGGAACGCCTCGTCACGCGCGTGCCACATGCGCGCCTCGTCCATCGCCCTCTGCCGCTCCTTGCGCTCGCGCTCCTCTTCGCGCTGTTCCTTTTCAAGTTCTCGCTGTTCCCTCAGCTTTCGCACAGCCTCGATGTCCGCGAGTCGCTTTTCGTGTTTCCTCTTCTGCTCCTCTGGCGTGAACTCCTCCACCTTGGCGGCCCCGGACGCGAGCTGCACTTCAATTTTTTTCTTCCACACGAACACGGGCTTTGCTACCGCCGCGGGGTCAGCGGCTGAGTCGTCATTCGTCTGCTCCGTTATGCTTTTGCGCTGCGCCTCCTCGAGGTCCGCCGCGAGTCGCGCCGCAACTTCCGCATACTGTGCTCCTCCCCCCGAGGAGTGACCCGATGGGCGTTTGGAGTCGTCGCCTGCGGGTTCCCTCGACGAGTGGCTGTGGTGCCGAGAGGACGAGTGGTGCCGAGAGGACGAGTGGTGGCGCGAGGAGTGGGCACCCCCGGTCCCGGAGGAGTGGTGCGACCGAGAATGAGAGTGGTGCGACCGAGAAGAGTGGTGCCTGTGCTTGTGATTATGCTGGCTGCGACCATCGCCATGGTCGTCGCCGACGCCGCCGCCGTCCATGTTTGGTAGTCCTTAAAGGTTAGTGATGTGTGGGTTGGGAGGGAGGGGCTTCTTGCCCACTGGGGGTCCGGATATGGGGATGCGTCGTTGGTGCTTTCGACGGCCAGGTGTCCCCTGGGGATCCCGGTCGGGACAAACAGAATGGGTGGAGGGCCGGGCCCGCCACGCCGGTGCTCCTGCCGCCGCCGGCTAGTGGCGTCGGCCAACCGCGCTAGCGTGCCCGGCGCGCCGCCGAATGCGTTTTGCGCAACAATGTGCCACCACCACCACCGCCGCAACCGCCGTCGTCGCTGCCGCTAGCCCGCCACTCTCGAGCGAAATTTCAACCAATTGTTGGCGTGCAACACATGCAAGACATTTTGGACGCGATGAATGTGTCTCGCGTCAATTATGGCAAATTACTCCGGTATTTGTCGTATCGTCTTATTGACGTGCTTCTTCCGGTGGGGGATAGGAGGATGATCGATTACGAGGATTGCTCACAACCTAGACCAAGTGATGTTGAGGAGGAGCTTTGCTTTTGGCTCGCATTGCCTGAGCAAAGTGCGACTGAGGAGAGGAGAGCACGACGCATCATCCTGAACACGAAGGCAAGCGATGGCGACGCGCAAATTTGGCATGACTTCTAAATGGGATGCCGCGTCCTGCTTTACGCGCGAACATTTCAGAGTTCGTCGAAGAAGGTGGATCCTTGCCTGTGCTCGACGAGGCGCTTGGCATGCGCGTGTCTAGTGTCTACAAATTCGGGTGTCGTCACCTTACACGCGTGTGGCGGACTTGACAACGGCTGACCCAAGAAATCTGCCGACATCGGCTCGAGTAGTGCGGCGCCATGATCACCATCGTCGCCGGGGAAAGTTGCTCGAGCACCCCAGCTTGCATGGTCGTCTAGGCTCGCGGCAGCTATGCCCAGGCTTGTTGCGGTTGATTCCGTTCTGTTGTCCACAGCCGCAGCTCCACCTACACCGAAACCGTCCAGCAAAAGCGAGTGAAGGTGGTGGCTTAACCGTAATTATTTTTTACTTTAAGGCTGTTTTAAGTTAGTTTTGAAACAAAACTGAGAACGTTAAATCGCTTCACCCATACCCAACAAAAAAGAACCTCCCATTAAATGTGCTGCTCAGACGGCACCTGCTTCGAGAGCGGAAGCGGCGACGGCGGCGCTGCCACCGGCACCTTCTCCGCCTCCTTTTTCGGCTCCTTAAAGGAGCTCCAGCTCTTGTACGTGGTGTTCGCACCGCCAGTCTTAACAATCATCGGCGACGGCAGTCCGTAGCGCGTCACGTTGCGGCTACGCAGCCAGCAGATGATGCCGCCACCAGCTGAGAGCGCAAGAATGGCAGCAACCGCGACGCCGATAATGATGGGCGTCATGTCCGTCTTGTCCGACGACGACTTCTTGTCGTCGCCGAACACCTTCTTCTCTCCCGCTGGTGCACTAGTCGGCGCCGATACAGGTGCAATCGTAAGCGGCGCAGCCGCAAGCTTCGTCGCCGACACGCCCGCGCTCGTCAGGCTGCTCAGCAGAGATCCGTTCGCAAGCACCGTGTTGTACACGAAAGCCAAGTTCGTGTCCGTCGCGGCGGACACCGTGAAGTCGACATCCACGCCCTCCGTCGCAAGCAGCATGCGTCGTGCGGTGGACCACGGCTTCACCTGCTTGATTGTGATCGTCTCCTTCGATACCTTGAGCACGGCGGCCATGCCCTGCTTGAAGCTCGCGGCGTCGAACGTGGACTCCGTGACTCCCGTGAGACGGAGCGAGGCAGACATCGTCTGCTGCGGTCCAGCTGGCGCCTCCGTGGTCGTAGCGGGCGCCTCCGTGGTGGTGGTCGTCGCAGCGGGCGCCTCCGTGGTTGTGGTCGTCGCAGGCGCCTCCGTGGTGGTGGCTGTCGCAGGCACCTCCGTGGTGGTGGTGGTCGCGGGCGCCTCCGTGGTGGTGGTGGTCGCAGGCGGCGGGGATGGCGCCTCGGTGGTGGTCGTAGGCGGCGGGGGGGATGGCGCCTCAGTGGTGGTCGTAGGCGGCGGCGGGGAGGGCGCCTGCGTAGTAGGCGTATTGGCATCAATCGCTCCGGGTGTGCTGCAGTCGCACACAGTGTTCGCCTCAAGCGTACGACGCAGTCCGCTGAGCAGGTGTCGCTTGGCTGAGAAGAAGTACTTCGGTTTCTCAAACGGCGGCGACGGCGGGCTCGGCGGCGGGGACGACGTCGGTGGCGACGGCGGCGGCGGGCTGCTCTTCGGCGGCGGGGACGGCACCGGGCACATGCAGGTCGTAGTCGTGGTCACGGGCGCCGTTGTCGTAGGCGGCGTCGGCGGAGCGG
The DNA here is from genome assembly GCA_938743325.2 of Pycnococcus provasolii. Lineage (NCBI taxonomy): Eukaryota > Viridiplantae > Chlorophyta > Pseudoscourfieldiophyceae > Pseudoscourfieldiales > Pycnococcaceae > Pycnococcus > Pycnococcus provasolii. Next base: position 532,182 of record OW568874.1, on the reverse strand, counting down.
CTGTCGTCGCACAGGCGCACTGGCACATTCCCTGAAGCAGGTGTCGCTTTCCCGCAAATGGCGTGAAGGCGAGAGTCGTAGTCGGTGGAGCCGGCGTCGTGGGAGCCGCTGTCGTGGTCGGCTGATCGGGGCAGTCGCACGAACACATCGGAGGCGGGCACGTATCCATTTTCCACGCGTAGTACACGGTCGCGGTGTAGCTGCGTCCTCCACCCATGTCGAGCTTGAGCAAGTGCGCGTTGCTGTCGAACTTTGAGAGCGACTGCGTGGTACCGAAGCTGATTCCTCCTGAGTTCTTGCCGTTGTCCGTCGTGAATTTGCTCTCAGCGTCACGCGTCTCGCCGTCTGCGATCTGCGTGCGTGCCATCGTCTGCATGAGAACGTCGTCGAAGTACAGCTGGTTTGCGTACGGCCCGTAGGGGTTGTTGTTGTTGTTGACGAGGCTCTCCTTGTACTTGACGGAGAATCCCCTGTCGTTGGTGAGCTCCATTTCGGACGATTGGAACGTCTGCGTGACGACGTCCGCCGCCTGAAGGCACACGGGGTTTCCCCAGTTCACGGTCGTGCTTCCGATGGTGAGCGTTGGCGAGTAGAGGTTCATCTGCGTCTGCGCAGAGGCGGTGTTCAGAAAGCAAGTGGCTAATAAAACGGTTGTAAGGTATTCAATAATGTTGTGTGTGTGTGTGAGTTTTGTGAGTTTTGTGGAGAACATTCGCGTTCGAAGTATATATGGTTGTTAAGGGCTGAGAAGACTTTAAGGGCTGAGACTTAAAACGATATCCAAAAACAAGCAAAAACAAGCAAAAACCAAAAACAAACCAATGAATTAACAAACCACCAAGTCAACACCAACACCAAACCACCAAGTCAACACCAACACCAACACCAACACCAACAAAATGAAAAACAAGAAACAGACAAAGACAAAGACGACCAAGAACAAGAACAAGACACCAAGACACGAAGCAAGCTTACATACCTGCAAGTCCCATTATGAAGACGGCCATGAAGCTCTTATTCTTCATCTTCACGGGAAGGACACACAAACGTGTGTTAAGGCGAACCATGTTCTTGTCAAAGAAGATAGTCCGTGGATGAAGGGAATGAAGAATGACGCAGGTGCTGAGATGAAATGGCGGGAGGGGAGGGGAGGGGAACGAAGACGAAGCAGGCCCTCACAATAAGAGAATAGAGGGAGAGCTGTCACTTCACACAACGTATTACAGTATGTTCAGAGCAGAGAACAGGTTGGGTGGGCCCCACCTAGGTGCCAGGGGGGAGGAACCCTTCGATGGCAAGACTACGACGCAAGACGGTACAGAACGTTTGGTCCACCTGAGCCTTCTTGTATGGTGTACGTACGTTCCGGAACCCATCCATCCGTTGGAACCTGATAGACTATCAAAAAGTCAAACGTACCCCTCGGAGGCGTTGGCCTGAAGGAAGTTCCTACCACCTTTTAAGGGGGGGAAAGACACATACGAGTCTTAGTATTTAGTTCCCCCCAGGGGCTCCAACGGCTCTTTTCCCCCAGGTGGGGCCCCTCAAGGGGTGGCCGGTGGCCCCATCAATTGATGGACCCATCAAGGGCATCCATCAAGGGTTACGATAGGGGCATCATCTGCCATCCCTCCATCAAGCAAGGGGCCCACCCAAGGCCTGCTCCCTGATGTGACCTGCTTCCTGTTGGTACCTTAATGTTAGCTATGTAGGGGGATCCGTCGTTAGTTTAGTATTCATACTCCGTATGTGCTTTTTCCTTCCTACCAAACTGTTTGGTAAGGTAAAATGTTGCTTCGTTTTCCAAGGGAGGGAGGTCTCATCCGGTTAGGGTTAGGGTTAGGGTCCCTTTGATTTTTGATTTGAACATGTTCCAAGTTCACTTCACCAAGAAACACTGTTTCTTGCGTTGCGTCCGGGTGGGCTCGCTCGCATCACTAACTTCGAAGCAGTACGCGTACACGTGTGTGTGTGTGTGTTGTTGTTAAGGCCAGAACAGCTTTTTGCGTCTGTCTTAGCGTTACAAGTCTTAGAACGTTCATTAAGGCCGATGGCGCGTTCCAAGCAGTATGCTCGCAAGTCCACCGGAGGCTTGCGGCCACGTAAACACCTTCCCACTCCGGCGGCACGCAAATCCGCGCCGGACTACGCGTGGCGTGTGCGTGTACCTCGGGAGGTGGCGACGCAGTACTGCAAACGGGCCGACGAGTACGACTTCCCAGAGGATTTTGAAGATGAGCTGGAGGAGGAAATGCGCGAAGTGAAAGAGAAGCTGAAGCGGGAGAAGCGCAAGCTAGAGCGGGAAAAGCGCAAAGCAAATAGAAAAAGGAAGCGCCTTGATGAATCGATGTCCGACGAATCCGACGAGGGAGAAGACAGTGAAGACGACGATGACGATGAAGTCGACGACGACGACGACGACAACAACAACAACAACCAAACGGGGACGATGAAAGACCTGGTGCCGGCCTGCTTCTACGCTAAGATAAGTGAGAGTGAGTTAGAGGAGGATGCGAAGAAGAATGTCGAACGTGCAAATCGACTCATTCGCAAGGCGCGTGAGAAGGAGGCTGAGACGTTGGCTAAGAAACTGGCTCTTGAGAAAAATGCGGCCGAAGCACTGCATGCGCCTTGCCTTTCGCAGCTCAAAAGGACACTTGCCGAGCGAGAAGTAGCCTTTCAGACTGCGAAGCAAAAATATGAAAGTATGCGCAACTCGACGGCGGGCGCAAAGCTCAAGAAGCACCTTTGCAGTCAAGAATGCGCACTATGTGGTGCAGATTTTGGAAATGCAGATGAGACTCGAGTGACATGTGTGTCCTGTGCTGAGATCGTCCCTGTGAGTACCGCTAAGCTTGTGCAAGACGATGAAGGCCATGTGGAAGAGGAGGAAGACATTTATGTGTGCACCGCTTCTGAGTGTCAAGCGAACCTAAATGGCGCCAAGGCAGATCATGCCAAGGAAGTGCGTCACGCCAAAGAATTACACCGCACGGATTGCGAATCGTGGAGATGTGGCGGAGAATGCATTGCAGATGGTCTCGAGCCTATAAGCACACGAATTAAAAAACTGACACCATCGTCGCCGCCTACTACTGCTAACTCTGTAGCCGTGGATGATATGGATATCGACAATGCACGCGCTGATATGGCTGCAAAGGACGCGCTGGTAATCGCTGCACGTGAGCGGCTCGACGTCCTTCAAGCTGCCATTTGTGTTGATCAGTCGAGATTAGCATCGGTAAAAATTATGCATGACTCGGCCAAGCGCCTTCGAGAGAAATGGCAGCGGCAGCTAGAGTTGCTTACGTGCAGTGAGTGTGGTGATCATTGGCAAGATTGCCGAGAGTTTGCTGAATCATTCTGCGCACTATGCTTGAAAGTATGTTGCAGAAAGTGCACCTCTCGCCTCGAGCGAGACGAGGACAATCTCAAAACTACGACGTACGTGTGCAACAAGCCGCTGTGCCAAACCAAGCTCGGAGAGATTCGAGAATCCCTCCGTAATTCGCTTGATGCGTCAGCAGCATCGCCATCGAATCACGCGAATTCGCAAGAAGCCCAGCTATCGCTTGTGAAGACTGTACGCGCGGAGAACAACTTGATTGGATGCATCATTCCAAAGTGATTGTGCTCTCGAGAGAGACGCGCTGGCGAGTAATGCAGATCCATACGTCAACCAAACAACAGTATAGTGTAGGTACACCAAAAATGAATGTATGGTTACTCAAGTAGTTTTCAAACAAAACTGTGAACGTTAAATCGCTTCACCCATACCCAAACGCAATAAATCCAAAGGTTATTTCTTCAATCTGATCACGGCTTCTTCTCAGCCGGAATCTGCTTCGAGAGCGGAAGCGGCGACGGCGGCGCTGCCACCGGCACCTTAACCATTTTCTCGGGGGGGAACTCGTCGAACGACGCCTGGCTCGCGTAGCGAGCAGCATCACGACGGCGCAGCCAGAGCATGGCACCAACACCAGCCACCAGTGCGAGCGCAATCGCAACCACGACGCCGATAATGATGGGCATGTTGTCCGACGACGACTTCTTGTCGTCGCCGAACACCTTCTTCTCTCCCGCTGGCGCACCAGTCGGCGCCGACACAGGTGCAATCGTAAGCGGTGCAGCCGCAAGCTTCGTCGCCGACACGCCCGCGCTCGTCAGGCTGCTCAGCAGAGATCCGTTCGCAAGCACCGTGTTGTACACGAAAGCCAAGTTCGTGTCCGTCGCGGCGGACACCGTGAAGTCGACATCCACGCCCTCCGTCGCAAGCAGCATGCGTCGTGCGGTGGACCACGGCTTCACCTGCTTGATGGTGATCGCCTCCTTCGACACCTTGAGCACGGCGGCCATGCCCTGCTTGAAGCTCGCGGCGTCGAACGTGGACTCCGTGACTCCCGTGAGACGGAGCGAGGCAGACATCGTCTGCTGCGGTCCAGCTGGCGCCTCCGTGGTCGTAGCGGGCGCCTCCGTGGTTGTGGTCGCCGCAGCGGGCGCTTCCGTGGTGGTGGTCGTCGCAGCGGGCGCCTCCGTGGTGGTGGCTGTCGCAGGCGCCTCCGTGGTGGTCGCAGGCGGCGGGGATGGCGCCTCGGTCGTCGTCGTAGGCGGCGGGGGGGAGGGCGCCTCGGTCGTCGTAGGCGGCGGGGGGGATGGCGCCTCGGTGGTCGTCGTCGGCGGCGGCGGGGATGGCGCCTCGGTAGTCGTCGTCGGCGGCGGCGGGGAGGGCGCCTCCGTGGTCGTCGGCGGCGGCGGGGAGGGCGCCTGCGTGGTGGTGGTTGGTGCCTGTGTTGTCGGGCACGGGCACTGGCACTGCGCCTCGAGCAGGTGTCGCTTAGCCGCATACCAGAATTCCGTGGTGGTGGGTGTGTTGCTTGGTGCCTCTGTGGTGGTCGTCGTGGGTGCCTCCGTCGTCGTCGTCGTCGTGGGTGCCTCCGTCGTCGTGGGTGCCTCCGTCGTCGTCGCGGTAATCAGATCACCCGTGGCGCAGTCACACGCACACATCGCAGGCGGGCACGAGCTCATTTTCCACGAGTAGAAGGCCATCGACGTGTACACTTTTCCTCCGCCCATCTCGAGCTTGAGCGGGTGTGCGTTGCTGTCGAACTTGCTCGAAGTGTACAGCCGTTCCGTGGTTCCGAGGCTGATTCCTCCGTCTTTCGCACCCGTCGACCTCGAGAACCAGCTCTGGACGGTGCGTGTCTCCCCGTCGGCGATCTGCGTGCGTGTCATCGTCTGCTTGAGTTCTCCGTCAAAGAAGAGCTTGTTGTCATACGGCCCGTAGGTGTTTCCGTTGTTGTTCGCGAGCGCCTCCTTGTAGGTAACGGAGAAGCCCCTGTCGTAGACCATCTCGACCTCCGCGGAGTACGTGGAGTGCGTCAAAATGTCGTTGACGGATAGGCAGATGGGCTCTCCCCAGTTCACGGTGGTGCTTCCGACGGTGAGCGTCGGCGAGGTGAGTGCCATAGCCGCAGGCGCAGCCTGGTTGGGCATCAAGTACTCGGCCGATGCAAAGTTACCTGCGAAATGACACGTGTGAGTGCGTGAGAGAGTTCATCGAGAACTGCGAGTCCACAGTGGGAAAAAACAAACACAAACAAAACAAAACAAAACAAAGCAAAACAGGCAGGAGAGTTTTGGTGTGAAGAGCTCTAGGTGTGCCCGATCTCTCTCTCGAGTCGTGAACGAACCCTGCAGAAGGTACGTGCAAAGCGACCACCCTTAAGACAAAAGGCACCACCCTTAAGACAAAACGAAAGCCTACATAAGTAACATACCTTGCACTAAGAGTACAACGAGTGATACTAGGATCGCAACATGAGTAACGCTGGCAATGTTAAGCCGAGGAGGTGATCGTGAGGAAGGCATCTCGAGTAGGATGAAGGATGAAGGACGAAGGACGAAGAATGGCGGGAACGAACAGGGAGGCAGGTGCTTGCAGCTTGCAAGACCACGCATGCAGTCCACGGCACTCCACGCAAGGCTGCAAGGGGGGGGAACGTAGAGTACCAAATAGGTGGAAAAAGGATGACCCGTACAAATCCAAAGGGGAAATTGACAGATAGAATATTTAGTTTGGTTTTTAGACTAGGGGGAACCTTCCCTTTGACCCAATGCATTGGTCAGGGATCAGTCAGTCAGTTGGAGGGAGGAGGTTCCAAGAAGGACGTCTCCTCGGGATTCCCTTCCCTTTCCGTTTCTTTGGGAGGGATGTCCAACTTACTCGGTTTTCCAACGGTCACTTTCTCTTGCATGCCTTAGATTTTTTTGTCTTGGTGCCTGGGGTCTCCCCCCCTCCGGCCTCGGCTCGGCCCCTAGGTTGGTATGAGGTATTGAGGTCCCTCGATGCCTTGCTTGGCACGCGCCGTTTGCCCGTCTACCTCTATTTACCGTTGGGTTTACCTGTTGGGTTGGGTGGTCCGTCGTGCCTTCGGACTTTGGTGGTGGACCGACTAAGTACAAGTGGGTGGAACAAAAGGGTGGTCAGCTTCTAAGATTAGTCTAAGCTTAGTGCCTTAGGACGAAGTACGAACTTTCTTTGGACTTTGGACTTTGGTGGTTGGAGACGGCCGACGGCCGACGGCCGACGGCCGATCTCAAACAAGGATCATTTTCCTATCATTATTATGACCGACCGGATGATTGTCGGGGTTGGTGAATGGGTTGACGAAGTGTTGACCAGTCAGTAAAGTGAGTAAAGTTATCTCACAACCAAAGTACCAAACCAAACCCGAAACCCCCATTCAGGAATCAGGAATCAGGGCGACTGGGCGAGTATTATTAACTCCCCGGGAACGATATGATATGTCCCAGCCCTGGACCCTGGAGTCCTGGACCTGATGCGATGTCTTTTTGATCACTTCTTCTTCACATTTATTTCAATCGGCAACAAGTAATAGCAACAACAACAATGGCGGCTGCTGCTGCGTCGAACAACAACAACACCTACGAGGCGTTCGACCTGGATACTGAAGAAAGTCACCTGTACTTCTTCGCACTCTTCCACGTTGCGAGGAGCGCGCTGGTAACGTCCGGCGCCGAATCCAATCAAATCGCGTGGATGGTGCACCGCCATCGAAGTGTCGCTCGCAAAATGAAAATGTGGCTCGTCTTCATCGCCGTCGGCGTGTGCACGGGCATTGTCGCGTTTGCTCTTGCAACAGCCGTGGAGATGCTAACAGGATTCAAGTTCTGGTTGCATTCGATCATCGTTAAACCGACGACGGAACATCCTCTTGACGCTGACTTTGTCGCCGCATATTTCGCGCACCTTGCCACGTGTATCTTGTACGCTGGCATAGCCGCAACGCTTACCGCGTTCGTCTCTCCTATTGCCGCGGGCAGCGGCATTCCCGAAGTGAAGTCGTACCTCAACGGGTGCGCTATCCCACGCGTGCTCGACCTGATCACGGGTGCGGTGAAGATGGTAGGGCTCGCATTGAGTGTATCTGCTGGCCTCGCAATTGGCAAAGAGGGACCGCTCGTACACACCGGTGCAGTGCTTGCGAATGTGATAGGCAGCTTGAAGTTCCGCAGCTTCAAGCATCAGGCGCAACTCAGCAACTTCGTGTCGGGCGGCGCCGCGGCTGGTGTGGCTGCCGCGTTCGGGGCACCTCTCGGAGGAGTCTTGTTCAGCCTCGAGGAGGCATCCACCCGATTTTCGCTCGAAGGACTGTGGTACAATTTCGCGTGTGCGATGATGTCGGCTCTCACGCTCACACTGTGTTTCGCACTTCGCTCGGGACATGTCTTCGACATCAACAACATTGGCGGATCTGGTTTGATCAGTTTCGGATTGAGCAACCAGAGCATGGTTTTCACCATCTGGGAAATTCCAATCTTTGCAATCATTGGTGCACTCGGCGGCGTTCTCGGCGCCGTCTTCAACTCCATCAATGTGCGACTCGCAAAGTGGAGGAGACTTCACGTGAGCGGGCCACGTCGGCGTGTCGTCGAGGTTATTGTCATTGCTGCGCTCACCAGTACGATCGGATATTGGGCACCGAGTGTCTACTCGAGGGCAAGTCACTGTCAGAGCGTGCCAAAGCACGCGCATGTTGACGTGTCGTATTTCAGGAGGTACACTTGTCCCCAGGGTGAATTCAACGACGTGGCAACGCTCATCTTCTCACCCATGGAGCAGAGCCTAAAGGTACTCCTGCATGCCGAAATATCGCTCAGTACGTCGGCTTTGGTTCTAGTGACGATCGTCACGTACGTTGAGGCGGTGATCACGTTCGGGATCGGCATTCCCGCCGGACTTTTCGTGCCCCTCATCTTTTTGGGAGCATCTGGTGGGCGCATCATTGGCGAGTTCCTTCGTGCTTCGCTTGGCGGAAGTGTCACAAGCTTTAATCCTGGCAGCTACGCGCTCATTGGTGCCGCCTCGATGCTGGGCGGTGTGACACGAATGACCGTATCTCTGAGCGTGATCATAGCCGAGACTACGGGAAACATCACGTGGGTGCTTCCCATCATGATTGTCCTACTTGTGAGCAAGTGGGTCGGAGATGCCTTCAATGAATCCATCTACGAGGCGCACGTAGTGGATGTGAAAAACATACCCTTCCTTGGACCACACGCGCCAAGTCACTTCGCCTTCATCGACGCCCGGACAGTAATGCACAAGCTGGAACATGGAATTGACGTTGCACACTTGCACGGTGAGACGGTTGGGAGTATTCTGCAGTTGCTTCGTCGAAGCTCTCACAACGGATTTCCAGTTCTTGCTGATTGCGGTGGTGGCGAATTTTGTGTCGAGGGGCACGTGACGCGCGATGCACTCACGAGACTCTTACACGCCATGCTTGCGTCGCAAAGGGCGGTGGAGGCGGACACTCCAACGCAACAGAGGAGCCTGTTGAAAACCACCAGGAGTCTGACGCGTCGTCGATTTGAGAAGCGGAAGAAGACGACGACGCCATCTTCTTCCATACCACCCGAGGGCGAGGAGGAGGAATTCTACCGACCTTTATTGCCGCCAGAAGACGGGAATGCCACCGACGGAGGCAACAACCACCACCACCGAGCAAACGACGTGGAGGAGTGTGGTGGCGATCCTCGTGGCGAGGAAGAAGACACCCTCATGTCACTCATTGACGGCGTTGAGGCTGAGGACATTTTGCTCGAGATGGCTGAGGGAAAGCTGTCTGCGCATGATGTGAAACTGGATCGCCTCGACGCGAGACGCACGGTTAGGATTGATCAAATCTTTCACCCTTGCCCCATCATCGCACGTGAACATTGGCCAATGACAAGAGTTTATACGTGCTTTCGTCTCTTCGGTTTGAGGCAGCTGACCGTTTGTGATTGCCGAGGTCGACTTCGTGGTGTCATCACGCGCCACGAGATTACCAATGCTCAGTCAATGATAATGCACGCATAATGATGACAGTTGAGAGCCATCATCAAGTTGTTTCATTTCTTCATTCATCAGTCATCACAAGCGAAGTACTGCTCTCTCTTACATACAGTTTTCTTACAACAACAAAGTGAATCACCTTCCACCCACAAAATCAGTCAAAATGTGTTTGTTTTTCTCTCACCACCACCAGACACCACAATCATCACCACCCAAATTGTAGGCACAGCTAAGCTAGCGTTTTATAGACTTTTAGTCCACTGATAATAATCCCTGCTCCCCACTCTCGTCATCATCGTCGTCAGTCACCCAAGCGTCATCGCTCTCATCGTCATCGTCGTCGTCGCTCTCACCCTCCTCGTATTCTTCGTCGTCGTCAGTACGTATGTCATCCTCCTCGGTCGTTGTGCGTAGCAGCTCCATCAAGTACACGACGCAATTCCTCACCGCCCCGCGTGCGTGCCATCGCGCTCGCTTCAAATCCTCGTTGAGCCCTGCTAATTGCATGACTCCTATGAGTCGAGTGAGCACACCGTGTTCAATCAGTCCGTCCGCTCCCAAAGCATTCATCGTGGTGTCTTCGGCTTCTGGATTAGTTACCATTGCGATGCTCAGATTGCAAGCGAGAAGAGCGCCATAGCGAAGGGAAGGAATGTGGTCTGAATCCAACATCTCGTTGAGAGCTGCATACGGAAGCGTGCTATGCACCTTCTCCATCATACTCGTGCGGTTGGTGGGACGACCACGAGCAGGCATGCCAGGCATAGGCGCCCGGACGGTCCTATCGCATTCCAAAGATAGACCGATGAGTGTGCCAAGACCCTGAGCAGCAGTCGCCTTTACTTCGCTCGGTGCGTCGTCGCGCTTGAGCACAGACGCCAGTGCGAGGTGGATGTCGTTATCCTCCGCCATCTGGATGGTACCAAGTCCAAGCATACTGCACATTTCGTTTAGTGCTTGCTTCATCTCGTTGTTCCATCCACTTCCGTCGAGAGTTATGATGGACGCGAGTTCGGCGAATTCAGCGCCGAATCCCATAGGATCTTCATCGACTACCAGATTCGAGATGTCGACACCTTGCTCCACCATCGATTGTACAAAGCTTGGCGGAAGATTTGCGGCTGATGCTGGTTGCATCGATCCTGGTCCGACGACACGAACGCGACTCACATCGACTGGACCATCTCCTGCACCGCCTGAGATGCGCATTGTCATGAAGGTGGCGTCCTCCTCCTCCTCTCCTTCACCACCACGTTGCTGCTGCTGCGCTTGAGTGGCTTGTTGACGAAGCTGCTGAAGCAGAGCATCAGGCATGCGAAACACATGACCGCCGCCAGGTGTGGACCGCCGCTGTGGACCGCCGCCAGCACCCTCTTCTTGAACATCCTGCATCTGCTGCTGGATGAAAGCAGCAAGCATTGCCGAGGGGTCGGACGACATGGACATGGCAGACAAATGCTAACACGTTTGGAATAAGTGTACTCCAAAAAGTGGAAGTGTAAAAGTGGAGCATATCTCGCTGGAAAGTTTTCCAATCTTTCGATTGGGAAGCAGATGCCGAACCTCCCAACCGCCTTCGTTTTGAGTGTTTTCACTTTTGAGGGTTTGGACTTTTTGGGTGCCCAAAAAAATTTGGTTGTTTTACAAGTGCCCTGCATGAGGCAGATGCCGAAAATGATTTTAAATCACCAGCGTCGATGCGAAGGGGGAGGTCTGTTCCGGTCACGATCCCTGTCGTCATAGTCCGAGCGTCGAGATGGCGGCGAATTCCAGTTCCAACTGGAATCGTGGCGGTCACCACGACGTGGCTCTGGCGAACCTCCACGGCGAAATCGCTCTGGCGAGCTTCCACGGCGAAATCGCTCTGGCGAGTCTGCACGGCGAAATCGCTCTGGCGAGTCTCCACGACGAAATCGTTCAGCGTGCGGATGTGGATGTGATGATGGACCATCATAGGGCCTGAATGGTGGCGGCGGACCTAGTGGCAGGGAGCGTGGATCTGGGTGACGACGAGGAGGCACCGGGGCACTGTATTGCCACAACGGAGGCGCCGGCGATTGTTCGAACGGTAGAGGTGGCATGTAAGCAGCGCCGGGTGCTGATGAGGGGTTGCGAAGCGGAGCCGGTGGGAGGTATTGCTGTGGAGGTGGCATGTGGCGAAGCGAAGGTGGAGGGGGGTATTGCTGTGGAGGTGGCATGTGGCGATGTGGTGGTGGCGGGTACTGCTTTTTCTCCTCCAGCTGCTGCTGCTGCCGTTGATGGTGTTGCTGCTGCTGCGGCTGCGACTTCGTTATCGCGTGTGATGGTGGTGGTGGTTGTGGTAATGATGACGGTGGTAGTTGTGGTGGTGATTGACCGTGAGCAGTTGGAAGTGGTGTTGGCTGGCTTCGCAAGGGTGGTGGTTGTGTGCTCTCGATGCCGCCATTGAGAGCCTCTTTCACAATTTTATTCACGCGTTGCATCAAACTGTGGCCTATCATAGGAGCTCCAGAACGGAACATGCGCTGAGCATCCTCGATAGTTGGCCGCTTGTTTTCCACATCCATGATACCGACCGTGAAATTCATCATACGCGTACTCGAGCGACCATCACATTGCCACTTCTCGCCTATGAAGGGAAGCACGCGTATAGCAACATTTGGCGTGGGCAAACCGGCCGTTCGGGAAGCTTCCATCTGACGGTGCGCGGCTTCCGCTATGCACGGAGACACGTCGAGCTGGCAAATGCAGTAGGCTGCGGTAATACCCAACCTTCGAGCCTCCGGACCATTCGCTAATGACACAATGGCTTGATTTGCGGCATCCAGCTTCTTCATGCGCACAAGGTTCATGAGATCGTTGCGTGTGACAAACCCAGACTCCAGAGCACATAATATCGACAACTCTTCTTCTGAGGGTCCACTGTTCCTCACGGGTGACCTCGACCTCGACCTCGATCGTCCAACAGACTTTTCACCGCCGCGACTTAAGTCCTCACCTGCAGCTTTCTCATCGTCAGGCCACGCTTGTGACACTGATCGCGGCGCCACTTCCAACAACGGCACTGTTGTAGCCTCGTCGGAGCACACCTTTTCCTCCACAGACTTCTTTCCATCATCTGACTGCTGTTTTTTCCAGAAAGGACGCATCGCAGCAGCGGCAGCGGCACGAGCAACAGCAATAGCATCGATCCCGGCGGCCTGTGTCTCCGAAGCGCTCGGGCTTGCGACGACATCCGTCGAATGTACTCCCTCTGTCGTTGGGGTGATAGTGACGGCAGGAGGCGACTTCGGTTTTGCAAGTTTGCGTGGTATCGTATCAAGAGGAACAACCCTCGTCGCCTGTGCCTGTGCCTGCACCTTAGCGCTCACAAGTTTCGGTTGCTGCTTTGTTTCAGGCGTAATCGCCGTTGTCGGTCGTGTGGGGTTTGGCGTGAGCGTTGACGTGGGTGTTCCTGTGTTGTTCTTCTTAGGTTTCGAGGATTCGCGTGTTTGCTTCGTTGGCTGCTTTGTCGTCGTAGTATTGTGCACGTTGGCACCCACCATAGGTGCATCTGCGAGACCCATCAGACACTTGACTGCCGCGTCTTCATTGGCAACATCATCGATTTCAGCTTCGTCGTCGTCGTAGTCCACGTGATCATCGCCGTCGTCGGCGTCATCATAAGTATTCATTGGAGCAGCACAAGCAGCACCAGCAGCTCGATTCGTCATTCTCTCTCCTTTGGACACACGCTTCTTAGATTTTGCACTAACACGCTGTTGCTCTTGCTTTCTTTTACGGCTCGTCGGTGCAGACACTTTCACAGACTCCGTCTTCTTGTCGCGCACCTCATCGCCATCTACCATATCCACTTCATCCAGTCTCACATTCCTGTTCAACACTCGTCGTGGAGGTGGTGGTGGGGGTGGCATGATGACGTCGCTCGGAGTGTTCGTGGTAGACCTTGATTTCGATGGCAGCGAAGAACTTGATCCTTTCGGCGGTGCGCGTGCTACTGCTGTTTTTGTCGTCGTCGTCGTCGTCTTGCGCGATTTCGTATTGGCAAAGGCACCCACGTTCACAGGCGCGGAAGGGTCAAAGCGTTGAATTCCTTTGTTTGCCGCCCTTCGCGGCGGAGGTGCGGCGTACAGCGGACAGTCGAATTGGTTCAGTGCACTGCGCGGCTCTTCTTCTACTTCCTCTTCCTCCTCTTCCTCTTCCTCTTCCTCTGTCTGCTGCTGCGCCTCTTCTTCGTCTTCGTCGTCGCCGTCGTCGTTTCTGCGATCGTTATGTCGAGCACGCGTCTTTTGTGCCTGCGGCTGTGTTCGTGTTAGTGGTAAAGGTGGTGGCACAGGAGGCGGTGGAGGTGGTGCTTCGTGCGGATTCAGTGTTCGCTCAATCGTCGGTTGTGCCACCTGCTCCCAGTACCTTCGTGCGGCACTCAATTCCTCTCGCAGAACAACCTCGTCACCTTGCGATCCTGACCTCGCGGTAATCTTGGTCCGCGAGTCCACCGCGGCAGCGACAACGCAGGCACACGTATGACACAGCCCAACACACGACTCATCTGAGTCACGCACAAACGTCTTCGGTACGCGCTCACTCGCATATGCCGTCGGGCACATCGCGCACGTAACGAGCGCGCCATTTCCATCGTCCATTCCGTCAGCACACACGTGGTGTCCGCACACCCACCTTTTCCCCTTCATGGTCACCTTGACGAGGCCGCGGTTGTTGGGTCCCGTCGCACCACCGAGCTTCACGCAGTGTGCATGGTACATCTTGTAGCAACCCGCGTGGCAGCACGGAACGTCAGGCACAAGTCCTGCGGACGAATGGGTGCGCTTGCAAGCAAAGCAGACGGGCTCGCCGTCGACGAGTTCACCGCCAACGGTTGCCTGCCTTTGAATCTTGGTCGGCACGGTTGTGACGACAGCTGTCCTACGCGGGCGCGCGTTCAGCGCAACCGAAAGCCGTCGTGCGAGTGCTTCGTCGTCGAGTTCCTTCGCAGAGGTGGACCTGAGTCGCGACAAAGTTGGGGGCGGTGGTGATGATGGTGCGCGTTGTGGTGGTGGCGGTGTCGTGGATGAGTGCGGAGGTGCTTCTGCTGCTGCTGAGGAGGGCGCATCAGCAGCATCGGCGTTGTGGTGCTGCTGGGTGTCCGTGTTGTTGTTTGCTGGGTCAGAAGCAGGAACGTCGTCGTCGTCGTTTGTTGCAGCAGGCGTATGTGTATTTTGTTCTGGCATGTTGAGGTCTCGGCCTGGTACGTCGACGTCGACGTCGACGCACAAGGGATTGTTCACAAGTGCGGGTGGGTTATTTCCCCCCTGTCCCTGTGACGACGACGGGCGTGCCTCTTCATCCTCCTGGGGGGTTCGTTTCGCGGTCTGCTGTTGTACCTGTCTCGCGAGACATGGTTCTTCTTCGTTGATGTTCCTGTACGCCGTCTGCTGTTGTACATCATCAACTCGTGTTTTATCTTCAGGTTTCGTGACGACCGCGCGTACGGCACCCCCTTGGAGGAGGGATGCGGGCAAGAACCCTGGCTGCACCGAAGACGAAGTCCCTCCTCGTGCCGTTCTTTTCCCTCCTCCCGGTGATGATGCTGCCCCTGGACGACCACCAGGTGGCCATGCAGGTGCACCTCCTCCTGCTGCTCCCCCACGTGCCCCTGGCGCCCCTCCTAAGCAGTGAGGCACGCCAGGGAATGAGGGCGGGCCTGAATGATGGGGCGACGACATGAACAAAAAATCACAATGGATGAATAGGGCCAAGAACCAGAAAACGAACGAACAAACACAAAGAAACAACCACAAGCAGATGGAAGAACGCAGATGATAAAGATGATATTCCCTAGTCACCAAGTAAATCACCAGTAAACCAGTAAACGGCACACACACACACACACAAGATACTTGCTTGCCTATAAACGTTCAGTTCAGTTCACGCGATGGCCGGGAAATGGCGTGCAGTTCAGTTCCGTTCAATGAAATGCGTGCGCGTGATAAGTTAAAGCTTTAGCGGAGGGGGACAGGGACCGGACCGAGGGTATCCCCTACCCGGGTAAACTTTACCGGGGGTTTGTTTTTTCCACGAAAGAGGTTTGTCGAGTTTTGTCCGTTTTCGTTTTTCGGGAACGCTCCCCTCTCTCTCCCTGAAACTTTCAGGGAGAGGGGAGCAGAGCGATGATGCAGATGGAGGAATCAATCGCGTTTCACTGTTGTTGTCTGTCGTCCCCCCCTCACACGCGCACACACATCTGAAGTTCGGATCACTTCGGAGTACCGGGTAGTCGGCCTGGCGCCTGCTTGCGGGGGACCACTGCACTGCACTGAGGGTTTCACTCGAGCAGGTTTCGTCAATGTGCAAATGCTCGCACGACACATCCATAGCTTTAGTGGTAAAGGCTTTATGTCAAGGCCACTTCGTGTGCCACAACGTGATACTTCTACAACACCTGACACCTGAATGAAGACGTTCATTCC
The DNA here is from genome assembly GCA_938743325.2 of Pycnococcus provasolii. Taxonomy (NCBI): domain Eukaryota; kingdom Viridiplantae; phylum Chlorophyta; class Pseudoscourfieldiophyceae; order Pseudoscourfieldiales; family Pycnococcaceae; genus Pycnococcus; species Pycnococcus provasolii. The sequence continues at coordinate 516,375 of OW568874.1, read as the reverse complement.
AGGAAAAAAAATCAACGTCGTAAACACCTGGTCGTACCTACAGTATAACTCACCATCGACAGTCTGTCAGTCGCAGTGTGGCGTTATGATTGCCTACAGTACGCCCGACGCACGCTTGCCAACCTCCTTTGCCATTTGATAAACCTTCACGGCTTCTTCTATCACAATTTGATCGAGATACATATTTGGTCGAACGTTATCATACTTCTTATGTACTTCTTTGTCCAGTTCACTTACTACGTATTCATTTGCGTGATGTCACGTCTCAAACATGCTCTGCTGGTGCTTTCTGCCTCCACATCATCGCCATACTGTATCGAGTCGTCGACGGGGGTTACTTACTTAAGGTTAGTACGGCATCCTCCCCGTACTTATCGTAGTACTACAGTGTTCATGAGTGAGTGAGTGGGAAGCTCGCGGGAAGGAGTCACGAAACCTGCTTCTTAAAGTACATTAACATAGCTAGCTGCTAAAGAAAGTACCCGTAAGATAAAATCAGCCGAAAAACAAAACAAAAACAAACACCATGCATGGAATGAAAACGTTCGTTCGAAGTAAACTCTATCACTTTACTGAATTGAGCGGTCTTAGACTTACTTACTTATCGCCATGTCAGGGCTAACGACGCTTGACACGTAGTCACGCGCCCACTGGTCGAAGTGCACGATGTCGTCGAGGCTCGGGTCAAGCACGAGCTCCTGCTTGTGCTTCTCGCAAGCCTTCTCAATCACCGCGAAGATGTCAAAGTACCCAATCTGCTTGTCCAAAAACATCGCAACCGCCTGCTCATTCGCCGCACTGAACACACCCGTCATCGTGCCACCGTCGCGGCCTGCGGCGTATCCCAACGTCAAGCTCGGGTACTTATCCGTGTCAGGCTCCTTGAACGTCAGGTCGCCCATTTTGATAAAGTCGAGGCGAGGCCACGTCTCCTCGCTGCACATCACGCGCTCCGGCCACGACATCGTGTACAGGATAGGAAGACGCATGTCAGGCCAGCCAAGCTGCGCGAGAACGCTGCTGTCCGCCGTCTCCACCATGCTGTGGATGATCGACTGCGGGTGGATCACGACGTCGATGTCGTCGTAGCTTGTTCCGTACAGGTAATGAGCCTCGATCACCTCCAGCGACTTGTTCATCAGCGTCGCGCTGTCGCACGTGATCTTCGCGCCCATGTCCCAGTTCGGGTGTGTCGTCGCCTTGGCGTGCAAGGCGAGAGGGTCGTTCTCCGCCAAGAACCGCATCTCGTCGAGCGAGTAGTCGCGGAACGCCCCTCCGCTAGCTGTGAGAATGATGCGACGAAGGCCACCCTCAGGTAGTCCCTGAATGCACTGGAACAGCGCGCTGTGCTCGCTATCTGCGGGGAGGATCTTCACGCCGTGCTTCTTGATGAGAGGCACGATGTGCGGCCCACCGGCGATGAGCGTCTCCTTGTTGGCGAGGCAGATGTCCTTGCCAGCTTTGATCGCCTCCACCGTTGGCTGCAGTCCCGCGCACCCGACTATGCCCGTGACCACCGCCTCGCAGTCAGGGTGGCGAGCCACCTCGATGGCGCCCTCGTTGCCTACGAGGATTTCCGGCACGTCTGTGACGCCCTCCGCCTTGAGCGCCTCCTTGAGAGGCTCGATGCTGTCCGCCGACTGCACGGCGACCATCTTCGGCGCGAACTGCTTCACCTGCTTCGCGAGCAGGTCGACGTTCCGTCCCGCGGCGAGCGCGACCACCTCAAACTTGTCAGCGTGTTCTTCGGCAATGTCGAGCGTCTGCGTTCCAATGGACCCTGTGGATCCGAGGAGTGATATTTTCTTACGGTACCCGTCAACGCCGAGTCGTTGATACGTACCTTCTTCTGGGATGGCACATCGGCCCGGCCAGCACGCACCGTACCGCGCCTCATTATTATTATTGGAAACACATGAGGACCTGATAACACGTCGTGAGGACCGAACACGAGAAGGAGTAGAAGTAGCAGGACCTGACAGCATCATGAAAGACAAGCCTGATCTGATTGCGGATTGCGGACGCGGATGCGGATGCGGATGATAGCGTTCTTATCCACCACCGAGCAGCCGAGGGAGTTTGGGCTTTTGTTTGCCGAGACGAGGGGGGGAGGATGCGAATCTCCCCCCCCCCCCTCACGGGCTGCCCCCGGGGGCCGGGGGAACGAGTTACCAAATAGGTGCAACAAAAGGTCCAGAGGAAAAAGCCCGGGGATACCGGTTCGGGAAGGGTTAGGGGTTAGGAAAATCTGCAGGTTTTATCTAGGGGTTCTAATTTCTACGTTTACATGTGCCTTGCTTGATGTTGTTGTGGTTCATCCTTCTTAGATGTGGAAGTGGGTCTGCAATAAGCTGATCAGCTCGTCCGGCTGGCACACGTGGAAGTCAGGCTGACTCTCGCCAACCAGGTTCGTCTTGCCACCCACACTCTCGAAGTGGCGGCGACCGGTATCCACTAACGCCGTCATCGCGCCGGCGCGACGGCCGCTGACAACGTCGTTGCTCGGACTGTCGCCCACCATGAGCAGGTGGTGCGGCGGCGCGCCCCACTGCTCCGCGATGTGAAGCAGGGCGTCAGGTGCAGGCTTCGTTGGCTTGAATGCACGACAAAGTGCAGGTTTGAGCTCAGGGAGGTTGTTCGGACGCCAAAGTCGCTCGTGGAACGTCGCGATACTCGCCTTGCTGTTTCGCGTGATGAGCGCCATGGGTATACTTTTCGAGCTCAGGAACTGCGCGAGTGGAACGACGCCATCCATCAGCTCCGCCGTCTGAGCCGCGTGCTCCTCCATTTCGTCGACGATTTCCCACGCGCGCCTTCTTTCTTCCGCGGGCATGGCTTCAATTTCCACAATGAGGTCTTTTGATGTGCACACCCCGCACTGTTTTATTTTAATGTGTGATAGGTTGTAAGTGAACTGTTTGTTTATTCGCTATGGTTGGTTAGTGGTAGACTTTACCCTCTGGTACATCGCCTTGAAGTCTAGGTTAGGTCGAGTAAGCGTTCCATCCATGTCGAACACGATGCCCACAAGCTGGTTCGGCATCGAGGACGTGTACAGGGATGCAGAACGAGGCACAAAGACGGTGTGATGGTGACTTCGTGATTCTGACGATTGATGCCGAAGACCAAACCACCTCTCAAAGGGTTTCAGTGCAAGAAACGGTGACTTAAGAGAACGTCTACTACTACACAGGAGCATACCACACAAAGCACACAAGCAACTGAGAAATGATTAACACGTGGCTCTGATACGGCGTGGAGATGACGACAGACGAAGACGAGAGGCTGAGAGGCTGAGACGACATCGAGAACCCCTAATAGCCTGAACCCTAACTAACTCCTCCACTACGAGTGATTATAATCGAGCGTACGTAACGGCAACGACGGATCCCCAGATTTTCCTTTAATAGGGAGGGACAGGAGGGTTATCCACAGGAGATCTCCATTTGGGTGAGTTTTGTTTTTGTTTCCCCTCCAAGTCCACTTCCCCACTGCACATTCCCACTTCCCACTTCCCACCTTCCGACACAACGCCATGCTCGCCTCCTCGTCCGTCTCCCAATGTTCCCAGCGTCAGCAGTTTCGTTGGCGTCGTGCTAGTCGTGTTAGTCGTGTTAGCAGACGCTCGTCAGGGCGATGCTTGGCACTCTTTGAGAAACTCGTGGGTTTTGGAAAAACGGCGAAACTGGAGTACTCCAATGAAAAAGACAAGGAGATGGGATTTGCACAGGACAAAATGAATATCAGAAAAGAAAGTCAGGGACTGGGACAGAAGTTTCTCGTCACCTTCAAAGGGGCAGACGAGGAAGATATCACGCTCGAAGTGCCGGAAGATACGTACATACTCGACGCCGCGGACGAAGCAGGACTCGAGCTGCCCGCAACTTGCAGAGGAGGAATCTGCGGAACGTGCGTCGGACGCGTCGTCGAAGGAACGGTAGACCAAAGCGACATCCAGGACCTCGACTACACGCTCGACGAGGAACAGCAAGAGGCGGGAATGGCGCTGCTCTGCATGGCGCGACCGGCGAGCGACTGCACGATTGAAACGCAATGTGACTGGGGATACGGCATAGCACTCGGAGGGACGGACAACTGGAAGGGTGCCACGGGTTTCAAAGGTGCGCCTGAGCCCATCATGGGAGAGAAGTGGGAAAAGTCAGAGGCGAAGAGCGAGTAGTTTAGGTTAGTTCCGTTTCTGGCCTTGTGATGTAATCTCTCTCTTTATCTCTCATATTTTCTTCTTTTGTCCTCCTCCACGTTATGTAGTTCCTTAGTTACCAATATTTTCAAGTAGTTCACCACACCTAACCTTACCCTATCGAAAAGGTCCGAAAACAAACTAAAACAAAAACACCAAGCTTGCGAACAGTCAGCGAAAAGGAAAAAACGTCGTGTTTGCCACTTTGGCGCATCGCTCGTTCGCGTTTCAGTTCCACCCTGCCGACGAGAAAAGCACAAAAGGGCCAGCTTTGGCTCACTTCTTCTTCGGCTTCGGCGGGTACTTTGCACTCGGGAACTCCATGGTGTCCACAAGAGGCACGAAGTCCTCCGGGAAACCCATGCCGAGCGGCTGCACCCACTGCCAAACACCCGGAGGCAGGTGACTCCTGAGGTTCTCCGGCTTTAGGTTCCACTCCTCGAATTCAGGTATGCTGCTCCACGTCGAGCACGTCGCATACACCACCCCTCGTCCTTCAGCGTCATCACTCAGCTTTTCGATAGAGAAGGAAGCAAAACCGGGTGTTCCGTTCATGTTCGCCTCACGGTTTTTCCACGTCTGCACGAACTCACCCTCCGCCTTTTTCTCCACCAGGAACTTCCCGTTGTTCACGAAAGAGCGCGCAGCAGGCGCGCCGTTCGACGCGGTGTCCGTCGACTCCGCGGATGCGGCGGCGACCGTGGTATGTTTCCGTCCCCCAAGAAAACAGCGTTGCATCCGTGACGCCATCCGTGAAGAATCTCCGGCTGATGATGCGCTACACGCACGGTAAGGCACTCGCACCTTCACGTGCGAGTGAGAGGCGAGCATGATTTATGCTTAACAGAAATACCAAGATGGCAAAAAAGAGGTACGGTACAGATTGATCACTCCCCTGTAAACGCAAAACACAGTCACTGAGAAGCACACAATAGACAAAAGATCCTTTCAAGGCCGGCAAGATGAGCTGAGATTCCGATTACCGGCAAGGCAATGAATGATTGCGCCTTTTGCGGGGACAACTCACGCGGATGGGCCGATGAAAGGGGAGGGAAGGGAGAACACACCCAAAGGCTAGTTACCCGTAAAGGTAGAGGGCCCTAACTAAACCGGGGGAGCAAACCCGAACCCTAACCCGAACCCAAACCCTAACCCTAACCCTAACCCTAACCCTAAAACCCTAACATCTCGTCTCGTCTCGTGTGCCACGCGTACTGTATCTTACCTCGTAAAGGTCAGAAGTATATAACTTGTTGTTCGTTTCCATCGACACATGATGTCTGCCCGTGAAAAGATTGACAAGAACATCCTTGGCGAAATCAAGTCGTTGGGTAACCCGCCGGAAACTGTCAAGGAGACGGTTCTAGTGCTCGTCGCAGTCGTGACTGGAGTGAAGAAATCTGACGAGTGGATCAACGGCGTGAAGGCCATCTCTGACCCAGGGTTTGTCAAACTCATACAAGAGCACGACGGGACCGTGCCGTCCAAGGCGGCGCCAGCGTTGAAAAAGTATGTGGCAACGTACAAAGTTGAGGACGTCAAGTCAAAGTCTGCGGCGTTCATTGCCGAGTGGCTGCACGAGCTTGCTGGCTCCGGAGCGGCCGGGCCGACGAAGGACACGAACCCGCGCGAGTGGGCCGTCTTCGAACAAATCGACCTCAACGGCAACGGCAGCTTGGACATGGACGAAGTGAAGTTCGCGCTCGAAAAGCTCGGAGAGGAGACGACGGCCGACAAGCTGCTCCCCCAGCTCGACCTCAACGGGGACGGTGTCATCACGTTCGACGAGTTCGTCACGGGATTCGCGAAGAGCGGGTTCGGCAAGGTCACTGCCGAATCAGGGTAACCTTAAATGAAATTTGAAAAACAAATGAATGGAAATGACTACAGCACTACTCTTAGAAGTCTTTAGGTCAAGGGTTTGGGTCATTTTATTTATTCATCGTTCATCCAGCCACGTCGACATCATCGCATGGGCATAATGCGACAACGGTGACATGGCAAGAAAACCCAACGGAAACGGAAAGGAACCCAACCTGAGCGACGTGTCGTGAACTTCTTACATACCACCTTGTTGGTCGGGGGAAAACACCGCGTCTGGTATGGACTATGGAACCGCTGAGTGCTGAATGGAAGGCGCTGGCTGGGAGGAACGTGATCGACTGATCGGTGATGAAGAGGAGTAGAAAACGCAGTCACGTGAGGTGGTCAGTACTCAGTCAGTACTCAGGGGAGCAAGGCGGTCTACATAAAGCCTCCTGAGATGTGCAAAGGACCGCACATAAGATCATACCGTGGACGATAGAATTCCCTGGGCGTGCCATGGAAACTTGTCCAAAACCCGAATTGCCAGCCTAGCAAGCCCTAACCCTAACCCTAACCCTCCCCGGATGTGCACAACCTCTCAACGCACCGGCGAGACACAACTTGCTTGTGCAGGGAACGCACCGGTCGCAAAACCTGGTCGCAAAGACGACGATCAAAGACGTCGTCCGTTTTCCGTCTGAAGTCTGAAGTCGTCGTAAAAAGTAGAGGGACTCGACGAGTGAGACAGCTTGAGCCTTGAGGGAAACTCCGAGGTAACCTTAATAAGTAAGGCGATTCTCAGGTGACGCCGACCTGTGACGCCTTACAGTAAAGTATGTGCTGGACGACAACATGAGGCTCGACGAGTTGCACGACGCGATCACGCGATGTCTGTGAGTGCACAGCCCATGCGAGCGACAGCCGACAGGTAGGGTAAAGGTAAATACCATCCCACCTGTTAATGGTTAATGGTAAATTCATCCAACAGCCCACAGCGGACCTCCACAGCATTAGGCCGCATGAATTGAGCGGCGCACTCAATTTTATCATACCACTATTTGGTAGTGCTAGCGTAGTGACAGCGCCAGGTCAAAAACAAAAGGCCATCCATCGTTGATCGTTCGCAGGTCCTCGTTTGGGATCGCTCGCTCGCTCCTCGGAGGCCGGAGCTCCGTCTCACGGTGGGCTCGCTCCGACGACGACGACGACGACGTTCCCATCATTCTCCATTCTCGTGAGCTTGCTTCGTTTCGTTGAGCTTGCTTCGTTTCGTTTCGCTTGCTTCGTGAGTGGTTGCCGTTCGGCGCGACGGACAGACCGACCGACCGACTGACCGACCGTGTACCGGCCCGTGTTAGCGAGACGGTGCAGGTACAGGTACACGTACTTTACTTACACGCGGCGCAGGTAAGGTAGATAAGATACACAGCCTCCTCTCCTCTCCTGTTCAGAGGAGGATGTCGCTGACGACTGTTCGCTCGCCAAACAGCGCGGGGACGTCGCCAACAGCCTTATCAGGGTCGCCGAGACAACAGGCTACGCCGGCAAACGGACTGGCCACACCTGCATCTGCAGATGCGACACAGGACACGCCGTCGTTCCTCCTGACGTTCCGCGACCGCGCGACAATAAGCCAAAAGCACCAGAACGCGTGCGCGAGCCATGACACGAACACGTTCATGCGCAAGAGAGGGAGGAGCGTTCGGCCCAAGGAGCTGACGCCCGCGCAGGTGCGCGAGGCGCGACAGTGGTTCGACCTGCTCGACAGCGACGGGAACGGCGACCTCGACGTGGACGAAATCACATACGCGCTCAGGGCAATACAGCTCGACGTCTCGCGGCATGACGTTGTCGCCATGCTCGAGCAGGTGGAGCTCAACGAAACGCAGAGCCTCGCATTCGCGGACTTTCTCGTCATGATTTCTGCCGCACTGAACAACGACGGAGACGAGTCGAATATCAGCAGCGCGCTCGGCGCGCAAGGCAAGACGTTCGCGGAGGCGGCCCAAGCGGCGCAGAGGAAGCAGTTTCTTGAGCACATCATGAAAGGTGGGATGACGCGAAAACGCGCAATCAGGGAGAGACTGATTATGCTCAAGGACACGCCGGCGCTAGCGCAGGAGGCGTCAGACACCTTCGACTTGGCGAAGCGCAATGCGTTAGCGATGCTGCACAAGTACGCTAACAAGAACGATCCGAACGCACACGCGGACGAGGACGTAAACGCCCTTGACATGAACGGCATCGACGTTCCACCCGCGGTGATTCTGATGGAGCTCGTCGAGATCTGGAAGGTGAGGCGGAAGGAGGCGGAGAAGGCGCTCGACGCGGTGAACGACGAGTCGAGCGACGACGACGTTCCAACCATCTCCAGATCCGTGACTCGCGCCCCGTCTTTCATGCAGTCGCTCCACTACGATCCGAACGAAATCCCGAAGGCTTCGATCATGCCGCACGTGGGCAGGCGATCCGTGTTCATGAAGCGACGCGACCTAAGCCACTTCGCGGCATCCCCGAGATTTGACTCGGACGAAATTGACCGCGCGCTGCGGCGCAAGCTGCCAAGCTTGGGTGCATATCGCGCGAAGAGCGATGGAGCGCTTTCGGATGGTCACACAATGGTTGAATGGAGCGAGGCGGCGATGAAGGAGCGCGAGTTGCAGGCGAAGCGAAGAATGGAGACGCTGCTCGCGTCCGCGAATCGCGGCAAGAAGAGCTCGCGCACGATGAGCACAACTCCTGCGTACACGGCGACGCCTCGCGACCACGTGTCGTTCGCCCGTCGCGAGCACGACTCGTCATCCACCAGGCATGTCGGCATGAGCAACGCTCTCATGTCGCCGCGCATGCCACTGAGCAGCCGGCGTTCGCCGCCCGTTCCTCTGTTGAAGCTTCCATCACATGCGGCTGACAAGTTGACTCCGCGACCGCCGCACGCGGTACCTCATCCGAGCCCGCGGCACATCATGCAGCACCGTGGTCAAGCGCGTCATTTGCACGACTCGCTGACGGGTGCCTCGAGCGTTCTCACCGGCCCGCTGGGCGTCGTGTAAAAATCCAACAAATACGTTATTGAAATTTCTTTGCAAGCCCTTGTATACGAACGTCGCATATCCGTCCACGCGGCTCCTCAGCTTGGAAACAGACGTTGCACCCGGATGTAGCAAAGTCGCACGTGCGAAGGAAGGCCGCCTTGACAGCCCCACGACCGGTGGTGAAAAATGTGTCATGAAAAAAAAAATAATTACATCACAAAGCATTACTATTCGACGAACACCTTAGCAGCCTTCGCGCGGGACCTTATGGCGGCGGCGGCGGCGGCGGACGCCTGCCCAGGTCGCGGCTCTTTCGTCGATGGCGCGGGCGGAGCAGAGGCGACACGTGCGCGTGTCAAACCGAGCTTGCGCAGCACGCCTGTCGCCCAGAGCGTCAAGCCGTGGCACAGTCGAGCGGTTGGTCCGAAGAAGAGGCATAGGCCTATGCTGTGCGCACACGGCACGTGGTCCCTGATGGCGTCGAGCGCGATGACGGTCGCGACGACAGCATCTGCACCCATGAGAAGAACCCATGACACGGCGACGGCGGGTCTGTTTTCGTGGAAGAGCGAAACCCACGCGTCGAGGCTTGGCGGGAAGCTTCCCCCTCCACCCAGGAACGCGAGCGCGTTGGCGGGCGTGAATCCGGCGGCAGCGAGGCTAACGGCGAGTCCTGTTGCCATGAGCAGCGAGTACACCGTGAGGAAAGCTTGCGTTCTTCGCGGCTTCCAGATTCGCGCGGCGCAGATGACGGTCGCATAGTACAACAACGTGAAAGATGTCGCGAGTGAGAAAATCGCCTCCGGCGTGACGGCTGATAGAGCTGCTGCTGCTGCTGCTGCTGGTGCTCCCACAGCTTTTGTTTCCACACGATGACGAAATCTTCTGCTCTTTTGAAACACAAATAATCCTCGTGGCTGATGATCCATTTTTGACGCACTACAACGAACATGTGGCTCACTGACAGAATGAACCTGATAGAACTTTCCAAAGGATTGGCACGTCACCCCTAACCCGCCCCTAATCCTACTACTACGACGACTACTATCATGAAGTTGACAACAAAAAGATCGAGAAGAAGCACGAGCCAACAAGGATGGTGCGCCCGGCATTGAGCGACGACACAAACAACTGGTTGTTTGTGGCTGCTAGGAGTTCGTGCTTGGCAGTCGGCGCCGGGGGGGGGCCGTGGGGTGGGTTCTCAGGGCCTGGGAGTCTAAGACATGGGATCTGAGATAAGAAAATCTTCTTCGGAAAGCGAATCTGACCCTCCCCGGGCTCGGGACAGCCTAACCAAACCAAACCCCCGATTCTCCAGAAACCCGTTTCGGACTCTCCGTATCCCCTATGCCAAAAATGCACGGATCCGGACATTGCCGTCATGGCCGGTGGTGTGGATGAGAAATTCAGCTCCTGGGGAACATGTTGGGCCAAGAAGTTCGCCACGCCTGTGCGAATACCTCCGGCGCTCGGCATGTCAGGAAGGGACTCGACATTCACTCTCAGTTCTTTCATGACGTCGCCGAGTGCTTTCGACGGTCTAGAGTCTAGACGTGTTTTGCAGCCAATTGCACACGTACATCGGGTCGTCGTCATCATCTGACATGACGTGCGGCGTGGTCGTGGCAAGTATGACACACATCGCCACATATGAGCCTAGTTGCAAAGGCTTTCCATCAATGTTTTGCCCAGAAGAAAACTCCGTCCACTTGACCAAAGCCCTCTCATGCAGCTCTTTATTTGACAACGGCTGACCCAAGTCGTAAATCACCCATGCGTCTTTGTTCGGGCCGAGTCAGCAACATACATACCGCAGTTGTATAATACGCAGTTCTTTCTCCGTTGTCGTCGCTCCCGTCAGATCGATCGCCGCCGCACCCGCACCGGCGGCAAGCTCGTCCGCGCTCAGGTATTTCTCGCCAGGTGTCCGTGCCATACAATCCCCCAACAGGGCCCGGGCCCCCGGGGCCCGGGGGACACTTTTTCCCGGGCAGCCAGCCGGGTCCGGCAGTCCGGTTCGGCGCGTTCAATGTGTTTTTTTCCGGATTTGAAAATCCCGAAAACAGATCCGTACAAAGTTTACATACGAGAAATGGAGGAGGAACTTGGCCAGCCCCTGACGCGTCGCCCTCTCGGCTTACTCTCCAGCAATACCCTTCATGGTGGTGCTGCTGGTGCTTCTGGTGACTTAGCTGCTGGTGCTGCTGGTGGTCATGGTGCTTCTGGTCGTTTAGGTGGTGGTAGGAAAAGGAAGGTTTCAGGGCGTGTTCGCTTTTCAGCGGATGTGGATGCGGATGTATACGATGATGGTGCACAAACAAAAAGCGTACCAGGTGACGAAGAGGATGAGGATGCCCTGCTACACAACGACGAACAACAACAACAACAACAACAAAAACAGCAAAAACCACTGACGCGGGAAGAACTCCAAGCAACTGCCACGGCGTCCGCGGAAAGGGCGGCGTTCCAAGTGCACAGCGACACGCACGACGCGGAACGTGCGCGCATCGTCGCTGAAGCTATGTTCAACGTTCCGGAAGATAAGTGGGAAGAAGAGGCGATGCCAGCGTTCGTCAATGCACTCGACGAGAGATATCGACACATTGCACCTGCAGCGGACGACGAAATTGCACGCGCCGAGTTACTTCTAAGCCGCCTCATGAAAACGTAGCCGTTGCAGGCGGCGCATCGAGGATTCACACAGAAGTTGCCACAAAAATGTAATGGAGTTTACTACGTCAAACTGGCCCACCACCCTCCCTCAGGCCAAGCCTCCCACCCAATCATCACATCATAAATTTGTTTTTGGCAGTACTATCATTTCTCCTCAGCCAACGTCGCCCTCTCCTTTAGTCTCTTCGCCAAGTCAGCCGCCGTTGAGCCGCCGAGCACGTCCCACGACGACACGGCGTCCGCGAGACCCGCGTGCACCGCACGCGCCTCCTTCGCGAGGTTCAGCATTTCCGAGACATCCACGTCCTTCTTTGCCGCCATGTCAACCTCTTTCTGAGTCGCGGAAGAAACCGCTGCAAGGTCGACGAGCAGGCGGTCCGCGCCCGCGGTGAAGTCCGCGGCATCCGGCTCCTCGAGCACGCCCTCGCAGAATGCATTCGCGCGACGCAGCGTCTCGTGTGTACCCTTCACCTGCACGTGAGCCTCGCGCAAGCTCAGCCGAGCGGCATTCTCGCGATGGCGCACCGCCTCGACGAGCGCACGCTCCTGACGACCGAGGCTTGCACGCAGCGCTGCAAAGCTGTGCTCTATGCCAACGCGAAGGCGTTGGCCCTCGTCGCGCAACGTGGCTGCCGCATCTGCGTACGCCTCCATGCGCTCCTGGCAGAGGCGCTCCGACTTCTTCAGCTCGTCGTGCTTGGCGCTCACCTTCGCGACACACTCTTCGTACGTCTCACGTAGAGGGCGCGTTTCGTGTCCCTTGTGGGTCGATTCCGTGCACTGCGGGCACACCGCCGTGCCAGTGGCGGTGTCAAACAGCGTCAGCCGATGCTCCGGGTGAAATTGACAGTACCTCGAAATGGCGTTGTTCAGAGCAGCCTCAGGACGAAGCGGCGTGAAGGTGTGGCTCGCGAGCTTTCCCTTATTTGGGTGAGCCATCGCGCGGCAGGGGACGCAGTAGTTGACACGGCACTGGTCGCACTGCACACTGGCGTCGCGCTCGCTGCAGATCTCGCACGTCACACCGCTCTCCCACGTCGCTTCCGGGGCTAAAATGGAAAGGCCGCGCTGAGCCGCGCGGTAGCGCAGCAGGTAGCGCTCCACCGTGTTATGAAGCAGCGTATCCTTCTTCAACGAGCTCAGGCCAGCCATGCCAATGCCGCTAGCGACGTCGCAGACGGGACAGTGCAGAGTCGCAATGTCTCGCTCCTCGCCAACCTTCGGCATGTCCTCCGGTGCGATTGGAATATTCTGCGCAAAGTGCTGCGCGCATCGCAGGCACAGACGATGCGAGCACGATAGAATGACAGGCTCGGAGAAGAGCTCGCTGCAAGCCGGGCATGTCATCGACTCGATGAGCGGCGCATCCGCGCGTTCCAGTGCAGCAGCAGCTGCCGCGGTCTCGCGTGCGGATGCATCTGCGGGTGTGGGAGCATACCACCTCGGTTCGTATTCGCCCGCGTCGGCATCCTTTCGTGGCTCGCTTTCACCCTCGTCGGCGGCGCCAGCGTTGGCGCTGGTGAGGGTGTCATCCCACACCTTGACGTCATTGTCGACGGTGCCCACGCGGCGCACGACCGCGTCATTTAGCTCGCACTCGCAGAACATACCGTCAGACCAGTTCGGGGCCCAGTGCGGCTTAAGCTCACGCTTGCACTCGCCACACACAGTGCACGCCATTTGAGCCTCTCGCCATGCGCTCACGCGCGCGCGTCGCGTCTCCTCGTCGGTAGCCTCCTGCACGTTGATCCCACCCTGCTCCAGCAGGTGGGAGGCACTTTTTCGACTTGCGCAGCGTGCAGCCACCTCGACGAGATACTCTCGGTCGACTCCACTGGCGCTGACGCCCTTGCCCGCATCGAGCACGGCGATTGGGTCTGGCGCGCGCGCGGCGACGATCGCGATGAGAACGGGCAGCGGCAGGCGGCGCAGCAGGTCGCGTTCTTCGGGGGCGGACAGTCCTGCCCCCTCCCCAAACTGCGGCGCGACACCCGCACCAGCGACACCTCCTTTGGTGGCGTTGAGAAACCACTCCATGCCGATGACACCCTTGGAGAGGTCAATGCGCGTGTCTCCGACGTTAGGAAGTTTGAACGGCTCAACGGAGCCGATTGCGCTTTGCAGGCGGTCGCGCAAGGCTGCGTACGTTCCGCAGTCGTCGCAAGGTACGCCGAGGTACTGCAGGACGGCGCGCAGGTCCCTGTCGTTGATGCTCTCCATGAATAGCTGCGTAGCGCCCATGCCAAGCTTGAGTGCGGCGTGTATGAATGCGGGGTGTGACGGGTGGCTGAGCGGTATTCCCACGGACGAGGCGGCCGCGGCGTACGGGTTAAGCTCTGACGCCGGTGCGTTTGCGGCCTGATGAGACACAGACGACGCACTGGCTGAGGTGGTCGCCACCATACCACCTGAGGCTGCTCCTGATGAGGCTGCTCCTGAGCCTGAGGAGACAGGAGTCGACGTCTCGTTGCCCATGAGTCTTGTGATCCAAATCCAAACCAAGTGTAAGCTAGATGAACGATGTGATGTGCGCGCGCGGATGACGGATGATCCGATCGAGAGGATCTGCACAGTGGGGATGGGATGGGGGGTGGGTGGGCCCCAAAAGCCCCTTGGAGGGGGAATTCAGGGTGGAGTGACCGGGCGGGCTCGGCGGAAATTCCTCATAAATTTTAACGGGTAGTTACAGTTGAGAATTGTGTTTTTAGGGATCCGTCGTTGTCGTTATTGTCGTTGACGATTTCTTTCTTTTTGTTTCTTGGTTATGAGTAGTTTATGGATGGTTGGACTGTGTGTGTGTGTGAATTAATTAACTTGTGTGTGTGTGTGTGTCAGTGTGAAATCGATATCTGCTGAATTAGTTGTGTGAATTGTGTGAATTGTGTGAGTAATACACGTGTAGCTTGGTAATATGCGTCTTGGTATGTCGTCTGCTCACTCTCCTTCTTCTTCTCGTGGTAATGGTGGTAATGGTGGTGGTGGCAGTGGTGATGACAACAACAACGACAATGACGACTTCTTCCACGATCTTGTTAACTCGCATGGATGTGGCGCTCACTACAAACGTCTTGAAGCATGTTTGGAAAGTTCTGAGAGAAGCTTTGGGAAATGTCAAGAGGAAATCAAACTTCTCAAGAAATGCTACGAAAACTTTCAGCGTCGTGGGAAGAACCAAACGACGACGCCAGAGTGAGTTTTGTAGGCTTTTCTGAGGCATAAATAAGTGCGCGCGAGAATTTTGTTTTTGTCTGCGTCAAGACTTTCTGTAACTTGTTGTTCATTTCATAATATTCCCACTTCTGTCGTATCGTATACTCTCGCGGTCGTGAGAGCGTGACAATTCACCTCTGCTCGCCAAACGCCCACGCACGGAAAGGCTTGAGGAAAGAGAAGAATCCCGCGGCGGGCGAGGCGCTGCTGGGTACTCCGGGCGTCACGGGCGACGTGACGGGTCGCGCAGCCACCTGTGGTGGTTGTTGTTTTCGAGGATGTTGAGTTAGGTATGCATTTGACTTTTGAGTCGTTCCGTGTTTGAGCTTGCTTACCTTTGGTGCAGGCGGCGGGCTGAATATGTTTTCTTCGGGAAGTTTTCGCTCCACCGTTTTTCCGCGCGAAGTTCGTCGTGCGTTCATTCTCCTTTTCCTCGCCGACGCGGACTCGAGCGTCTTTCCCGGCGTCTTACCCGCGTCGATCGTGTTGAAGTTCCCGTTAGAATTTCTCTTTTTCGTCACACCACCCGCGGCGACTTGCTTCAGCTTATTGCTCTGTTGTTGTTGTTTCTCTCCAGCTTTCCCTGTGGGCGACTTCAAAAGGTTGAGCTCATCTCCCCACGACAGCTTCTTCGCCGTACCACTACTATCTTTCAACTTCAACGACCGGCCATAGCTGGACGAACGACGCGTGCGCACCATAATAGCAGGCAAATACACTAAGGCTAATACACGAATACAGGAAATGAACACGGCAACACACACGGCAACAGTGAATGAACCCTGAGGGGGAAGCAAAGCTGTCCGTTTCCGAACTAGACTTCCCGGTAGCGTAGGGGGACACCGATGACCGAGGGGACTTGACTTGGACCTGGACAGGGACCAACAGGCAGTCAACAACAGGAGCTCCGGGCTCCGGCAAGGCCTCCAATATTGCCCTACCAAACAGTCCCATTATTCTTCACGCTCCCCAATTGGAACCAACAACGACGACAACTATCCCTGACTACCCTGAATGAGGGACAACAACAACAACATACCACCTACCACTTACCACCTATGTATCAGGGCATCATGGTTGACCTCTTGACCACGTATTCTTACGTTATAGGTAAGAATTAACCTCTTGACCACCTTAAGTTACCTTTGGTAGAAGTAAGCTTATAGGTGGGCTGGCCTCTTGGCTCTTGGAGCCCTCTTGCTCCTCCTCTTGCGCTTGATGAGTGCTCTTTCAAGTGGCTTTCAAGAGTCTTGCCCACCTTGAGCAATCCACGTAATACCTTCAGGATACACCGGCTGCTGGCCTCTTCACCCTCTTGATGAGTCTTGCCCACCTCAATTTCTCTCAATCTCCGCCTTAACCTCACTGCGATAGACTAAACTTTAAGTCTTTAACGTGACACAACATAGACTATGTAGGACTATCGAGACCTTCTACGATAAGGTACTGTAGGTCTGTAGGATAGGGTTTCTAACCAGGTCCTCCTATGATAGTCTAGTAACTACGATAGGGTTAGCCACCTGAGAAAGCCACCTGGGAGATACGATAAAGGTTAGGGTTTCCAACAGAGGGCCCTTTAACCTTTTCCTGAGGTCTTTTCCTGATAGGGTTATCTTAGGGTTTTCAGGCGACCTGAGCAATTACTAGCCCTTAGGGTTAGGGTTTTAGTTTGCCGCATCCTCCATTTCGCCCATTAGGCATTCTGAGCAGCACCTCGGTCTCGGGAGGTGTTGGCGTCGGCGGCGGCGATACCTTCCTAGCTGTTACCTTCGTATTCTATACTCGTCACGCCCCTAGTTCGTCATGGAGTCCTCATCATGGATATCCCGCGTTCATCTGCTAGACGCGAAACATACGCAAGTCATGGATACGCGTGCGCTGTTATCGTCGCGACTGGACCGTAGTTTGGCCCTGTCAGCATCAGCATCAGGGGTAGCTGCTTCTGGGGGGCCGTCGTCGTCGTCTCTCCAGGGACCTCCTGTGGTCCCCGGATTCGCTCCTGCGTCTGTCGCCTCCTTATTGCCTTTACAAAGAGCCGCTCTGGAACATAAAAGAAGAAGAAAAAGAGAAAGAATCAACCGTGAGAAAAAACAACAGCAGCTCGCGTTGGTGTCACTGGAAACCAACGATGATCATGACGACGACGACATGGACGACTCCTCCGACCTCGAAGACGCATTCTTCAACGACGTGCACGAAACCCTGACGACGGACGACGCACACGACTTGCCAATCACGCTCACAGAACAGGCGAGCGAAGACGAACCAAAAAATAGGGACGCCATGGACGTCGACGACGTCGTCACACGCACGCCAGCCACACCAAAAGCACTCGCTGTCACCAGCACGGAACAGGACGACGACGAAGAAGAAGAAGAAGAAGAAGAAGACGGCGATACGACGCACGCATTCGCGATAGTTGACGACCCGTGGATGTGCGATGCACGCCTCGTTGCGTGGGAAGATTCCATAAAAGACTACTACCTAAAAGACGAAGACAAAACCGACGACGATTCGTTTCTTCTGCGAACAACAAGTCAACCAGAGCAGCAGCAACAACTACCACAGACAATATCAACAGCAACTACGGCAACACCAACACAAACACCGACAGTGTCAGCATTACTGTCGTCACGAGCAACCACACCAGCTTCGTCGCAACAGCAGCCACTAAAGCTAAAATTCACCTTAAGTTCTTCTTCGATGCTCTCGAAAGAACCTGCACAGCCGCAGCAGCAGAAGCCGGTGGTACAGCAGCAGCAGCAGCAGCCACCACAGCCGCCACCAAAGAAAAGTGCCGCTGTCGTCCCCTTGACTGACCTGACACGAAATACCCAAGTTATCGTCACATCTCACCTTGCCGGAGAACCAAAAGCCAAAGACGACGACGACGACGACGAGATGGAGTCCATCGCCGCGGCAGCATGGCAGCAGCTGGCCAACAACAAATCCTCAGACAAGGATCAAGCGATGGCGCATTTTGAAGAAATTAGGAGAATGTGCACGAATGCATTAGCCAGTGTCGCTGGGAACGTAGCCGCCACCGCTGCCGCTGCCGCTGCCGCCACCGCCAACGATCATCGTGACAAGGAGGAGGTACAGCAGAACCAGCAAATGAAAGTGGTGGGTCACGCACCGCCGTCTGCGGCGACGCTTCCGTATAGACGCAAGCCGCCGAAGAACGATGTCAGCTACACGAGCATGCCATACCCTCTCGTGCGACTTGAAGGGACCAGCCATGCGCCTTCGTTTCACCTGGACTTTCAGAAGGCTGTCAAAGAGACGATAAACCAGGGCGAAAACATTCTTCTTCGATTCAACCCGACGATAGAGCAGGCTCTCACAAGAGCTCACAGGCAAAAGCCGAGCGCAGTGCTTCTGGACCCCAACGACAGAAAGCAGACTTTCGAAGCGATAAACTCGGCAAACCTTTCAGCAAAGGCATGGAAAGCTTTGCTTTCGCGTGCCGCGACTGAGACACCTGCACTTGTGCTCGGCCCGCAGCCGCAGAGAATTGGCGGCGCTCACATGCAGGCGGCAACGTTTGCCGTGGCATTCCACAATCCGAAGGACTTCCATACAACTCGAGCTGTACTGACCGGCGATGGTGCGTGTCTCAGCTGTGTCCCGGATTTTCTCCTCGCGCTTAGCCTGGAACGGGAGCAATCGAAGCAGCACCAACAGAGGCAGGCGTACGCCATTACGCAAGGTGATGATGAGCTCCTCGCACTGACTGGTGGGTCGCAAACGACAGAACGCAAGTCGTCCGAGGGCAAGGCGCCGCTAGCGAAGCACAGCGAGGTCGCCGCTTACCTTGGCCTGGTGCACTGGCATCTCAGCGCGCACGCGCTGCTGCTCTGGCATCGGCCGAGGCACGGACTTGCCCCGCCGCCGCTGCCGCGAATGGTGGAGCATCCTGCCAAATCTCCGGCAATGACGCCGGTAAGTGTGATTGGGCTGTATCTCTGTACAGTGTCGGGCAACAAGATTTACATTCCACAAGCCTCAGTCGGCAAAAGCTTAAAGCAGCTGTGGATGGAAAGCACTCAAGCATCACAAGCTATCGACGGCAAAAGGACTCGTCGGCGGCCTGCAGTTGCGTCTTTTCAGGAAGCCAGCGAAAAGCTCGGCGCTGCACTCAACCGCGTGAAGGCAGACGCGCCTGATATCTACCCGGCGGTGAGAGATCGCGTCGCGGACTCGTCTGCCGGCGCGCGCTTCTTCCTGCGTTGCGTACAAAAGAAGAGAGGCGCACCCGCCCTTAGGATGAGGTTGACATCAGGCCAGAGCTTGGATTTCGGCAGTGTGCAGAAATCAAGGCCATATGAGCCTATCACGCTCGATGCGGATTTGCCGCTGCGCGACCTCCCACACTGCTACAAGGACATGCACGTCTATGTTGCCTTCACATTCGTGGCACCGCTGCGATCGCATAACATTAGGCCACCCGCGACGGACCATCAGAGCGCTCCGTACGCTTTTACGTTCAGCAGACATCTGAGTCTCGCGGAGGAGCCTGTGGGATACAGCCACGTCGTCGAGCACGTGGTCGAGGAGCGACCTCCTTTGCTTCCAAATCTTGGTATGGGAGCGAACATTGTCACATACCACAGACGCAGCGCCGTGGCTTCGTCGCAGGACACCGAATCCGATCTGCCGCCACCGGACGTGGCACCTGGTCATGTCGTGACCCTTACCGATGAGCCGGGCCCACTGCTCGGTATCATGAACCCTGGCGACTCGATACCGTGCTTCGAAACGACTCTGTCGAGGCACACCTACCACCGACATGGCGGTATTGCTGCACGGGAGGCTGCCAAAAAGGCTGCAAGAGAGGCGGCAGCGGCGGATGCAGCGGTGGCTGCGAAGGAGGCTGAGTGGGATGCTGAAAATCTTGACGGCGACGACGATGACGACGATGCTGATAAAATGGAGGGCGATATTTTGGCGAATGACCCAGATGCGGATGTGGCCTGCGAGGCAACGGAGCTGAACGACTTCCTTCTGATCCGGCGGCCGGATGGGCGATACTACATACGTGAAATTGACCAGGCGGCGTCGCTTGGCCAGAGCCAGCCTCTGGAGCGACCCAAAATTCCGGAGCCGCACACGGAGGAAGCATCAAAGTGCTACGAAGACGCAGTCAAGGCATACGCGTATAAAGAATTCCGCAAGGAGTACAAGAAGAAAAACCAACCAGGCGTGGAAATGAATGCTCTCATTCGCAGCTTCCCCTGGCTTTGCAATGGCAAGGAGAAGCACTACGAGAAGCTCGATCTCGATATCGACACAAACTTTTCTGAAGCTCTCACCAAGAGCATGGAGCCGCGAGCTGCTGGAGGACGCGATGATCACATGCGCGGATACACTCTTGATCTCACCGAGAGCAGGAGTCTCCGCCGATTTGTTGACGAGGACTACGCAGACCTGTGCGAGTCTGCTCAAAGACACGTGGAAAGAATTCTGAATCGTGAGAATGCGATCCAGCCTTATGCAACAAAAGAAGCCATGTTCTACAAGAAGCCGGAGTTTCGCCTGCGAGAAGACCAAGAGATTGCAGAGACGTGCTCGCTCGAGAAGCTCTGCGCCCTGGAAGCAATGCGCGCAGGTCTTGTGCACCTTCGCAGTGTTGGCATCAGCATGCTCGTACAGACCGACGACGTGCGGAAAGCTCGAGCGCTGCTCTCCGGGGTGCAGCCAATTAGCCAGTGGACGGTTAGGCCATGTGCAGCCTCGTCGACAAGCCCAGAGATTTCTGCAGTGCCGCGCAGATTCATGAAGAATAGGCAGCGCCTTCCTGCGCCAAAATCTGCAACTCCGATCCCCCCGCATCTGCGCGCAGCGCGCCGCCTCGAGGAGGAACTGCACATGAGCCCATGGTCATGGGTCACACAGTACCGAGAAGCTTGGCATGACCAGAAGGGGCTGCTCAAGGGAACCGGCTATGGCAGCGAGGAGCATCCGTCGTTCGGCCGTCCTCACATTTTTAACTTGCTGAAAGCGTGGGTGCCGCGCGACAGAAGCGGGGGCCGCGATAGATCAGGAGCAGGAAGTGGTCTGCATGCTCTCGAGCCAGGCAGTCTCAATGACTCCAAGGAGGCGCTGACCGCTTTGCATCTCGTGGCTGGCGATGCATGTCTTGCGTTAATGGGTGGTGATCAGGCAACAGCGCCGTCGAGAGCGCGACAAAGGGCACCCAAGGTGTCGACTGCTGCTGCTGAGCCTATGGAGGTGGAGGGTGCACCGCAACCTCCATCGGCGGCAGGAGACAAGGGCAAGGAACCGGAGGATGGCGGTGACGAGGAGCCGGGGAAGAAGAGGAAGAAGTCGCAGATCAAGCAGCCATCGCAAATCCAGAACTCGGACGCGGACCTGCGCCGCCTAACGATGCCGCAGATGGTTGAGATCTTGAAAGGGTACGGTGAGACAGATGAATCGATCAAGGGTATGGCGCGCTGGGACCGCATCAGGGCAATTCGCAAATATGCATCGGAAGCTGCTGCTGGCGGCAACGATAAGCAGGGAACGAGCCGCTTCGCTCGTGAGAAGCGCGTAAGCCAAAATGAGCAAAGGACAAAACTGCTTCAGGCACTGGACCGTATCTTCTCGAAGCAGCGAAGCATGCTGTCACGGACCGATCCGCCGCCGCCACTTCCTGTACGTGAAACGGAGGACGTCGATCCTGAGGATGAGGATGGGAATGCTCGCACCGCCGCGCCGTCGGCGGATCCGGAGGCGAAGGAGCGTGCAGATTTTGAAGCGCTACGCGCCATGTTCGCTGGCGGTGCTAGTGGGACTACTTCGAAGCCGTCTGGTACAAATGGCGACGCGTCTGCATCGGCACCAGCTAAACCAATGGAGGCAACGGAGCGCGTGCGCCACATCGTGCACATGAAGAACGTTGCCGCTTTGGAACGCTACAATCCGGAGCGGGAAGAGGCTCGTGAAAAGGCCAGTGCGAAGCTGGCTGAGTACGCGATTGTAGCGCCGATGGTAGTATCCGACGTGCGTGCAATCATTGACAAGAAATATGGAAGGAAGGAAAGGATTCAAATTGGTGGAGTGTCTAAAATGTTCAAGATAACCTCGTTCGCTAGAGATCTACCACCGGACGATCAAAAAGGTGCCAAGTCAACGAATCGTGCTCTCAACAAATCGCGTGGCGGCGGCGGTTCGACACGTGACCTCTTGAAGAAAAAAGTTGGTGATGCTACAAGGACACATCCTGTGGCGCCGCCGCCGCCATCTACCCAGCAGCAGCAGCAGCAGCAGTCGATACCACCCGTGAAACTCGGCTTCAAGCGCCCTCGTGAAGCGCGGGGTGAAGGAGAAGCTGTTGGCGGCGGCGGCGGCGGTGGCGGTGCCACTGCTAACGCTGCAGCTGCTCCAGAGGCTGTGGAGGCTGCTGCCGCACCTGTACCTGCTGCGCAGGATGGCGGTCAGCCGCGCCCGAGTTTAAAGCTCAAACTTAGTGGTGTCGCGCTCCAACGGGCGCCGAGCGCCGCACAGCTGAAGCGCCCGAAAGCTGAGGAGGACTCGGAGCTCTACACCAAGAACTACAGTTTGCCTGGCGATGGGCGCAAGACGCAGCGACAAAAGAGTCGTGGTGTGAGCAGCCAGTACGAAAAGGCGAGAAAGGAGTTCAACGACGAGCTCTTGTCTCTCGCGCGTTTCTTCACCAAAGATTATGAAATCTTTACCAAGGCTGTGCCCAAGAAACTTGTGCCAGACTACCACAAATTTGTGTCCAATCCGATGTTTCTGAAAAAAATTCAGGATAAGTGCGTAAAGCAGCACTATGACAGCAAGGAGTCTTTCATGACTGACATCCGTGCTATTGCCAAGGCTGCACACGATTACAACGACAACCCAGACGCTGTCTACAAAAATCCAGATATTGCACCATATGCCGACCGACTCGTGGAGTTTGCGAATGGCGAGATTTCGAGCAATGCGAACTTGAATGTGAAGCTTCATCATTTGAACGCTGCCGCAGACGGCGGCGACGACGAGGATGGTGCTGGTGCTGATGCTGGAGGTGGTGCTGGAGCTGGAGGTGATGCTGATGCTGGAGGTGGAGGTGGTGCTGGTGCTGGTGCTGGTGCTGGAGTTGCTGCATCGGCTCCACAACTACCACCAACACAATTGTAAAGTACAGTAAAAAATTGAAGTTACATGCAGTATATAATACTATCAAACACCAATTTTCAAACACGCTCTCCACACCAAGATTATCATCGTGGCAAACCACCTTTTTTGTTTTGATAGTGTTAAAGAAATTTTGTTACACATCGACGAAACTTATCTGAGCGCCCTTATCTCCAGTGGCGAGTTTAATCTCATCACCTGATACCAATGCGCGCGGCCTCCCTGAACGGAGTCTCTTGCCGTTGACACTTGTTCCATTTGCCGAAACATCGGTAATGCGAAATGCTCCGCGTTCATACTTTAGCTTGCAATGAAGTCGGCTGACCGCATCGCACCCGCTCAATCGCACATCGCACATTGGATCGCGTCCAATTTTGATCTCGCCGGGAATATCCGGTTCAAGTTCCAGTCGCTTCGCTTCGCCGCTCGCACCATCCACCCACAAAAGCACTGCTTCAGACTTGGTGTTCGAGTCGTCAGGCGTGGCGGGATCCTCCTCCTCTTCCTCCTCCTCCTGCAGCACAGCATCCGCCGGCTCGCCAATCTCGTCGTCGTCAATCGTGGCGATCGCTTGCGCAGCCTCCAGCTCGCTGTCTGGCACCGCCGCTAGGTCGACTAGCATGCGCCCGACACGAATGCTATCTCCAGCAGCTACACTCACAGCCTCACCGGGCTCGATTCTTGTCCTGTTAACGCGCACGGCAAGATCGTGTCCTTCCACGCACCTCAAGATAAATCCCGATTCGCGAGGGAAAGACGGGACAATAAAGGCAATTTCAAGATTCGCCTCGCCAACTCGCGGTCGCGCCGGGGCTCTCGTGCAACCTCCCATGTCGAAGAATGCGGGTTCGCCACGCTCACGCACTGCCCACCCGGGTCGATCGGGCAGCAGATCCACAAGCGCGTCGATGTCTGCGGCATCGTAACCCTCTCCGGCAGCCGTGCCTGGCTCGAGACTTTCGGGACTACCAAGGGCGCGCCAAGCCTCGTCTACCTCCTCCGCACACGAATCTGAGCGCACGCCGACGATGACACCGGAAAATCGCACCTCCATGGGCGCGCCGGCAGCGCGTGTTTTGACATCCACGCGCTCTCCATCAGCCGTGATGCGTCGGTCCGAAGGCGCTTGCATGTCCCTGTCCACCGTGATTTCGCACCTGCCTCCGAATTTCGCGTGGCACTGCGTCAGCTCCACTTTCCAGCGCTCCGCACGGCCGCGTCGGCTCAATTCTTCCCTGGCGGCGGCCGCTGTCGCGGCGACCATGCCGTTGCTGTCCCAGTTGTCGCCGAGGGCGGCAAGCGTCGTCTGAGCATCTTCGGCGCTCGGACGCGATGCCACGTCGTCAAGCCAGCATGCGGCAAGCCATGCGGCAAGTTCGGATGACGTCCCTTCGGGCAATGGCCACCTTTCGCCAGACGCGAGCGTATCTCTCCACGTGTCGCGCGTCGGGGGCAATCCCGCGGATGGGAGGAGAGGCAGCTGACGTGCAAGCATCTCCCAAACGCACACTCCGAGAGCCCACACGTCGGAGGCGCGCGCCGCCTCCGCCCCGATTACGGCATCCGCAGTCTCAGGCTGCAGCACCTCGTCGCGCTTTTCCCAGTACGGCGTTAAAGCTTCCGGTGCCATCCAAAGAAGCGTACCCGACGGCTTCCACCCGATTCTCTTCTGCTCGCGTCGTTTGCTCCTTTGTTCCTCGGGCGTGAGTTCGCACCACTTCGCGGCGACCGCCTGAGCATCCGTCATGCGCACGGCCGACCCCATGTCGCATAGCTTACACACCGTTCGCCCCTGCTCGTAGTCCCACGTCAGGAGTGCGTTGGGCGTCTTTATGTCTCGGTGCACGAGTCCGGCTTCGTGGCACTGCGCGACGGCGCTTGCGAGATCCTGCGCGAGCGCGGGCACGTCTATTTTGGGCGTGTCATCCCACTGCTTTGAGCACAGCGCGTCTCTGACGTTCCCCGCCTCGCACAGTTCCGCGATGAAGCACACGGGTTCGTCCGTGGTTCCCCACGTCGCGGGGTCTGGCGGGTAGACGGCGTGCAGTCTGACAATATTTTTCGCGCCGTTCACCGCGAGCCAGAGTCCAAGTTCCTGCTGCAGCTCCTCGATGGTGTCGAAAGACTTGGGCGGTGTGATTGGCGTTTTGACTGCAACTAGCGTTCCCGGCGGCAAGGTTGTGTTTCTCTGGTACTGCGACTTGAGTCCTGCTGCGCCGACGCGTGCGACAAACACGCGCGCGGTGCGTCCCTGCATGTCCTCTTGGATGTCTAGGTCGGTTTCCCCAAGATCATAATCTTCCCCATCTTCCCCAGCAAGCCCAAGAGGTGAGACAGCACACGCGTTAAGATCCAGCGCATCTTTTAGAGCAACTTCCGCACTCTTACTAGGACGCACAGGACGTCCCGTACGAAGAGCAGAATCAGAAGAAGGTGATGACAAAGGCCGTGCATGGACCAAGAAGTGACTCTTAAAGTGACAAGAGAAGTGACGAGATGGAGCTTCACGTGAGCGACGACTACGAGGAAGGTGCAAGCCCCTAGGTGACATGGCTGACATGGCCGACGCCATAGTACACGGCATGCTCCCCAAGGGAGGAGTACACGACATCAGAGGCATGCTGCGGAATGAATGATGAGATACGCGGGATCGATCGATGCGATGGGAGAGGGGCGGAATGGGGAATAGGGGGCGGGAGAGATCCTCGGGAAATTATCCGGAAGGAACCGAATTCCATTTCGGGGTTTGATACACTTACCACGCTGCGATAGGGGTTAACCGACGGGACCCAGGAGACTGGCTCCTAACCTTAGAGGGACGGCCTCCGGCTCCTGGAGTCCTGGACTCCTGGAACGGGACGGCTGTGTCTCACGGAGTCACGGGTCTGGCTGGTCCTTTCGTATTTGCGTTGCTTGCTTGCTTGGTTGGCTTGGCTGGGACTGGGAGAGTTTGTCCTGTTGGCTTCGCTGCTTCGCTGCTATACCAACATCTGGTCCATACATCTGGTCCATACATCTGGTCGCCATACATACTGGCGCATACTGCCATACTGCCACTCAAGGACTCCGTTGGTTTGGAGGTAAATTTTAGTTTGGGGGTTGGGATCTTGCCAGGTGATCTTGCCATCTTGGGCGAACCAGGTGCCAAGTGGCCACCACGGACCAATGGTCTCGCCTAAAGCCTACTCTAGCTAGAGGTAGCAAGCTACTATGCGGTGGAGTAAGTTATGTAGGATACGTTGAGAGAGAAGTCGAAGAGAACGACATTTCCAGAAAGAAAAGAGAGAGAGAGAGAGAGAGAGTACTGTGGGAGTGTGGGGGAGCGCCAGCGCAATGAGCGCATGTATGAGCGCAGCGCCAGGGTTTCCCGATGAGCGGAGGAGCTGGGAAGCGTACCATAGTCTATGAATACCACACCAGACAGGCAGGCCGCCGTACAGGTACTGTACCAGGCAGCCAAACAGTCACCACGTGTGTGCGTCTCCAGAGACTTGTTGTCTCCCGAGAGCTCTCCGAAGTCTCTCCGAAGAGAGCGAGACACAGAGAGAGAGGCCGAGAGAAGAGACACAGCCGAGAGAGAGAGAAGAAAGAAGTTCGGCCTTGAGAAGGTTTCGCGTTGATCGCGCATCTGGGAGAGGGAATGAGCTGTCTGGAGAGAGCTCTGGAGAGGAAATGATGAGGCGATGAGCTCGCTTGGCTTGAAGAGAGCTCGTTTCATTTTCGGGCTTGCACACGCAGCAGACGCCAACCATTTCCCATTTGACTTGATTGCAAGATTAGCAAGCGGCCGTATCCGTATCCGTATCCGTATCCGTATCCGTATCCGTGTCCGTATCCGTATCTGTATCCGTGTGCGTGTCCGTATTCGTCTCATATCATATCTCGTCGTGTTCGTATCCTTATCGTATCCGTTCGTATCCGTATCTGTATCCGGATCCGTTCGTATCTCTTGCAAGAGTTTTCCAAACTCCTGGTACGGGTAGTTTCAAATAAGGTTAAGCACGTTTCGGATTTCAGGTTTTCTGGATTTCTGGTTCCTTCACTCATCACCGTGGGTTGTTGTAAGGTAAGCCGGCTGTTTCTTGGTGCTGGTGAAACTTCGCGCTGCCACCCAAGTTGCTTCGCGCTGCTTCAGGAGGAGTTCACGTCCTGTGTCAGAAATATCAACCTGAACCTTGGAAATGAAGATGCCGACGGAATACACCGCGTCAGTCGACAAGAACGCGTCGTCGTCGTCGCCGTCTCCTCAAACAACACGGGGCAAAGCATTCGAATGGCGCGACTTTAAGAGCAGCGCGCAGCTCTACTCAACCCTCAACGACTTGAAGCAGGCAAAGCTGGCAAAAACCGCATCTCAAAAACGTGTCGCAGTCTTGAAACACGACGTATTCACGTGGAGTGACGTGCTCGTCAACGCGTCGAGGCAATTTCGAGGACTCGTCGACACATACGCACCGTTCGTCCGGTTCGTGGCGTGGTTCATACTCTTAACAACGTACCTGGCGCTCATACAGGTGCAGCTAAGGCCTTATGAAATGTATGGCGCGAGAACAGCGACGGAACGCGCAATAACCAAATACGTGAAGCCAGCCGCCCTGATACAAGACAGAGCGCCTGTGAACGGCCACGACGGCCCACTCACGTGGCTCTTGAAAGTCGCCGTACAGCCAGGCTGGCGCGACCCCGTCTGTGGCGACGGCATCTGCGAAGAGCCGTACGAGGAACCGAGCTACGGAAATGATCGGTTCGGGTGCCGCGCGGACTGCGGTGTTGCAAAGGACGCGGTGCCCACCCTCGTGCGCGTGACGAACGACTTTCGCCACCCCGCGCTCTCTGAGGACCAGCTGCAGGAGGTCGCGACGTGGAACCTCTGCCGCATTGACGAAGACAGGCTAGGTGCCGGCTACGACGACCTCTGCCTGTTCCCAGCTGGCGGCGTGCCCTTCCCGAGGGGGGAGGGCGGAACGAGCGAGGCGACGACGCTCAAAGCTGGCCAGTGGTACCTTCGCGTCGACGGCGACCCCGCGGGACGCACCGCGGGACTGGTGCTCGACAGCGGCGTCGTTGACTCGCAGGGTGTGCTCGCCGCTCGTGAGGCTGCCGAGAATGGAACGCTTGGCACACGAGTCGTGCTGAACGCGTCAGCGTGGGGTTACTGCGAAACCCCGAAACGAGCGTCTATACAGCTTCCCGTCGAAGCGAGCGTTCGGCGCGGCATGAAGACATCCAACGCGACTGAACTCGGTGGCACGGCGGAGCAAGCGCATCGCAAGTTATCCGCGTTCGCACCCCGACGTAAGATGCTCCAGAGCTCGACGTCGATTTGGAACTCGGACGGCTCCTGCCCCTTCGATTGTCCGGATGTGGCATACCGCACCGTAGACTGCCCTTGCACGGCATGTGCGGGCGTCATGGGGAATGCAGCGGCTAGTGCAGCATGCTGGAAGGCATCCATCGCGTACTGTGCTGCGAATGACGGGTCTGGATTTCAGGCACCTCCGCCACCGCCGTTCCCTCCTCCATCTCCACCTCCATCTCCACCTCCATCTCCACCTCCATCTCCTCCACCTTCACCACCTCCATCTCCACCTCCACCTTCACCACCTCCATCTCCACCTCCATCTCCACCTCCATCTCCTCCACCTTCACCACCTCCATCTCCACCTCCACCTTCACCACCTCCATCTCCACCTCCATCTCCTCCACCTTCACCACCTCCATCTCCACCTCCATCTCCTCCACCTTCACCACCTCCATCTCCACCTCCATCTCCTCCACCTTCACCACCTCCATCTCCACCTCCATCTCCTCCACCTTCACCACCTCCATCTCCACCTCCATCTCCTCCACCTCCATCTCCTCCACCTTCACCACCACCTTCACCACCTCCATCTCCACCTCCAGCAGTTCTAGGTACCAGCACCTCGGGTGCGATGTCCATTTGCGAAGCAGAATCCTTGAGCGTGGGCTCTTGGACGCTGCAATCTGACCAACCATACTCTTATTCATCAGATACGACACAAGTCAATTCATGCAGTGCCTACACTTACGCGCTCTTCATGGCCTATGATTCGCAGGATAATAAACATATCGTCTCAGCAGCCATCTCTGTGTCTGACTTGAACAGCCTTCCCAATTCGAATTCCCCGACGTTAAAAAACGGAGCTTACTGGTACAAATGGGACAGTAACTCGTTTGGGTTCACTAAAAATTCCCAGGTTAGCCTGAATTCAGCAGATACGGCGTCTTCAGATCCTGGCTACCGTCTGTCATGGCATTACGGCCATGCTGGTGGCTACCGCGCAGGAAGCATTACAGGCCTGAATACAGATACCAGATATAAGAAGCGAGTATACTGCTCAAACAGTCTTACAGTGTGGTATACACAACCGACAACCGCGCCATCTGGATGCTCAAGAAGGCGTCGTCGGCTTCAAGATCAAATGCACAGCATCCCACCCCCTCGCCGCCGTCATCTCGCTCAGAATTCACGAAGTAGGTACGACGCTGACGCGGCATGCACAACGCTCAATGGGTACCTCAAGGCGGACATTCAAGACGTTGATGCGACAGGAGGCACGCTTAGTACCACAGTGAGCAACTTTCCTGTCAACGTTACTTTGACGTTTCCGGCGAACTCGTTTAATTCAGCCCAAACAACGGCTGTGGTGGAGTTGGCCGAATCTGACGCCGCATCCTTTCCTGGGTCACGCGCATCACCGATCGTGCTCGTGACAAGCCAAGTCGCGCTGTTTACCGCGCCGGCAACTTTGAAGGTTCCATACACGAGTGCATCTACGAGTGCTCCAGACTTGCTCATTCTCGATTCCGTGAATCCTACTTCGTGGCAGCTGTCCACCATCCCCTCGACTGACTGCACAGGAAACGCTTGCTCCGCATCGATCAGTATTTCACGTCCCGGCACCTTCGTGATTTCCTACGTGAGCTCGCCACCGCCTCCATCTCCACCTCCATCTCCACCTCCATCTCCTCCTCCATCTCCTCCACCTTCACCACCTCCATCTCCTCCTCCATCTCCTCCACCTTCACCACCTCCATCTCCACCTCCATCTCCTTCACCTCCACCTTCACCACCTCCATCTCCACCTCCATCTCCTCCACCTTCACCGCCGCCACCAGCAGTGGCATCTGTCGTTGCGTCTCTGACGTTGCAGGGCATTAGCATGGCAACTTTCTCGGGACCTCAGCAGACTGCATTTAAAAATGGCATTGCATCTACCCTCAACTTGGACGCTGACGCCATCACCATCACCTCCATTACGCCCGCAGACTCGCGACGACGTCACACGCTACAGGTTGGTGTCACAGTCACGATGCGTATCGCGCTCGGTCCCGAGGAAAAGCCAACCGCCATCTCGGAGAGTCTTATCAGTGCTATCGAGAGCGGCTCATTGTCCACTCAGCTTGTAAGCGCAGGCCTCACTGGCGTCACTGGAGTAGCTGCGAGCGGATCTGTGCAGCAGGCGTTACCCCCCGCACCCTTTGCGCCACCGCCAAACCCTCCGCTACAGCCACCGTCAAACCCTCCGCCAAATCAACCGCCGCCGCCGCTGCCAGCACCGCCACCGCCAGCACCACCACCGACGAGCCCTCTGCCGCCACCGGCGCCATCACCTCCACCGTTCCCAATGCCATCGCCGCCGCCGCTGCCAGCACCGCCACCGCCAGCACCACCACCGCCAAAACCGCCAAGTCCTCCTCCTCTGCCGCCAAGTCCTTCTCCTCCGCCTGCGCCATCGCCGCCACCACTACCTCCTCCCTCGGCACCGCCGGCACCTCCGCCACCTGCAATACCTTCACCGCCACCACCCAATCCAGCTTTGCCGCCCGTTCCCCCTCCAAATCCGCCGCCCGCTCCTCCACCAGGCACGCCGTCTCCAAGCCCACCTCCATTTCCTCCACCGCCGCAACCCGGTTTGGTCACGGAGGTTTCCGACGAGGCGATTCCGGATGTGAGCGAGGAGGATTCAGAGGCTGAGAATGTCCCGGCGACGCCCCCGGCGACGCCCGATATTGTTCATCCTGTGCTGACTCTGAAGGGCGACGAGGAGGTATTCGTTGACCAGATGGAGAAGTATAAAGATGATGGCGCATCGTGCATGGATGACCGAGATGGCATTTTGTTCGTGAAACCTCCAGAAGGCATCGCAAAAGTCAAGACTGAGAAACCGACGCAGGCAACTTCGCCCTTTGTGCTGATCTACACTTGCGTCGACAGTGCGGGAAATGAGGCGGATTCGAAGACGCGTCGTGTGCACGTTCGCGACGCATGCGCGGAAGCCTCTCAGCAGACTGGTCAGAGTGAGAAACTTTGCCTGGAGTACGACCCGCCTGTTTGCAGCGCGTACGGATCCTGCGCAACAGTGTCGCCCACCGTGACGAAAGATGAGCCCGTCGTGGCTGCATTTGAACCTGAGGTTGACACCGAGCCGCCGAAACTCGCGCTTGTTGCCCTAAACTCTGAGAGCAAGCTTGCTCGCACAACTTCGGGCAAACTAGTGATGGCAGAGTCTATTGTGCAAGGCGAGAAGTACGAGGAGCCGGGCTACGTCTGCCTTGACGGCACGAAGGACATCAAGGAGCGCGTAAGCGTGTTTGGTGGAGGAGATAAGGTGGATACGAGTGAGCCATCTGCGGATGGCAAACCTGCAATTGTTATCTACAACTGTGGCGACAAGAGCGGCAACAACGCGGAGGAAGTGCAAAGATGGATTACGGTGACACCCAAGTGTCCTGAGCAGGGCTCTGTGCTTTGTGAAGATGGAAGCTGTTCGTCGTCTGACGGATTCTGTAAGAGCGCGGGAACAGTGGATGTAGGCACTGATGAAGATGCACCCACAAAGGAGCCAGACGAGGCGCCAACGATCGTGCTGCAAGGCCTCGCGAAGGTGGAGATCGATGCAGGGCAGGCGTACGTCAAATGCCCGACAGGCGAGCCCTTGTCGTCAAAGTGTGACCGAGGCGTTGTTGCATCAGATAAAGAGGATGGTGACCTCTCGGCATTTGTGATGACATGCAATAAGGAATATGCGAAAGTTGGGCTCGAAGGCTGTGGCATCAGCGATGCTGGCACCTACGAGGTTAACTACGTCGTCGAGGACAGCGCGGGCAATGTTGCTCAGGTGAAGCGTACCATTGTAGTTCTCGCGGGCTGTTCAGCGGGGGAAACGCGGTGTGCAGACGGTGTGACGTGCACGAAGGATGGCGCACCGTGCGAGGGAGATTTTGGCTCTAACAGCGATACTCTCGGTGCTGATCCAGCCCCCAGCAATCAGCCACCCAGCGTCGTGCTCATCGGCTCGAAGGCAATCAAGTTGAAGCGTTTCACGAAGTACGAACGTTGCCCCGATGGCACGGCATCGTCGGACGAGGCGCCTTGCGAGGCTGGTGCGAACGCCGTGGACAACGAAGACGGGGATCTTGGCGCCAAGCTGCTGTCATGCCCACCAGATGACTGCCTGGATGTTGGATGTCCAGGCCATGAGTTCCAGTCGAAGGGTTTGGCTGGCTGTCTCAACACGAGCGCGACGGTGCAATCAACGTTCGTAATCAACTTTATGGCATTTGACTCTGCAGGTGCTTACGCTAGTGACGTGCGAACCGTGACGCTCATTGAACCGTGCCCAGAGGGCCAGCACTGGTGCCCAGCAAATGATCCAAACGGTCGGTGCGAGACAATGACTTGCGAAAAGCTTGAGGCTCTCCAGAACAGTCTTCCGTCATCTGCGGGCGGCGTTGATGATGGATTTGGGCCAGTGGTGGCGCTACGCGCCCCGGCGGAGATGCCCTTCGTGCTGCTGTACGGTGCGAAGAGTCCAGGTGGCATGCTTCGTGGTTGCGTTGTAGAAGGCGCAAGTTTTCCTGAGTGCATCGCTACCGCAATCGACGCTGTGGATGGCGACATGAGCGCTACTCTTGTGGCAGTCGGATCATCGTCGGAGTGCACAGACGCTTCTCTTGTCGATGGCCTGTGCGCGCCAGGTGCGTACGACTTTGTTCTGAAATCCTACGATAAAGATGGCCGTGAAGGTGTCCTTGATCGCGTGCAGTTTCGAGTAGTGGAAGGTGCTTCGGCAAATTACCGCGTACGCGTGAATGGCACGAGGTGCTCCACGCTTCTGGACTCGACGACAGAGGAAAGCGCCGCGGTGAGAGAGGATGTGGCGTCTAAGATAGGATACACGCGTGGGCACACTCGCATTCTTGAGTGCACCGCGGTTCCCAACTCCGAGAGTGGTGATAGCGAGGTCACGGTGAATGCTGTGATTGAGAAGATGTCTCGGCGTCGCGCGCGCTCTCTCCAAGAAGACGACGATCTTGTTGTTGTGGGTGCAATCGAGAGCAGTCCACCGTCATCTGGCCCTGAGGCAGAGGCGCGGCGCCTCACGGCTCTGCAGAGAGGGACGGAGGCACTGCTTCGGAGAATTGAGGATTCGCGTGCCGAAGTGCTGGGTGCGACAAGCCTTGTCGATGCCCTGTCAGTCACATCGTCCGCCTCATCCGTTGTCGAATTGTTTGACGATATGCTCAATTCCACGAAGGTTGAGCAGAGCATAATTTTGGCAAAAGGTGAGGAGTTGCTAGATCTGACAGTTTCGCTTGCACAGGCACTCGAAACCTTGTCGGAGACTTTCGATGCGGGTAATACCGCACTGTCTCTTGACGACGCAGCGCGCGAGCTCGAGGAAATCACGTCTCGGGCATTGAATGTTATTGCACGTGCTGATCAGGTGACAAAAAGCAATGTTCCCGAGTGCAATCGTGGTGTGCAAGGTGCACGGCACACCTTCTATTCGGTGCTTCCACCGCAGCAGGTGCTGAACACGTCGTCGACAACAACGACCACGACTTCGACCACGACCACGACCACGACCACGACCACGACCACGACCACGACTTCGACTTCGACCACGACCACGACAGCAGCAGTTGCAACAACGACAACGACAACAACAACAACAACAACAACCTCTTCAACGGATAATCAAACAACTACTCGCGTGACTGCGCGTAAGCTTCTGCGCGCTGGTGGAAGAAGCTCTAAGGGCCCCCTTCAGATTGATAAAAAGGACTTGGAAAAGATTGACACAGAAGAAATTTGGGCTGGCTACAACACCCTGGATGACGATTTTCAATCGATGCAGATGGCCGAGCTCTTCTACGGAAGATACGCCAAGCCTCGCACTGTTGGAGCTGGCGACGCGATGCGCATCATTGGAGGGGTGTTGCTATACCAGGACAGAACTGAGATTAAACTTGGTTGCCCAGTGAGTACGAAAGGCGGTCGATTTGACTCGTTGCATTTTCCAAAGGATTTCTGCACTCAAGCGAAGAATGTCAACGCGTATGGAGTCGACCCGATGTTTGCAGCTGCTCGACTCAACAACGATGAGCAAGAGCCACTGTTGTATGAGCCAAAGCTTGGTCAGTTTATGGGTGTATTCTACAATACGACTACTGAACTATCAGCAACGAATACACCTTATGCGTTTTATCGTGACGAAGAGCTTGGCGGAGGATGGGATGTGTTTTTAGACGCCACAGCAAGCGAGGCGGCGATTAGGCGTTTGATGTGGTACCTGCGAGCAGCACGCTACTTGGATGGAAAGACAAAGAGCGTAACGATGCGCATTCCCATGCATCACACTAAGGCGAATGCGATTGTGGACCTGCGCGTGAAATTCAACTTCCAGCCTGACGGCGGAATCCACCCAGACGTTGACTTGCGCACAATTCCTCTTGACCATTACTTCGAAGGTTCGAGCGAGAAGCGCATCCTGTTTGCCGTCGATGTGTCCATTGCAACGGCCTCGTTGTTTCTCTGCCTGAACAGCTTGCTCAACTTTCTTCTTTACATGCTTGACAAGAAGAATGCTAAGATCAAGCGCGAGACTGGGGTGATTGTGCGTCGCACCTTCACCATCGGTGTATGGGATGTGGCTCGCGAAACGACTAACTTTGTGGCACCCGCACTTCTAGTCGTTGGATATTCGATGCGTTTCGCTTTCAACTTTCGCTTCTCGGAGCAACTCTCTTACGATAGTAGTTATCGCTGGTACGATCAAGTATCATCTGATGCTCGAATTCTGCTACCAAGGCGACGAGGGGATGCTCCAGCTCCATTGGAGGGGTACCCGCTTGGAGCATTCCGCCACCAGCTGTCGCGTGATGCCTCTGAGGCAAAGACTTTCTTGGATTTTTTGCAATATGTCGATGACATGGGGATGCTGTACTACACGTACAGTATGGTGCAAATACCCATCGTTATGCTGATCGTTGCCAACATCTCTCGTCTCATGGGATACTTCGAGGGATTCTTTCCTTTGATGCGCGCAATGCAGAGATCCATAGATCCTGTTCTTATGCTTGCTGTCGTGATGTTATTGTATTGTGTTGGATGCGGCTTCGCGTTGCATCTTGTCGTGGGAGACCGCCTTGAGACGTACCGGACGATGCTATCGTCCATCGAATTTACGGGCGAATTCCAGTTGGGCGAAGTGATGGGTATCACGCATACGCTTCTTTTCGGGAAGGATAAAAACGTGGTGTTGACCGCGGAGGAATACTTATCGATCTCGCTTGTGTACTGGGTGTTCCCGTTAGCAACCTTTTTCCTCATCATCCAGTTCATGGTTGCAATCTTCACCGATCTATTTTCTGAGGAGCGTGAGCGACGGCGTAACAATACCGAGTTTAGGTTAGCGACGGAGTCTGCTGCGGAAGTAGAAGCGCGTACGCTTTTGGGAGCTGGCTCGCTGATGGCCAGACTGCGCACACATATCAGTGCAGTACTCTACACCTTCGGCTGGCGCAACTTTAGCGCGTACGTGCTGTCGCTGAACCCAAAGTTCCTCGACGGGTCGCCTGGCGCGCCTCGTGGATTCCGAACGTCGGTCCATGCATCGACATCAAGTGGTCTGTTCACGATTGATGAGCACTTGGAGTCAAAGCGAAAAAGCTTGGAGTCCTATATCGGCCGTAAGCTTGACCTTGTTGCTGCGTTCGATGCTTCGTCACCACGGAATGATGAGTCCGAAGCTGTCGCGTTCCATTTCTCGGACGGTGGGGAGGAGAGCAGTTCCTTGAACGGTTCCGGCAACATTGAAATTCACGAGAAATCAAGCAATAGTGGACCTTTTAGCGATGATGGTGGCTTAAAGTCCGACTCGGCACGATACCTGAGGATGAATAAGCAAGATCGCTGGGAGTTGCAGGTGCCTGCCATGGGAGCGTTGGGTGAGTTGGGGCTCTCGCAGATTTTTTTCGTACTGCAGGAGTATTATCACAAGGAAGCAGCGAAGAATAAAGTCTTGAATGCACGATCGGGTCTAAGCACACAAGCGATGCAACTACAGAAGGCGATGCACATTGACAGCATGGCCGAGCTATCAGCGCGCCTTGACTTGTCCGTACTGGACGTCATGCTCTTCGAACACCTCGATCAGCCAGATGAGGAAGCACTGGTATCGTCGATTCGTCTCAGTGAGAAGGGGCGGAAGATCTTGGGCAAGAAGGCGTGCCTGCAGATGGCCCGTGAAATTGTGAAGGACTTTGGCCACCCTCCAGGTGATGAGATTAATCGATCTACAGGACTCGGTCTTGTTAACGTCGTGCTGATGCGCGCGAGAGACAACGCGCGTGGACTGTGC
This sequence comes from Pycnococcus provasolii, assembly GCA_938743325.2. Lineage (NCBI taxonomy): Eukaryota > Viridiplantae > Chlorophyta > Pseudoscourfieldiophyceae > Pseudoscourfieldiales > Pycnococcaceae > Pycnococcus > Pycnococcus provasolii. The sequence goes on along the minus strand of OW568874.1, from coordinate 479,632 downwards.
TCTTTGGCTTCTGATACGCTGAGTGCAAACATGGAAATTGGTGGCATTGCGCGGCGTTGTATCAACAACGTGCCAGGATGGGCGGTGCCAAATTCAGGACGTCCGCGCAAACGTCTCACGCTCGGGCGACTATTTCAGATCAGTCTTCGGAAGGCATCACGCGCCGTGTGGCGTGCCTTAAGCTACTCAATGCGCAAAAGCTTATATTATCTTGACGACATGACCGAGCCAACTACAGGTGCCAATGCACTGGTCAGAATGCTTGAATCGGACCCGCGCTACATGCTTGAACAGGTTGAAAAGGTAAAGAATGTACAGGCGGCGAACACGCATCAGTCTGCACAAAAGGCTGTCATGATACGGGACTTGTATAAGGAGATGGGAGTGAAAACTGAACATCTCGATGAAGAATTTGTCGAATTCAACTCCTGGCCGGAACGGGTTAGCCGCCTTCACGATTCGTCGATATTGCTCGAGGAGGAGATTGGCTCATCGAGTGGACCTCGCGGATTCCAGCAAGCCTTGAATCATTCGGAGACCTCTCGGCTCCGACCTCAGACTCCGGTGGAGCTCGAAACCCACAAGCTTATCAATTAGGGTTCACCATGAACCCATCAGTCAGTGAAAGTGCGCAGATCACATTTGTTCGCTTGTTTGAGAAGTAATATTTTATATACAGTATGTAGTTTTTCTTTTTCGTTCAAGACAGGTTTACAGTATATCCTAAAGCTGAAGTTACGTGTTATTTACATACCACTAGTTCTTAAGTACAGTACTACCACTACTGTAAGGACTACATACTTAGGAGCGAACGTGACACAGCTAGCTAGTCTACGATAGCGACGTCCGGGACGACGTCCGGGGATGGGCCCGGCCGCCCGCGAGCGAGCGTGGAGCGGAGGGGCTGAGGGTCACGTGAGGTTTCTTTCGGGTCCCGTGAGATTTGAGATTTCTCTGGTGAATTTTGTGTGGATAGAAACCACCCCACCCGGTCCGAATCGTCCCAATCAGCAGCTCTTGTTTTAATTAGCTTGTCGTCAAGAAGAATGGCGCGCATCACGTCACAGCTGCAGCAGGCGGCAACTTCAAGGCGTAACGTGCGTCTTGATAGTCCTCGTCCTCGTCGTCGTCGCTGTCGCTTCCTTGTATGCGTCGCAGCGCAAAAGAATGTCGGCGTCTTCTACACCACAGGTTCGAGGACTACCCTGAAAACCGCCGAAAAGGTCGTCGCACTGCTCAACTCTGACTCGCACAACGAGAAAGTCAACGCCTCCCTCGTTAACGTTCGGGAGAGTCAAGACTTCGAAGAATTTGAATGTCTCGTACTTGGCATGCCATCCTACAAGTGGGGAGAAGACCCAAACGAGTTCCCGTCCGCGCTCGAATTTGACACCATCCAACCGCCGCCGGGAGACCCGCTCGATCTGATGGGGAAAAAATGCGCCATGTTCGGGACAGGCGACCGCGTCGGATACGGAGACTACTACATCGAGGGCCTAGCGCGCGTCTGGCGCATGCTTGATATGCGTGGCGCGACGCTCGTGGGCAAGGTGGATGCGAGTGGGTTCGAAGAAGCTGTGCAACGCTCCCGCGCAATCTCGAATGGCAAGTTCCTCGGTTTGCCCGTGGACGATAACGACGAACCTGAGGAGCGCGAAGCTGCTATAGAGGCGTGGGTTGCGCAGGTTGTCTCCGAGCTCGAGTGAGTGTAAAAAAATATATAAAACGAAAAAAAAAAGCATGAGAAAACAGGTTACATCGGAAGGCGAGAAAAAACACACAACTTTACGTTTGTCTTTGCCTCCGCAAATTCTTCAAACACACACAACGCTGGCAGAAGTGGCTACTTCGTCTCGGCGGCACTGTGTCCCTTTGGCGTGGGAAGTACGCCGCTTGCAACTGCGGCGTCAACGCGGTTGAGAAATTCGGGGAAATTTCCGATGGGGTCGATGATAGGCCTGCACATTTTCGCCACCGTCACCGCTTCCCTGGGTCGCATGTTCTCGAGCACCATGAGAAGCAGCGTTCCTGTGGTTCCTGCTCGGTGTGCCCCCGCGAGGCAGTGCACGAGCACGCTGTGTCCCTGGCAGAGCGCCTTGTTGTACACGAACGCGAGCATGGGCGCGACGAACATCGCCGTGGACGCGTGCGAGCCGTCGACATGCCGCCACCACCAAGCGACGTCGAAGCGGTAGTATTGGAATGCGCCCTTCCCCTCGTGAAAGCACGGGATGTTGTCCGTGCAGTTGACGACGTGCGTGATTCCGTGCTGCGCGAGCATGGACGCGTCAGCTGCTGCAGACTGATTTCCTACGTAGATGCGCGCCCCTGTCTGCGGGTGTTTCCAGATGGGGTCGAGCGCGTGGTAGCGCGACTGCACACCCACGCCTGCGCCGGCTTCTGCGCCTTCGTGAAGGCCCAGGCGCAGCCAGAGCCGTCGCGCTTCGGCGTCGTAGTCGAGGGACCCACCACCACCGCCTGGACCACCAGCACCTGGTGCACCGGAGGAGCGCGCTGACGGCCACATACTTTACGCGAGGAACGAGTTTCACGGAAGCGGAAGCGAGGGAATGAACAAGTTTTTTTTAACCCTTTGGCCCCTGAATTCTTTTCTCCCCTCCCGCATTTGACTTTCTCAGGCTGGGTTGGCCCATTCCCCGACCCCCCCCTGGGTATGGTTCGGGTATGGGAGGGAATGGGAACTCAGAGGGAACGGAGGGGAATGGAGGGAATGGCATTGCAGCCTATATTTTTTGATCAGAACACAAAGCACTTGGTAGTATACACAGTCATTTTACAAACGCGTCACGTCCGTGGCGAGCGTGTCCGTGAGCCACATCTGCGGTTCTAGTAGGTGCGGCATTTCGTACTCACTCTTGTAGTCGTCAGCGCGATCGTCATCAAGAACGCACACAGCCATGACGCGTTCGAGTGCCGGAAGATGCGTGAGGTGCACACCCCACCGTAACGACGGTATGTCGGCAAAAGCTTTGGGCGGTGACGCGTCGTTCACGCGCACACCCACGCCGGCGTAACCGTCCTCGTCGTGCCACGTGAGCCACGAGACCGAGCTGCTCGTTCGCCCTGCCTCCTTGGCCGTCCTTGATGAGCATGGTGCGGTGGAAGAGCAGTGTCATGAGGTTCCGTGGCGCGTGCAGGTGCGCCAAATAGAGCCTCCCATATGCCCATGGCCCGTGCGAGTTAGCTGTGGAAGCCGGTCCGTGCGACGCGAGCAATGGAAGGTGAAAACACCAAAAACGTGGCCTGCGAAATGTGAATAAATCGGCGCGTGTCGTTCGAGCAGTGCGACCCCCTCACGCGTGAAGTGCGCTGACGAGCTGCCCGTGAGTTGCAGTGCTCAGCCCGCCTACGCAATGGAAGGCGAAGGCAGCAGCGGTGCCGCCACGGAAATCCGCAGTGAAAACAATGAGATACAGTGTATGGGGGAGCGGAAGAGGTAACAACGACTTCTCTCGGGAATTTCCCCGGGTGTAGCAGTTGGTGCAAATAGGGCTCAAAGGGTTAACCGTTGGGCGCTACGCGTTGCTCCCCAGGCCCCGGGGCCGGGCCCCGTCGGTTCGCGCACACGGGGGCCCGGGATACAACATGGGACCTTTTTCCGGGCTTGGGTTTGGACCCGCAACGGGCCCACGGCGGGCCCACCACGAATGCGGCTCTTATTATGGCCGGCATGGCCGCGGTCGACGACGCAAACCGGGCATGTCCCCCTTGTGTAGGGGCGTACAGCAGGTCGAGACTATAGACGCTCGTCGACTCAAAGAATCCCCCGAGATTACCGACGGCGCAAGCAGGCGCCTTGGCTGGCGTGCAGCCCGCGAGGTGACTTTGCGCTTCTGCTTGGCTTTAGGAGACATCAGGAGGAGGAGGACGAACGCCTTGCGCGAGAAATAGCAGGAGGAGGACGCAATGTCAGGAGGAGGACGGGATAGCATATAGGTGGCGCGCGCGCGCGTGTATAAATTAGATTAGTTGGGGACCCTGAGGAAGTGGCTGAGCCGACCTCGTTATCAAACGGGCTCGAATACAGATTAGTTGGGGACCACAGTTGGGGACCCTGAGAGGAAGTGGTAGAGCCAACCTTCAAAAAACGGGCTCGGAGGGTTTTACCCTTCTCCACTATAAACAAGACCCGAGAAGGCAACTCGATAAAACCAAACCCGAACTTGATCCCCCAACAGGCCTTGTGGAGTTAGGGTAGTAAAACAACTAGGGTTGTCGGTTGTCCCCTGGTCGTGCCTCGTGGGCACGCCTGGGGTGGTGGTGGCGCTGGTGTGGAGGGAGATTGTGTGTGTGTGTTAGGATTACGTGGAGTGTGTGACGTGGTAAGTTACATAGACATTGGTCGAAGGTGGCGCTGTGACGCGGTCGTGCGTCGTGACATGCCTGCGAATTTGCAGGTGATGGCGGGAAGGACGACAGAGTTGATAACGCGGGCGAGTTGATGGGGGTGGAGGAGGGCTTTGGTGTTAAGAGAAAGGAGAGAGGATCGAAGAGTGCTGATGAGGTAAGTGGAGTGGTGGGTGGTGGTGGCGTCGAGGGCGAAGATCCCAGGGAATAATATACCACTCGTGGTAAACCCTAAACCCTAACCCCGAGCCCGACCGCGAGAGAGAGAGAGGTGCGTCACAACACCTAGAACAACGCGTCGTGGGCCCATTTTTCCCTCGAAGGTCGCGTTTTGTTTTGTTTCCCAGAAGAGGCGCCATACCTCCCTCCTCAGTATCAGAATATCAGTATGCGCGTGTTGTTAAAGAATCCGTATGCGTCGGATTACACGTTATGTATTCCTTCTTCATCTTCAGGCTCATCGTCGTCATGTGTTTCTGAGAATTGTGTATCATTTTCATCATGTTCTGTTCTTGATTTGAAGAAACTCATTGAAGAAAATTATCCGTCCCATCCTTCGGTGAAGGCGCAAAAGCTCATTTTCAGTGGCGCGATTCTTAGTGACGCGGCGCTTTTATCTGAACTTGCGAAATCTATGCGCAATATTGAAAAGCAGTTTGTCGCATTCGATGGCTCTCCGATGTTTCCTCGCTCGGGATCCTCGGGGGGAGCTAACGGACAACAACTTGCTACTGGTAACGCGTTGCAGAACGAACACTCCCAGGGAGGAGCTACAGCAGGGGAACAAGGGGGGCAACAAAAAACACCTGCATCCTCGTCGTCCGCGTCGCTCGCGTCCTCCGACGCGTCGAACTCTGATGCCGCCTTGGAAGACGAAGAAGATACCCTACTCGTGCTGCACTTATTAGTCACACCAACACAGGACAAAACACCAACGACGACGCCTGCAACACCAACACCAACACCAACAACGCCACCACCATCAACAACAACAACAACACCTACTACGAATACAGCAGCTCATGTCACCACGAGCAACGACGCGTTCTCACCGCCACCTCCCTCACCGCTGCCCGTCGTGCCACAGCCAGGAGTCGTGCCTGAACACCTCCTCCCGTACCTCGAGTCGGCGTATGCTGCTGCATACGAAGCGGCGTTGCACTCGCTCATGAGCACGGATCAGTCAGCAAACGCACCCGCCGCGACCAACGCCGCCGTACCGCCTATGCCCGACCTTCCTGGTCCGATTCCGCCCGACCCAGTACACGCAGCCATAGCCGCCGCGGCTGCGGCTGGAGGAAACGTGCGCGTCATTCGCATCGACCTGCGCTTGATTGCCAAGCTGATTGTACTTGTGCTCGTCTTGAATCAGGACGGAAGCCGGCTTCGCCTCGCGCTATTCAGTGCCGTCGCCGTCTTGATTTATTTGCACCAGACAGGTGCTCTCAACGGTGTTGGACGGAGACTCGCCGCCTTTCAGCAGTCTGCACTTGGACTTGACGCGCCGGCTCAGCGTGGTGTGCTGCACGAGGTGAAGGTGTTCCTGGTAGGATTTCTCACAAGCCTGCTTCCCGGCTTCAGCGTCGGTGATGGTGGTGGCGTTGCGGCGGCAGCAGGTGCGCGCGATTTACGCGATTAATGAAAGGAAATACAAAAGCAACTAAAAAAGTTAAGTAACACGTACAAAATTTTTATTTTTTACAGCCACAGCCTTCTCCAACTCGTGCTCACCACCACGCGTGGCCTTTGCATCAATACGTCCAGACCCAACAAAACTCCGGGTGCGCTGTTTGGTAAGCCGAGCTGCGACAGTGCAGGCAAATCGCCGATAAGTGGCCGTATGTCGGAAATCGGCGCGTGCTTTGACGAACCAACGCTAATGCTGACGTCGTGGCCACCAACGCCAAGGGAAACCGGGGAGCCACCAGCACCAGCCACCCACATCGGCTCAATCGTCGGATCGATCTCAAGGCCACACGCTTGACTCGCCGCCGAGTTGAACGTAGTGAAGCAGGCGCCCGTGTCTAGCAAAGCTGGCATTTCGATGCCGTTGACATGAATCTTCACGAGAAGTAAACCAAACGCGGTCGATGTTAAAGAGCAGTCCTCCAAACCAGCGTGGAGTTTGTCCCACGATGGCCGCTCGAGCGCCCGAAGTGGCCAACAGCGCATCGTTCCGCCGTCTTTCGCCCACGTCCACTCAATAGCATCGAGCTGGTTGAGCATGTCAATTCCTAAAATGCCGTCCGTGTCGTTTCCCGTCGGCACCTCCATTTCCACAGCCTGTAAGCCTGGCGGCGCGAGTGGAATGCTTGTGGACGCCTTGTCTGTGAGACGCACGGGCCCAAGTGAAACACGCCGTCCACCCTGAGTAGTTCCAGTTCCACCAAGACCCGCGCCGACTGGTCCGCCCACCGCAACTGCGTCAAGTCGCGCCGACGAAGCGGGCAGAATGATCGTATTCGATGCCGCGGTGTCCACCACAAAGGTGCCTCTTTTTCCTGAGTCGTCAAAAGACAACTCGAGTGCCGCGTACGATCCCTGCTGAGTCTTGATGCCCGCAAACAGCGACGCCGCCTGCCTCCACGCGATGGGAGCGACGTGGTCGCACGCGACTTCGCCCCTGCCATCGCCTGGTGGTGGTGTGTCTTTCGGCGCATGGGCGAGCCAGGCCTCTACAACAGATTCCCTGTCAAACAGCGACTCGGTGTTTACGTGTAACGATCGCAGCTCCGCGAGCATTTCGCGGGTCGACTTCCCCTCGGCGGACGAAGCCGAAGCCGAAGCCACGCGCACACGGCGGTGCACACACGCGCGGTGCACACACGGCTGGGACGACGGACGACGGAGGGTACGCGGCACCGGTGGCGGCATTCTTCGTTCGGAGGCAGAATCCCAAAAACGGACAAAGTGGCAGGTGAAAAATCTCAGGGGGAACCAAATTCTGGGGTGGAAATTCACCCACCCTGATTCACACACAACGAAGGATCCCCCCCCCCCCCCCCCCAGCCCAATCCCCTGCCTAATGTCACATACCAACCTAATACTTTACCTGCGTCATCTCTCCTCCTCCTCCTCCTCTTCGTCCTCGAACTTAAGCTAGTCTATCTAACGCGCCAACACATACAATACAATACAGTACAGTACCCTATGATAGTAGGCAATGATTTCTTATATTTCTTTTTTTAACTACTGTTGTACATACATGGTAAAAAAGTCTTTCAAATAAATGGATGGATAAATGGAACCAACTTGGTTCCAAGTTACTGGAAAGTTTTAGTTTTGACCGTCATTCGAGAAGACTACGGTAGTAACCATTTACAGCGCGACGTCGACGGGGGAGGGGGGGCTAGCCCGTCCCTCCTTCGCACTCTCAATGTCGAGTGCAGCTCCCTCGGCGACGGCCACACCGCGAGGACCGACGAAGCTCAACAGAACGGGCAGCACGCAAAGACCGTAAAACAGAGAAATGATGACGATCATCGTAAGAATGAGGAAGTAGGTCGTGAACACGTAGCTCGTCGCAAACATTAGCACCATTGGAGGCCATACACAACCAGAGCTAACCTTATCACTTAAGACAAACCATAAAAATATCCAGTGGAGACCAACAGGTATCCACAAGAAACCCAAATAAAGATCCAAAACAAAGAGGACCGGGATCCCCTAAGGGAAACCCTAATAGAAAACCAAAAAGAAACCCCGAACCTTAACACGTACGGTACTGTATGTCGCGTCTTGTCGTCGGTGAAATGGATGAAGTATTTGTCGCCTCGGTAAGACGGTATGCCTCGGGGTCGTATGGTGGTGTGTTCTCGTGGCTGACGCCGAGGCGCTCCATATCGTGGAGCATTTCACCTGCGATTAGGACACTGTCGTTGGTACGGAGGTGTGATATGTGGCATAGTGCAGCTTGTGCTGATATGCCTGTTCGAACCCAGCCAGCCACACTATAAGCTCGCTGACTGGCTCCGTACCGTTCAGCGGCTTAAGCTTGCTCGTGGCCACTCCCTGCTCGCCACCCGTGCCTGACATATTGTGATCGTGCTGCTCGGGCTCGTCCACGTAGTTAGCTTGAGAAGATATCTCATATGTCGGTCATAAAAAGCGATCCGGGCCCTACACCAAGCAACGACCAACAAGGGATTCCCCGAAGGTCGAACCAACGAAGGGGCCCTACGAACAGAGGCTATCTCTCCCCCTGCACTAAACTAAGCCTAAGCCTAGATCTGCCGCTGTGCTGCTTGATGAGTGTGTCCCTTTTTTTTCCGCCAATCTTTTCAATCTTTTCCCCTTTTCCCTTTTTTCCTTTTCCGCCCCCTTCCCTTTTTTCTCATTCTCATTCCCATCTTCATCTGAAAAATTCCATTGATCTCCATGGCGCCGCATTCCACCTTATTGTCCGGGTTACCTCAGGGTCAGGGTCAGGGTGCGCGTCATGTTCGTGTTCATGTTCGTGGTGCGCGTGGTTCACAGCGGCACCGTGGTTATTCATTAGCTGCCTGTGTTGGCTCACGTTCTCGGGGCTTGGCTTCCAATTCAGGGTCTTTGTCTTTGTCTTTGTTACGGGTAGTTACTCAGGGAGCCCTAGCCTCAGAGGCCTCTGGGGTGGCCTCTGGATCTGCGCGTGATGCGCTCAACTCCATGGACGAGTACGCACCCACGCTTGGCATCGAAATCAGGTCGCACAGCGTCAAGGGCGCGCTCGTCGACCCCGCGAACGGAGAATTTCTTAAGCCGGGCGTATCCGTGCCGCTCGACTACGAGGGCATGGTCGACGACGTCAAACACGAAGACACGCCGGAAGAACGCGAAAAATTCAGAAATAACCTGCTCGCCGCTCTGCAGAAGATTACCGCGCAGTACGACAACTGGACGGGACCGGTCGGTTGCAGTATAACCAAGGCGGTCAGCCGCCGACTTGGAGTCAACAGCCCGTCGTTCGACTTCATGGACAGAGAAGTGGGGAATATCATTCGTACCATCCTCCCAGACTGCCGGCGCGTTGTCACCGTCATACACACTGAGGCGGCTGGATACACGCACCTGCTCGTCGGCGGAGAGGGTGCGCAGCAGACAGACGGAGGTGAGACGCCGCCTACGCCGTCGCAGGACGGCAGCTCGAATAAGCTCACTCTCATGTGCACCATCGGAGCCGCGCTGGGCGCCGTGCTGTACAACGACGGGCACCGCGTGCGCAACGTCGGCTTGAACACAAATATCACCGCCACGTACGAACGCGACCTTGCCGAGCTGCAGGAGCGCTTCCCCGGTGCGTGGACAAGCCAACCTGGCCAGGCATCGTTCGTGCCGCCCGTTCCGTGCGATGAAAGCAACCAGGGAGACGGCGTGCAGGTTGCGGACGTGCGCGCGTGGGCTGCGTGGGTGCACCTCATCGACGACTACCTGCTGCGACTCGTCGACGTCGCGAGGCCTGACGAGCTCATCCTCATGCCCACGGGAGGTGCGGTGAGAGACTCGCTTCTCATCGAGAGGCTGCTGCCGGCGCTCTGCACAGGTCGCTTCGGCGCGTGCCGGCCAGTGGTGAGGGCGGGCGCGCGACCCGAGGGTGCGATAGTAAGAGGTGCCGCCATCGCCGCTTCGGTGGAGGCGCGCACACTTGCGGGATTAGACGCGGTGCGCGCAGCCATTCGCGCGTCGAGCGAGGGCGCGGCATCAAAGGGGAAGTCGTCTGGCCAGCCTCGTGCGCTAACCGCGGAGGAGATGGTCAAGGGAGCCGTTTCTTCGGGCGGAGACACGCCAGCGCAGGTTATCGACGAGCCGTCCAACGACGTGCTTGAGCTTGACAGCCTTAAGGACTTGGTCCGTCTGCGCGCCGCCTTCGATTCGTGGGACATAAACGGCGACGGATTATTGTCTCGAGAGGAGCTGACGGATGGTCTCGCGGCGATCGGCGTGACGTCGCCACCCAAGGCACTTCTGGCGCTCGGCAGTGGGCCTAGCAATGCGATCTCGTTCGACACATTCGCCCAATTCTGGGACAGCGAGATCACGAACGCCCCAGTGACACTAATCACGTCGGAGGCGGAGTTCAACATGATCGTGGGATGGAGCGCAGATCAAAACGGCGTGCGCTTCGAGAAGGGCGAGAAGGGTGAGGCGCCGTCTGCATTCGACGCGCCAGGTGCAGGCACGGACTCGCCATTCAAGAGCAAATCCCCCATCACCGTGCTGAAGGTGGGAATGACATTCTGCCGGCCGTGCAAAAGCTTCGAGCGAAAGTACGAGCGCTACGCGACACAATACCTCGGCAGCGGCGAGTCAGAGGGAGAGGACGAATTTGTGCCGAATGCAGATTCCAACGCGTTCCGCTTCGTACGTGTGAATGGAAATGAAAACTCTAGCACAGTGCACTTGTGCCGCGACGTACTGAAGATTACGCGCACGCCAACCTTCTGCCTCTTTCACAACGGCGTTGAGGTGCATCGTCACACCGGCATAGATGCCGACAAATTCGAGAGCATGTTGCGCGCCGGTGAAGCCGAACTCTAAAATCACTCATTCAGTAATGTAATAGAGTTTAACTTCGTCCAACGGTCGTCCATTCACACCATTCGCGCTCACCGTTCGTTACATAGATGCGCGCCGATGAAGCTGAAAGTTATAGATTCACTATGGATATGTTACAGTGCAAAAATGAGTACCATGATTGCGTCGTTTCCTCTCTGCTTTGATGGTGCGGGTAAAAAGCACATTGACTCCGGGCAGTTTGCCATGGACACCACACGGGTGGTTATTTTGCATGGCGCCCATCACAGTCATTGCAAAGCACGATGATAGCCACGACGTCATGCCCTGCAGAAGCAAGAGCACGATTATGTGTACTTGTTATACACGAGGAGTAAGCAAGCTTTAGACGACACTAGCGACAAAGTCTTCCACCTCCCGTGCAATCGCGTCGGATGCCTCCAACCCACTAACGAGGTGCGACGGCAGGTTATTGTACCCTACGCGTGCACCTAATAGCGCACCTACGACTATACCTCTGTGGACATTCTCTCCGCCGTAGTTGGCATTTGCCAAAACACCCTCCTCAAACTTTTCGTCGTATGCCACTGCTAAGCCAAAAGCGCTCGGCAGTGACTGAGGCAAGTATCAGGACACGATTGGCTCGAACTTGCCAGCACCTGCAGGCGCAGCGACGTGCTTGAATTCTCTGCTTTCGCTGCACGCACGCTGCACAGCCTCGCCCATTGGCATGCCGTCGTTTATCACCGCGCGCAGCGCGCCATTCCAAGCCACCGCCGCCGCCTCTAGTGGTTTTGAGTTTCGCGTCACACGAACGCACTGAGCAACAGCTTGGTCGCTTTCGCTACGTGACATGCTCCGCAGCGACGCAAGCGCGACGACCGTCGGCAACGCGAGTCCGTCGATGGTGTCGACGTTGTGGTTATCGTTGTCCGGGCAATCTTCGAGCGGTACACCTCGCGTGGCATTTGCAAAGAACATGCGGTGGCAGGTTGACGCGTACGCGTCGTTGTGCGTTCCCGGCGTCGTCATGAAAGACACGTATTCGTTTCTGAATGTGTTGGCATCAAACTTTCGGTTCTGCGCGATTGTGCGTACGAGCAGGCGCACGAGCTGCGCCTCGAGCGTGTTCTCACCCTTTTTCAGCGTGCAGTGGTAGTGGTTTGACTCATTCGGGTCCCAGAGGTGTTTCTTCCCGTGGTTGATGACGTCGCCGATCACGCTCCCCCCAAACGAGCCGCGCCCACCCCCTCCCGTCGCGGACTTGTTCATGATGGATCCGGCGAGTTTCTCAGAGGGTTTGACGTACGTGTGAATGGGCGCACCGTAGCAGGCGATGACTTGACGCGGTCCCCCGTAGTACCAGTGTGTGGGCATGGCAAGCGCGTCGGCAATCAGCAAGCCATAGAGGGCGCCTTTCACGCCATCTGACATGCGACGGATGGACATGATAGGGACATGGAGGGGAGGATTATTGGTTTGATTCGGGGCCACAAGTTCCACCCGCCCGGCCGTTTTCTCGATCCTCGATGTAACCCTAACCCTAGTTGGGAAAGGCACTTCCCTGAAACCCTAACGCCCGATCACGCAGCCTGGACCCACATGACATGACGTGCGCGGCTGAGCCTGGTTATCGTAGGGCTAGCGGTCGAGCGAACTGCCTGTCGACCTGCGGCCACGACCAAAGTGGGACACTTCCAGTCTTCCAAGTTTTTCTTCCCGACCTGTGGCTACGACCAAAGTGGGACATCTGCAGACTGCAACTTGCTGCCGACCTGTGGAACACGTTGTTTTTGGGGTCCACATTGTAAAAAACTCATGCACCTCCATAACTTTAAGATACAAGAAAACTACTGTGTGAGTGTGTGTGTGCGTTTAACGTTTTTCAGCACACACACACACACACACAGCCCTTATGAAACACATTACTTGTACAGTAAACGCACACACACAGTCTATCGTACAGTAGTCCGGTCAGCCCCCTTTGCCAAATGGCAATCCCAATGGGTCTACCTTTACGATAGTACTAGGGAAGAAGTTGAGAAGGCGACGAGAGAGGGTCAGAGGGAGGGAGGGAGGGAGGGAAGCCTACCAAATGACACCTGTACAGTATGGTGTTTTAAGTCCACATCGAAGGAAAACCTCCGCCTCAAACTATGTAGTTTTAACAAGGGTGCCCCCCTTAAATGATTTTTATCCCATTTTAGCTGGCCTCTTTTTTTACCTCTCGAACGCAGTGCAGTCTTCGCCGGCCAGCTCGAGAAGAGTTCAGAGAGAGCACCATGGACGACCCGCCGCGCGGCGCGTCGCTCGCCGCCGTGACGGCGTACGGGTACCACGACGGCGTCCCGAACGTCAACCTCCTCAGCCGCGCGGAAGGCAACTCTTTCGCGCAAGCGTCCATGAACACAAGCCTTAAGGCGACGGGTGCGGGTTCCGGCGAGCCGCTCCTTGCAACCTCCCTGCGCGCCTACGGAGGCTCGCTCGAACTCATGGCGTCGTCCTTCTCGCAAGACGTCTCCTCGCTGAGAACGTCGCAGAACATCGCAAGAGCGAACCTTGCACCAACAGCCCCGAACCACGTACCTCCTCACGCACACATGCAAAACCTCATGGGAGGCGACGAGGAAGAGGAGGCGCTCGCGTCCATCGACGCCATCAGAGGCGAACTCGACACGCTCACGGCGGAACTGCACACGCTCAAGGCAAACGAAGAGAGTGAACTAGGGCCGAGGACAACCATGGGAAACCGAGTCAAAACGCCGAAGGTGCACCCTCTCGCACGCCTGCGACGCGACGAGCTGCTTGCGCAAAGACGTGCCGACTGGGAACGCGCGCTCGCGGCACACGCGGCGCCAGCTGGACGGGCTGAGGCGACGGCACTCTCGCACGTCGTCGCACGCCTGCTGCCTCTGGGGCAGCTCGCGGACACGCTCATCGACGAACGCAACCGCCTCAGCCTCGACGTCGTCGCGCGCGAGTACGAGCTGCTCGACATGTGCCTCCGCGAGACGGCGAGACAAGTGGGAAGCACAGTCAGCGAAAGAGGCACGCTCGTCGAGGACATACGAGCGCGGCTCTCCGAGCTCGTCGGCGTGGTGGTTGGCGAGGCACAAGCAATGCAGCGACGCGAGGCGACGCGAGCGGCGAAACTTCAGCACGTCAAAAGCGAGCTCGCGGGAACGTCCTCGGAACTGCAGCTCACGCGCGGCGACCTCGCAACCGCGCGCGCCGAGCACGAGGCGATGGCTGCCGAGCTTAAGGCGACGCAGGCACAGCTCAGCCAGGCACGTGCAATGCATGAGTCGGCGGCAGCACAGCTGCGTGCGGAGAACGACGACCTGCGCGCCCAGTTGGAGGCGATGCGCTCGGCACTCGGCGAAATGGAGATGGAGAAGGACGCCGCGGCTGGACGCGTCGCTGCCGCGATGGAGGACGAGGTGTCTCGCGTGTCAGATGAGCGCGACGACGTGTTAGCTCGGCTGCGCTTTGTCGAAATTCAGCTCAACAAGGCGAAGGCTGAAAAGCTCACCGTTGGGCCGGACTTGATGCATGTTGGCGTGCAGACGGACCGACACTACGAGGTGGCCACGCCCAAAGCCGCCGAAGAGACGACGGATGACAAGCCCAAGGAGAAGAAGAAGAAGCGCGACCGTGCCTCGGAGCTCGGCATCTTTGTGAGCTACGTCGCCGAGGGGGTGAAGGGGCGTATCAAGAATCCCGGGTGGACGATGCGCACCATCATGCAGATTTATGCGGACAAGGCGACCTCGGATGCAACCGACGAGCGCGAGGGGCTGAAACCCAGCTCCCTGGCAGATTTTGCCTACCAGTGGCACCTGAACCGCTTCGGCTTGCGCGGACTTGCGGACCAGAATGTCGCTGATCTGTGCAGAAGCGCGAAGAAGGTGGCAAAGGAATCCACCTTCGTCACGCAATTCTGTGCCTTTGCGGAGCTCCCGGAGGGTGCGTCGCGGCCATCCGGAGACGAGGCGGTTTCGTTCTACGTGAAACTTTATGCGCACCTTGCTCGTGGCGAGGCAGCACCTGGCACGTTCGCATCGGGCGCTTCCGCGATGAAGGATTCGTCCGAGGGCGCACTTCCCTTCGTCAAGCCTGACTCCGTGCACGGCGCTGCTCGCGACGTGCTTAAGGTTTTCATTAACCCACAGCTCGAGGAGGATGGAGGTGCGTCGAGCTCCAGCGGCGTGATCGTGAACGCAAATTACGCTGAGGCGGTGCACGAGCTCGTGCATGGCAAACTTCCGCTCCTTCGCAACCCCGACGGCGTGTATTCGCTTGAGCTCGTGATGCACGCCTTCATGGACGAGTGGATGAGACGGAGACGGGAGCAGGAGGATGCGTTGCTTTGGCTGTGGCGCGCGGCAGACGCAGATGGCAGCAATACGATGAGCTACGACGAGTTCTGCACGGCGGTCCGTCAGGTGGATCGCAAGATGACTGACCGATCGCTAGCGCGTATCTACCGCGAGGCACTGAAGCTCACGTCGGCGAATATGATGACCGCCGTGAAGCAGGATGACAACAACGATGGCATGCAAGGTCCGGATCTGTCCAGTCTGGAGAATGAGCACGTTTCGGCGGAAGCTTTCGTATCGGCAATGCGTAAGCATGGCTTTGGCAGCAAGACATTCGTCGTTACGTCGAACATGGATGCTGATGCGGGCATGACTGACGTGGCGGACAGACCGGAGGACATGGAGGTGCATAAAGAGAGCCGCAGACAGCGCCTTCGTCAAATGCTCGAGGACGCCGTGCAGCCCGGCGAGATGATGGACTCTCTGTGCGCTGAGCTCGATCGCGTGTACGACGCCAAGGCGGCGAGCGCGCTTCCCAAGGATGTTCACGACATGGTTGTTCGCGCGAGGTTGGCGCGAGATCATCTGCGCAGCATGATGTCACGCGAGGGTGGCGATGTGGAGGCGTCGTGGGCTGCGTACCGCATGCTGATTTCACAGACGCGCAGTGCGCTCGTTCGCGTCAAGGGAACGTTGAAGAGGACAGCTGAGGTGGTTCGTCTGACGAATGCGATGGCAAAGGCTGAGAACACAGGGCTTATGCAGCTTCTCAAGCCTCCGCCGAGCGTGCCCTCGATCGCCACCGGCGCCGCATCCTCGGCGGATGCATCCAATGGCGGCGAGACGTCGGCACGCAAGACTTTACTGCTCTCTCCTGACTTGTGATCACCTACCCGTATGGATCACCTTAAGTTCTTACCTTAGACGAAGTAATTATTTCTCTTTCTCTCTCTCTTTTATATATTTAAATAGAAGGGTTTCCACCTCACGTGCGAAGAAACCCAAGTCTGTCTGTGCCCATCCTCGACTCGCCAAAGGTTGCCTGCCACCTAAGGGTAAGGGTAAGGGTAAGGTGTGTGTAAGTATAAAAAATAAAAAAAGGGATAGGAAGGGGAGCAAAGGCTACCCAAATGTGAAAAGGCGTGTCCGCACGTGTACACACACACACACAAACACAACGAGACACGTTCTAAGAGGTATCCCCATGAGGCTCAGGCGTCCCTATTAAAATAGGAAGAGGGTTCTTCCCCGGGCCCGGGAGGGTGAAGTTCCAAGTTCGATCTCCCCCCGGGACCCGGCCGCGAAACCCGTGGAGGACCTTAGACTCGTAGGTGGCGGCCATAGATCCCATTTGTGAATCATGCGCGACTCCTTCAAGTCTCGTGGTTCCTACAGTAGTCCGCGTGTTAATGTTGGTGGTGCCTCTGGTGGTGGTGGTGGTGCCTCTAGTGGTGGTGGTGGTGGTGGTGATGGCCTTCAAGGAGATGGTGATTCCTCTCAACTTGGTGGTTCCTTAAGGTTAGGGAGTGGTGGTGGTGGTGGTGGTGGTGGTGGTGGTGGTTCCTCGGGGGGGTCTTCCTCGGGTTCGTCGTTGCGGTTCCTTGGCGTGTCCTGGGACAGACGCACGACGAGAACGGCGATCGTCACCGTGCTGCTATGCCTCACGCTGCTCAACATCAACCAGCCGTCGTCGTCAAACACAAACTCAACGGAAGTCGTCAACAGGGAACTCGGAGAAGGCAGAGATGGAATGGGAGCAGGAGGGAGCAGTGCCAACGGGCAGAGCGCGGAGGCACGAGCCGCTGCGGCGGAGGCGAGAAGGTCGCGACGCGAAAGAAGGGCGGCCGCGCGCAAGGATAGGGTCGAGCAGCAGAAAGTCGCCTCTCAATTTACAGGCGAGAACGCGACGAACGACGCGGTGGAGAATATGCTGCACGGCATCGGCGTGGTGAAGACGGAGGAAAAGACGGAGGGCAGCCCAATCACCGCGGAAGCGGGTGACTCCACGGCTGTCGACGCTGTTGTCGCCGAGGCTAAGCTGCCGTGGGTGGCACGGCTTGTCGCTGCCACGGGTGGTGACCCGGACACCGTGCTGGAGCAGGCGCAAAACTTCACGAACATCACCGAGTCGCCGTGGGCCATCTGCAAGCAACCTTGGAACAGCATGAACCACAAGAACAAAGAAGACTTCTTCGCGGGCCACCCAGAGTGTGAGTACATGAACGAGTGCGAGGGTTCGCTGCCGCTTAACGAGGGCGACGTCGTGAATGCCGTCGGCGCGGGGTACATCCGCCGCTACTCGGAGGATACGCAGTACACCCACATGGCGATGGTGAACCAGCTATCGGACGGGCGGCTCATCGCCATGTGGCAAGCGGCACCCGGCCTCGGCAACGAGTCCGCCGCACGACTCGCCGTGGAAGGGCTCGACATGCAGCACATCCAGTTTAGCGTTAGCAAGGACCGCGAGGGCATGGCATGGCTTCCGCCGCAGCGCGTTCCAATCAAGCAGACTGGTGCTCTCTGGAGTCCAGTCGTGCACGTCGACCGTCACGGCCACGTCTGGCTCTTCTACTCGGAGAGCCGCATGTGCCGCAAGGCTCAGCCGTGCAGGCCATGTGTCGCGCCGCCGTGCCCGTCGTCCGTGAGCCCGGAGGAAGACATTTGCCACACACCCGCGCCGACGTGGGTGCCTGGTGGGGACATCAAGGTGACGATGCTCGTCGGGGAGGTGGAGCAAAACTCGTGGCGTCCTTCGAAGACGCTGCTCACGTTCGAGGCGGGTGGCGGTGTTGCGAAGGTGATCTCAAATCACGTTGTCGTGCTGCAGAGCGGCACGTGGCTGCTCCCGTACTGGCGTGAGCAGGCGCAAATAACACTGCCTGATCAGAGCTGTCCTCGCAAGGAGGAGGATGGCATGAGCGGTTGCACAATTTTGAACGGCGACATGGGGGCATGCTACAGCGGCGGTGAAGAGAGTGCGGGCGTTCTCCTAAGTCACGACGAGGGCAAGAGCTGGAGACCTCACGGGAGGGTGACTCACGAAAGGACGAAGCTCATCGAGGGCACGGCTGCTCAGCTGCTGAATGGCACCGTCGTCATGGTGTTCCGCTCCGCCACGGGGTGCCTATTCAAGTCGGTCAGCCACGACGACGGTCGTCACTGGTCAGAGGCAACCGCGATGCCAGTGCCAAATCCGAACAGCAAAGTGCACATGCTGAGCCTGAGGCCGAGGGGCGAGCTCCTTCTTGCGTTCAACAACCACAGATCCCCTGGCCTGTACCGCGGCTTGAAGAATTGCCGCGCATGCCGCACGAAGTTGCACCTCGCGATCAGCCAAGATGGGGGCGACAATTGGTTCCACGTCGCTAGTCTTGACGACGAGCACTCGCTAAGTGCTGTACGAATCCACTACCCGAGCATGGTTCAGTTGGGCAATACAAGTCGAGTGGTGCTCGTGTACTCTCGCTTCTACCTAGGAAGAAAGATGGGTCTCAGCAGCTTGGACCAGGGTGTAGTCGCAGCCACGTTGGACATTACGAAAGCTCTAATGACAAAATACGCGCATCCACCACCCGCGACATTTGCTGCCCCGCTGCTTGGATAGCACGTCGACAGGTGTGATGGGAGGATGGACCGGCATGCGTTTCAACTTGAATTGTGATATAGAAATAAGCTTAAAATCATAATCTTTATCTACGAAAAGTACATTTTAACCCAGGTCAATTTTTATGTGAATGGACGACCGCTGGACGAAGTAAAGTACATTCCATCACTAAATGAGCGATATTAGCATTTCACTGCAATGCAGCCTTCGCGTCACGCTCGAGCAGCTCCGCGAGAGATGCATGCTCGCTCGCAAGCGTCTTGCAGACTTCGTCGAACGCGGACGGTGAGTCCACAGCTTCCACCGCGTATGAGTTTGCCGCGCGTAGCGACGCAGCGAGTGATGCAGCATCTCCCAAGGCTGGGCGGACTGTGCTGGTAGCTTGTACCACCGCACTTAATACATCAGCCCTCACCTTTTCAACCTCGCCCGACGACGCCTTGACGTCACCGCCACGAAGTGCTGTCGCCCCGTCAAGCAGTGGAATGCTCTCCGATACAAGACGCCGCGCGAATGCGGCGATATCCGGTGCAAGTGCCACCGCCGTCGTTGCACGAAGCACAAGTCGTGATTCCACAATGAAAGTCGCATGCCGCAGCCATTCGACAACTTTCTCTAACGCCTTGGCAACATTGCCGTCTATTGCCGCGATGTGTGTGATGCACGCGTCAATTGCCGAGCATGTGGCTGCCGCTCCAGATGCACGAGAAGGTGACGCTGGAAGTGCCGGAAGGGGTGGTGGTTGCGGCGCGTCGTTCTCCTGCTCGCCACCTGTCACATGCTTTTGATCAGCACGAACTAGCGCAGATGCCGTGTAATACGCAAGTGCGATGCGGCGCGCAAGCGATGCACCAAGACCATGGCGCGCAAGAGCGCATGGCATCGTCGACCCCTCGAGCGGGAAGCGTGCACGACGCATGCTACCCCAGCCCATGCCACGTGCGTCGACGCCAGCATTCACCGCACCGGCGAGCTGCGGGTGCAAGTCCCCGCGCCATGGGCCACCTTCCTCTTCCTCGGCGAGACTCCAAGCATCCGCGTGCATGCTTTCACCACTGCCCGTCGTCGATCCTGTCACCACCTCCCAGTGCTCCATCACCGCCTGTCGAGGCCCACCCAATCCCAGAGGCAGCCACGGCGGGCGTTGCGCAAGGTCCAGGTTGAATCGCCAGGGAGTCGAAAGACTAGCCTCGGCGAATGCATCCTGAGGTTCTGCCGAGAGTCGCAGGGTCGAATCCAAGTCGTCGAGTATTGCACGAGCCGAGTTCGCCGAGTCCTTTGCTGTTGTAAGCGGTGGACAAAGCGAGGTGAGGCTGTGTATAGCCTTTTCCACGGCTGAGGCGTGAACGGCGTACGAGCGATTGAGACGCGAGCGCAGGTTGGCAAAGTCGAGCAGTTGCACAAAGTTGCCGTGCTCAAGTGCGTAGCTCACAGACTGCGACTCATCGCGCATATGCGAGTCCGCAACGTAGCGCACCTTCGCAGCGTAGTAGCTCGCCGACGTTCCCGAGAACAGCTCGATCGACGACGCATTCGCGGAAAGCTTTGCCTGCCCGTCACGACCAACCTGACCCTCGTATGCACACAAGACGGGGTAAGTGAGGTGAATAGCGATCGAGTCGAGCTGAATTTGCTTGACATCGAGTCGCTGGAAGACGTCCGAGTGGCACTTCGGGCATCCAAGTCCATATCCGTATATGCATGCAAGCGGAACGAGAACGACCGCGGAGTACTCAGCATTCGCGCGCATTTCCTCCAGCGCGGCGGCGGAGGCTGCATAGCTTGCCAGCGCACCGAGCTTTGCGGAATGTTCGTCTTCCGATGCTAGCCGTTTTCTTGCGGCTCCAATTAGCGTAGCGGCAGCACATGCGGCAAACCCATCCCCAACCTTCTGATCCCGCGGGTCTGCCGAAGATTCAACGAGTGGCGGGATGAGTTGCCTACGTCCAAGGCGCACCGCTTCCGCAGCCTTGTTGTACGTGGTCAGATCGTCTGCACCGCCTTCCACAGCAATACCGAGGTCAACGCCTAGCGACCATGCATTTGCAAGACGGCGGTACGCTCGCCGCACTGCCGCTTCGTCGTCCGTTGCTGCCGCCTCGTCCGCGGACGTCGCCGTTTCGAATGCATGTGCAGTCACCATCCTTCTCCCCTTGGGCGAGAGAGCGGAGGCGAGAGCAACAAGGTCCGACGGCATTGACGGCAGGTGTCCGTGCTTTCCTATGTACGCCACGATACCCTCGATCAGCGCCTTCTCTTCAACATCGTCATCACATGCAGCGCCGATTGCAGCACCGCCGATGCAATCTTCGTCCGTCGCAAGAATTCGCGGCGCCATCTCGGCATCTGCCAAGCGCGCCAACAGGCGTCGACATCGGCGGCGAAGTCTCAGTTCACGTAGAGCCGCCTCTGGCTTCATAAGTGCCACGAGGCGAGCCGGCCATGCTGCCGATCCTGCCTCTGCGGTGGATGCGACCAGCTCAATCGCCCCGGGCACACGTTCGCGGAGGCGATCAATCTGTGTTCCTAGGCTGAGAATGGCATTCGAATAATCCACGTCCACGGCATGCTCCGGTCCTAGGCTCGGTAAGCCGTCCGCCGCCTGGGATTTCCGCGCTCTAAGAGCCTTTGCCAGGGCGGGTGAAAACGCGTCGAATCCGCCGCCGCCGCTGCTGCGCAGGCGCATCGAGTCCGGAGCAACGGCATCCAGCATCGCATTCCACGCGCGCACGTCATTAGGATCATGCCTTAGAACTTCCGAGACATATTCCGCCGCTGCATCGAGATCACCCGCCGCAAATGCGCAGCTTGCCTGCATCATCGCACGCTTCGTGGGAAGCTTGACCAGCTTTCCCGCGTCGCTCTGCAACAGTTCCAGAGCCGCGCTCGGCTTTCCAGCCATGGCGAGAACGCTCGCGAACAGCTCCAGCTCGCTCTCGGTTGCGGCAGCAGCGGCGGCGGCAGCTCCTGTGAAAATCTTCTTTCCCAGTCCCGCGGCGAGTGCGAGCGGCATGGCTGTTGGCGGCGGCGTTGGCGTCTGGCACGCGGACCCCACGCCGTGCGTCGGCGTGCACTGGAACACGAGGCTCGTCATCGCCCACGCCAGGAACTCTGGCGCGGCTGTCCGCTTGTGAAGGCTCATGGCTGTTCTCTGCGCCTTGACGTGGTCTCCCGCCTCGCCGTACGCGACGAACAGTTTGACCTGCATTTCTTGCATTTCGTCGTCGGGCAAGTGGGCACCTCCCCTGCTGACTGCAGCTTCGTAGAGCGCGGCGATCTCCGCCTTGTGCTGTCGTTCCCCTCCCGCACTTCGCATCGTCATGGCGATGAGCGAGCACATGTGTGCATCAATGACGAAGGGGGATGAGGGCGCGGTTGCGGCGGCGAGCGCGAGCCGCGCCGTGGCGAGCGCGTCTTCGTCACGCCCCATGCGGTCGAGCGCGATGGCCTTGAGCGCGTGGATCAGAGGGTTGTTGTGTTTTTTCAAGAGGGCATCGCACGCCTTGAGCGCTTGCTTGGGCACGCCGTTGTCGAGGTGCGCGTACACCATCGAGAGCTTGCGGTCCACCATGACTGACTACAGGTGATTAAAAACCTAACCCGGTCTGTCTGAGCCGAGGCTGTGGCTCAGCGCAAACAAGTATGTACAGGAGGGCGCCGCGGCGGCGGCAAGAAGGCGGCGGCGGCGATGACGAGAATGAAATTCTCCAAGAAACCCACAAGAAAAAAACCGAACACGAAACCAAAAAAAAACTTCACCCAAACCCCTAACCCCTAACCCTAACCCTAACCCCTAACCTCGTAATCGGTTCGGGGTTGGCTTGCTAAAGCAGGCTTCGAGTTCGAGAGAGAAAACGAGACAAAGCAGGCTGAGCAGGGTCCACGCCATTTTTCTTCACTTTTTTCTTCCCTTTCACTCTCGCACTTACTTCGCACACGTGTGGCTGTCTGTTCGTTGACTCTGCGTGTGTGCGTGTGCCGTGTCAGCAGTCAGCGTGTGCGTGTGCGTGTGCGTGTGCGTGTGCGTGTGCGTGTGCGTGTGCGTGTGCGTGTGTGACTTTGTGACTGTGTGACTGTGTGTGCGTGTGTGACTGTGTGACTGTGTGACTGTGTCTGCGTGTGCGTGTGACTGTGTGACTGTGTGACTGCGTGTCAGCGTGTGCGTGTGCGTGTGTGACTGTGAGTCTGTGTGACTGTGTGACTGTGAGTCAGTACTGTGTGAACCGTGTGTGTGCATTGTGCGTGTGCGTGTGCGTGTCAGCGTGTGCGTGTCAGCGACTCAGCGTGTGCGTGTGACAGTCGACACGGCGTCGTGCGTGAGTGACGACGCAAGTGCACGCACTCACTCACACTTCGCTATATAATTGTGTGTGAGTGCGGCATAATAATAAGAATCATTATTATTTATTTGTCCGTCTTCTATATATACATAAATATTATAGAGTTTCTCTCTGTGTGTGTGTGTCTGCTACTACTCTGCTGAGTAGTAGTATATTTATTTATGTGGCGCGGCTATGGTGGTGATGGCGGTGGTCATGCTGGAGGAGGTGGTGGTGGAGGAGGAGGAGGATTCAGAGCTACTACTACTGGTGGTGGAGGAGGTGGTGGACGCTTCGACGCGTACCTCATGCAGCTCGACGAAGAAGAAGACGGCGTGGAAGTGCTGGAGCTCGACGACGATGATTGCGCGACTGTGTCTACCCCACCCGTCATGCTGATGATGAATCAACGACAGCAACAACAACAACATGGTCTTCTTCTCTCGCATCAGCAGCACGGTCAGCCACCTCCGGCACCGATGAAGGCGCGTGGCGGCGTACTTCATCGCACGCCGAATAGCGGAGGAGGAGGAACAACAACGAACGCGCACTACCACTCCTCGAAGAAGAAAGTCGACATCATCAAACCAACTGCAACGGCTGCTACCGACTCCATTGATACCGCCGGCGACGATCTGAAGAAGGCGCGACAACAACAACAACAACAACAACAACAGCGACTGACAACAAGCAACGACAAAACTACTACTGTCGCCGCAAATCCATCCAGCTTTCACAACAACTTTGCGCATATGACACAACAACATCCTTCTCAGTTTCATCCTACTACTCCTGGCGACGAAACAACAACAAGGTGCGCAAGCGGTAGCGAGAGCTTGCGTGCGGTATCCGAATGTCTTCCCACACCATTCCAGCGCGTCTATGCAGATAATTTCACCTTCTTCAATGCAGTGCAGAGCGAAAGCTTCGACGTCATTTTTGAAAGCAGCCGCAATGCTGTCGTTGCGGCGCCGACGGGTGCGGGCAAGACGGTTGTGCTGGAGCTTGCTCTGCTTCGCTACCTGAGTGCCCAACTTCGCGAAAATGGCACTCGCTTCGATCCACCGTGCGGTGCCCTGAAAGCAATCTACCTCGCACCTACGCGCAGTCTCGTCGGCGAACGTGCGCGCGCATGGTCGGCGACGATCGGAGCACGTCTCGGCTTGCGCGTGGAGGAGCTGTCTGTCATCGACGACGACCCACGACCAGTGCTCGCACGATTGAGCCGTGCAGATGTCCTGCTAGCTACACCAGAGCGGTGGGACGCGCTGACTCGCCATCACCGTGATTTTGTAGGCTTCTTCGGTGCCATCGGTCTGCTACTTGTCGACGAGGTGCATCTCCTCGGCGAACGCAATCGTGGTGCGGCGCTTGAGGTGGCAATTGGACGACTGAAGGCGATTTCGCAAATGCCTGCGATGTGCGGTGAACCCATCTCACATCTGCGGTGCGTCGCCGTGAGCGCGACCGTGCCAAATATTCAAGACATTGCCGCGTGGCTCTCACAGAACGGGGACAGCATCTGCAGCGACAACGACAAACATGGTACTAGTAGTGCCACAAACGCCGGCAGTGGTGTGCCCGCCATTGTGCGCGTATACGGCAGCGAGTATCGCCCCTGCCCGCTCAGCATTCACGTGCACGGCGTCCCAAGCTGGAAGAATGACTTTCTATTCGAGAAGAGTCTCGACGGCCACGTCGTCGACCTCATACGCCAGCATGCCAAGCCTGGGAAGCCAACGCTCATCTTCAGCGCAACGCGGCGTGGGTGCGCCACTGCGGCAGATCAAATTGCACAGTCAGCATCAACGCTCTTTAGTGCAATGCAGCAGCAGCATAGTGCTCCTACGGGAGGAGGAGGAGGAGGAGGAAGAGGAGGGAGCGCTGCACGTGCGCCGGTGATGCTGGCAAAGCCAGGTGGACGTGGCGGACGTGGTGGAGGAGGAGGACGTGGCGGCGCGCTGGTAGCTCGTGGCGGCGGCGGTGGCGGTGTGGCGTCGTCATCCGCGGTACCCACATTCGCACCTGCGATTCAGCAGGCGCTGCAAGCTGCAAGTCAGAGCGTGTCTGACCGCAAACTTGCACAGCTTCTTCTGCGAGGCTTGGGCTACCACTATGCAAAGGGCATGAGCGACGGCGATCGTGGCGTGGTCGAGGCACTATTCCGATCTGGATATCTTCCGTGCCTTTGTTGCACGACAACACTTGCACTTGGTGTGAATCTTCCAGCATCGTGCGTGATCATCAAAGGAACGGAACGGTACGATGCGGATACGCACACGTACAGCTCGTACGCGACGAGCGAGGTGCTGCAGATGAGCGGTCGGGCGGGTCGTCCAGGCTTCGACACATCGGGCACTGCGGTCGTGCTGACGAAAGATACGTCGGCGGAGAGGTACCGCAATCTTCTCGACGGAGGTGAGATACTGGAGAGTAGCCTGCATCGCGCCGTGGCTGAGCATTTGAACGCCGAGGCCCATCTGGGAACGGTTCAGAACGCGGCAGATGCAATGACGTGGATGCGAGGAAGCTTTCTCATGGTCCGCGCGCGCCGCAATCCTTCATTTTACTTCACGTCCAACGAGCTTCGCACGTCGACGCCGGATGCATGCCTCGACCGACTTGTCAGGTGCAGTCTCGAGCGACTCGTGCGTGGTGGCCTTGTGCTCCCGAAGAATGCCGAATCTCCGCTCGAAGCCTTCGACAGCACTCAGGTGGGTCGACTGGCTGCGAAGTTCTGCATCAAGATCGAGACGGCTGAGCACTTTCTGCACAACATGCGTCCAAACGCTTGCTTGGCGGACATCCTTCGTGCACTCTCCTCGGCGCGCGAAATCGTGGATCTCGTTCCCCTTCGCCGATCGGAGAAGAAAGATCTCAACGCGATTCACAACGACACGCTCGCGTGCTTCTACGCCGTGACGGAATTCGCACAGTGGGAGACGACGGAGCAGCAGAAGCAGCAGCAGTCGTCGCTAATAAGGCACGCGGCGGCGGCGGCGGCATCGACAAGCAGCAGCGTCGCTGCGGCAGGTGATGGCGCCGCCGCCGATGGACAGGAGCGTGAGCAGGATGACGAAGATGCCGCCGCCGCACCCTTGCCAAAGACACCAAGCCGCGAAAAGGCGTCTAAGCTGCTTCGCACGAGCGTCGATAAGGCGCAGGTGCTCATCAACCACTCGCTTTCATGGTGCCCACGCACACTTGCCGACTCGACGCTGCGCCAGGAGGCTGACGCCGTGCTCGCGTCCGCGGATCGGCTGCTATCCTTTGCGTTCGAAGCTTGCGTGTCGACGCCGAATCGCTTCGCGTACGTCGCGAACGTGTTCTTGCTTCGCCGTGCTTGCTTGCACCGCATATGGCATCGGCCCGCAGCCGCCTGCCTGATACGCCGCGGTGCGCTAGGACCTCGATCTCCCGCCGGCGGTGCCACCGCGGCTGTGACGATTGCCGATTTCCTTGCCACGCGTGCTCCGGAGTGTCGCCAGCTCGCGGGAATTGGGCCGAAGCTCTCGCAGGGTCTCGTGGATGCCGGATATGGTCCTCTCGACCATCTCGTGGCGGCGAATGCCCGCGACATCGACGCTGCATGCGGCAAGGCGTACCCTTTCGGCTACCGACTGCAGCAGGAGGCTCGCAAGAAGCTTCCACCCGCGTGCCACATGACCTTGCTTGAGAACAAAGACGATACGACGACGACGAGTGCGCCGTCGATAACGATAGAGATTACGCTGTCCTCGTCAGACAGCAGCATTGGCGAGGGGGAGGAATCCACTTCGTCGTCGAATCATGCTCATCGTGCCTTGCTCATCATGGGCAATCGTGATACAGATGCGCTTCTGTATCACGCACGCGTCACATTGCAGCGATCCGCACTTCCCCATCGCCTTCTCGTACCTCTACCTCAGTCTACCTCATCCTCTGACTTGATTGCCGCGCTTCTCCCGGAGGATATCGTGTGCGCTGCCCGCGATGTGTACGCGGTTTGCAGCAGCGGTGGCACCGACGAGCTTGCGCAGCAGGAGGAGAACAAACAGAAGGATGAGCCAGAAGCGAAGCGCGCCAAGAAATAAATTATTAATTTAAAAACATTTTTGGGTAACAATATCAATGGGAATTCGAGCGAGTGCTTAGAAACGCACCCAGCAACGGTTGCACTCTCCAGCGCAGTCGCCGTAGCAGTCGAGCGTGTTGCCGAGCACTTGAGGCTTGCGCTTGATTGTTGCCGCGACGCGGTCGGCGTTCATCTTCCACTCCTTCACCAAGACAGAGACGTTGTCCTGCATAATTTCCTGTGACAGCCCGAGCACCTCGGGGAACTTCTTCACCAAAGCAGGAACATCGGCAGCAGCCATGTTCACGTCCTCCGTCAAGTACTGCACAGTTTCCTGCATGCGATACGCGTCGGGCACCTCGTCCACCTTCGACTGCCTCCAGTATCCCTGCAGACCCCACCCGAACGCCTTGACGAGAAGCTTGCTCGCCTCCTCCTCGTCGCCTGCGAACTCGTCTTGGATCAGCCACGCCGTCGCTTCGTCCCACTTCTTGCGCGTGTCATCGTCCATGGCTTGGAGTTTCGCGGGCACGTCTGGGAGCGTCGTCGCGCGCACGATGGTTGCTGATGACCTCGAGTACTGAAAACGGTGCAAAGACTGTGAATGTGCTCCTGCTCCAGTGACACTCCCTGGAGAGTGACGTCTGTGCGCCATATGTGTATGGCGAGAGGGAGGGAGTGCTCGAGTGGACATGGACATGGAGAGCAGCAGACCTATAGGTGACAGGATCACTCACTCACGGAGCAAATGACAATGACGATCACGCGCGGACAAAAAAAAAGAGAGCTCTTTTCCACCACACATTGCGATATGCGATTTGAATCAGGGGTTTGGTAAGGCCATTTCTTAAACTCGCGAAGTTCGGAGCGAAAACCGAAAAGTTCTAGTTTCCCCGGGCGAGCTCGGGGAAACTTGTCCTTGGGGAGGACCGCACTCGACCCGACTCCTCCTCAGATACACGAGTCAATCGCAGCAGGAGCAAAATTCGGACCGCACTCGGAACACGCCCAGATGACGGACAAACCGCACGTGTGCATGGTGATAACGTTATGGAGACGGGATCACGTGATATCCTGGCTGGACATCACGTGAACGGTTCTTAGGCTTCCCAGCCTTCGACGCCTTGGTCTCGGTCGACCTTCCCCGGTCGTCCCGACTTCCTCGGGTCCCCTTCCCCAGGGTCCCCGACCTTCCCTTCCCCATGTAACCGAATACACTTCTACCTTACTTGTTCTCTCCGTCAGTGGCGTCGTGGCTACTGGACGCCGCACGACGCCTACTGTCCCAAACGTCGTCACAGATCTTCTTCGCGAGCTTCTTCCGCAAGCCTACTTCTGTAGTCTTCCGGTTTTCTCCGGAGAATCCTTCGTTTTGCAGAAAATGGGGGAGGGTTTCGGTTCCTTTTTTCGGGGGGTTGCAAATTGTGACGTCCTTAAACTCCTGAAAAGTGCTCAAATTTTTCGGTCCCCCTCGCAGCGTATGGGCAAGCCGCTCATATGGTTCCGACGACGTTGTTCATTGAAGCAGCGCAACCGGGAGGTGGTGCACATGAATAGGTCGAACGCGGTCACCTTTTTGGTTTTGAATAAAAGTTTGAAAGTAACAAAACTTAATCTGAGGGTTCTTATTATGTACCCACAGATGTGGTCCACCCAGCGGTGATATCCACCATCGACGAGAAACCACGCGCCTTTGCAGATCACGAGGTTGCCGTCGACGTCGCGCAGCTCGTACTCGAAGTTTTGCATTGCGTCGCTGGTGCGCATTTCATGCAGCCACTCGTCGAGACGAGAAATCGTCTTGTCATTCCGCGCACCCGCCTGCAAGTCACCGTACCTGGCTGCTTCATTCATCGTGGCCACCTCCACAACCCGGACGGAACAATAAGCGGCCGCCTCCAAAACACAACTGAACGGGCCATCGCGGTCAGTGTCGTAGTCGCTGTAGTACTCGTCGTTGCCCTTTCCCATGATGAAACGAAGTTGGGAATGCCCGCCCACAGGCAACCCGCCTACAGGTGCTCACCGCGCAGACTTACAGAGCGGCGGCCATGGAAATTCATTGTAAAGAAGATTTTCCGGCGCGATGGTTAAGGAAAAGCGACCAACGGCGTATCCCGGGCCCTGAGCCGGGCCCGGGCCCCGGGCCCACCGGAGAGTTTCAAGTTTCAACACCAACCACACACGGGGATATATATATTTTGGATTTGGATCCCTTCTGGGAATCGGCGATCGATGGCGCGCATGATGGCGATGGCCCGCACGCACACGCACACGCACACGCACATACCCCTCGTCGTCAAAGGTACAAGTCGCCGACGCCTTTTAGTAACGTCGCCTGGCGTGCTCCTCTTAGGAGGACTCGTTCCGGCTACTCAAGGATCTCCAGCGTGGGCGTCCTCAAGATTGGACTCTTCTTCTGGCAAGCTTGACGAGGCGATCATGCTCGTGAGAAACGCAAGACGTGAACCGGACGTTGACGTCGCCATGGACGTGTGGACGGAGGCACTCGACGTCGCGTCGGCGGGTGTTCTCGAGAATAACGAGAGCGGAACGTGGCTTGTCGCGCTTGCGTGTGAGGGGAGAGGACTCACAAACCTACGAACGGGTGCGTTTGCGGATGCGGCGGTCGACCTGAGGCTGGCGTACAAAAATCTGCTTTCAGCAATAGGCACGAGCTCGATGCCTCCCAAGGCGGTGGACGACGATACGCTGCCTTGGGTGAGAGTGGCTGTATGCCTCGACGGACTTGGTTTGGCTCTCATGCACACCAACGAGTACGATGAGGCACAAGACGCGTTTGCGAAAGCGCGTGCCGCACTCGTGTCGCACACTGACCCGAGAACAGGCCAGCCTCTGAGCTTTCTGTCTGTGCCTGTGTACGCACCCGCCGCTGGTCTGCGTGGCTCTGCGCCGACAATGCGCCAGCGCGTTGACTTGCATATGGCCCTCGTGACGTACGCCTCTGGCAATGTCACAAAGGCAAGAGAGCAGCTTGCCTCCGTCGACCTTGGCCCGGATCCAATGGGAAAAGGTCTTTACCAATTCTGGGACGCGCGTGCGGCGATTGCGGCAATCGCGTACGACGACGGTGACGTTACCACAGCAGAACGAACGTGGGCTTCTCTGTGCGAGGCGACGCCATCCAATCCGCCTAGCGTACCGCAGAATATAGTGCGAGCTCGTGTCAACCGCACCGCTCAACTCATGCTTGATGCAGAAGCGATGATGACAGATAAAAACTGCGAGGATCTGAACACTGGCACATATCTACCGTGCGATGACGCTGGCATCCCTGGGCTTGCGGGGAGTGCAAGTCCGTGTGTCCTCTACGACTCTGGAGAAGTCACGAGACGCCTTTGGCCAGCGGTGGCGGCGACGGCGATCGACAACGTGCGTAATCGCAGCTGATACATTATTGAATGGTGTAATAAAGGACAAAAAAGTAAAGTACAATCACAAAAAACTTCACTCACGACGACGACGTGTTAGGTTGCAGCGCACGTTGCTGCACTTGCTTGATTTGCGTGAGAATTGTGCGTGGACTAGCATCGTCCTCGTCGTCGTCGACAAAGTTGCCTTCAATCTGCTGCTCGCCACCACCGTGCACAACGTCTCGTCTCAACCTCCGTCTGAGACGCTCGCCAGCCTCACTCACCACCGTCGACGGCACGCCATCGTTTGCCAAAGCATCCACAACCAGTGCGTGCAAACTTCGCACGAACGCGCGCGCGCCTGTCTCATCGTGCGCGTGCGTGCCACTGCCGCGGACACCTTCTCCACACATCGGCGCGAGCTGGGTGTCCACCTCGGCAAGGCGACGCGTCACGCGTGCATCCTGTGCTTGCCGCGAGATATTGCGGGAGACGGCGTGCATGTTGGCGGCACCTGAAGAGCCGAGTCCCAGGTCTGTGAGAGCTGCGTCTGCGAGCTCGTACGCGTACGTTGCAATAACGTCGTCGAGAGGAAAGGAGCGCTGTGCGAGTGCGCGCAGGGCGGGCGAGAGCAAAGCGCTCACCGGCATGCCGCCACCGTGATTTCCATTCCCGCAACAAATCTGGGACCTGGTGGAGAGTGAGAAACGGAGGGGGCAACTTTTACTCTTTTTTTTTATCCCTCATCACAACCTGATTTCCCTGTGTACCACTAGAACCAACTGCTGGACTGATATGTCACGCACACGCCCTCCTACCCGTAACCCGGTAGTGCTCGTCACTCGCACCTCAGCCTCTCGCCCTTCGGCGTCCCTATGCACGTGCGCCCCGGAAACGGCGTGTAACTCGCACAGCTACAGTCTGCCGCACGACATTCCTGAATCGCCGTGGATGTGCCAAAGATCATATCCCCTTCGCGCTTGCAGTGGTGGCGACGATGATGATGATGATGGCCACCGCCGCCGCCGTGGTGAGGAGGACGCGGGGGCCTCGTCGGATCAGGGCCGATCGTCGGGCCGTCGACGCGGCAGTACTGGTAGTACTTCTTAGCGACGCGACGCCCACAATCCGTATTCCACAGAGCCTTGCAGTATCCGCGTAGAGTATTCTCGTAGCTCGCGACGCAGCTATTCACATCTGCCGTGTTGCACAGAATCTCAAGCACAATGTTACCAGCTGACGACTGATAAGCACCAACGCCTTGTCGAGGCGCGCACGTACTGCGCATCTCCGCGCACGCCGTTGCACCAATGTTTTCACCCACCGAGATGCCGTTCATCACGCAATTCGAAATCGCGTTCCCCAGACAATTCGGATCTCGAAATGGATTGCAACGTGACGAGCCACCACCACCACCACCTGGAAAGCCACCACCACCACCTGGGAAGGCAGGGGAAGGCAGGGGGGGCACAAAGCTATCATCACCTGGGAAGCCACCACCACCTCCTGGGAAGGCAGGGGAAGGCAGGGGGGGCACAAAGCTATCATCACCTGGGAAGCCACCACCACCTCCTGGGAAGCCACCAACACTACCCTGTCTTGTGGACACGCCACTACGTTCATTTGCGAGTGCGAGTTCGTTGTCGTCAAATTCCTCCTCGTTGTCCTCCTCCTCCTCTGCATCCGGTGGCATAGAGGTAGTAGCAGCAGGATTCATGAGCTTTACCTGTAGCGTCGTGTCAGGGGACGACGGCAGAGGCTCGAACACCGTGAAGGTTGCCGTCTCTCCTTCTTTGCCACAATCTTGCTGAGTTGGCGCAATCGTAACTTTATGATTCGTGCCAGCCACCACCTGCGTTTCGTACGAGCAAACAACGGGCATTTGCTGCGTCGTAGTATTTGACGTAGAGCCAAACATCTTGTTTCGAATCGCCGCGAGGATATCGTCAGGCACATCGGGCGCGGCGCTCGGCGAGTAGCCTCCCACGATCTCCTGTGCATTACTGCCAAGATGGATCGGCATCATCATCACCATCATTGTTGTCGCCATCATTGTCGTCGCCATGGTGAGAGATGTTCAAGCAAGAGTGGTGAGTGACAGCAGAGCAGTGATCTGTGTTCAAAGTGAAGTGAATTGGTGTGGTGTGGTGTGGTGTGTGACTTGTGTTGAAAGAAAGAATGACAAGGAGAATGAAAGGGGTGGACACGTGTGTGCTACAGGCGGGCACCCCGGACGTTCCAGTCGGGTGGGAAGGGCGACGAAGGGGGGAAGGGAGGAAGCTACAATATATAGGAGGGAGAAAAAGTGGGGCCGGATTTTTCTGGGTGCAACCGAACGAAAAATATCAAAATGACGCCATGATGACATGGGGAAAATGAATCTGGGGTTTGGGGTTTTTACACGGGTTTTGATTTACACAAAATATAGGTCCGATGCTTAAGCAAAAAACGCCATGTGCCGCGGGCACGTGAGGTCCGACAGAACGCGATCCATCCAGCTCGTCTCATCCACGCCATCGTGGCACAGCACGTACGAAGCAACCGTGCACGCCATCTCGAACGCGCAGCCGGCACCACGGCAAGTCACGCATGGGCCGTCCACCGTCACGAGAAATTCGCTCGGATCGTACTTCGTCTCGTGCTTGAGAGCTTTTGGAACGGCATGCGCGTATGCGCGATTGCACGAAACGCGAACGGGCCCGTCCGACGGCGTTCCGAAGCGCCGTCGAAGTCTGCCGTACGGGACCATCGAAGGGTCCACCTCGCCCTCCTCGGCGACGATCGCGTCGTACCTCGGATCCGACTCGCCGCTGTCGTAGACGACGACGCGGCGATCGAGCAGGCCGTTCGGCGCGAGGATCACAGCGCCGCCCTCGTCCATCGCCCCGTGCATGCGCATGGAATCGCGCTGCTGCGTGAGCAGGTCGACGACGTGTCGATTGGACGCAAGGCGGCTTGTTCCAGGCTGGCCGCCGGGGCAGATCACGGCATCCCACGTGCGGCTCGTGCAGCTCTCGATGTCGCAGTCCGCCGTCACGCGCAGGCCACGCACGCCCACAATCTCGCGTGTTGCCTCGATGCTGGCCAGGACAACCTCCGCATTCGCGCGGCGAAGGAGGTCCACAAGCACGACGGCGTTTGCAACGTCCGACCCGTATGCGAGCGGCACAAGCACCGAGCAGTCTGGGTTGCGAAACTCCTCGTCATCCGCGTCGTATATTCCGCGCGGGTCGCGCGCGCCTGGACGGTAGTAGCGCGCCATGCAAGGCACCTTGCCGTCCGGCGAGGCGTCCCAACCAGCCATGGCGAACTTCACCTCGGCGGCGACGTGCTCGCCCTTGACGAGGCTGAGCAGCTTGAATGCGTACTCCGTGACGGCACCTACGCCTCGTGCGGTGAGCACGTTCGTCTTTTCGTCGAAGTGCACATCCTCCTTCTCCCTCGGCGGCTGCAGCTTGAGGTACGCCTCGCGTATATGCTCGGGCACGGGGTTCTCGACATCCTCCCTCTGTTGCCTGTTGAGCGGCTTAAGCGGCACGCTGACTCCTTGGGGCAGCTGGTCTTCGAATGCTGGGGAGACGCACGCGAGCTCAGCGCCGTCGAGTATTCCGAGTGGTGCGAGCACGATGGCTGGCGCAGCGCACTGCGCTGCGACAAGCGCTTTGTTTTTGTGTCTGCGAACGAGTTCGTTCACGAGTGTCTTGCAGTTTGCAAGTTTCGCCGCCCCGGGCATACCTCCAGGTACGGCAACAGCTGCGAAAGGCGACCTTCCCCCTTCAGCAATAGCCTCTTCGATGGTTGTGTCTGCGGTGATTTTAAGACCACGCGTACACGTGATTGTTTTATTCTTCGAAGTTGGTGGTTTCAAATTCGAGAAAGATGAGGAAGAATCATCACACACCACACCAGAACACGAACACGAAGCCAGTATAACACGCACGGCACCTCGCCTTAATATATCCGTTAAGACGGAAACTTCAACGGAGCACACGCCGGAGACGACAGGTATAACAACGGTGGGAGGGGCCAGAGCTTCGACGAGTGGTGGAGCTCCTCCTGAGGTGAACTCCATGGCTTGAAGGGGGGCCATCTTCATAAAATAAAAATATTAAATAAGAGGTGCGGAATCGGAATCGCAAACGGGGCAAGGCCCAAGGGGTGCGTTACTTTTCCCCACTACGGTAGAACCAAACCTCCGGAGCTCCGGAGGTTTCCCTGGGAGGGATTCTACCCCTCCCCGGGATCCCCTCTTGAGTTAGGTTCGAGGGCTGGTTTCCCGACTGTACTAGTATCTGGTGTCGGTCGACTGTAGTGTAGTAACTGTAGAGTAGTGTGGTGTAGTGTTGTCCGTCAACTCCGTCACCTCCATCATCGAACTCCCTCCATCATCGAACTCCACCGAACTCCACCTCCGTCACCTCCATCATCATCGAACTCCATCGAACATACGGCATGTTCCCGATGGCGCCCACGGCCGTACGGATACACGAACGGGCTCGCTGTGAGCAGCCACCGCTCGACGGCGTCATGCCCTGCTCGCATTGTCTCCTCGAACTCTGCGTGCCTGCCTGCCTGAAACGGAACGTGGCCGAAGCACGTCTCCTCCTGCCAGCCCCCGACGCGCAGGCTCCGAGTCACGCCTGACGCCGTCGTGACGGCCCAGTACGCAAACTTCCCCAACGCGACGACCGCGTGCAGTTGCGCTGGGCCATTGACGAGCCCAAGTTCCTCAACGAGGTGCGTCGTCGTCAGCCGACGGATCTCGGCGAACGCGTCCCCACGCCACTCGTCGTGCTGCGTGCCCCCTTGCGAAGGCGCTTGGGCACATGCAACAATGTGCAACGTTGCCGCGTCGCCGGTCACAATCCTCCTGTTCAAGAGGGGCGTGTACGTGCACGACAGCGACCTGGAGGAACTCCGCTTAGGCGAGTTGTTGTCCAGTGCGTGATGCCCAAGCCCACCAGCTGGACGCATGCCCCGTTTGAGTGCAGCTGGAGCTCCAGCTCCAGCTCTCTTAGCACTCTTAGCAGCACTTGGCTCACCTGCATTGTTCGCGTCGAGGATGTGCGGCCACAGGTCGACGCACACAGCGGCGTTCGACGTGTTGACGCCCATGGTGTCTCGCAGGAACGCCATGCTCATCGCACTCGACGCGAGCGGCGAGGCCGGCACGCCACCGTTCTCCTGCACAGGGAAGTGCGCGAGGAAGACCGCCTTGACGCTTCGGCGCGAGTCGCGGTGGAGGAGGAGTTGGCGCAGGGCGTCGCACGGGCTCGGTGCGAGCTCCGTCGCAGGCTCTTGGTTGGGCCCGGGCCGGGCCCGGGGCCCACACCCAACCAAAACCTGTGATCACAGACGGATCCCCGTACAGTAGTATTTTCGTTCCAAACCCAGCGCCACGGTGCCCTCCGGAGCGTGCCCTCGCGCGTCATCAACAAACATCCTCCGTGAACTCGAACGTTGTTTGTGGTGAGTGATATGGTGGCGGTGGTGGACCACTCGTCACGCTGCGTCGATGATGCAGAATCGTTGCCGCTTCTGCCTCTCGCTGGAGCTGGAGCTGGAGGAGGAGCTGGAGGAGTTGGCCAGGCCCATGGGTTGAATAGTGCCGCTGATAATAATAGTGGTGGCTCCTCCACTTCGGTGGAGCTTGAAACGTTTGAGGGGACAGCTGGAGCTGGAGGTGGTTCGGCGGCAGAGTTACAAAACACGCCGAGAGACCGCTTAAGGCGCAAACAGCCGCAGGAGACGGCGGAGGCGGAGGAGGTGGAAGGAATCACGTACCTGCCTCCAAACAGCCTCGCGTACCGACGAGCTGTGCTCGCGGACAGAACAAGGCCGCACACGTTCAGAAATAGCTCAAGGCAGGCGATGATGGTCTTAATTGGAATAGCTGTCGGACTCGTAGGATTCCTACTGTACTGGTGCATCGACGTCATCGCCGACTGGAGACACGGCATCACGAAGCAGCTCCTCGAAGACGGACAGAGAAGCGTCGCACTCGCGTGGTTGTTCAGCGCGTTCATCGCCTCCTGCCTCGCCGTCGGCGCCGCATCCATCGTCGTGTTCGTCAGCCCCGAGGCGGCAGGAAGCGGCGTTCCCGAGGTGATGGCGTACCTGAACGGGAGCATGCTGCCAAGGGGCTTCGACATGAGAACTCTTCTCGCCAAGTTCTTCAGCGCCGCGCTCGCCGTCGCCAGCGGCCTACCCGTCGGCCCGGAGGGACCGATGATCTACCTCGGCGCCATGCTCGGAAGCCAGCTGTCGCGGCGTATCGGCCAGAAAATGGCGAGGTTAGGAACCTTTTTTGAAAACTTGACGAGCAACAAGGATGCGCGCGACTTCACCGTCGCGGGCGCAGCCGCGGGTGTAGCCGTCGCTTTCTCCGCACCCATCGGCGGACTGCTTTTCGCGTTCGAGGAGGTGGCGGGCTACTTCCGAGTTAGCCTTGCGTGGAAGGTGTTCGCGTGCTGCCTCGTGGCTGCTTTCACGAGCGCTATCTGCGACTCCGCGAGGCGAGCGGCCATCGAAAGGAGCGAGCTCGTATTTGGCACCATCGACGACGACTGGTGGCAGCCGTTCGGCGTCAACGGTGAGGTCGAGCAGCACGCAATCGCCATCTTACCGGCGGCGGCGCTCGGTGCGCTGTGCGGCTATGCTGCGGTGCTCTTCACGCGCCTCAACCTGCGTGCCTACGAGGCGAGGCGCAAGCTGTTCCACAACGCGCCGAAAATCTACCGTGCGATCGAACCTTGCCTGTTTGCATTCTGCTTCGCCACGATGAGCCTGAGTTTGCCTGCGATGCTGCCGTGCTCGCACTCCGGATGCGTGTACGCCAACCCAGAGTCGGAGCATGATCCAGAGAGCGTGCTGATGTGCCCCACCGAGAATCGACATGTGCGCCGCATCGTCGAGCGGTCCATGGAACTGTACACATGCCCAAAGAGTGCGATTGACTTGAATTCCACA
This sequence comes from Pycnococcus provasolii, assembly GCA_938743325.2. Classification (NCBI taxonomy): domain Eukaryota; kingdom Viridiplantae; phylum Chlorophyta; class Pseudoscourfieldiophyceae; order Pseudoscourfieldiales; family Pycnococcaceae; genus Pycnococcus; species Pycnococcus provasolii. Next base: position 442,133 of record OW568874.1, on the reverse strand, counting down.
ACCACGGGCACGTCCACGGCGGGCGCGAGCTCGAACAATGCAACGCAGGGCATGTATAGCGAGCTCGCCACGCTGTCAACTGGAATGGCGGAGGAGGCGATCCGCCACCTTCTCACGCGAGGAACGCACCTAGAGTTTTCTTTCAGCTCTCTGCTGATTATGCTCGTGGTGTACTTTCTCGGTGCGGCATGGATCGCATCCAGCTCCGTCGCCTGCGGCCTATTCGTGCCCATGATTTTCATTGGCAGTCTCCTCGGCCGATCGTTTGGCCTCTTCCTCACCAAGTTGTGCGCGCTATTCGGTATGGGCTCCGCGGGTGCGCCGGCGGGTGTATTTCTGATGGCAAAGGATCCGGCGTACGCGTGGATTGACCCCGGCGTGTTTGCGCTTGTGGGTGCTGGTGGCTTCATGGGAGGTGTGACGCGCCTCACCTTCAGCCTCGCGGTTATCATGATCGAGATTAGTGGAGAAACAAACTTCCTTCTTCCCATTCTCGTTGCGATCGTTACGGCCAAGTCGGTTGCGTCATACCTCTGCCCGAGGGCACTTTACGATGCGCTGCTGCATCTGAAGCGCATCCCGTTCATGCCCGAGCAGCCTGAGCTCGCCGAGCCCCAGCATCGCCGCGCATTCGACGCCTACCCGGTTACCGTTGCATGTAGCCACCAGGATGGCAAGCCTGTGACAGTACGCGAGCAGATTGGATATCTGGCGGCGCGACGCTTGCTTGCGTCGACAACGCATGGAGGTTTCCCCGTAGTGCGAACGACGAGTCACGGGGATCTATTCGTTGGCTTTATTCATCGCGAGGACCTGGAATCGCTCATGCAAACTCAGCAGGAGCACGAGAATGGGCTCGGTCCTTCGAACACGTGGCATACCCACACGCGGCGTGATGCCAGCCATCAGGACGGCGTTGCGGCGGAGGATGGCGTGTTGATGTCAGACGGTCGTGGCGGGGGTGTGCTTGGCATGCAGGACACCCTGCTTGACTTGACGGAGCATATCGACACTTCCATAATCACGCTGAATGCGCATTTCAGCATAAAGCGCGCGTACGAAGTGTTCCAGAATCTCGCATTGCGCTACCTCGTGGTGATTGACGAGATCAACCGACCCGTGGGGGTGATCACGCGGAAGGATCTCATGGGCCCTCGCATCGAGCGCGGAATTAACGAGCACGAAGGCGTGGACTTTTCTGATGGAACGCGCTCGTACGATCCTGCGGAGTTTGCCCTGGACCTGTGAACGAACTCATAATCAACTGCTATACTACCTTACCCTAGATCTTTGTAGCTAACAATAATTTTATTTATTCTTCACCTGTTGAAACATGAAAAAAAAATACTAAAGTGAGTCTATTCTTACACCGTTTCGTCATACTTAAGTTTGAGCACAATCTGGCCGTCAGGATGTATGAGCTTGTTTTTCAGCTTGTTTGCCTTGTCGAGCTGCCCGACCGTCAGCACAACCGTGTCACCGCTTCCGGCCATCATTGCGGTGTGAACCCAGAAAAACGCGAGTATGCCAGGCTCCTTGCCAGCCGTGCAAAGCTCCTCCTCGCCATCATCGCCTCCCGCTGTCTCCATCGGAGTGCCGGCATCGAGGAAACGTCTGACAATACCCATCGTCTTTTTCCGCCGCTTTCCTACGGCGCGATATTCGTCAGCGTTCCACAAGTTCACACGAAAGTCACCTGCCACACGGAAGCCGCCGAGATTAATGTCGAATCCGGATCCGGTCGCGTTGATCACAGGACCCGCGTCGCTCTCCGCATCCCCGAGAAATGCGCTCTCATTCTCGTCTGAAATGCACGAAACCGTTACCTTCAGCCTCAGGCCGTCGGCATGAGGGAAGTACGATGGGCAGAGCACGTCGCGTCCGCACAGGCGCTCGAGACGAATTGGCCATGCACTTGGCATCGGCAGCGGGTGTGGCACGCCTGCGGGCGTCGTGTGAGGTGCGGCATCGTCCCCTCGCGTGGATAGCCTCGCCTGCAGCGCTAATCTCTGCTGTTTGAGATACTGATCGAAGTAACGCACATAACGCCGCTGACTTGGATTCTTCACACCCTGCAGCTTGCCCGACTTTGTTAGGTCTGTTCGCCTGCGCGCGAAGAGGTCAAGCGCCTCGTTGGCTGTCGAGCACTGGCCGCTATACAGAAGGTATGCTGCCACGGCTGTTCCCGTTCGTCCTTTCCCACCTCGGCAGTGCACCGCGGCAACACGCGTAACGTCGAGCATGGCGTCGCCCGTGTTGCTGTTGTCAATGAGGAAGTCGAAGCATTCGCTGCAGAAGCGGCAAAGCTGCGCAAGTCTTGGCGGCGTGTGGTCCTGCACGTCGAAGCAGGTGACACGGCCACCGAGTGGCTCGTGGCGGTACGGCAGCTCGGGACAAAAGTTGTAGACGTGAAAGGCCTGCTTGTGTCGTTCCTGGAGGAACCGTGCCACCTCATGGAGAGGGTTGCGGTAGTATTCACGCCGTCCCTCGCACGGGCAGCTCATGGCGATGATGTTCGGCGTAATGTACACGAGGTCGAGGTCGAACGACTGGTCCACGAAGCGCTTCTTGTTGCCTCCGATTTTGCGCCTCGCCGCCACCGCCTGCGCCTCGGCGGCGCCCTTCGCACGTGTGAACAGCCTGACTACACGGCTGAGCCGTATGAGCTGCCTCACGGTTCGTCCAAAGTACCCCACGGCGGCGATGCGTCCCTCCTCCTCGAGACCGGTAAACACGAGCGCAAGGCTTGCAAGCAGTACCGCGAGGTCAACGAAGTTCCAAAGGTCTCGGCAGAAGCGGCTATGTCCGTCGGCGACGTACCTGAGTGCGACCTCGCCGATAAGCAAAATTAGAATCGCGGCGGTGACGGCGTCCACCCACTGCAAGCTGCCCTTGTCCTGCACGTTTAAGCTCAGGTCGACAGCCAAGAGCACTGCGTCGAAGATGATGAGCAGCGTGACGGCAGCTTGCACGGGTATGCTGTACACGAGCTGCCGCACGCGCGAGTTCCCCGAGTCGCCGTTCGAGTTGGAGTCTAAGTTGTACTGCTCCACGTACGTTTGCACTTGCAGAACCGCGCCATTGCCGTTGTTCGTGTAGTCGTCTGAGAGTCGTACGGGTACCAAAGCACCCACGCCGCTTTCTCTTCTTCTGCCGCCGCCGCCGCTGCTGGTGGTGGAGGAGACTTCTTCTTCGTGTTTGTCCTCCCCTCCTTCACCGGCCACCACGTCAAATACGGGATTCGCAAACTCTGCAAACGAGCTTGACAGACATGGATGTCGCGTGCCATCATTGGCCGTCGACATTAACCCGGCGGGGAACCCCCCGGACGCCCCCGACCATACCAAATAAAAAAAAAAAACTCACAAATGCGGCCGACAAAAGAACAGGCAAGGTTGAGTTTAACTGCAATGCCAAACAAAATTCAGTTTACCGTCCTACCAAAGAAGCGGGGATCCCTGGTAGAACCGGTAACTAAGTTTGGAACGCATTCATTCAACTCGCTTGCACGGGCGGCGGGCCCCTTCTTCTGACTTCTCAACCGCCATGGCAGCTCTGAGGGAACATTTCAATATCGGTGACCACAAGAGAGGCATCGACAGAATGTTTAACATTCGAGTCCAACGGCATGAAGGGTACTTCAAGCTATCTATGCCCAAATATATATATTGAGACTCTTATGAAGAGAAGAAACTGAAAGAGCGTCTGACACGAAAATTCGAAACGAGCGGAGGAGATCGCGCTGTCAAGCGCCGTCGGCGCATGTCGTGATGAGTTACATACCTTTTTACACAAAAACGTGGACAACAGCAGCAGCAGCGGCGGACCACAATCCCAAGGGGACGGCGGCGACAGCAGCAGCAGTCAGCGGACCACAAAGGAGAATACGGGAAACCGACCAGTATCCCTGACTTATGCGGCTTGCTTGAGCGGGCTGGGTCCGTGGTGAGCATGGTCAAGGCCGTGGCGCCACTCCTCGTCAGGGTGAGCCCGGTGGCACAAAAGGCGGAGGCGGTGAGCCATTGCGACGGATTAGCCCCCGCCGCAACGTACGCGCCGCAACACATCGTCGCGGTGCTCGGCTTCGCGCTGCACATGTACACCGGCGATGTTCTCCGTGAGCAGCGTGATCACGACAAACTGAGAGTGCGCCTTGGGGAGGAAAAGGTCCACCGACTTATTTACACTTACCACAATCTGCGCGTCGTACATGATCCGCATGCAGAGCGCGACGGTGAACCAGCCGGAGGCGGAGCACGCCCCCCGGGGGGCCCGGGCCCGTGCCAGGGAGGGGCCGGGCCGGCCGGGGATACTTCGTCCCCCTCTGAAAAAGCGGCATCTGGTTGGTGGAATGCGGCGGGCACACCTCCACTTAACTTCACTTTCCGTACAGGTGTGTGTGCTCAATCAAGTATGGTGTGATGATGGACACCTTGTTGAAGACTTCTTCGACTTCGGAGGAGGGGGATGCCGTTCAATGGCGTAGTTTGGGATCATCCATCTGGGAAGAGCCTTCGCTTGTCAACCACGCAGCAACATCTCTGTGTATCCAAGTTCACGAACAACTCAATATATGCATTCAACAGGCGCCGCGCCTGGCGGCGCGGTGCGACGACACAGCCACGAACCATGACACGGCTTCGCTGACCGCGACAGAGCGAGAGTCAGCCACAGGTGCCACGGTGTGGGACGCGGCTGTTGCGCTTGCCCGGTACATTCACGCACACCGGCAACTCGTCACCAACTGCCGCGTCGTCGAACTAGGTGCAGGGTGTGGTCTCGTCGGAATCGCCGCCGCGCACTGCGGTGCCTCTCACGTCGTGCTCACGGACCGCGAAGAACTCCAGCCTTTGCTGCGTACAAACGCCTGTGGGGACTTGCCAACCGCCGTTGACGTTCACGTCTTTGACTGGAGTGATGAGAAGGACCTTGCGCCGCGCGCGGACGTCGTTCTCGCGTCTGAGGTGGCTTACGACGAGGAGGTGGTTCCACAGCTCGTGAATGCAGCGTCACGGTGCTTGCAAGGTCGTGGCGTGCTCCTCGCGAGCTTCGACGGCGCGGTTGGCCGACACTCGGCGAACCGCGCGCTGCTAACAACTCTCGCCGACCGCGGGTGGAACGTGCGTGTCGAGCCCGGTGGTGCGTGGCTTCACCGCGACACGATAAGCGTCGTGCTCGCGACGCCGCCGCCGCAGTCAACGCAAGGATAGTTGGTACATTGCAGTGTACACATATTTGTAATTTTACCGTCCACACATACTTTGTACTTTTGCCAAGAAGGTTGTATTGCGTTACAGTCGAGTAATGAGGTGGTCAGTTGAGCCTTGCAGCCGCCGCCCTTAGTCTCGCGAACACCTTACTCGGCGGACTTCCCAAAATCAAGCTGCATATGGCGTCACGAGCCACCCTGATGTTCGCGTAACTTCCCAAGATGTGAATGTGCGTGTCGGCGACGACGATGCGAGTTCGCGTCGCGTTCTCGAGCGTGAATCTCGTCGCGCCGTTTCGTCCTGCGAGACGTCCGATGCACCTCGCCATGTGTTCTCCGCGCAGCGTCTTGACATCCTTCACTTCGAATCTCTCGACGTACAGGTCATCGAGACGGAGCAGTGCGAGTGCGTCTCTGACTTCGAATCCAAGGAGGAACGCCGCGACGAAGTCCGCACATTTCTGGAGCGCGGAAGGTTCTGGCGGAGGTTTCGCCTGTTTCGCTTTACCCCCCTCTGAGGAGGTGGAGGTTGAGTTATCCACGTTCACTTTCGGCATTTTCAGTTCCACACATTTCTTCACAAGGTTCATTCTCATGAGTAAATTCATACGCGACGTGACGGGAACGTAGAGGTCCATCCAGCTATTTTTCAACGGGGTCATGCGGTGTGCAGGTACAGGAATACGACGAAACGTTATTTTTTGAGGGGGCTGTCCTGATGACACTTTCCCCTTTTGTGATGAATTCGAAGAATGAGGTCCCACCATCAAAGCTTCTGATGTAGACACATCTGTCATCATCGCCGACGCCATCGTATCGTTCGCGTGAAGTCGAGTGAGTGGGAAGAATGAACGATGAAGAGGGAAGGATGAGGCGGCCGCCACCCCTCCCCGAAGGCCCCGAAGGAAGGCGGAAGGGAGGCGGCGACCTCCCCTCCCGATCACAAGAATACGTGCAACGGGGGATCCCCTCTTCCCAACCCCGAACTCCCAACCCCGAACGACTGCCGCCAACAGGTGCCGCCAACCCCCAAACAGTAACAGGATGAATTCCGCTACGATACGACACATTCGAGAGCACATACAGTCCCCCCATCATTTTTCTGCGTGTTTGTTGTTCGCCTGATATCAGCCCACACCGTACATAGTATCCTGGAAAGAACTGCTCGCCCACCCGATAACTTCACCGTTTCGGGGTTGTTTTGGACGCCGTTTGTTCTCCACGGAACCTATGTTAGGCCTCATTTGGTTACAAAAATTATCAGTCACCGTACAACACTACGTCGTCGCCAGACGCAACCTCGGCGGCCTGGGCGAGCGAGGCTAGATCAGACCTCCCCCTTGATCGGGTGAAAATAGAGGGACCGGCCCGATTCCCTGTCTGCCCGGGACCCTTTCCTTCAGAGTCCCCATCAGACTGATCCGACTCAGTCTCAGACTCCAGCAGTTCCGCCCATTCGACTTTCCGCTTCCCCTTCGAATCTGGCAGTGGCGGCGGCGGCGGTGGCACACCTGGAGGTGGCGGCAGTGGCGGCGGTGGCACAGCTTGTTCAGATGGCAACGGTGGTGGCGGAGGCACATCGCCAGCTGGAGGTGGCGGTGGTGGCACAGTGCGCGGCATGCTTTCCTCAGGTACGTCGTCCCGAAGACCCTCCCACCGCGAGGGGAAGTCGTGTTCCCACGCACGTTCTGGATCCCACGTCCACCTCTGTGCCTTTGGTGTTTTTTTGCGGTCTGCGATTGCCTTTTGCGCGTGCGCGTTCTTTTCCCACACCTTCTTTGCCGCCAAACTGAACTGACGCCACCGATAAAATCCAGGGAACGGGTTTTTTTTTCCCTGGTCGTTCGTGTCGCAGATTGCGGCTTTGAAAGCCGCAACGGCTTCGGCAAAGTCTGCCGGGCCTGGCACGACGTGCCCCCACGACGTCGTTCGTGGCGTCTCTGAAAACCACTTCGTCTCAACGAAGCGCTGGATCAAGCCGTTCGCCGGCTCGATGGGGTCGAACAGATAGCCTTTCACTGGCAGGTGCGCGTACCCGAGGCCATTATCCCGCGAAAACGACGTCTTCACCTTTCGGTTGAAGTGCTGCTTGTCCGGGTAGTGCTTCGTGCCGGACGTGCCTAGCCGGTCCACGAGCAGGAGTACGCGTTGTTTTGTTTCATCGGCGATTTTCTTGAGCCTCGTCACGAGTGCCTCGCCACCAAAGGACGGGCAGGCATCATCCGTGGCCTGATTTTTCAACATGAAGTCCACGTACTTGTCGTCGTTGACGGCGGTTTTGTAAAGGAAAGCTTTAAGAATGCGGTGTTGCTCTCCCACACACATGATCGCGGAATGCTTTGTCGTACGGTACGCCGCGTCTGCGTGCAATGTTGTCCCTCTCCTCGTCCTGCCGTGCGTCGGCCACCACGGAACAGCGATAGGAAACTCATCCAAGTAGAAGATAAGGACGTCGCCATTCGACTTGCGCCACTTCACAAAACCCTCGACGTACCCGAGGTGCATGTCGAACACGCGAACGTGGTTTTTTTCTAGTGTTGTTCCGTCCGTCTGCTTGATCACAAACGGAGGTGTGCAGTACACGTACAAATAGTTGTACAGAGTTCGCCTAGACAAGTCGGGAAAGGCGTTGTCCTTCGCTTGCGCCATAGGCACAAGCTTAACATCAGGAATGTACGGAGCACCGTCCGCAACTTCCAACAACAACTTCTCTTGCTCCACCGTCAGGATCCTCTCACGGCCATCTTCACCGAAGGACGTGCGGATGCGCAGGGCGCCACCATCTTGTTCTTGTTGGAGAATGCCCCGAACTGTTGTGCGTGGAAGACCAACCTTATCTGAAAGTTCTCGTTGATTTAACTCTGGGTTACTCTTCCTTTCTTGAACAACCTTTGTAACCATCCACAATGGCGTCGGCGCGTTCAAGCGCGATCCAGCATCCACTTTTTCAAGCGGTGCTCGCTTAGGATCGCGCGATAGCCGGTTCATGACTTTGACGCACGCATGGCGTAAGTCCCAGTAAGACTGAGCAGGACCTGGCAACTTGTTTTCTTCGCCACCGCCGCCGCCGCCGCCGCCGCCGCCGCCGCCTGCTGATGCCATTGTGAGAAATGGAGAAAGAGATGGCGGGAGTTTGGACCAAAGTTTGTTCCTGTCGTACAGGTCGGGGGATCCTGGATGGTCGGAAATTCTAGGTCGGGGCCCCGGGAAACAGTGGGCCTTCCCACTATGGAGATGCGCTCCTGTGCGATTCAATCAACACGCCACTGTGAGCAACCGTCTCTCAAAACGAGGGATACTGCTACACAGGCCAAATGAGGCCTAACATAGGTTCCGTGGAGAACAAACGGCGTCCAAAACAACCCCGAAACGGTGAAGTTATCGGGTGGGCGAGCAGTTCTTTCCAGGATACTATACACGCGTTATTCGAACTGGCATGTCACGTACCCATCGGACGACTCTATAGACGTCATGTGTGTGCATGTGTGCACGTGCACACATGTGTGTCTCTGTCACTCTGTCACTACTCTGTCACTCTGCTGTCGAGTAATAAGTAGTTAGTTCACTATTGTAGTATTCGCTTAGTATTATTTGTGAGTGAGGCTCACACAGTTGTTGTGAACTGTGCTTCTTCTTCGTTTTGGTGTTTTGCACATCATCGAGGCATACCTTTATGTACGTACGCTCCATCATCATGATGCTCATCAACGTCGTCATCACCAACCTAATCATCAAATTCAGCTGGGCGGCGGCGGCGGCGGTGGCGGTGGTGGAAAATAGTAGTAAAGAAGTTGCAGCAGCACATGCCGCCACCACCATCATAAGTCCACCACATCACGCAGTCGTCAACTTCAAGGGTGGTGGTGTCAGCAGCAACACAGAAGAAGAAGAAGAACCGGCAGCACCACAACACCATTACCATCAGCACCGTCGGCGAAACCTGAAGTCGTCGTCGTGGTCGCCGTACCTAACGAACGAAACGAAACAAGAACTTCTATTCGTACCTGACGAACCACAAACGCTCTCTGCGAACAGAATCACAACGTACTTCTGCGTTTTCTATGAAGTACCCGCAGACCAGGACTACCACGTCGTCGGATGGGAAGCAGTCATACCGCCCGTATCGCAAAGAACGCTACACCACAGCATCATGATGACGTGCCGCACCAGAGATACGCCGTGGGGCGCATACATAGGCGCACGACCAGTCACGAACGGACAGCGCGTTCCGTGCGAACCCATGCCGCCGAGTGCATGCGACACGATGATTGGAGGATGGACACCGGGAGGGTGGGGCAATGGGCCGAACGGCGCATTCAGGACGCCGAGCGACGCGGGATTTCGTGTGGGACCAGGACGAAAGTTTGTCGTCGTGCAGTATCACCACAACAACGAATCTTTAGACGCAAACAACACCTCGCAGGCTGGATTTCGCCTGCAGATCACGCCAGACTTGAGGAAAGCGGACGTCGGAGAAATGCAACTGGGTCCTATTGCTGTTGGATTCGCCATACCACCGGCACGTCGTAACAAGAACAACGACGACGACGACGTCGTCGACGTCGTTCATACATGCACGTGGAACGCTGATCCGACACATGCTTGGGCATTTCGAAGTCACGCGCATGCGCTCTGCACTCGGCAGTACAGCATCGTTCGACGCAGCAGCGGCAACGACACGAACGACAACGTCGCGTACCTCGGCGACACGTCGCCATTCACGTACCACAGTCAGCCGCTTGTTGGTCTCGATCCTCCGACACGCATCGAACGTGGCGACGTCCTGGAGACGCACTGCCTGTACGAGCGCGGCGAACGCTGGACGGCGGGTGGACTGAGCACGTCAGACGAGATGTGCATACGTCACGTGCTAATTTCTCCAGATGTGGAGCGTGCTGGCGCACCGTTCTGCTGGGGAAGAATTACAGAGACGGCTGGATGGAGCGAGGAGGCGCAGCGCTCTCTCGAGCAGGCGCATGCGGAGTATGCGCGACGTCAGCTTTAGGTTGCGTGCCTTACACTGTGTTGTTCTTTCAAGTAGTTCGTTTTACAGTCGTGTAATAGGTACATACAAAAAATAGCATTAGGACTCAAACGTGAACTCCTCTTCGTGCTAATTCTTCCAAGCCAAGATATGCGGTGTGTACGCTCGGTGGCAACATGTCGCCACTCTTCAGCAAACGCTTTAGGTCGACCAAGGAAACCTCGCAGACGCGCATGCTCAAGTCCTCCTCCAGGTCTCTGGGTGGAGGGTTGTCACGTATCGTTTCAGCACCCACGCACAGGAATGGGTAGAAGCGGTTGCGACACCACTTCGTCTCCACGAGGCCAGGGTGGTTGTCCGCGTCCACGAGGCACGTCAATTCGCCTCCCGATAACCGCGCCTCCTCCGCGAGCTCGGCACGCGCTGTGTCGACGATGCTGTCATGCTTGCTAGCGTCGAAACCTCCGGTGGGAAATGTCGCGCACATCGTATTCAGTCCTTGCGCGTACTCCCACACGACTGTCGTCGTGACGGTGCCGTGTTCTTTGTCGACGCGCACGGGCATGACGCACGCGAACCTGAAGTTGCTTTTCGGGTGTCCGACGACATCATAGTCTAAGCTGGTGGACCCCATATGTTTCGACTCGAAGTGCACCTTTCGGTCGTACAGCGTGATGTACCTGTCGTGGGTGACACGTTCGTGCACGACAGATATCTTCGTATCGTTCAGCAAGCTTGGTGGAAGATTATCGGAAACGAAGCCATGATTCAACCCATCCCTGTCGAACGGACCATCACCAGTGCCAAGATCACCACCAGTGCCAACGCATGATGCGGATGATGACGATGACGACTTACAACAACACACCAAGCCTGACTGAGTGTAACACTCACCACCAAGAGCACCAAGAGCACTATGCTTACGAAGGCCACGCACGTGTATGCAAACACGGTGGCACATGCGAACATTAATGCTTGGGTGGCGCATCATGCGAACGCGCATGTGCATGCGAGAGAGCATCGCAAGTGAGAAAGTTGAATAAAATATCGCAAAGTTTAGTTTGATATTTTTTGGAGAGGGTTTTTGCAGAGGGTCCCCCGGGGGGATGCGAATTCGCTCGAGAAATATCCCCTGGTATTGAGTTTTCGTATGTGACATTTTTGATCCCTTCACTTTTGTTTCCTATCGATGACGATGTCGTCGAAGCTGCTCATGTTTCTCGTCGTGGCGATCTCTAGCATGTGTCTCTTTGCTCTGACAAGCGTGCACGCTGATGACTCGAACACGAACTCGACGGATTCGGACGCGAAGAAGGAGATGAGGATGATGATGAAGGAGATGATGAAGGACATGATGATGCCCGAGAAGTGCCAGGGGAAACCTCTCAACTACGCCGGAGCGTACAGCTTGAAGTCTGCGCACATGTCGTATGATACGACCACCTCGACGCTCAGTGGTGCCGAGGACCAAACGCATGAATTCGTAATTTCGCCTGGAAGCGCAGGTAAGACGTCGTGGATCATGAACAAGTACACCGGCGATCCAGCGACGAGGAACATCATGACGACGAGGCTTGCTTCAGTTGAAGCTGGAGCCGGTGTCAAGGTGGATGCTCTGTGCTTTGCGCCACCACCCAAGTGGGGAGGCAAGGGCATGATGAGCTGCGTCGACACGCTGGATTCCGGTCACACGACCGTCATCCCTGACGAGGTGAACGACGACTGCGAAGTCGTCACGGCCTCGTATGTATACACGGAGGCAGCGACGGTGGGCTGCACGGAAACGATGTGCATGCCCTCTATTGCCCACGTGGAACTGACACGCTTCACGAGGGAGTAAGTAGCGCACGACAAGGCACTACTACAAGCTAGCTAGAGTGCTGTGACACCGCCAAATAAAGCGCGTCCGAGTGAGTGAGTGATAGTTGCAAATTTCTGAGAATGCGCTCATTCAGTAAAGATTGTCAGTTGTGGAGATTACTTCGTCCAACGGTCTTCCATTCACACCATTCACATTCGCCATTCCGTCCATTTGTTGGCGTCATTCACATGATAAACGTGCACGCGTCTGCGACCAAATGTTATGTGACTGTGCACGTGCAAGGTGATGAGGATAAACGCCTCCTTTACAACGGATTCAATCAATCATCCTCGTCGTCATCATCCTCATCCTCGTCGTCGTCATCCTCGTCGTCGTCGTCGTCGTCGTCGTCGTCATCCTCCTCCTCCTCCTCGCGCTGCCGCTTCTTCATCTTCTTCGCCTCCTTGCCAAGGTCGAAGTCCTCGTCCTCCTCCTCACTGTCGTCGTCGTCCTCGTCGTCGTCCTCGAAGTCCTCCTCATCCAGAGCCACGCCCTTCGTCGTCCGCGCCCTACCACCTCCACCAGCTGTCGCCTTCACCTCGGCGAGATTATCAATCGTGATATCCTTCGCCGAGACGAACTCGAAGAAGTTATTGTATTCAGCCCTTGCGATGCTTCTGAACTGGAAGCTGGTGTCGTTCGTCAGCCTCACCTCCAGGTCGAACGTTCCTGATCCCACCGCATCGCTGCGCTTAAACTCCACGCCAGCGACGTCGTCGAACGAGATCAAGATGGGAGGCTTCTGCACGTAGAAGAAAGCCCTCTCGAGCGGGAACAGGTACCCCTCGTCCGCGCGGTAGCTGCATCGTACGCAGCTTCCCTGGTCGCGTGCACTTTTGAAAGACCCAGGCCGCGTGAGCTTGCATCCAGACACGCCGCGCAGTGCCTTGCAGAATACCTCCATGATGTCCCCCGAAAGGCTGCGCTCAATCTTGTTTCCCTTCGCCGCAAGTCCCTGAAGCACGTCGTCCGCCATCGCCATCTCTAGATCCACCTGCTCGTCGTTCGGAAAGTTGACGAGAACGTGCTGGTAGAACGTCTGCCCCTTGCGGATCGGCGAGTCGAGCGAGATTGCGACGAGGGTCTGAGGTGCGTTGCTCTTCGGCAGCACGAACATGCGCACGAGATGCTTGTACTGCACCTTGAATTCGCCGGATGCCGAGATGAGTTTGAGATGGTTCATGTAAAGGTCGATGCGGAATCGTCCGCGAGGCGAGAGCACGTTGACGTCCTCGAACGACGCGACGGGCACGTCTCCGTCGTTGGCGCCGCTGAGTCCCGCGCCCATCGCCTTAGCGGTCTCGTTCAGGGACGACAGCAGCTGTCCGGACGGGAGGGCTTCGTCACCTTCGGCGTCAGCCGCTCCCGCGTCCCACATGGTTGACGTGGGCGGCACGTAGAAGCTGATTTCGACGAGCTGATCTTTGTCGGTGTTCGTGTCGTCGACAGCAAACTCCGCGACGACGTCGTGCTTCCCGCCCTGCTTCGCGAGTGCGAGGTTGGACAGCGGCACCTCGAAGATCGGCGCCTTGGCGTCAACGCCGAACGTGAGCGTTCCCTCGTCGGTAACCCTCGCCTCACCCCAGTTTCGTCCTTGTAGTGATACGGCCTGGTTCTCGAACGCCGCGGTTGGCAGGATCTTCTTGACGAGTTCGGGCGTCTCGGCGGGCAGGGCTAGGAACGACGCGTTCGCGACGTTATCCTTGGTTTGTACGGAGAGCTGTCCCCCTCTGGGCGTCGCTCTCCACGTCATTGCGAGCACGTCGCTTACAGGTATTTCGACGGGTTTCGACGTCGACGCGTCCGTCGTCCGTCGGAAGACGAACCCCCTCGACGGGTCGATGAGCAGCTCGCCAGCCGCCTGTAGATTTGTTTGTTTGTGTGGATGATGTTAAATGATGATTGGCACACGAAAAAACGAGAAATGATAAAACGCGTGATGAAAGTGATGAAAGAAAGGCGCTGTGATGCCTGCCGCAAGCAATCAAAAACCCAAAGCAACCAAATCAAAATCCATCAAATGTCTGAATGATCAAAACCCAAAATCAAAACGAATCCATCAAACCCAAAATCAAACCCAAAATCAAACCCAAAATCAAAACCAGTCAGTAGCCATCAACCGCCCACATCATCACCACCAACACCAACACCAGCACCAAACGCAAACCCAATCAAAAACCCAAAACCCAAAGACGCACATACCTTCGCATTCGATCCAGCGAGGAAGACGGGCGAGTACGTGAGCGCAGACATTATTAAGCCAGCCAGGGGGGAGAATGGGAATGGAATGGCGGGAGAGCAGAACAACGAAAACCGGAGGGAAAGGGAGGGCAGATCACCCCCCTGCCCTAAACTTATGGGACAAGGGGATCCACCCTAGCACCAACCCGCTCTTTGTTGAAGGTTAGGAGCGAAGGGAGGTGGTTCGGGGTTAACAGGCGGCGCTGGTACTTTTACGCTTGTACGGTACCTTCCTCCGAAGTGGGTTCTTTGCTACGACACTACGACAGATTAGGCGGTGGTGACGACAAATACATACATGGCGCTGTGTCTCTCTATGTCTCTCTACATAAAGGTATGCGTCTCTCTCTAAAGGTAGAGCTCTGTCATCTAAATAAATAAGTAAGTGTGTGCGGTGTTAAAGTAACTTCTATGTATTTACCATACATACGTTTTGTGAACTTTACCCTAACTTATTACAACATACATTGAAGTCATAGTAGTCTACTACTAGTCTAGTTCATTTTATTTCTCTTGCATGCGTGAGTGAGTGAGACCTAACAACTGAAGGTAGTCTGTGGACTGCGCAGCGCAGGGCATGGCACTGCGCTCTGTTCGCGAGGATCTCAGGTCTCTCATCTCACTCAACGCGACTTGTTGAGTTCAACGTTGGTGGCGTGGTGCTGCACCAAGTCCGCACCCTCCAAAAACACCACGCCGTGATCCTCGCACCACAGTCGCGCAAGCTCAGGACGCAACGCGCCGTAGTCGTCGCTGTCTGGTGCATTGTTGAGCATCACGCAAGCCACGGCAACAGGCGTAAGCCCCGCGGCACGTACCAAGTACGGGCCGAGCTCCGAGTGACCTCGACGCACATTCAGGCCGTTAGGATCCTCGTGGCAGAGGAAGATGTGTCCTGGAACGTGGTACTCGTCGCTGAGTCTCTCAGCCGCCTCAGCAGGCGACAGGGCTTCGTCGACCACCTCTTCATACAGCGCCGCAAGACGCCGGCACGTGAACGACCGCTCGTCGTCCGGGGCGCCTGTTTTGGTGGACCTGTGGTCGAGGCTGATACCCACGGAGCACGAGCCCTGGCACATGTCCCCGACGCTCTTTGCCATAGCCTGAGGTATCGTGCGCGACGCTGCGAGTGCCGCACCCGCGCGAGGCAGGTTGAACGCCGACGTTACCTCGTGTCCCACAGGCATGTACAGCTCTCCCCCGGCGCTCGTTCGAAGTAGGCGCAGCGCCTTTGGCGTCAGGTGTTCCGCGGCGATGACCAAGTCCGTTTCGCCCTCTCGGTCGACGGCGTCTAAGATGGCGACAAGCTTCCCCGCGCGTATATCCTCGATGGCCTTGTCGACGATCGCGTTGTTGTGAGTCGTCGTCGTCTGCTCTGTTGCCTGTGCCTTGGAGCTGTCCTCCTCTTGGATCTGTGACGACGACTGTGATGATGAGATGGTCGCTGAGTGTACATTTTTCCACGACGACGAGTGCGATCCTGCAACACGCGTGACGTGAGAAGTCCTCCCCGAGAAGCTGCTGCTGCTACCATGATTCGTATTGCTTAAAGATCTCCTCAAAGCAACACCAGAACAGCGTTGCCTTCTCAAACGACTCTGAAAGACTGAGCCTCTGAAAGAAGAAACATGTCCAGAAGAAACACAAGAAGAGGCTGCTGGCGTACTCGTGAACATCATGCGAAGAAGACCGAAATGAAGATCGACAAGTGCTACAACTGTACAAAAACGACGACAGTCAAGTCGGACACAGAATTAGTCTGACAAGCGAAGCGAAGCGAAGAGAAAAAAGGAAAAAAGGGGGGGCGGCAGGGAAAGGTTCAAGGGGGGGGGGCAGGGATCCGAGTCAGACCCGTGGGACAAGGTGGGAAAAAAAGGGGGGCAAAAAGATCTGAATCGATGAGCCTCCCTCGCGTCCTCGCCAAATTCAGTTCAGTGAGACGGACCAACAAAACCCTACAGGTGGACGGAACCCGAACCCTAGAGTGTTCAGGTAACCCTAACCCTAAGTTAGACTACCAAATTCTCTTGGGTCCCTACCTTACCTTAACTTTATTTTACCTCTTGGATACCCTTAAACTGGTGGTCAAGAGACGAGGCTCAAAAGCAAGGCGGTGGAGCAAGCCCTCGCAAGGCCGCGGCCGGTGTATGTAAACTTTAAAGTTAGTTTAAAGACGGTGATGATAGGGGTGGTCAAGACTCAAGAGACCTCGTTAAGCAAGTCGCAAGAACCACAACCTGGACCTGCGCAAGGCGCAAGCACTACCCGTACACGGATCAGGTTCGCTGCCCGTTCGCGGATCCCCCAGTCCACGCGTTGTTTTGGTAGGTGGATTCACGTGGTCAAGAATACAGTTTTACAACCACCTCAACAACCCGGGCAGGTCAACCGTCCGCGAAACCACGCGAGTCTCGGTCTCGTGCGAGTTCTCGTGCGAGTTCACGTCCGACGTTCGTGCCAATCGTGCGAAGAAGAAGTTCCGCTACAGTACGGATAGTCGCACAACATAGACTAACATAGTTACTGTAACAGGTGCTCGGCCGCGTCCTCCTCCTCATGAGAACTCATGGGACGCTCATTTCGCCCATCATTTTATTTTCCCCATTATTTCATTAGCCCAACTTGCGTTTGTCATTTGTCTCACCAGGCATGCCCATGTCTCATCAAGGGCTTCCACATGTCTCACCATGGGGATGGGGTACATGTCCATGTCCGTCACCAGCTTGCAGTGGATCATCATATGGCGTACTCGTGATAATGTTGTGTGTTTTGATATCATGTGCTCTTTGGGTTGATATCACGGAAGTCTCCATCGTCTCGTCCATGTCTCTAAAAGTTGGTACCTCTACCTCCACCTCTACGAAAACAAGATCTTCAAGTGTGACAAGTGTCTCAGGAGTGTTCTCCTCTTCGTCATCAACGCCTGAAGATCCTCAGGCGTTTGGGATGACAGCTTCGACGACTCCTGCTGCTGCTGCTGCTGCTGGTGGTGAGGTGGTGGCAACTGCTAGCGAAGAAGACCTTCGAGGAATCAGCAGCCAGAAAAGTAGCAGGGAGGATGATATACCTGCTGCTGCTGCTGCTGCTGGTGCTGGTGGTCTTCCTATTCCCCTGCAAGTTGTGCAAGAAAACGCATATCTTGGTGGTACAACTTCGTCAACTTCAGAAAACCTCACCTCAGGGATGATGACGATGAAACCTCTGCTCGAGCGTTCGCCAGACGACGTCGACAAAATCAAGGAAGACGCGTCGACGTCGTTTCAGACGAACATGGCGTCCACGAGACGGTCCAGAAAAAACCTTCGCGACTCTTTCGTGCACATGTTCACCACGGAACCTCCTCTGAAAATGCAAGAGATGCGATTCACTCACGCGAACCAAACCAACTCGTCGTTCGAAGAGTTTCAGCAACGTATGAATGTGGCGCTGGGGATTGACAAGAACGGAAATCGCACACGAAGCAATCGCACCGTCGTCATACACGACGGCTTTCACGCTGACGTCGAACCCACGGTGCTGAACCTCGACGAACGGCCTTTGTTCTCGCCACCTTCACCACCGCCGTCGCCTCCACCAATACCGCCGCCGCCTCCCTCGCCACCACCGCTCCCCTCTTCGCCACCGCCGCCGTTGCCGCCGCCGTCGCCACCGCCGCCGCCTCCACCAAGACCGCATAGACCTCAGGCGCCACTGCAGGCTCCAAATCTGCCGCCCATGGAGCCACCAACTGAGCCACCACCCGCGCCGATGTCGCCACCTCCGCCGCCACCTCCCATGCCTCAACGAGTGCACCTGCACAAGTTCTGGAACATCACACGAAACATCACCACGCCGCCGATGCCGCCGCCAGCACCACCACCCTTGCCACCAATACCACCCGCCGACACAATACGCATGCCGTGGCCGCCTCCGCCATTCCCGCCGTCCAGCCCACTTCCACCGACTCCGCCATCTCCGCCGCCACTATCAGAGGACATGGTGCCCGACGTGCCGTGGCCACCGATGCCACCGTACTCGCCAAATCCGCCAAGGCCATCCAGCTATGACTTCGAATCGCCGCCGCCGTCGCCGCCGCACGAGCATGCCACGCGCACCGCTGGCAGACTGCGCGGCGACGTCGAGGCGATCGTCAACGCGTCGAGACATGCAAGGTACGTGGCAGATCTCGCGCTGGCGGGTCCGCTGCCCGTCAATGTGCACCCTCCAAGGCCACCGCCGCCACCACCGCCAGGTCTTGCCGTGCCGCCGCCGCCTCCGCCGCCGCCGGATTGGATCAACGTCGATGTCCCTCATATGCCAAACACGCCATACATACCTCCCACGCCATCTATGCCGAGGAATCCTCCACCCGACGAGAGGCACACATACTGGTTCCCACCAGCTGCACCGAACATGTCTGCGCAGGAGGTTGTACTCGTACACCATCCGAAAGAGCTGATTCCGCCCGCGCCTCCGATACCTCCGATTCGCTTCAACCTGGTTAATAATGTACGTCGCGCCGAGAAGAATCATGAGAAGTGGCATCGCCGCCGCGAAGCTAAGCCGGGTGTGGCTGCCGCGTACGACAAGCGAATGAATGATGCTTACGAAGTTCTCGAGAAGGAGAAACGACTGGACGAGACGTGGAAGGAGGCTGTGGACGACAGCGGGTCTACCGTGAGTGGCGCCGAACGTGCCGAACTGTACGCGGCATTAGGACCACCTTCACCACCACCTAACCCGCCACAATCACCGCCATTTCCTGGATGGTCGGTTGAGAAAGAAAAGGAATTGCGCAATGCTGAGTTCCGCGAAAATAAGAAGGAGAAAATCTTTCTGAACAATATGCGACTGGCAACAAAGAAGGAAAATGCAAAAAAGGCAAAGAGGGAGGCTCTAGACCGATCATTCCACACCAAGTGGGACAAACGAACGGTCACCGTGGAGGACCTGTTTTAACTTAACCACACTGTTATTTTTTAAGGATTGTATCGAAACAGTAAAGAAAACATTACAACATTCACAGTAATTTTAACCTCCAAACGCAAGGCTGCTGAGGCACTCTTCGCCCAGCCGTGTCATCGCAGACATAGCCTCAGGATGTCCTGCGAGCGCAGCGCGACGATAGCATTCGAGCGCGGCATGGTGGTCACGCATCATACCATGCATGCCCGTCTCCGCAAGAACGCCAAGGCGATATACCGCGTTTGCGTCGCCAAGCCGAGCGCTCTCGTGCAGAAGCCTGACTGCATGCGCAACTCGCCTGGCGGGTGTAGAAAGCGAGGAAATTTCCTCGTCATCGTGCATGCCCTCGGAGGCGGGATCCAGGAGCTTCTCCGCAAGAATATAAAGGGAGCGTGCATCTCCCATGCCACCGGCAAATTCCAAAGCGGCTGCCCACCGTTCGTCGTCGTCTTCCTCGTCTCTCAGGTGATCGCCACCGACGCCACCGTCGAAGATCGTGTCAAGCACCTCTAGGTATCGCTTGGCATTCTGGTCTTGTGTGACAGCTCCGGATCTTTGCAGCGTTTTTGCACGGCGATAGTACCCTACCGCGTTGGTGGCGTCGCCACGTGACAGTGCACAGAAAGCTGAATTGAGGCAGCCTGAGAAATGATTGAGATCGGCGGCGCGATTGTACATCTGCTCAGCCGTTGCAAGACGCTGCTGCTTGGCAGCCTCGTCTTCCTCTTCCTTCTTATTCGTGCCGGTGCCAAAACCAGCCAAGCCTTCCTCGTAAAGGTAGCCAAGGTTGTTCCACGCCGCCGCACACGGCTCGGTGTCATTGCCACTGCCGTCACTCGAGCCCCACGTCGCCGACCGCGTCGCCTGCTCGAAATGAAATCGAGCCTGCCTCTCAATGTTTGCCTTGGCGTCGGCGACACTCAAGTTGCCACCACCAGAGTGGTGCTGTTCTGCCTCCTCCGGCGAGAGCAAGCTCTCAAGCGAGCGAGCTTGTGCAAGCAGCGAGACGCCAAGTGCGTTGTGGCATCGCCGTGCACCACCTACAGCGCCTAGATTGATGCCCTTCTGATACCAAGCGCGCGCCTCCTCTGGTTTCCCGAGCGACTCCAGCACCCGCCCAACATCTGCGCAAGCTGTCTGGGCACCGCCATTAAAGGCGCGCAGATACCAGCTCAGGCTTTCGTCGAGGCGGTTTTCGAGTTCAAGCATCTTGGCAACTTCCTCAACGTCCGGTTCTTGATGTGGAGGCGGTGGCGTCTGCGGATGTGGCTGCGGCTGCTGCTGCTGCTGCTTGGCACGTGGCGAGTTACCGCGTGGCGAGTTACCGCGTGGCGACATTCCAGCTCTCGCCTTTGGCGGCTTGCCACCGCCCCCTGGACCACCCTGCAGGTCACGTCGCGCCTGCTTCACGAGATCTGTTGCGCTCATCATGGGACGTCGCCCGAACCGTTCGCCACCTGCTGCCGCTGCTGCGTCGGAATCAGAAGATTGTGGTGGGTGGCCAATAGAAGAAGTCGTTGGCGAGTTTCTTCTTTCGTCCGATCTCCTTTTTGTTTCATCCTCCTCCTCCTCCTCGCTGCTGCTGTCCTCCATCGTCGCGCGTGTGGGATTCAGCGCACTCGGCTGCTGCTGATTCTGCTGCTGCTGTTGCTGCTGTTGTTGCTGCTGCTGAGATGTTGGCGAAGTTCGCTTAGTCGGCCTGTTGGAACGAAGCATCTCCTCAAGGTCGTCATCATCCAGCTCATTGACTTCCATGGCACTGCCAGGGCTTACGTCATTTTTGCCTAAGTTCATGCGACGTCGTGCAGGCGGATCCATCACGTCATCCTCCGTCCCGCTCGACGTGTTCCCGTCCGACGGACGACGACGAAGTCCTCCTTTCTTCTTAGGTTTCTCCGTTGATGTTCCCGGCGTCGACGAGGCAGACGAAGTTCTCGGCGACGGCGACGGCATCGTCTTCCCACGCCTAAGTTGCGGCGACAGCGACGGCGAGCGCGTGGCGCGGTTCATGAGCACGCCAACTTCCTCGAGGCGTCTCAGGCATGCTTCAAGGTGATTGACGGCGCCGTCGAGTTCTTTCAGCAGCTTTGCACCCTTGTATCCTTTCGCGTCAGCCTGCTGAGCGGTGTTTTCGGCACTCGTGATGAATCGCGTGAGGTCTTTGAAGTGAGGCATGAGGTCGACGTCGCTATTTTGTTCTTGAGCGCGTCTCTTCGCGACGGCGTCAAGTTTATTCGTGAGCAAGTTTGCGACTTGAGTGGCCCGAGCGTTCAGCGCGTCGGCACTTGGTTTGTCCGCGGGTGTTTTCACACCCTTCGTGGTTGCGAGTTGGCAGACGAGCGTTGCGACGGATACGTTGATTTGGTTGAGTGTCGGTTCGTCGTGTACGTCGTCAGGGTGCGAAGCGGCGTCGTCAGGTGGAGTCAGTCCCACGGACTTCATGAGGTTGTCGTCGTATTTCATGCCGTGTCTTCCTTCCTTGATGTACTCTGACCCGAGCTCGAGTGTTCGCGTGCACCTTTCAATTTTTGCGAGTAGTTTTTGGCCCTTGACCTGTGCCGCTTCGTGGCTTCTGATTTTGTCTTGCACACGCTTGAGTATGGCAGTGAGTTCGAGTAGGTGTCCGTTGGTATCATTCGGCATGAGCCTTGACGTTTCTGCGAACTGTTCGATTTCAAGCAAGCCTTCTTTGATAGTTGTTGCGGCATTTTGGATACGCGAGAGAAGAACGGCAGAAGAAGAAGAAGGTGAAGAAGACTCCTCGGAAGGTTGGCTTGGAAAGTTCAGAAGTTCAGCGGATAACGCCGCGATATCAGTCACGACGGTACGCAACGCAGCCGCTGGTAACACAGAGACATTGGAAGTTGACGGACGGTACACACGACCAGACGAGGAGATCCCCCCCTTAAGGCCAAGGCCACCACCGCGAGACGACGCGTTTCCCATAAGAATGTAAAGTCACTTGTAAGCTAAGCTGAATTGGGCAAGTCAAGTCTAGTCAAGACGGATCCACACAAGACGAGTAAGACGAGTAAGACGGACGGACGGACACAAGTGCCACGGTATCACGAGCTGTAGTGTGTCTCGAATGGAACGTCGCTCAGCTCGCTCGCTTAGCACGCCCAGTACTGATATACTTAAGCCAACAAGACTCGCACGGATGCTTAAGCCGCTCTCGCCCACCAGACGAGTAAGACGAGTAAGACGGACACAAGTGACACAAGTGTTCAAGCAAGTGTTCAAGCAAGTGTGAATATGCAAAGTTGGCCTTTAAAAACGTATTATGGCTTCTGGCTTGACTTGACTTGACTTCAGGCCGACTTCAGGGGGAAGTTCTCTCGGTTTGAAAATAAATGGACAAAATAAAATATAAATGGAGGTCGGCGAACATTGGCCGGACGCTGGACTAACCTCAGGGCTCAGGGGAGGGTTCGTTCAAACAACACAGATCACATCGGGCCCCTCCCCTCCTCCTCTCCTCCCGGGCCCCGGGCCCCGGCCGCGGGGGGATCCCCTCTGGAGTATAGTTGCCCCGTTACCTAGTCATACGATTTTCGGGGTGGTCATGACGCGTCATGACCGGGTCATCATGACCGTCATGCCCGTGACCCGGTCATGACCCCCTTCTCAGGCCCATCTAGGGTTAGGACTAACCCCGAATCCAAACCCCGAATCCACCGCCGACCATTTTCATGGTGTTAAGGTGATTTCTGCACATCCCCCGTTGTTTGGTCCCGTTATATGAACATTTAGGGTTACGGCTAGGGTTATGCTAGGGTTACGCTAGGGTTAAGAATTAGGGTTAGGGTTACAGGGTAGGGTTACGGAAAATGTGGATAACCGAGCCGTTCCAGAAGGTTTTGACATGATATATTTTGTATACGACACGTCCTAATTATGCTTAAGATGATGCCATGTCAAACTTTAACAGATCTGAAAATTATTTTTTTTCGGTACATGTTTCGCGTCTGAAAAAGAAAGCACGCTCCTAGCTTGTGTGAACTTTTACTTTGACCATAAATATTTTGGAATTTCACACCAACTTTTTTGTACGGCGAGGTGGGGGTGTGCGCGTTGTCGCAGCGCGTGCGCGAGGTCTTCGGCACGTCGTGCACGCCGACGCTTACCTCAAAATCACGTCTGGGTGGTCGGGAACACGTCACGAAGATAACCCCGAATCGACCATTTTCGACCTTTTTTTGGTAGATCCAAACCCCTACTTCCTTTCTTAGACCAAACGTGTGGTTGTCGGACCTGGTAATCGAGAAATACGACTTGATGTGCCACTATCTTTGAGATTTCCGAGCATCCCCCACCCTTTCTGCCGTATTACACCGATCTGCCGTTGTGTTTGGTCCATGTCCCCCCTTGTAAGTGTATTTCACAAGGCGGGAAGAAAAGTTTGAAAGGGGCGTACAGGTCGAGACTGTAGACGCTCCTTGACTCTCCCAGCCCTCACCCTTGGCTTTTCCGCTCCAGGAAGTTTGACCCCTAAACCCGCCTTGCGTTTGTTTGCTTCGACCAGGGAGGAGGTACGACTGATGAGCTCGCCATGCCGGCGCCATGGCGTCGTCGCCGGTGATGGTGGCGCGCGTAGTGGCGCAGTCTGAGGTATCTGGCTGAGTGAGTGGGTATCTGGGTGACCAGTGGGCTGTGAGTGTACCTCGTGTAAGTTCATGTAACAACATTGTTTAACATCAAACACACAAGGAGGGGGAAGGTAGGCACGACCTTAAGGATGAGTGGGGTGACCTTAAGGCGAAGAGGTAGTTGACGATGTAACAAGATGAACTTACATCTCGTACACCAACACCCAGCCAGCCCACCAGCCCACCAGTTCACAAGCTAAACACTCAGCCTAAGCCCCTGCCAGTGGCGACGACGCCATGAGGGCGCCGGCATGACCTTAACGAGGGAGAGCGGGTCGACTTCAAGGTTGTTTAGGACAAGATGATGTTGTCGATGTTACAAGTAGTTCTTACAAGAGTCACACCCACACCCCACCAGCCCACCAGCCCACCAGCACAACCGCCAAACACCTCAAACTGCGCCACTACGCGCGCCACCATCACCGGCGACGACGCCATGGCGCCGACATGGTGTGCGAAACAAAAACCTGACCGGGGCGTTGGTCGACAAATCAGGTCCATGTTCGGGATTAGGGTATTGGTTAGGGTGTAAGGGTTTTCTGGTGGGGGAGGGCAAATTTCCTTAAAACCCTAAGTCACGGCGCGGGTCACAGGAAATCGGGGGGTGGTCATGACGCGTCATGACTTACCCCCGTTACCAGGTCACCGGTGACCCGGGTCATGACCCGTGGCAACTATACTCTGGAGTCGTTGGTCTCTTCCTTCCTTCCTTGGAGCCTGGAGTTGGCGGGCCCGGCCCTCTGCCCCTCTTGTGCTTGAGTAGTCTGCTGTTACCAACTAGTTAACCTTAGTTACTTTGTCTGATTTGATGGCGCCGGGCGCGAATTTTCAAGCTCAAGCTCAACGCGTTGCTGCAAGACCTCCTTGATCAATGGAGATTGATGGCGTGCGCATTCACGCGCAACCAAGGGGACAGCTCCGCATTTGAATTCGTTCGCGGGCGGGCGGCCGCGATGGAGAGGTATTCGTTGAATTCGCGTGAATCCGGTACGATATTAACCCCACTGCAAGTGGACGTAATCGACAACGATAAAGAGAAGAACGGAATCAAGGTCCTCAAGCACTACTTCCACCTGTGGGGAGCACCTACGCTGCCGAACACCATGTACCCATCACCGAACTCACTGTTCCTCAAGCGCGAAACAGATTTAAACTTCACACGGATCCCATTCTGCGTATCATACATCCACTTAGAGCAACACTCAAAGTTCCAGCAGCGCAGTAACCGCGGCGTTTTCGTTGGCTACAGCAAAGACGTCCCTGGCTCATACACTCAGGCGACGAAGGGAAAGGCGCCGCTCGCGGACGAGATCGACAGGCAGGTGAGGAACCTCAAGCGCTCCAAGCAGCGCGCGACCGTGACCAAGAAGATCGAGACTTTCGCTGATTTGGACGAGTGGGCAGCTGTGCACGCGATGTACAGTGATGCCAAGCGCCGGGGCGGAGAGCATGAACTTCGCGACAGCGGCAATGCGGAACGCTGTTGGGCCCCTCGGTGCTGTCGTGGCGTTTCTCGCCGGTGAGACAAGGCGGTATGACGAGCACTATGCAGCAGCTATGGCGTGGTCAGCATGAAGAAAGTGCCCCAAACCGCCCGAGAGGTACGCATGTAGTGCCCCGGTTCCCCACAAGCCTTATTTTTCTGTCGACAAGGTCTATTCTTGGGGTCTCCTAAACCCCTAGTTCCTAACCCTAACGGTAGGTCCTAACGGTGGGCCCCGGCCAGACCCCCAAACTCCCCCCTTGATTTCGCCGTTCCGCAAAAAATCTGCCCTCCGACCAAACGGCCCGTTTTGGATTTCGGAATCCGGATATTTTGATTTGGGCAAATGACATGTTTTGGTGTCGACGATGTCGTCGCTCTCTCACTCTCACTCTTTTTTTGTTATTTCGTGTATGTATTATGCCAGTGAGTGAGTGCAGTCAGTGTATGCCAGGCAGTCAGTAGTGCCAGGTGCCAGGGAGTCTCGTTAGTCTCGTTGCTTGTCGTCGTTCAAATGTGATAGTCTGGACATTGACGGGAGTGGTTCGTTTCTGATGTGCTTGTGCTTTGCTGAAGTGGTGGTGGGTGCTTTCAGGCATTGACTTGAGTGGTCTTTGGTTTCGTGTTGAATTCTTGTTGTGTATCGAAGACTGAAGAGGCTTGCCTATCACTGCTTGCCTTATCACTGAGGAGTACTCGTGACGACTCGTGACTCGTCACTCTACAACACTCGCCATTTGTCGACGCCGTCGTCGTAGTACTCGCGACTCGCGTGCTGCTGATTGTTGCGACACAACGTCTTCGTCAATTCGTCATCCTCGTAAACAATAACAACGTCGCCATGCTCACCATCGGACTCGTTGCTGTGATACTCGTCGGATCAGCCGGTCCTGCCATTGCTCAAAAGTCATGCACGTCAAACCCGGAGTTCATGTTCAAACGCACGTTTGATGGGCAGTGCAACCATCTCGAGGAGGGAAAGTGGCTGGAGGGTGCTGCCCACACGCCTCTTGATCGCTTCTTCTCGAACAAAGCAGCGACACCCTTCAAGATTTATGATGATAGTGATGGTATGATCATGGATGGACCTCATCCGCGTACTGTGAGCAATGAAGTCGCTAGCCACCCTGACGGAGAAGTACCATCTGACAAATTCACCAACCTCGTGTGGCAATGGGGCCAGTTCATCGATCATGATATTGGACTCACGGAGGGAGTGCCAAATTCTCCTGAAGATCAAATGACCATGACATTTGACGCAGAGTATTGCGGCAAGTATCCTGAAGACGTACTCGCGTGTGATGGTGAAACTCCACGTGGTTCAACTATCCCAGCCACCCGATCAATTTACGAAAGCCATAACGGAGAACGTCAGCAAATCAACGAGATCACTTCTACGATCGACTGCAGCATGGTCTACGGCAGTTCTGAGGAGGTGGCGGCGGAACTTCGTGAAGATGGTTCGGAATCGCACTTCATGAAGATGGAGAAAATGGAGGGCGACAACATCTTCACGGGATTCTACCTTCCATGGATTAATGTGGGAGACGCGAGGAAGCGCCGCCTCCAACTCCGACGACGACAGCTCAGGACAACAAGCAACGATGCCCTTTGCGAAGTCGACTGCACGGAAGGTTCCACGAATGCCATGTTCCACCCGCAGTGCCAGCGTAACGTCCAGGCTTACGCTGCAACTCCTGCTGTGTGCCGCACTTCACCGAATCTTCGATCAATCGCTAACGCAGGCGGCGAATCTCCACCACCACCTCCCGATCATGTCAGTTTCATGGCAGGCGACATTCGTGTGAATGAACAGCCGGGTCTCACCTCCATGCACACAATGCTCGTACGAGAACACAACCAAATCGTCTTTAAGATGATTGAGGAGCACGGCCAACCTGCCAATTCAGATGAGTCTGAACAGCTCTTTCAGGCGGCAAGGGAGAGCGTGTGTTACATGGTTCAGTCAGTG
This sequence comes from Pycnococcus provasolii, assembly GCA_938743325.2. NCBI lineage: Eukaryota > Viridiplantae > Chlorophyta > Pseudoscourfieldiophyceae > Pseudoscourfieldiales > Pycnococcaceae > Pycnococcus > Pycnococcus provasolii. The sequence goes on along the minus strand of OW568874.1, from coordinate 414,790 downwards.
ACGTACGAAGGCCCGCACAGCTGGCTTGGCACTCTCATGGGCGAGTCGAAGTACAAGAAGCTCGTCAAGTACGAAGGCTATAAGCCGGGTGGTGTGGACTCAAACATCTTCGCCGCGGGAAACAGCGCAAAAGCTAACACTCCTCTTCCGCGGGGAATGAAGAATAAGAAGCTCGGCCTCTCTCTTCTCAACAGCTTTGCTCATGGTGCGTACCGCTTTGGACACTCCATGGTGCCGTCTATGCTGCCATTGAAGAACTTAAAGAATTCCGCCGATCCGGATCCTCTTCCACTCGAGCATGCATTCTTCCGTCCTACTACCACGACAATTCAATATGGCATTGAGCAGATTTTGTTGGGCTTTGCCAACTCGAACGCGAATGCGGTGGACATGGTGATGACGAAGAGTCTGCGCTCGTTTCTCTTCAGCGGGCTGGGGCCGTCGCCATCTCTAAACAATCCACGAGGACTCGATCTCACGGCGCTGAATCTCTTCCGTAATCGAGACCACAATCTGGAGGGATTGAGCCAGCTTGCGAAATACATTGGTGTCGAACAGAACGAGTGTATTGCGGATAAGAAAACAATGGAGATCTTCAAGGAGATGTACTGCAAATCGGATGATGATAAGTCTATGGAAGCGTGCTACGGGAAAAATGTGGACCTGTTCATAGCGGTCATGGCGCAGACCAAGCCGGACGGTGTTCGCGTGCCATCGGTGCTCGCGAGGTATCTCGAGACGCAGTTCAACGCACTTCGTTCGGTCGATCGCTTTTATCATCGAGCTGACGCGCACCATGCGCGGATGCTCCGTGAGGGACTTGGGCTCGAACAAGACGATCTGAGCGGATGCAGTGATTGTGCCCAGGCTCGTAAGTACGCGCCGCAAGTACAGGGTGCCCTCACCGGAAAAGGCCTCAAGTTGTCATCGGTGTTTGATGATGCCCATGATGCGGTGAAGAAAGCATGTTTGGAAGCACGTTTGATGACTACTGGTGACGAGGGTCCCAAATTCAGCACGTTCTTGCTTGGAGACACGTCGAATTTGCGCAGCGTACCAGTAGATCGTGTATGCGCCCCACCTCCATCTTTCACTCAACGTCAACAAGTGGGTTACGCCACGTCGTTCTGCGGGGCGCTTTGCAAATCTACTTCTGAATGCGCAGGATACACGGCGAAGATGCGTGAGAAACCGCAGTCACCCTACACAGGAATCCAGATGTTGGGCATGAGTTGCAAGCTCTTCAACAGCGAGCAGGTGGCATCTGGATACAACGCTGCAACCGCAGTCTCGGGGGAGATTCGTAGCTGGTGGGAGCATGATCAAGATGAACGTGAAACGCATGCATTTTCAGGCGCTGTGGGAGGACGACTCCTACGACACGTCGCCGCATTCGGGAAGTATCCACTCATGGCTTTGAACCACGAAGGCGAGTCAAGTATGGTGTACGACAACTACGGCTATCTCGAGGGCGACCGCGGAAGCGTCCAGCCGTCAAACTTGGGGGATGTGATTTGTCGTAATGTGCTATCGGCTGGTGCGAATGTGTGCCGCATTCCTAAAAATGTGTTCGATAGCACGAGCCGCATGGTGGAAATGCGCCGGCCGCTAATTACTTAAGGTTAGTTGTGTCACGCAAGCAAGTTGTTGGAGTGGAAATGAGTGGATGGGACGGGACAACAACCTGGCTGGCTGGGGGTCAGCACGGGTTCCTTTGACTTGGGTGTTGGAGTGGGTGAAGGTTTATTTGGGACGGTGTATGGTTTATGTATACTACTAGCAACAGTATAAATGAATTAACAAAGTTTTGAGTTTTTCTTGTTAGATTATTGTATCGCATCGGTGTGAAAGGTGGTCAAGAAGATGTCGTCCATCCAGGTCTTAGTTGGTAAATTTACCGGTTCATCTCCCCCCCCCCCCCCACTCTCTATGAATCCACCCAGACAATCCACCCCTCCCCAACAGCCCGCCCGGACCGCCCCGTACCAAGTACAAAACAAAAGCAAAGCACGCACGCCGCGCTGCGCTGGCCGTACCGTACGCACTGCACAGCACAGCACGACCGCACGACCCCGGGACCACTGGAGTAGCACCAACCATGGCGCGACTATGCGTCCCTATGCGTGCGTGCGAGACAGCCTCCACCGTCTCGCACGTGCCCCGCCACGAGTTCTGTCGGTGCTTCCGCAAAACCCGCTGGAGTGAGTTAACAACAATCTTTACTCATTTCAAGACAGCATCTTCAAGCGGTGGCGCTTATCCCACTCAACAAACTGCAGCATATGACGGCAACGACGCGAAGTCAGTATCGCACCACCACGGCGGCGAACACGTCTCGCCGCGTGCTCTCGCCCGCGTCCCAGGCGGTGGCGCGATGTGCCGTGCGATTCGCGCCGTCGACGTCCGTGATTAACGTCACGCGCGCCGTGCGAGCGGGTGTGCGCAAGGTGATGAAGTCGTCGTCGAAGATACGAAGGAAACTGAGCACCAACAAGGTGGCTCCAGCAAGCAAGGCACGCACGCCTGCGACGTCACAGCACCGAGCCGCGAACACGCCGACGCCCGAGCTGAAAGCGGCCGTGGAGACGCTCGCCAGGCACTGGCGTGCGGCGGCGCAGGCTAAGGAGAACACGTGCGTTCATGGTGGCGAGGCTCCATCCAAGCCTGACGACACGTTCCAGCACCACTTCAAGCCGCGCCGCGTCGTCGCAGGAAGCGCAGACGCATCTCAGCGAGCCAACTCGTCGTCGCCTCGCCGTCCGCGCGAGGCGTGGTCGTCGACGTGGCCTTAAGAGCGCGAGCTATGAAAAAGATGACGGGTGGTTAGCGGAGGATTGCGAGATACGAGACGTAAAACGTGAAGGAGAGTATCACAAAGGCGATCGCAAACTGCTGCAGCTGACACGCGTCCATGGGCACGCCAGAGCGAGGAAGTGGGGAGAATCCGGAGGGGGAGGGAGATGGGGGCGGGGACACCTGGGGCTTGCCAGCCTGCCACGCGCGAGGGACTCGGCAAGCGGCAAGGCACGGCGCACACACACTTCGCAGGCACAACGACGACACATGTGTAAAAAAAAGCCTGTCTCTCTTCGTCAAAGTTACAGTTCAAGCTCGAAGTACGGGTGGCGCAGCGCCTGCGCAGCGCTCAAGCGCGCACGAGGCTCGTACACGAGCATGCGCTTCAGCAAGTCGACGCCCTCCGCGGGAAGCGTCGTCGCAACCGCCAAATCCGTCGCATCCCACCGCGGGAAGTGATCGCGGTACTCGGGAAGGCGGGACACCTCAGGCCAGCTCTCCTCGTGAGGTGTGCCGAGCTTCTGGAAGATTTTCAAAAGCTGGTCAATCTCGCTGTCGCCCGGAAAGAGTGGCCGCTGGTTCGCCATCTCGCTGAAAATGCACCCGATGCTCCACACGTCGACGGGTGTGCTGTAGTGCCTGGAACCGAGCAAAATTTCAGGCGCGCGGTACCAAAGTGTAACCACCTCGTGTGTGTACGTTCGTATGGGAATGCCGAACGCTCGCGCAAGGCCAAAGTCGGCGAGCTTCAGAGCACCTTTCTTCTGGTCAATCAGCAGGTTCTGGGGTTTCAAGTCACGGTGAAGGACACGGTGGCTATGGCTGTTTGGTTGAAAAGGGGTGTGGTGTTAGCCGTGCGTGATAAAAGTTGTACGTTCCAATAGGAGAAGACGCTGAAAAAACGAACCAGTATGCGATACCGTGCAGGAGCTGCTCGAGGAACTTCTGCACCCTCTTCGGCTTCTTCAGCTCTGACGGGTTGTCGTCCATGTATCGCTTCAGGTCGAGGTCGAGGTACTCGAAGACGAGGTACAGGCAACTGTCGTTGTGCACGACATCCTCGAGCTGCACGATGTTCGGGTGCTGCAGCTCCTTAAGCAGGGATATTTCGCGGATCGCCGTGCTCGGCACACCCTCGTCCTCGTGCTCGAGTCGGATCTTCTTCAGGGCGATGAGAGCGTTCGTCTGCTTATTCCTAGCCTTATACACCTGTTGTGTATTGGTTGTTGTTCGTGCATGCGCAGGGTTTTTGTCAGTGCGTGCGTGCGTGCGTGCGTGCGTGCGCGCAATATATGAAGAAGCGTAGGGTCAGAAAGGAAGCATTGAGAAGCACGTACCACACCATATGTACCCTCTCCAATCTTGTCGACTTTCTCAAAGTTCTCCATATATATGTTACGTTTACGAAATGCTGCTTCTGCTGCTGGAGTCACTCACTCACTCACTCACTACAGTGCGCCACCACCTCCGACAAATATAAAAAGCACCCTACTACACACAGGGTTCCGTAAGTACAGGTACCTGTACTCTATATATATACCAAGATTAACCCTTGGTGAAAAACAAGCCACCCGTGCCTCAAGACCAGGTAGGGTACCCTACGATAGCACAACACAGTGAAGCGCACCCTAACGAAATGACCGAAGTGCACCCTACGACGCAGCCAAGTGACAAGTCCCTAGCCGCACCCTAACCAAAGAAGTGAAAAAGCCAAAGTGATGACAAACGGATGACCCTAAACTCAACACAAGATTCCACAGCCGTGGAATGCCACTACAAGCACAGGTTGAGTCTGTAAGCCACAAGCACAGATTTTGTCAGCCACTACAAGCACACGCAAGAATCACACTGTGCGTGATTGCTTGAATGAAAAGTGATTTGGATTGATGGGCGGGGCCGGAGAATGGGGGGGAGGCGAATGGCGGAAAGACGAAATAGGCAAATACCAAATTGGGAGAGGGGATCCCGGTTCATCAAGTGGGAGGGCGTCCAGGTCACCCCCCTTCAGAGGGGTATTGCAAAGCAGGCTTCAGTGTTTTTTTCAGAAAGAAAGCGCGAAACTGTCCTTGCCTCAAAAAGACAAGTTCCTTTCGGGGATCCTCCATAGCACGCTTTGAGCCAAACTGGTTCTTGCTTGGTGTGCCTGAGGAGTTTCCTTTGGGGATCCCGCTCGAGGGGGTGGTGTTGAGATAACTAACAAGATGATGAAGCAATTTGTAATCATGTGCTGACAGGCATGCTGACTACCTACAATACATTGGCTGGAGTTTGGCGTGCGCAGATTGCGGAACGACGAGTCGACGACGCTCATGTGCATACAAGGAAAATCCAACGCGAACGGGATTTCGCGATCTCTGTGATATGCTACGTCGTGAATATCTTGCTGAAGAGGAAAAAGCAGTGCGTGATGGCAAGACGACAACGGATAGGAAAGGCACGGGCAGTTCACAAGTACAGGCTCTCAAAGCTACACTTCAACAGATGAATGTCGATGCGTCAAACAAGCAAGTGAAAGCTATGCTAGGCCCTTCTACTATAAAAAAAATGTTTTTTGAACATGATTACATAGGGTTGGCTGGTGTAGTAGTAGTAGTAAGTAGTAACAGATTAGGCAGCCTCCATCGCCTTTTCGAGGCACTCGAATATCCAGTGGCGGCCATTCTTCGCCTGCTGCATCGACCAGCCAGGAACAATCTCGCTAAACTTGGACTCGCCGCCGTTGCACATGATATTCGCGCGCTCGCGAAGCAGCTCGTACCGACGCTCGACGATCGTGTGGAGCGTGTGATTCGGCATCATGTGCGTTGGATTGCCCGTTGGCGCTACTCCACCCAGCGAAGTGACATTCTCCACCATGCGATCCCACTCCTCTTGACGGCGCGTCGTAAGAAGCGTGTGAAGGCGCGCCTCACGCTGCTCTTCACCAAGCGCGAAGGAAGAAAGGGCCGGCGCGCGCCGATCGTGACTCATTGCCACCTGCTTCGCCGGAGGAGGTGGTGGAAGTCGATGTGCCTGGCGTTGCTGTGGTGCTGGTGGTGCTGGTGGTGGAGGGCCCACAGCAGATAAATTGACGCCAAGGGCACGGCTTCGCTTCGCCGCTGGCGCCGAAACTTGGTTCTCCTTGCCACCTGCACCTGCACCTGCACCTGCACCTGCACTAGCCCCGCCGCCGCCGCCGCCGCCGCCGCCGCCGCCGCCGCCGCCGCCGCCGCTGACACGAACTGTGAATCGGAAGCTGTTGTCTCGAGATTGTAGGCGCTGAACCACGTCGTTGCGTGGATCGTAACCAATTGACGTAGTGGTCACTGCCCAACCATCGCCACCTGGCATGTTGCGCCTCGAGACGTGCTCGACGAGTGCGCCGACGAGAAGTAGCTTTCGGATCATCACATCCACCTGCTTGCGGTCCATCGACTTGCCGCACCCAAACAATGCGTTCCCGTCGTCGCCCTTCTGCCGAACCTCCTTGGTGTTGCCGCCCTTGAACACTGTCGTGAAATGGCTCACGCTCCAGTCCGTCGTGTTATTGTACGGGCGCGCAGAGCTGCGCACCAGCTCCACGGCCATGCGCGCGTAGTCCGTGACGTCCACGTCTACGCCCGTGTCGCCTCGACGGCAAACGTCGCAGCGACCTCGGCAAAGCTGACTTGCGTCGAACGACTCGCCGAGATGACGTATGAGCGCCTCAATGCGGCACGTGAACTCGTCGTCAGCGTAGCGGGCCATGTGACGCAGCGCGTCGCGGTGCTGCTCCATCACCTGCCGTGCCGCGGGAGTCATGGAGGACATCGGCGCGCCGTCGGGAGTCTTGGAAATCAGCAGCTCGCCGACGCGCACGTCGCCCCACGAGTACAGGAGCACGCACTCAGCCTCCTTGCCATCGCGCCCGGCACGGCCGCTCTCCTGGTGGTACGCCTCGATCGACTTCGCGAGGCTGTGGTGAATGACGAAGCGAACATCCGGCTTGTTGATTCCCATGCCAAAGGCAACAGTCGCCACGACGACGGTGATCTCGTCGCAGCTCCAGCGGCGCTGCACATCCTCGCGCTCGTCAGGATTCATGCCCGCGTGGTAGTGCGCCGCGCGGATGCGCCTTCCTGATTTGTCGCACCACGTGCCGATGAGAGCGGCGATGCGTTCGCACTCAGCCTTGGACATGCAGTACACCAGGCCAGACTGCACGCGCCCCCTGTTGGGTCCTGAGGCGTACACGTAGCGCCCGGTGATGAGCTCCTTCAGAAGCGACTCAACGTCCTTCTTCTTGCCCTTCTTGATCACCTCGTAGCGCAGATTAGGACGGTGGAAGCTCGTCTTGAAGAAGGCGCAAGCATCGAGTGCGCCCAGGCTTGGCGGCAGGCTTCGCCGCTGCGGGTCGCATGCCACGCCTCCATTGCACCGCCCCAGACGGAGTGCCAGCACGATGTCAGCCTGTACGCGAGGCGTCGCCGTGGCGGTGAAGGCGAGCATCGGCACGCCGGGGAAGCGCTGCCGCACGAGCGGGCCTAGCGCGACGTAGTCAGGTCGGAAGTCGTGGCCCCACTGAGACACGCAGTGCGCCTCGTCGATGACGATGCGCTTGAGCCGCCCCTCGGCATGCACGTGCTCGAGAATGCTGCACGCGAAGTTGGAGTGTGCGAGCTTTTCGGGTGTCACGTAAAGCAGGCGTGGGCACTCTGCGCTACCCGCGCGAAGTGCGGTTGCAAGCCTCCGGCCGTGCTCCATGTCTTGATTTCCGCCGCCGTACGACCGCCCGAAAGTCTCGCAGGGAATGCCAAGCATCTTGATCTGCGACACCTGGTCCTGGATGAGCGAGATGAGAGGCGACACGACAACTGTAAGATCTCCGGTGTTGTCGCACACGGCGGGCAGTTGGTAGCAGAGGCTCTTTCCCCCGCCGGTGGGTAGAAGCACGAGCGCGTCGTGGCCAGCCAGCGCGCAATTAATGGCGCCGCGCTGGCCTGGTCGAAACGAGCGATTGCCAAACACCTCGAGATTCCGTCGCATGATCGTGTCATCCCACTCGAAGCCCGCGCGGTCCCACGAGGCGCTCGTCTCTTTCAGTGGAGGAGGTGCGAACGACGAGCGACCGCCACCTTGCTGGTGCTGGTATGACGTTTGCGCTTGAGGAGGAGGTGGCTGAGCGTACTGCTGGTGCTGGTATGAAGAATGTGGTGGTACTTGAGGAGGAGGTGGCTGAGCGTAGGGCTGGTGGAAGGTGGTGGGCGGCTGCATGGTCGTGGTCGTTGGTGGTGGCTGTTGCATGTGGTGCTGTTGCTGTGAAAATTCACTTTGCTTGTACTGCTGCATTTGAGGAGGAGCATAAGGCTGCGGCTGAGCGTAGGGCTGGTGGAAGGTGGTGGGCGGCTGCATGGTCGTGGTCGTTGGTGGTGGCTGTTGCATGTGGTGCTGTTGCTGTGAAAATTCACTTTGCTTGTACTGCTGCATTTGAGGAGGAGCATAAGGCTGCGGCTGAACGTAGGGTTGGGGTTGCTGCATGTGCTGGGTGTACGCGCCTGTGCCGCTCGTCGTCCCCGCCGGCTGCGTTCGCGGAAACGTCGACTGTGGCTGGTGCTTGCTGCCTTCACCACCTGCACCAGCACCATCAGCACCGCCGCCGCCGCCGCCGCCGCCGCCGCCTGGCGCTTGCCACTTCGACGGTAGAGCCGACCCGTTGAGCATGGCACCGGCATGGTTCGTCGTGTGTTGGTTCGCCACCTTTGCGATCGTCTTCTGCTTGACGACAGGTTTCATCGCGTCGTCTGGCGGCACCACGGCGTTTTTGGTTCGACGTAGCACGTCATATGCTTTCTTGGCGTTTGCGGCGTTCGCGGCTGTGTCAGCGTGTTGGAATGCCTTGGCCACGAGCGCGCTGGCCTGTTCCCTTGAGCACGGCGCACCACCAGCGAAGCCGCCGCCCGTGGACGCACCACCACCACCACCACCACCACACTCAACACCACCACCGCTCACGTGCCGTGAGCGCGCCAGACCGTACGTGAAGCCCGCGTACGACATACTCAACGACTACTCAACGACTACTCACGGTAAAGGTACTGAGAGCAGGTAAACTGTATTAAAAAATACGAATGGGCACCTCTGTCACCGCGATGTTCGAATGAGGGGGAGGGGAGGGGAGGGGGAAAGCAGACGGCGCGCGCGCAAAGGCAAAGCAGGCGGGCCGGCCCCCGCGAAACTGGGTCCCGTTTTCACGAGGGCCCGGGATGCACACTTGGACAGAGTCCCTTGGACCTGCTTGATGGTCCTCAAGCTCGCGAGAAGAGAAGATTTTTGATACAATACAATGGCAGAGCTGCGCAAACTCATTTGGATCTTCTTGGACGTGAACGACATCCAGCTGCGGACCCGACACATCCGCGATCGCGACACTTGCGTCCTTGTGTGTTCTCCCCGATGAGAACACACGACGCATCGTCGAGGCGGGCGGGGTGGCCGCCATACTGTCGGCGGTGCGTGCTCAACCGTTCGCGGGCGTGCACGATTTTCCGTCGTTTGTTGACGCGTTGCAAGACGCGAGCACTGAAGGACGCGGGCGCTGAAGGACTTGCGCGCTGACATCGTCGAGCAGCTCGGCAGCGCGGCCTACACGCTGGGAGACCTGAAGGACCAGCTGTGGATATGGGCTGGCTACACGTGCACGCGCGCAACAATGGGAACAAGCGCGTGCGATGCGCCGCTGTTCCTGAAGCGCCCGTTGACTGTTCCATGGCAAAGCAAGCGCGTTATACGCAGAACCCCGAGCTGAACGACGTGGAAGAGCGCGAGAGAATAACTCGGTACTTCGCGCCTGAGGAGGACGCACTGACTACTTGGAACTACGCGAACCTCATCGTGCTCCTGCAAGTCTTCTTCTTCTGCTGCAGAATTGTGCCGGTCGACGCCGGGCAGAATGACAGTCAGTCTAGACGGGCACAACGACACAAGAAAACGCTACGTGTGGACGCTGTCAAAGCTGAAACCGAAGCTCAGCCACACTTCTCTAGCTCCATACACTCGGTCGAGTGCCGGTATGGACAGGCATTCCTTGAATAGGGAATTCGTGCTTTGGTGCGCGTTGGACCTCATGCCGTTCAATATTTTTGCTGGGACAGGGTTCAAGCGCTTCATGTCTCGAATGGAGCCTCAGTTTTCTTGACCAAAACTGAAAGCACAAAGTCCGAAACGGTTTCAGTCAGCATTAGGGTCAGGCCCGTTAGGGTTAGGGTTACCCGGCCAAGTCCGCGGCCCCTTCCCTGGACCTTGGAGGGGATCCCGGTAGAAAAAGGTCCAAAGAAACCCTGTTCCCGCGCACCCCAATCATTTTCCAATTGTGTGGATCGCACAATTCCCAACCCGTGATGGCGTCCTCCCGTGGCATGAGCGTGGGCACGCGTGTGCTCGTAGACTCCTTGTACCTAGCTTCCGTGCGGTACGTCGGACCTGTCACAAACCACACAGGGATTTACCTCGGTGTCGAGTACGACGACCCCTCGCGTGGTCGTCACAACGGCACCGTCGATGGTACCACGTACTTCACATGCGTCACTCACCCCTCTGCGGTCAACGCGGCGTCGCTCGTGCGACCGAAGAAAGTTATACGCATTATCAGCGTGCTTGAAGCTGTCGTCGCGAGGTACAGATGTACGGACCCTGCAGATCAGGAGGGCGCTCTGGCGCCCGCGCCAGCATCGGACGACGAAAATACGCAAGCGCAGTCTCTCAGTGACCAAGACAGTCAAAATATGCACGTGCTCACATCGTCGGAGCAGCAGGTACCCGTTGACTTCGTAGGAAGAGACGAGGTGGCGAGGAGGTTCGACGACGTCGCGGCGCTGCGAGGCGCGTTCGTACCCGACGCAAACGTCGGATACGCGTGTGAACCGCCCGGATCGCTCGCGGCGGCGGCGCCCAACCTGGCGGAGCTCGACGCGTCGGGAGGGCTCTTCAGCGACTGGTGGGTCGATGTGACGCCTATAGCGGCGGAGCTCGTGCGACTGGAAACGCTCAATGTCAGCCGAGCGCCGCTCATGCACGTTCCGACGCCGGCGCCGATGACAGCACCCACCTTTGCCACGCTTCGCGTGCTTGTGCTAAACACGTGCCCACGTGTCACGTGGTGTGGCGCACGTGCTATATGTGCATCCTGCCCGCAGTTGGAGGAACTGCACCTCTGCGCGAATGGATGGTCTACCCTGCAGCTCGACGGCGGCGAAGAGCTGGCGCCTCACACGGGCGTTCGCGTCCTAAACCTCGACGACAACGCATTGTCAGACTGGAACGACGTTGCCGTTCAAGCGCACGCCGCATTTCCACATCTCGTTCGCCTCAGCGCCAACGGGAATCAGTTCGCATCCGTGGCGCCATTTCAGCAAGGATGCCTCGCTTCTCTCGAAAGCCTGCTGGTTGGCCGCAACGCGCTCGCGGACTGGGCATGCCTGGATGCGCTCGACACCTATCCGAAGCTCGAGGAGGCGCGCCTCAGCGATAATCCGTGGGGTGGCGCACCCGCGACCGTCGCGCGGAGTGCCGCGGTTGCTCGTATCTCACGTCTTGCGCGTCTGAATGGGTCGACCGTACGCACCAGCGAGCGGCGCGATGCGGAAATGCGATACGCGCGCGCGGTGAGCAGAGAACTTGCGGAGATGGTTGCAAGCGGCACGGTGAAGGATGCCGACGCGGCGCTCGCCGCCGCGGCGACATCCCATCCTCGTTATGCCGCACTGTGCGCGGCGCACGACCTTGATCCGCGCGCATTTGCGAGTGATGCGGCAGCCGCGGCAGCAAATGGCGGTGGTGTCGGCGCGCTCGCGGCTGAGCTCATGGCGCTACGATTCACGTGTGTGAGCGCGCGCGCGGGCGAGACGCGGCCGTTTGAAAAGCGGCTGCCGGCATCCACGTCGCTGCACAAGGTGAAGGCGATGTGCCGCAAAATGTTTCGCCTTGAGGCGGATGCAGACCTGCGTCTGTTTGCCAAAGCTCCTGGACAGCCAGTACCAGAGCCGCTCGCGCATGCCGACGACGACGAAGACCTGCGCGGCGCGGGACTTTTGGAAGGAAGCGAAATCCTAGTCGACGAGACGGAGTAACATCAACCATAAAAATGTTTTTTCTTCTTCACATGACAACACGCGACTACTCGGGATGGTGAATGAGAGTGGTGTGAATGGACGACCGCTGGACAAAGTGACTCACGTTCAATTACTGAAAGAGCAATCTTAGGTTTTCGCGTGCACTTCCTTCTATGCCTTGCTCGCAAGACCGTGCCGCTGCATCTCACGGCTGATCTGGTGAGAGCTGCGCTCCACGAGCCCGACAACGTCTCGGACGGAGGCTGCGTAGGAATCCAGGACGGCGGCGGGCGACTCGCCCTTCGCCGTCGCGAAGTCCACGACACCCACGACACGGTCAATCTTGCAAGCGATGTGGCCCTCGTTCACCATCGTGCAGATGCGCTTCTCCGCATCCGATGCGGACAGGCCGAGCAGCTCTCCAACTCGCGTGAGTGTAATTCGCCGGTAGTACTTGGCAATCACCAGAATCCCGTGCTCCGTGACGCGCTGCTTGAGATGCCCGACACGGCGCTCGCGCACGTCGCTTCCCTTAGCACCGAACACAACAATTTCCTTCTCAAGAGCTTTGGAAATCTTGGCATCCAGCTCTGGCCAACCAATCACCTCCGCGTTTCCGAATGCCGTAAGCAGCTCGTGATGCGCGGGCAGCATGTCGCGCACAGCCTTGTCGGTGCGAGTCTGCTCGAGCAAGCTCTTTTGCATCGGCCCACTCGTGCTGAGGCAGACGAGCCAGCAAACGCGCTGCAGGTACGGTAAATACGTCTCGGCATCGGCATCCGTCTCCATCGTGTCTGCATTCGCCTCGTCACCTTTGGAGACAGCCTTGCGCGCATCCTCGTACAGGCTTTGGTACTGCCTGCACGCCTCGAGGTACTCGTCGTCGTGCATGTAGTACCGTATCATCAGCTTATGATACATGCCCTTGAGCTCGAGAAGCGACGGCGTTCCCTCCGCCGGTGGCTGCACGACACTCGACAGCTTCTTCTTGCCCTCTGCATCCTTGCTCTCGTCGGCGTCCGCGAACGCCCGGTGTGACACCTTCCGGCTGAGGATCTGCGCGCGCACGTAGTCCTGCCTGTCGAGTGCGAGTCGCACCTGCTCGAGGATGAAGGCGATTTTCTCCGTTTTCGCCATGGCGCCGAACGTCTCTACAGCCACCTCTTGGAGCACTTCCCCAGCCTCCTTGATTTTGCCCTGCTCTTCGTGAATGCGCGCCAGCTGCAGCGTGAGCCTTGCGCGTTCCATCTCGACGAAGATCTTACCTGCGGCGACACCGTTCAGGCACTCGATGAGTTTGATCTTCGTTTCGAGGTTTGGCGTTTTCTGCAGGTACTCGTTCATGACTTTCTGAACCATCGACGCGACGACTTGTTTGAGCTGCGCACGTCTTTTGGATAGAAGCACGACGTGTTCCATGAGGAGTGACCAGTCCTTCGCGTTGAAGCACATCTCCAGGATTGCGAGCGCGCACCGCTTCGTGGGTGCTAAATCCGCCGAGAGGCGCGCTTTTTTTTCCAGAGCGAGCGCCGATTCGAGGGAGGTGGAAAGGGAGCTGGGCGACGAAGACGCCGAGCTGATTAAACCGCTCAGCTGTAAGTCGAGAGCGGCAAGTTCCTCGGAGGAGGAGACGTGCGCATCTTTCTTACTACTGGACGAATCCAGAAGCGTGTCGTCGTCAACCGCCATGATGGACAACACAAGGACAGGCGGAGCGGGGAATGACAAACAAAGAGAGTGCGCGCCAAACCGGTCCCTTCGCACTTCGCAGTACCGAGTACGAACTTTTTAGGTTTTGCACCCCGACCGTACCTTTAGGGTTTTGCCAAGGGGGGGAAGTGTGTGCACCTGGGGGTGCTTGGGGATTCGGCCTTGCTTGCTGTTCCGTAATGGGGGGGGGGGGGGGGGGGGAGGAGGGGGGGGGGGGTCCGGAGTTTCTCGGAAAGATGAAAAGTGGTGTCGATCTGCTAGGCGAAAGAGAAGAACGAAGCGCGCGTGCGAGGCGTCGGCGCCTGATGGACCGGGCATACTCGTCTTGTTTATGTCTTTGGCGCGCGGTGCGTGCTCGCGAGAGCTCGAGCACGCTTAAGTAGTGCGCGCGCGCGCGCATACTTGCCCCCTGACGAACAAAGGCATTCACAAGCCACAGCGCAAACAGCAGACACAGAACCGCCCGAACAGAGACAATCCGAAGACAAAAGATAAGTCACACATCCAATGTTACAACTGCGGACAGTTCGGACACTACATTACCCGGACGATGAGCCTGAAATTGATTAAGGCTTGGTCCAACTTCGCGCATGGTGGCGAGCCTGGCTGGGCGCCTTTCGAAGGCACGAATCGCACGGCGCTCGTGCTCGGCGAGACCACGGCTGAGCCCGCGCGTCTCGTCGACACGTCAGCGCGCGCTTGCGTGGAGGTGTGGGACGCGTGCGGGTATGTGCACTAAAGCTACGACTTAGTGTACTTAGTCCTTCCATAATCCTTCTTAGGGTACACTACTGTAGAGCGTGAAAATGACGAATGAATTTCGTTTTGTTAACATGCATGCATCTCTCTCCCAAATCACACACAGTGATGGCGTATATGATTACTTTTGGTAGTCGAAGTACCCCTCGCCGGTCGGAATCATGACGTGCGCGTACGGCGTATCCTTAAACATCACGTACGGTTCTCCCTGTTGAAAGTCCGCCGGGAAATTACTCACGGACGCGGGATCCTTGGGCATGAGCATGACGTGGCTGCCGCTCTCAATCCAAGCTCCTTCGCCCGCATCATTCTTGCTCAGCGTCATCGGCTTGTAGTTGTCCTCGCCCATGTCGCCAGCGAGCATGTACATGATGGTGTCGCGCTCGAGCTCAGGCTTCGTGCCTCCAACGAACGCTTGGATCCACTTCATGCCCTCGGCGTCGCCGCAGACGCCCATAGCTTCGTGCGCGCTCGGCCAGCCACCTTCGGGAACGGGTCGCGGGTTGGCGGCAACGCAAGTCCAGCCGTTCGTTCCCGTCTTGAGCACGTCGTTTCCGTTCACGATTGTCGCATCCTTGCGTATGTACGAAGGTGCGGCACTGCCGATGGCCCAGGTGAGCCACTCCGCTGATGTGTGCGGCGCGTCAGGTTCGCCTGGGGCAAGATTAGTAGAAGAGCCGCTTTCTTCTTCTCCTCCCATGGACATAGACGGCATGGCTGGCATGCTTGGCATGCTTGGCATGTTCATGCCCGCCATCATATCCCCAAAGTCGAGCGCGTTCGCCGCGGGCGCGTGTAAAAGGGTTCCGAAAGCGAATGCGAGTCCTGCGGCTGTCGAGACGACGGACTGCGGGATAGATTTCGCTTTGGTGGAAAACGTATCTGACGACTTGACCTCATGATCAAGGCTACCACTATGCGCGCGCACAGCGTGCGCTCGGCGCGTTCCAGCGACAAGGTGATCCTGCGCCCCACCACCACGGGACCCCACGCGTGATGTGCGTGGTTTGGAGAGCTTTCCTCTGAGAGCCGCCGCCGCCGTTGCAGCACGTTGACGTCCTGAGGATGAGGCCATCACCGACGAAGAGGTTGAAGTCGAAGTCGAAGTCATCATGACAACAGGGCAGTGAAGTGAGGTCTTAAGGGCTTGCAAGATAGATTCGCACACACCAAATATGCCAATATGGTAGTACTAAGATGTAGTTATGATGTGCTCTGACCTGGACGGAACACGGAACACGGAACTGGAAGTGGCCGGACGTACAGTAAACCTACCAGAACATGCACAGCACAGCACAGCACAGCCTCGAATCTTCTTCCACTTCCACTTCAACGACCCAATCATCGCATGTGCATTGTGCAAGAAACACCCGGCGTGAAAAAAATGAAAAAATATCAAGCCATCAAAGATGCCACTTGCCACTTGCCACTTGCCAGAGATCTATGCAGGAGGAACTCGAAGGAAGGAGGTCCCGACCACAGACGTGGTAAAAGTAGGACTACCCCGTGGACCCTGCCACGAGACCTGTCCTACCACGTACTGTATTTCCCCTTGCATCGCAGCACGGAGTGAGCACAGCACAGGCGCACAGCACAGCACGGCACGGCACGGCACAACATAGCACAGCACGGCACAGGCACGGAAAAGCCGTAAGTTCCGAAACGCCCTCCCCGGTTTTCCGGACGCCGGAAAGGCGGGAGGAAAGGGCGGAGAGCTTGGGGAAATGTAGGGGGAAATGTAGGGAAAATGTAGGGGAAAATGTCATTTTCCGGGAGGATTTCGCAGGTTTCTGGAAGGATTGCCACTTTGAGAGCAGGTTGACGCAGTACCTACAAGGGCATAACCCTAACCCTAACCCAGGTTGACGGGTTAGCTACAAGGGTATAACCCTAACCCTAACCCTCCTATAACCGTCATGGTTCACAATTGACCTTGATTTCTTATTACTGGTTTCTAGCATTGCTCGTGTATCCACTTGCCGATCGTCGAAGACAGCTGTCCGACATTGTCGGAAAGCACCCCGAGCGGACACTGATCATCTCCCGGCTTGATGTCTTGGAGCGTGAGCGGCGTCGGACTCTTGTCCACTCCCACCACTAAAGCCGTGGATTCACGGTCGAAATGGCCTTTTGCGCGAATTGCAGTTTGAGGCCTTAGATCGTGGCCGATTGAGCTGAAAATTTCGGGAATTAAAGTTCAAAGGATGCTCTACAAGATGGTGCCAACGGTGGTACTAGACTGTAGAAAAAGATATAGGGTACATTGTGTAGAAAGTGCACCAAAACGCAGTTCTGGCGATTTTCATGACTCTTCGCAATGAAGCGATACGTAGTGCACCGTGCACGTTGTACGTGTGCATCTACTCCCCCGCGCCACCAACAAAGTCTTACATATGTACTTAAGAACTTTACAAAGTTTCGTATTGATCTAAAATGTCTAAGTAGGGCATCGTTCACCCAAAAGCACACAAGGTCATGTTTTCCTACCGTCCGTGTGACGGCAAAGTTGACCTTAAGGTGTAGTGAACGGTTGGAATGGCGGTTACAGTTACGGGGAAAAGGTCCCGGTCCCGGGGAAGGGGAAAAAGGGGGGTGACAAGGACTAGGGGATCTAACTAAATCTCCCTCCACGTCATGCCCTTCCACGTCATGGCCCCAGTAGGGGTTTGCACCGCCTTGGCGCCACGCCCCAAGTCCCCAACTGGGGGTTTGCACCAACACCACCCCGTGGTGCTAAGGCGTGCATGCACTGTAAACTGCCAACAAAATTTCGTTCCACATTGCAGTACCAACTGCGAGAAGTACAGAACGGCTCCGACCGTCTGACTATGGCAGTCCAGCGCCTAAAGCCTGGGCAATGTTGGGCCTTAAAACCGTGAATTCACGGTTCTAGTTTAGCCCTGAATAACCTTCGCGCGTGCCAACAAGGTTGCCATCGTCAGCGAAGAAGAGCGTGGCACCGTGTTCCTGGAGGAGGGAGGAGTTTGCCTCGTCGAGGAGGTGTTGGATGGTGAGAGCAAAAGCAAGGCCCACGAGGGACGCACCTTGTTGCCCACCCTCCTCAGAGCGGAACGACTTTTACCGGGATCCCACGGGCCCTTTTTTTTCTTCGGGCACTTGTTGGGCAGATCAATTTTACCGTTTCACGACGGATCCCCAACTCAGGATTTTTGGAACACGGAAAAATCAAAAATATTTCGCCGCCACTATCCCCTTTTGCCATGTCGATGTCGTCGTGGAGTCTCACTGCACGGAGCTGTCGTCTGCTGTGTGCGCGCTACCTGCTGAAGCTTTTGAAGTGTCTGGACCCAGATTCCTCGGAGATACATCACGCTCGTTCCAACTCTGGCAACAAGGGCGTCTTCCACTTATCCATAGATGTGGAAGACGACGACGACGACGACCTCGACGGTGTTGAAATGCACCACCTGCACGCCACGAGTCCGCTCGACGACGACATCACGCGCGAACACCTCACGCGAAACATACAGTTCTTTGGTGAGCAGCCCGTCGTCTCGTTAAGAAACGCCTTTGTGGTCGTCGTGGGCGTGGGAGGCGTGGGATCGCACGCTGCGATGGCTCTATTGCGCGCTGGCGTGGGGAGACTGCGCGTCGTCGACTTTGACCGCGTGTCTCTCAGCAGCCTTAACAGGCACGCCGTCGCAACCAGGAAAGACGTCGGAACGACAAAGGTGGACGCACTCAAGGCGCACTGCAACGCAATCTTCCCGGAGGCGAGCGTCCACGCCATGGATGCCATGTACACGGTGGAGTCAAGCGACGATGTGCTCGCGCCGTGGGGTGACGACGGCAAAGCTCCTGACATGGTCGTCGATGCCATTGACAACGTCGACACCAAGGTGCACCTGCTTCTTACGTGCCGGTCGCGCGGCGTTCGTGTCGTCGCGTCCGGTGGTGCGGCGATGAAGGCGGACCCGACGCGCGTTCGTGTCGGCGATATCGCAGAGTGCGCCGTGAACGATGTCCTGCTGCGCGCCGTTAGACTTCGCCTACGCAAGGCTAACGGCAACGCCGACGTGCCGCTGATTTGCGTCGCATCCACAGAGAGGGCTCGCATGGCACTGTGGGAATGCCCGGACGACGTGCCGCTCGTGGCTGCCGGCGATGCCGCCGCCGCCGCCGCGCCGTCGGGCAACGCGACGTACGCTGACCTGCAGGTCGTTCCCGGCTTCCGCGTTCGCACGGCGCCCGTTGTTGGGACGATGCCAGCCACCTTCGGCCTCGTGATTGCGCACTACGTCCTGTGCGAGCTAACATCGAATGTCGTTCCCATGGACCCGGAGCCAATCGCACGGGCGCTTGATGCGCAGTACCGTGCACTGCTCGACAATTTGCGCGAGATGGAGACAGACGCGTACGGCGACGACGGGGAGGTGCACGTGACGCAGGACGAGGTGAAGTACGTGGCACGCGAGCTGTGGCACTGTCTTCCCGCGACCGGCATTGCGGGTGGGAAAAATGGCAAGGACGCGAGAGGAGGCAAGCTGTCGCTCGTTCGCAGCGTCGCCGCCTTGCGTCTTGCACGATTTGACGGCACTCGTCCTGCCTCGGTGGATAACCTCATCCTGCTCGGGTGGGAAGATGCCGAGGCGCACTACGCGTCGCGCTGCGACGTTGCGCACTTTGTCACCCGGCACGGCGAGGCGGCGGCGGCACTGGCGAGGCGATGCTGCGATCGCGCAAGGCGCGACTTCATGTACGACACGAATCTCGTTGGAGATTCTATAATGTAAAGCAACATTTCTGTAAAGTTACTATTATTCAAAAATTTATTGTTATGCCTTCTTGCTCAAAAATTTATTGTTATGCCTTCTTGCTCAACCCAATCATCCCGCATCATTTTTTTTAGCCCGCTTTCTCATTCCCCTCGCATGACACTTCGTCGGTTGACGCGAGCAACTGCTGCGCCAAAGGATGCGACTTCTTCACCAGGTGCGTCCACGGAAACTGGTCACATCCAAAGCTTGCAGGATTTTCAGCATTGATTTTTTCGCGATTCGCCGTCAGCGCATCTGACGGCGAATCGCGGTTGAATGCAATCTCGCACGCCCAAAATTCGTCTGGGTCGTTTGCATCTTGGAACCACACAAGTCGACCGTACTGTTCAGGGTAGAAGACATTCGGCTCGTCCGCCTTTCCATCACGGAACACCTTGTTGTGAAGGATCTCGCCATTTGGGCCCGTGCCCTGCTCTTCCCCCTCGTCGCAAGAGATGATTGTGACAGATCGTCCATTCTGACCCACATTTTTATTGTTGGTATACTGCCAATGACACTCGCCATACGTGTAGTCAAACACGCGTTCTGCGTCGCCAAATGGTGCATCGAGGCATGGTGTAAGAAGTGGGTTCTCCTCTTCTTCTTCGACGCTACTTTCGTCGTCGTCCTCAGTACCGTAGTAGTATTCTGTTGTTGCCGAGTCTTCGTAGTCTTCGTAGTCCTTTTCGAAGGAGGGCCTCGGAGGAGGAGGAGGAGGACGAGGAGCAAATCCTCCACCACCGCCGCCTACAAATCCGCCATTGCCTCCGGTAAATCCGCCACCACCATAGTTGCCGCCGACGAGATTGTCGGCGATTCCACGGCCAGGCGTTCTGGGTGGGGGTGAGGGTGGGGGTGAGGGTGGGGGTGGTACTGCTGGAGAAGTGTTGTCGTTGTTGTTGTTCTCTTCCTCCGCCGTGCGTGGCGTACCGATCGTCGAATTGAGCTCTTCCTTGAGGCTGTCGAATAAGCGACTCCACCTCGCCTGCAGTGCTTCCTCATCAAGTTTCGGAGACGGATCAGAGGAATTGTTGATGTTGTTGTCGGCGATTGAGAAGATGCAGCATCCGCATCCCACCTCGGCAGATTCGTCACGGTAAGCGGACCTGACGAGACGTGGTGGCACAAAGTGCATACCTGCTGTCCTGTCTACGATCGTGCTGATGTTTGCGGTGTTAAGAGCAACAGCCGCACGCATCGTCGCAGCTCGAATGAGTTGATCGTCAACAATTGGTGACGTTCCACTACACGACAAAGTGGAGGAGGAGGCGTCAGCAGTAGCAGCAGTAGCAGTTTCCTGCTTAATCGACAGCGGAATATCACGGAACGGAACAGCCATGCGAGGTATCGTGTCACGTGGATTCGCCAGCAGCAGCGGCATGTTGTTGTTGTTGTTGTCATTCGCGAGCACTGCAGGACGCAGAGAATTCTGGTACGCGCCATTGACCATCGTCTCACATGTCGCGGGAGATACGCACTGTGACGCCAAAGCAAGTTTGATTGTTTCAGGGTTGTTGTTGTTTTGCATCGCGTATGTGGTCATGACTGTGTCGTACGTGTTTTTGTCGACATTCTTCAGGTAGCTGGGTATCGCCCACGCGCACGCAGGCTCGGCGCGGTACATGACGGCCCGGGCTTTTTTCTCCGACGACTCCTCATCAGAATGAGAGAATGCGTACGGGTACAGCGTGCGTGTGAGGTTCAGGGTGCGTGCGTGCGATGCGGCGTTCGCGGCACACACCAAAGCCTGAGATGACGAAGCAGTAGCATTATTGTTAGTAGCAGTGTTTCGTTGTTGTTGAGCCTCAGCAGGAGTGGCGGTGGCGGTCCACACCGTGAGAAGAAGCGTGACCACCACGACCACGACGCGCATGGAGGAGGAGACAAAAAGAACAAGGGGGGAAAAAGATACGGCGGCCATGGATGGTTCAGCGCGAAATAAGGGTCCACTCCGACCTCTTTTTTTCGTTGTTTTTTTTGTGATTTTTTTTCTCCCCCGAAAATGAGAAAAATCCATCCGAATCGTTCCTCATCCATCCATCCATGCATGTACTGTATTTTGTATTTTTGAAGTTCCAAACCCTAACCCTACAAACCTAACCTTAACGGTTTACACGTAGTCCTTACCCTAATTTTAACAATTTACCCCTCCATCATGGGGATACCGGTTTTTTCAGGTTTTTTTTAATCTGCGTCTTGCCGTCTTGGCTCATTCATTCATTAGGCTGCGTTTTACTCTTCTGATTACATATTCGCCAACTTCCAAAGGGGATTCGTTCGGGGCTTCCGTCGGGCGTTTTCGGCGGTGAATCGGTAACTACCTTAGGCAAACTTGAAATCGGCTCGCGACGCATGCGCACGCGTTGGAGGAGAGTGCGAATAATTTAAGGTTTAGCGCCACAACAGACAGCTTGTTTGCTTGAGCACGGTGTCAGGCAACACAGACCTCAGAGGCTGCAGTTATTTGCAATTAAATAAACCTTAGAATTCAACCTTGTTACTAACTTGTTAACTACGTGTCTTAAGACGACGTAAACAAGAAAAACCGTAGTGAAAAGACCACCACCGTGACACCCGGGAAGGGGACAACCAGGGAAGGTGAGGCAAGTGCCAAAGGGCCGGGGAAAACCATCTGTCCTTAGATCCATTTGGATCAGGTTCGTCCGTGGGGACCCATCACCTCCTGTAACCCTAACCCTAACCCACCTCTCCAAACTCCCCCACACCCTTAAACCCCGACACCATACCAAACCCCGACAGCTGTCAGGCAACACAGACCTCAGAGGCTGCAGTTATTTGCAATCCCCTCCTCGCTGTTCATGCAGTAGGCTCTGCTGCGACTCCTGTACCACCTCCAACTTCTGCACCACCTCCAGCTTCTGCACCAGCTCCAGCTCCTGCAACACCTGCTGCATGATCAGCGACAATAGGTTGCATCCGGTGCGATAACCTAAACCAACCTACCTCAGACTCCATGTCGACGCGCACCATCATGTCACGCGTTTGCCAATCCTTGAACACACACAACCACGCACACGAACGCAGCGTAGCATACCGCTCCAGCCCAGCAAGTAAGAACAACCTCCCATCTTCTGCCAGACCCCTCAAATACTTGTGTCGTGCCTCAGGCGCGGCGGTAACATACCCATAAGGGACGTGAATGCAAACCACCTCAGGCCGCTCCCTTACCATAAGGGGAATGACCAAATCCAACAATTCAAACCAAGGGCTGGTAACCACTCCTGGCTTAGATCCCACTCTCTGAACCAACTTTCTCCAGAACCATACCTGACCCGCATCCTCAGCGAATTGAGCTCCATGCTCCGGATTTGCATCATTGCTGACCACCTTCAGACCTCGTCCAACCAACGTTGACACAATATTACCCGTACCTGCAAATGCATCCATTATGCCACTAAGTCCATCGAACCGAATATGCATAAGCAGCTCTCTGACAGCCTGCTCTGGCGTTGGAACCACTGGCAAAGATCGAGGCTCCATAACTGCCTTCGCAGCCTTAGCTAGTACCGTGATAGTTTGCGCGGGCATGCCTGGCATGAGCCGTTCCATGGCCTGTTCTAATTCCGCCCTGCTGCCAATGTTGAACTCCTCCAATTGATTGACACCAGTCACATTACCTGTACCTCTGTCCAAGTGCGTGCGCACCTCTCTTTCCGACATCATCTCTGAATCTCCATCCTCGTACTTCACCAGAAACCGATATGGTGGCTCTTCCCACGGCTGAAACTCCACCTTGCCTGAGCTGCTGATGCGAGCTGCTCACCTTACCTTGAGCTGCTGATGCGAGCTGCTCACCTTACCTTGAGCTGCTGATGCGAGCTGCTCACCTTGCCTTGAGCTGCTGATGCGAGCTGCTCACCTTACCTTGAGCTGCTGATGCGAGCTGCTCACCTTACCTTGAGCTGCTGATGCGAGCTGCTCACCTTACCTTGAGCTGCTGATGCGAGCTGCTCACCTTACCTTGTTTGCGCCGCTACGGTCGGCGCTGTAACTCAGTTAATTTTCTTGTTTAAATAAACCTTAGAATTCAACCTTGTTACTAACTTGTTAACTACGTGTCTTAAGACGACGTAAACAAGAAAAACCGTAGTGAAAAGACCACCACCGTGACACCCGGGAAGGGGACAACCAGGGAAGGTGAGGCAAGTGCCAAAGGGCCGGGGAAAACCATCTGTCCTTAGATCCATTTGGATCAGGTTCGTCCGTGGGGACCCATCACCTCCTGTAACCCTAACCCTAACCCACCTCTCCAAACTCCCCCACACCCTTAAACCCCGACACCATACCAAACCCCGACAACGGAAATGACCAGTTGCAGCCTTGCAGGTGACGCGCCAATTACACAAACCTCACAGCGCAATGGCACGACGCATGCCACGTGATCACGTGGTGGTGGAACCGTGAAAAGACAACTAACTGACGCTGTTAATAAGAGTAACATTGTGCAAATGCTTATTACTATCCATAGTAGGGTAGGGGGGATAAAAACTCAATTAAAAGAAAAAACCAAACCATTTTTGCCGAAGCCAGCCCGGCATGCTAAACAGCAACTCCGTCGCAGCACGTGAGCGTCTCGATGCATCCAAGCTCGTCCTCACCACACGCGACGCCAGCCTTCTTGTCGCGATCACGCCACATCCCTGTGGCAGCCTTGGGAGGATCACCTGCCTTGTTATTTTTGCACTGCGCGTACCCTTCACTGCGCTTCATGTCATCCTTGATTTTTTCGTCCTTGCAGTTTCGAGGAACAATTCTTTTGCCTGCTGCAGGGATTTTGAGCTTGCAACACTTCCAGCGTGTGATGAGATTAATCGGGTGCTTCTTGTAATCGAACACCTGCTCGTCGTATAGTTTGGCACGATTAGCGCACCCATCTCTACCCCTTCTGCACTTCCAATCGTTGCATCCACTGCCGTCCGTCCGTCGGCACTCCGTAGCTGTCGGGTGTGTCCTCGTCACGGTCTTGTACACGTTCACACCCGCGTCGCGCTCGAAGCCGAACGCCCACTCGTCAGTGCCGCACTTGGCCCATCCCTTATCATGTTTCCCAATCAAACCGTAATCACCGCCAAAGTCGACACCCACACTGTGACAGTCGTACGCATCCATCGATAGGGGCGTAATGCCGTCGTCTTCGTAATAGCCGAGATTCTGCGCAAAGTTCATCTGTACGCCCGCGATGAGATTTTCCAAGTCGCCGTCGCGCGCCTTTCCTTCTGACGCGCTTCGCACGAAGCCTGCGAGCGGCTGCGGCGTCTGCATGCCCGCACCCGCTTGCGTATTTTTAGGATTTTCCTTCGGCTGGTCCCAGGCGACGGTGCTGATGCCGTCAATAGTCCCTTTAGGTAAGTCTGGCATGTTGACGGGATAGTTGTGGTACTTGCGCATCATGCGGCCTGGTTCGGGTCCAAAGAAGTGCACCGCCCAGCTATCCACGTAGCAGATAAAGAAGCACAACTCCCAGTCAAGCTGAAAATAAGGATCCAAGTCGAGCTGGTTCGCCTTGTATCCTTCATCAACGCCGTTCGCTGGATTGATATTCACACACTCGTCGTTCGGTAGAAACCACTTGAAGTACACGGTGCCTGATACGGCGATTCCGAATTTGCCAATCGCAGTATCCGCAAAGAGCTCAACACCCGCTCCGATCGAGATGGCGAGGTATGCGCGCGTGCATCCGTTCACCTCGTAGCGTCCGCCTAAGAAGCACAGCTCACCTTTGACAAGCGTAATTTCAAATGATCCTTTCTTGATGCCAACTCCAATTGTCAAACAGCCGCCAGCCTCGAAACATTCATCGAATTTTCCCGGCGGCTTCCATTCAAAGTAGACGGCGCCTGAAATGAACAGCGGAATGCCCACTTCCGCGAAATTGATAGTGACATCGATGGAAATAGCGCACATATTCACGTTCACTGTCGGCATGGCAGAGTACGTCTTGTAGTTTGCCACATTGTTCGAGAAGACGAACCCAAAGTCGACGCCGATTGAGACCATCGGCTGCATATCCATGGAGATGGAGTACGTATGCGCCGCGCCTGTTCTCTGACCGTCGTAGTAGTACTTGCAGCATGTATATCCGAGTAGATTGCGACCGTGCGTGCTACGACCGCTCTGGTACTGAATGCCATCTTCATCCATGTCATAGGATTGCAGCCGCCTGCGCGATACCTTCGTGCCATTCGGACCTGGCGCCGTCTCGAATTCGCCCGAGTTTTGGTTGCTTATCATACCCGCTTCCGTTTTCATATGGTAGTTGATTGCTTCAATTTTGGCCCAGTCCGCATCCGGAAACGGAAGCGCAGTCGCCAAGAATGAAGTATTAGTCAGCGCGGGACCGTCAGGTCGTGCGCCACCCTTCATGGGCGCGCAGTCGTACGGTCGCTTCCACATTGCATCGTCCGCTTTCGCGTGCCATTCCTCGTCAACATTCGCAAGCTTATAGATCATCAACACTAAGTTCTTGTTCAGGTCCCAAAGCTCGATCTCGTACATCACAAATCGCGCCTCCACGTAGTCGTCCGCATCCTCGGACGTCCCACTCGCCGCGACGAGCGCGTCCTTGAAGCGGTACAGGTACGCCTGCGTGTCACCGTCTTCGCCCTTGTGACTCTTCACTAACGTGAACGACCGGCCCTTGCGGCCGTCGTCCGTGGTGTGCTCGCCCTCATACACAACCTGCGCCTCGTCTGGCAACATCGCGATCTCATTCTGACCCTTGCCTTCGCGACGATCGCAGTAGAATCCCTGCGTCGTATCAAGTTTGCCCGTCTGCGTGTTGCGTGCAACCTGCATCGACTCGAACCACTTCGAGCCTTCGGCGATCGTCATGACTTTGACGAGTCCGTAGTCGTCCATGCGGCCGGGAAAGTGCCACTCCTCGCGGCTGCGCTTGTTCTTCAGGTCGACGTACGTTTTCGAGTAGCCAACGGCGAACTGGATATCATCGCCGTACAGCGTGATGTTCTTGAGTCCCGCAGGCTTGGCGCCTTCGCAACGCCGTTTGCTCACACCCTGCGTCGACGCGTCCTGCGCATTAGGATCGCAGTTGTACATGACTGTCACGTCCGCTGAGTACGTCGAGGGGAAACTCGGCTTGCTTCCATCTTTTTCCGAGTCGAAGCAGCTGAAGTTCTCCTCGGGAATGGAGTTGAAGAATGCGCTGAGCTCGTACAGGCCGTGCAGACGTCGTCTTTGGGCGTCGACGACGAAGCCAGCCTCCGCGAGCACGTCGCCGACGTTGCTCTCGAACTCGAGACCTTTCCCATCGAGCGTGATGCGTCCAATGGGCGTTATGAGGATAACCACCGTGCCGTGCACGGAGTTCGGGCGCGGCAGGCGCACGTACCCGTCGATGGTGATGGCGAGCTTGGTGAGTCCGTTCTCGATGGAGAACTGCTTCATCTCCTTGAAGTACGAGTCGGGCATGCATGACGAGAGCGGCTGCGAAATTTTCTCAACCTCACCCGTTCTCATCGTCACGGGAACGGCCGTTCCGTTCGGCAGCACCCTGATTTTGCCCTTGACTTCCATAACGCCGCTGGAGCTTGGCGTCGTGTCCTTGGAGAGCTCGACGACGACGAACGTGAGTCCCGTGATGGCTCCCACCAAGACGAGAATGAGCCCGAGGAGCACAGCCGCGACGATCTTGATTTGCTTCGCGCTCCTGACTGCGGATATCTCGCCCGCGATGGCGTTGCGAAACTCCGCCTTGTCGAGATATCCGTCACCCGTAACGTCGTGTTGGCGTAGTCGCCGTCCCACCTCTCCTGCTCCCGCCTTGTCGCCAAAGAGCGCTTCGAGCGGAACTCCCTCCGGGTTCTTGCGCCAGAACTCATCACCCTTAACAGAAGTGTGAATCCTTTGCAACTTGGAGGTGGAAGAAGGTTGCTGCTCCCCACCACTGGCGCCGCCGCCCACCATACCCTCAACCACCTCTTGACTGCTGGAGGAGGAGTGTGGCACAACAGTCCCCACGGGTTGCACCTGCACAACACGCTTAATATTCGCCGACAGAAAGCCGGAGTGGCACCCAATATCCTCCTCCTGAATATTAGTATGTAACAGACTATCCGCAGTCCGCACGCACTGCAGACGCACTCACTCACTCACTCAGGTAAGTTACTCGAGTGATGTGATGTGATATCAGGAGGAGACAGAAATGATATGTACGAGTTCTGAAATAGGGAAATAATAAGGAGGACGACTTAAGTGTCCCACTTTCCTCTCACTACGAAGGACAACTTGAGTGAGGAGGGCGGCCGGGTAACCTTAGGGTAGGTGGGCCGTGCTTTGGGTGCTTTGATCACGGGGCCCCGTGCTTTGATCACGACAAGGAGGCACCCACCTCCCCCCGGGGGAAATCCGGAAAGGTAGTTAAGGTAGTTAACCTTAGTTCATACATAGTGGTCTATTCAGCACCAGTTGCCAGGGCCAACCAGGTTCACTTGCCCAGGTCACTTGCCCAGGTCACTTGCCCTGGCCGTTGTCACAGGCTTTGTTCTGTCTGTGCAAGCACCTTGTGCAAGCCTTCGTTTCGTTTCGTTTTCCCATCCCTCCAACAATATTGGCATCGCAACAATAGTGGGCAACAATGGCCCTTGGCCTGGTACTTGCACTTGCGCTTTTAGATTGGTTGGAGATCACGCATAAAGATCGTGATCTTTTTGCGGGTTCACGGGGGTAGGGTGAAACTAACCTTTTACCTCTAGGTGCTTTTACAACGGACGCTTGGCAAGCAATCCAACTCCAAAGGGAATTTGCGATACAATATCACGGGCACGGTGGAAGCATGGGGGAGAGGTCTGGGAGGGTTAAGGTTGGCAGGATACTAGTATGTGCGAATCGGGGAAAAGTACCTACTAGGAAGGGGGGTGGACAAAACCTGGGACAGCCAAGAAACCTGGGACAGCCCTGGTCGGCGAGAATGGTCGCAAAACGGTAATGAGTCTCAGACCGGGTCTCAGGGGACTCCCGACCTGGGCCCCGACCAGAACTCCTTTTTCCACGTCCCTCTTCCTAAGCCATGGACCATTGCGCCGTCTTCATGGCGTCCTCCGCAGCGGCCTCAAGGTGGGTGATGTGCGACAACATGGCGCTTACAAGTGCTCGGAGAGGACCAAAGAGCTCGCATCATCGGCTGCGGAAAACGCGCGTGCCACGAAGCGTGTACGCTTGCTTGAAGAAGGCAGACCTCTATACGAAACCGTGCAATCCATGAACAACGACGCTCAAAAAGAGATCGCTATAGCTCGGCTCAGCCACGACGACCTGAAGAAGCTCGCGCGCTTCCACCGGCGTCGTTCGCCGCCTTGTACATCTCCTTCCATTCACTTGTGTGGAATTCCGGATGAAAGCACCGAGTTAGCGGCACACCACCGCTATGTTGTGATGAGCTGCGGGATGAGCTGCGGGATGAGCTGCGGGATCGTATCCCTATCCCTATGTCGACCACCATCGACGAATCCTCCTTCCCGCAGCCATGGTCCATGAGGTATGTGTGCATAGTGTTGCGGACCATGTTGTACATCAGTGAGCGATAAGAATGCTTTCCCGAGGCGAAAATGGGCTCCAATACCCGCGTTGGAAAGCTCTGGTTGCGAGCTTAAGGAGCTTTCGAAGTTCGAACGGTGCAGAGAGGGGGCTCGGAACGAACGACCAGTCGACAGGGCGGAGCAAAACGTAGTAAATACCAAGAGTCCCAAAGAGGGGTAGAAGTCGCTATAGGGACTTCTGGTAGACGTAGTGTTAATGAAGCCGACCGGGATCCCGAGGGGCCGACCCTGCCTTTTTTTCACCTCCTCCCGCGGTCCCGGCCCGCCAGTGGAACCAAAGACGGATCCCCTCCCAGGCGCTTCCCGGACCTACCTGTCTCCCCGGCCCCGGGTTCGGGGAGGTTCCCAGGTACCCAGGTTCCCACCAGAACCAGAAGCAGACGCCACCTGGACCTGGACCAAAACCCGTCCCATCAATCAACAATTCATTCACATTGATTGATCATAATTAATCAGCTGCCATTGATTATTGATTTGCTTGATCGATCGAACCATTCCGTGAACAGTTAGTTCGTCGTTGTAACTAGTAGTATGCCGTCGTACGTTTTGGAGTACGCGAAGTCGAACCGCTCGACGTGCTCAGCATGCAAAC
Organism: Pycnococcus provasolii; assembly: GCA_938743325.2. Taxonomy (NCBI): domain Eukaryota; kingdom Viridiplantae; phylum Chlorophyta; class Pseudoscourfieldiophyceae; order Pseudoscourfieldiales; family Pycnococcaceae; genus Pycnococcus; species Pycnococcus provasolii. Next base: position 385,515 of record OW568874.1, on the reverse strand, counting down.
AACACATTGCCGCTGACGAACTGCGATTCGGCTCGAAGTTTCATCTCGGTGGGGATAAAGACGGGCCTGTTGGCGTGTCGTATAAGCACATCAAGTGCATCACCGCGAAAATTTGGCGCAACATTGATCAAGCAGCAGGCGAGCTTGTCGCGTCCGAAGAGGCGGCGGACTACACCGAGGCTCTGACGACGCTCGTGAGTTCTATCGAGGAACGCTCCGGCGACGAACTCGCGGTGTTCATGGCATCAAAAGACGCCGCTCTTGCGAAAGAAGCGGAGAAAGCTGCGGCGAAGGAACGCGAAAAGGCGGAGAAAGCTGCGGCGAAGGAACGCGAAAAGGCGGAGAGAGCTGCGGCAAAGGCTGCGACGAAAGCTGCAAAGGAAGCTGAGAGGGCGTCAAAGAAAAACCAGAAGAACAACAACGCGGCTCCACCACCGCCGCCGGTAGCTGCTAGTATACCACCACTTCCATCGACGCCGAAGAAGAAGCGCGCCGAGCACCGCGCTGCTGGACCCGACACACCGCCACCGAAGAAACAACGCAGCATGGCTTGATGATGAGTTGTAGAGTGGGTGCTACTATAGGATGAGGAGAAGCATAAAGAGGAGGAGGAGAATACTTTTTTTGTCACAGAGAATCATCATCAAACAGATTAGTAGAGCCACTGACTTCTTCATTACAACTACTCACTCAACCAATCATCAAGCCACCACCACCACCACCACTACCACCATCGCGATGCTGTTGTTGATGATGATGAGTCAGTCCATAAATGGATTGCGGCGAAATTTGCTGCTGCTGACCATCTAGTGCATCACGAATCATCGCGAGGATGGGATGATCCTCCTCCTCATCAGCAGCGCTTTTAACTCTCAGCGCCGCACTCTTTGTCGTCGTTGGCTTGGTCACCATCTTATGCGCTGCCGCCGACGATGAATTGTCTTCTCCATCTTCTGGGTCAAATAGCTTGTCCATAACGTCTGCAAAAAGTGAAGTTTTAGGATTGTTGTGGAGTTTTTCTTTCATTTTCCTATCGTAGCGCTCCATCATGCGATCCTGTCCTTTGTCCATGATCTTCTGAAACTGTTCTGGAGATGGGATTGACAGAAATGCCGCGGAAAGCATGAGGAAGTTGAAGACTGTAAAGCCCAGCGTCATACGAAGAATCACGTCTCGCGACCATGGTGGTAAGCACTTCCTCTTTTTCCTTACCGACGACGACGACGTAGGGGATTGGTGGTGAGAAGCAGCAGCTTCTTCGTCGACGATGCACTCACGTTCTTCCATGTCAATTGAAAGAGGCTCAGGAGTAGGGAATGTGCCAGATGCCGACGAGCGCAGTGACGAAGAGATCAGAGGATGGCCAACGCCATCGCCATGACGATCACGGTCTCCTCCAGTGGACGACGACATCATAGCAGCGAGCATCAATCTCTGTGTGTGACAACGAATCACTCACGTGTTCTGTTTTGAAATAACGCGTAAAAACTCGGGAACGTTTTTACTTTTACGTCACGGAGATATGCAGGTTCCGATTCTCGCCCTCGGCTTTTCGAACATCCCCGGCAGCCCGACGGACCTTGAATGGGGGCAGAGCGAGGGCAGAGGGAAAGGACGGAACAATCGGGGTTGTCGATCGGGTTTTGATCTTTCCGGCACGTTTGATAGAAGAAGAAGAAGCAACTGTATGGAAAGAAAAACCCACGATTATCCATGATCCGCTTACAACAAACGTCGCCCATAAACTCAACAGCAACCGCTTACTTCTTAGCCGAAACCTCGTGCACCGGCGGTCGTCGCCTTCTTCTTCCGCCGCCGAACCTTGCCTGGGCTGACGCTACTCCTTGCCATCATCTCCTCCTGCATCTCCTCCGGCGTCATGCCCGCACTCGCGTTGCCGCCCATCATGTTCACCAAACTTCGCATGCGCTTTCTCATGCCCCCGAACGTCGCCACCATTGCGCTCACCTCATTCTCCGTGTGCCCCGATCCTCGTGCGATACGCGCGCGGCGCGACGGGCTGCGCACGAGAACGTCCGGGGATGTTCGCTCAGCCTCCGTCATCGATGCGATCATCGCCTCGAAGCGCTTGAGGTTCTTCTCCGTCTCACGCATCTGGTCATTCGTGATTCCGCTCATGCCGGGAAGCATCTTCATCACCGACGACATCGACCCAAGGCCTGCCATCATCTTGCTCTGCTCGAGGAAGTCGTTGAAGTCAAACTCGTTGGACATCATGCGCTTCATCAGGCGCTCGGCATCCTTCTCCTCAACAGCCGCCTCGGTGCGCTCGACGAGCGTGAGCACGTCGCCCATGCCCAGGATGCGTCCTGCCATGCGATCGGGGTAGAACTGCTCTAGGTCCGTGAGCTTCTCGCCCACACCCACAAACTTGATGGGCTTCCCGGACACCTCGTAGACGCTCAGCGCGGCGCCACCGCGGCTGTCACCGTCGAGCTTCGTGAGGATGGCGCCGGTGAGCTCGACGCTCTCGTCGAAGCTCTGCACGACGCGAGCCGCCTCCTGTCCCGTCATGGCGTCGACGACGAGCAGCGTTTCGTCGGGCTTCACAGCTTTGCGCACGTCTCGCAGCTCCTGCATCATATCCTCGTCAATTGCGAGGCGTCCTGCGGTATCGACGATGACGTAGTCCGCCTTGGCATCTCGCGCCGCCTTGACGCCTTGCTTGGCAATGTCCGAGGGATCTTTGGAGTCGGGCAGGGAGAACACTGGGCACCCGACGCGTTCGCCGAGCGTCTGCAGCTGGTCGACGGCGGCAGGTCGGTACACGTCGCACGCCACCATTGTCACGGACTTGCCCTGCGACTGGAGGTAGCTGGCAAGTTTTCCGCACATGGTTGTCTTGCCGACACCCTGCAGACCAGCCATGAGCACGACCGTGGTTCCGAATCCCCTTTCCGCGAGAGGCGACGCCTCCGTTCCCATGAGCCCGATAAGTTCGTCGGAGACCACCTTAACAAGCTGCTGGTCCGGTTTCAGGCCGACGGTGACGTCTGTTCCGATGGCCTTTTCCTCGACACGCTTGACGAATCTCCGCACGACGGGCAGGCTGACGTCCGCTTCGAGCAGTGCGCGTCTGATGTCTCGCAGCGGTTCCTTGACGTTTTCCTTGTTGATTGCGGATTCCCCCTTGAGTTTCTGCCACGCCTTTTCGAGCGACTGGTTGAGTCCGTCGAACGCCTCTGCGCGCGTCAAAGGCGAAGAACGCCTACTTTTATTTTTATTATGATTATGATGATGAGGAGTCCGAAGACTACTACCTCCCAGGAATGAGCTTTTGACAGAGTTCAGACCCAGACCAAGAGGCAAACCCAAGCTGCTTGAACGAACTGCTGGCTGCCGCACACACGACGACATCGACATCGCCGACACTGACGCCGACGACGACAAAGCACGAGAAGAATGAGCAGAAGCACCACGAGCACAAGAAGAAGCACGACGAGAAGAATGAGCAACACGAGAACAATGAGAGTGCATCGCTCCTCGGGGGGCAGACATCGACATCGACGTCATGGAGAGTCGTGGATGACCCTGGAGGGATGTCAGCGGCATGGATGCCGGCATGGAGCCTGTGGGAGAAAGAGAACGACCTCGGGAGGGGAGAGAGGGGTTATCAAAAAAAAAGGTTATCCCGAATATCTGGCCATATGGGTACGCGGTAGGATTTCTTTGTAGTCTATGATGGGGGATCCCTCTTTGGTCTGCGAGGGATCGAGTTAGGGTTTACGAGAGAGTCTGTTAGGGTTTCGAAGTCTCTTAGAGGTGTCTCTTAGGGTTAGGTCTTAGGGTTTACGAGAGAGTCTGTTAGGGTTAGGGTTAGGGAAACCGTACCCTTAGCTTAGGGTTTGAAAGAGTCTGTTAGGGTTGTGTTAGGGAAACCGTACCCTATTAGCTTAGGGTTTTAGGGTTGTAAAGAGTCTGTTAGGGTTAGTAAGAAGGGTTAACCTAAGCTCCTACTTATCATACTAGGGGGGATCCCCCCAGAGGTGCCGCCAGTCCATTATCTGCTTCATCCTGAGGGGGACTCGCCGGAATCTCGGCCTGCTTCGTCCCCCCCCCTGAGGTGTCAGCCTGTTCTGTTGTTGTTGATACAACTCGGCGGCACCTATTATATTATTATTACGACACAGAGTTGCAACGCCTTGGTTTCTCATCATCGTTCATTCCAGTAAGAATAGTTTATCTTTTCTATGGTGGGTGAGGCTTCTCGTTCCAGTGGAGGGAAGCTTGATTCTTTGCCTGAAGAGCATTCTTACTCTGGTGGTGCTTCTGCTTCTGCTTTAGCTGCTTCAGGTGGTGCTTTAGCTGCTTCAGGTGGTGCTGCTTCAGGTGGTGTTCTTCCGGATTCCGATCAAACAAGGCGGCAAGATTCCCCCAGGGCGTCGTCGTCTTCTGCTGTATCCCTGGAAACATCCATGCCGGCATCTCCTCATCCCATGCATCCTCCTTCGTCGTCGTCGATGCGTGATTGGCGCATGAACGCCGCGTACGAAAATGCACCGCTCATCTCAGCGAACCAAAGAAACTCGTCGTCGCACGACTTCACCGCGGAGCCGCGCATACACATCGACACGTCGACGGAAGACTTCCAGAACGGAAAGTTCAGCTGGAGACAGTGCTGGTCATTCACAGGACCCGGGTTTCTCATGTCCATCGCGTACGTCGACCCTGGAAACTTTGAAAGTGACCTCGTCGCAGGCGCGGAGTTTGGATACCAACTGCTGTGGGTGCTCGTGTGGACCACGCTACTGGGGTTCTTCGTGCAGGAACTAGCCGTGCGCCTCGCGCTCGCGACGGGAAGGGACCTCGCGAGGTGCGTGCGCGACGAGTTCCCGCACAAACCAACGCGCATAGCCATGTGGGCCGTCACAGAACTTGCCATTGTTGCCAGCGACGTGCCCGAGGTGATTGGAACCGCATTCGCGCTTAAAATTATTTTCGGATGGCAGCTGTGGATTGGCATACTGGTGTCGTCGACGTCAGCCATGCTTCTGCTCATGCTGCGCGCGCATGGCGTTCGGCCGCTTGAGGTGTTCTTCGGTGGCGTCATCACGTGCCTGTGCATCTGCTACGTCGTAGAGCTGTGGCTCGTGCAGCCACCCGTTGGCAAGGTGGTTCAGGGACTCGTCATTCCCATCATCGCGAACAATCGTGCGCTGTTCGTGCTCGTCTCGCTGCTCGGCGCCGTGTGCATGCCGCACAACCTCTACCTGCACAGCGCCCTGACGCTCACGCGCGACATACCCACAGACGCACCGCCGCAAACGCTCAAGATGGCGCTCTTCTACAATAAGGTGGAATCCGCCATCGCGCTGCTCTTAAGTCTGTTTGTGAACTGCGCGGTGGTAATCGTCGCGGCGTACTTCCACGACAACGCGAAGCCCGAGGATGTGGAGCGCCTACAGGAGAACCCGCTCATGTCCGCACCCGGCTTGCTGCGCAACACGCTCGGGAGTTTGGCATCCGGCGCGTTCGCCGCAGCGCTTCTTGCAAGTGGGCAGAGCAGCACCGTCACGGGAACGTACGCGGGCCAGTTCGTCATGGAGGGCATGCTTGAGCTGCGCATTCCCACCGCGCTTCGCGCATTTCTCACGCGGTCGTTCGCCATCTTTCCAAGTCTGGCTGTTGCACTCATCGCGGGCGATTCTGGTGCCGAGAATCTCATTTTGATCAGTTCCGTGGTGCTCGCGTTGCAGCTTCCTCTCGCGCTCCTCCCGCTGCTCAAGCTCGTCAGCACGCCGCACGTCTGCGGCAGCATGTCGATTCATGGGTTCAAGAAAAACGCTCTGAACGTGATTGTCTTCGTGGTTGTGTTTGCGAACGTGTTTCTCGTCACTCAGAGCGCCTCGGATATGGGTATCTTCGACTTCTCGGTGACAGGCGCGAAATTGGCTGGCAAGGTGATCGTTGCGCTGATGTGCGTACTGTTCATCATTGCTTACTTGGCTTGCGTGTTTCAGCTGTGGAAGCGACCTGTGCTGTCGACTGGCGGTGGCAAGCTGCCGACAATCACTTCAGGTGAATCGCTTCACGACAACGTCGCGAGTGATGACGACAATCACAACGACAACATGAACATGAATGGTGGCGGAAGTGCCGCCGCGTCTGACGATCACGAGCAAAAATAAGATGTTGTTCTATTCGTGCTAAACTAACAATAAGTATACAGTACTACAGTCATACGGTAAGGCAGTAATTTACCGACATTTCTTCACTTCTCAGCGTGCCACTCACCGCTCTTTCCACCTGACTTGTGGATGAGTTTGACTTCTCCAATTTTCACACCCTTATCGATGCCTTTGACCATGTCGTACACAGTCAGTGAAGCGACGCTCGCCGCAGTCATTGCCTCCATTTCCACGCCAGTTGCCCCGACGGTGCGCACGGTGGCGTTAACGACGACGTCGTTCGCGGGCGGTTCGCTTAGGTGAAGGTTGACGTCGCATCCTCGTATTTCGATGGGGTGGCATAGTGGTATGAGGTTCGACGTTGCCTTTGCCGCCATGATGCCCGCGAGTTTCGCGACGCCGAGCACGTCCCCCTTTTTGACTTCGTTGTTGTGTACTGCTTTATATGCTTCGTTTGTGAGGTGCACGACAGCACGAGCCGTCGCTGATCGCACGGTGTTAGTTTTCTGCGAGACGTCAACCATCGCGGCTTTGCCTTGTTGGTCGACGTGCGTGAGCGTAGAGAGACCCGAGATCCCTGACTCACGAGGAGACATCATGAGGAGTGACGAAGAAGAAGACGGAATGTGCAAATATTTGCAAAATGAAGACATTCCCAATGAAGGCATTACAACACTGTGTGTGGTAAGATCAAGGGCAACATCACGGGCAAAGGCAAGCATCAAGGAAGAAGAAGAACGCATGAACATGAGCGCCATCATGATGCGAGATGTATGAACAGGCCACAGGTGACCAACCAGTGGCTCAACCAACCCCCAATTAAACGCGAACAGACAAACGAAACCCCCAAACGCGAACAGACAAACCAAACCCCCAAACGCGAACAGACAAACCAAACCCCCAAACGCGAACAGACAAACTAAACCCCCAAACGCGAACAGACAAACTAAACCCCCAAACGCGAACAGACAAACGAAACCCCCAAACGCGAACAGACAAACTAAACCCCCAAACGCGAACAGACAAACTAAACCCCCAAACGCGAACAGACAAACTAAACCCCCAAACAAACGCGAACAGACAAACCCCCAAACGCGAACAGACAAACGAAACCCCCAAACGCGAACAGACAAACTAAACCCCCAAACCCCCAAACTAAACGGAACGCCCAACAAGCAAAAGCGAGCTCGAGTAAAGTACCTTTTAGGTTCTTCTGGCAGTCTGGGGGGATCCCTTGTGGTGTTATTTCCAGACCCCATTTTCTTTTTCTTTCTCGCGAACCCTCCTTTTTCGTCGTCGGTCTCTTCTCGGCCTCCCCCCCCCCCCGTTTTGTCGTCGTCATTCATTCTGAGAAGCCGCCGCCTTTCGTTTTCACATCCCACACTGGCCATGGCAGCCATGATGGCGTCTTTCCCTTTCTCCATGGTGGGCACCCGGGGGCGTTCTCCTCATGCTCGTCGTGTTTCCTTTCATAGGCGTGTTCGTGTTTTCCTTCGTCATGGTGGTTCTTCTCCTTCTTCTTTGAAAACTTCTCTTCATGCTGCTTCTGGAAGGGGATTTGCACCCGTTACAGGACAACCACAGCCAGTGGAGGAGGCCTCGGAGCAGCAGATGCAAATGCCGCCCGTCGAACGTATCGACGAACTCATTGGCGTGTTCCAAAATAGCACCACGAGAGAGTGGAGGAGGCTCATCGCGTGCAGCAGACACTGGGACGTGCTGCGAGACGGCGTGTTTGCACGAATCGACGAACGCGCTAAAGGCGCGGAGTCAGACGACGAACCGGGTGAGGCGCTCGATCTGCGAAGGCTGCTCAGACGCATGAGGAAGGTGGACGGCGAAGTCGCGGGGCACGACCGAACGCTTGTGCGATTCTTTCACACGCCTGACGACGAGTGGGAGGCGTGCGTCGCGTCGCAGAGGCACAAGCTGCGCGACTCGTTCTTCCAGCACGCAAGCGCCGTCGCGGCTTTCGCTGACGCCGATGGACGGCCCGTGCGCATACGTGGCGGCGTCGTCGCGCCGCCGTGGCAGACGGGAAGCGAAGCCGACGATGTCGAAAACGCGGCGAACGAAATCAACGGCGACGAAGGTGCCACTTCCACAGCGCCACCAGTCCCTGCCGCTGACGAAGATGATCGCCCCGCGTTCCTGCAGGATTCGGGACCCGTGCACCTCGAGGACGTCACCGTCGACGCCGAGGAAATCAGGTCGCTCGCCACGCGACTCATGGCAACGGTCGACGCCATCGACCGCGTGCACTTGGACCAGGAAGCTCTCGCCGACGCGGCATCCATATGGGACGAGATTCTGAGCACGTCAAGCACCTTGGAAATGGCGGACGAGAAGATTGCTCAGCTCGGTGACCAAGGCAAGCTGCAGAATCCGGCGCTGCTCCTCACGGCGGCCAAGGCATGGGCGGGAAGTCACGAGCACTCAGGCACGAACAAGGAGGATGTGAAAGAGATCATGGCACATCTGTACCGCAAGTTCAAGGAGAACATGGAAAGGCAGCAAGCGGAGGAGGTGCGCATCTTGAAGCATCTGCTCACGATCGAGGATCCACTGGAGCGCCGCGCGGCACTCACAGACGCCTTCGAGCCGCTCAGCGACGCAGATCTGGCGCGCAAGGCGGCGAACCGAAAGGCCGGGTGGGTGACGGGCGTCGAGAGCGCGAATCCAAATGTCGAGGAGGACCTGCTGTACTGCACGCCGGCGGCGCTCTTGACGGTGATCAACGCCGTGATTCGAGCACACGAGGAGATGTCGAAAGGAGAGCGCAAAACCTTGAGCAGCGAGGCGGCACGATTGATGAGTCCGCACGTCATTCAGAGGATGTACGAGCTGAAGAGGGAGGTGCAGGAATTCATGTGAAGAGGCATTCTTGAATTTGTGTGTAACCCATAATAACTACTGAAATAATAACTGAAAAATAATGACACTCTGTTGTTACACATCTGATACAATTGATTGAATCACACAATATCGTCACCGTCGAAAACAACCAAACCATCCTCCAGGTTGCACACCAGATAAGTTGCGTCATCGGCGTACTCTGGATGTGTGGCACGGTATTGCTCGAGGACCATCTCGCCGGAGGTAACTCCAGCACCACGCTCGCACAGTGCCAGCACGGCACCTCGAAATCCCGCGCCAGAATAGCGTGCGCCGAGTACGCCTCGCGTTTGCACGAGCGCCTCAAACAAGCTACGAAGTGGCGCACAGCCGCATTCGTAGTTGTGAATGGACGAGTGGCACGACTCCGTCATGAGCATGCCAAATTCTGCAAATTTGCCCTTCGCAAACAACTCACACCCGTCGAGGACACGCTGCCTCTCGCCAAAGTAATGTGCGGCTCGGCGGAAGAGATGTGGGTGCTTCGCGGCGAGAAGGCCACCACGTCGTAGGAACGAGCTCGTCGGAACATCCGCGAGCAGCTCGGCGCCGGCGTGTATCGACTGCGCCGCATCGCGGCACTCTGCCACGCGCTGGTTGTACGGGCTAGGGCTGCCACCCTCTGCAGCCAGATTCGAGCGAACTCCCGAGAAGACGAGCAGCGCCTCGCAAGCCACGTCGGACGGTGCAGAGAGGAGGTGTGCGCACTTTGAGAGCGACTCGTTCAGACGATCGTGGGCGTGGCAGTCGACGAGCAGGAGGTGGTTGCGTCTCGAGTTGACAATCACCGCCATGTCGAGTATGCCGCAGGACAAGCCGCAGAAGTCGTTTTCGACAGAGCGGCACAGACGCACGAGGTCGTCGGGGGTGACGCTGCCGGGGGCGCCTTCGAGCATGGCGGCGGCCAGAGCGGCGGTGAGAGCGGCTGAACTTGAGACGCCTTGTCCGTGAAGTCCCGGTGTGGTCGTATGGACGCATGCGACCAGTCCGGCAAGGCTATGCTCCGGCTTCAGCCTCCTGACCAGCGTGGCAGCGCCGCACACGTACCTATGCCATCCCGTCGGCGGACAGTTTTCGTCCCACGTGTTGTTATCTTCGAATCGAACGACGTCACCGTCGGACACGTGCGTCGAGCGTACCTCGCACACGTTCGTGTTTTCTCGCCTTGCAAACACGACGAGTATGCCTTCTCCGGTCGCGAAGCCTGTGACCAGTCCCCCTTGGTGGTCGACGTGTGCCCCTAGCGGCGCCGCGCGGTACGGCGCGTACGCGACTTGGGTTCGTGTTAAGTTTTCCGGGTGGTAGTAAGCGCGCAAGTTCGCGATGGCCTTACTAGCAGGTTGCGCGTGTGGAAATCGACCTGCACCTGCATCGGAATTCTTCCAAGGCCGAGAATACAACCCGACGGAGACGGAGACGTCCAAGGCCGGTCCCGCGGGATAAGCGCGTATGGCCTTGAAGCGATGGCCAACGTCATCCAAGTCGTCGTCGTCGGCGGCGGCGGACGCCATTATTCACATAGAGGCCTCTTAAGAGCGAGCGAGCCTCTCGAAGGAAAAGGAAGGAAGAGGAGAGGGCGCCTCGTCAGGAGAAACTGAGCAAGAAGAGGACTCTAGAAGAGGACGGGATTCGGGTTAGGGTTTTAGCGCGCTTTTTTTTCATCCGTTAGTTTTTTTCCTTCGTCCTTTGCCATTTCCATTTCCACTTTTTTTTCCGTTTTTTTTTTGCTGGTGCACGCACGTGCGTCACGTCAGTCAACGTGCCACTCACTCACACTCACCGGTCATGGACACGTCCATCGACGGCTGGCACGTGCTTGGGCCGGAGTACATGGAGAGATTCGCACTCTCGCTCCTGCCCTGGGACGAAACCGCGCTGGACGCCGCGGGCGCGCTCTGCCTACCCGCCCCATTCGGAGCGCCCGTCTGCTTCCTCAGAGCACCGCTCATAGGAACGACCGATGCGTCGGCGGCTTCTCGCCTCAGACTCGCCAAAGCTTCTTCAGGTCGGTCCCGCGACGTGCGTGTCTACGATACCGCGGGACGTTCTCTAGCCAAATACGACTACACGGAAACCGAAACGTCCAACGTGATAGCGGCGGGATGGGTCGCATGCCCCGACTTGGCGACGCATGCAAGCGACATGGCGTCCGACGAAATCGGCGACGGCACAGCAACCTCCGACTCAACTGCAACAAACCCGCCCGCTGTGCTTGTGGCTGTGCACATCGACGGACGCGTGAGCGTGCGCGACCCGGCGGGAAGAGTCGTGGCGAAGCTCGCGTTCTCGTTCGGAGAGACGGCGAAGCGAGAGCGCGTCGTCGCCGCGTGCGTGTACTATAACCGAGGCGGGCTCACGTCCGCAAGCAGGGCCGATCCCGGTGCACCCGTAACTGGCGGTGTATTCGCGGTCACCGCGCAGGGAACCGTTCTGCTCGTTGACGACCTGCACCGCCCGCTGCCGACGAGGATTGGCACCATCGAGATTCCCGCCGAGTGGTCAGGCTTGATAGGAGGAGTCGACCACGACGTGTCGTCCACCAACCCGTTCGGAGGTATTGACGAAACCGGGAGTACTTCTTCCGAGAATTTCACCGTCCTCGCACTTGCCGCCGTGCCACCCGTGCAGACGAGCCACGGGCGTGGGGAGCTGCACATCAGCGTGGCACCCGCTGGCGACGCGCCTGACATGCCGTCGCGCTGCATGTATCTGGCGTGCGACCAGAGAGGAGGTTGCGTGGACCAGCAACTTCCTGAGCGATTTGGATGTATCGTACGTATCGCCGTGAGCCCGGGAGGTAACTTGCTCGCGCTCGCCAACGCGGAAGGGTCTGTGCACGTTGCAACGAGCGACCTGCGAAGCTACGTCTCGGAGAGCGACGTGAGCCACGCCGGCCCGCAACCTGTGCCGGATCTCGTGCTTTGGTGCGGCAGCGATGCTGTCGCACTCGCTTGGCATGGCGCGTGTGGAGGAGGCGAGGAGGCGCCGGACGTGGTGCTTGTAGGACCCGCTGGCGACCACGTTTCAATCAACGTGGGATCGAGCTTCGGGCCGCGATGCTATGGCATCGCCGGCGTCACGGAGGTGGATGGTATGCGCCTCCTGTGCGGCAACGAGCACGTTTTTGTCAGGCGCGTGCCGGCGTCACTGCGAAAGTGCCTGGAACCCGGTTCCGCGGCGCCGGGCGCGCTTTTGCTCGACGCGGTGAGGCAGCTTGACGCTCCGGCAAGTGGCGGCGGGGGTGCGGTAGCCGCGGCAGCGAGCCTGGAGGCGGCTGCCGCCGCCTCGAGGGCTGAATCGGGGTTAGCCAGCGAAGGCAATGGTAGTGACGATGACGTGCTGCGCGGCGGAGCTCACATTGCACCCGCAAGTGCGCAATGCCTTGAGGCGGCGGCCGCGAGCCTCGACGCCGCGCTGCAGAGACGGCTGCTGCGCGCGGCAACGTTTGGCGCGGCAATGTGCGGTCGTCGTCCGGCGGCTTCGTTGGACACGTCGTCTGTCGTCGAAGCAGCACGTGCCGCGGCAGCTGCAGCATCGGGAACAGGAGTCGACGCCGCGGCAGCAGCGCAGGCAGCAGCCGCTGCGGCGCGCGATCCATGCGCAGCCTTGCCTCGAGGCGCAGTTTGCGACGCGTGTGACGCCATATGGGTGCTGAACGCGGTTCGCAGTGGCGGCGGCGGTAGCGGCGCCGCAGCGCCTCGTCTCTGCCCCACGCACGCGCAGCTCATCGCCATGGGACCCGACGCGCTATGCCTCCTCTTGTGCTACCTCGACATGCATGCCGAGGCTGCGGCGGGCTGCCACGTGCTGCGCGCTCGGCGAGGCACGCTGCGGCAGGTGCTGGTGAACTGGAGTCGACGCGTACTCGAGACAAGCCAGGGAGAGGCGGACGAGGCGGTGCTGCAGAAGTTGCTAGGATGCCTCTCGGCGTCATCACTCGCGCGCGTCGCGCAGCCGTTCGTCGGCGCGGCGGCGGCGTGCCGTGAGCACGGCAGACCAGCGTTGGCGGCGTCGCTGCTGAAGCTCGTGCCTCGGTGCCGCGATCGCGTGCCGCTGCTGCTTGCAACAGGGTCCAGCAAGGCTGCCCTTGACGAGGCGCTGAAGTTTGGCGACGGCCTGCTCGTTGCAAGCTGCCTTGCGGAGCTTAGGCGCAAGGCTGAAAGGGACGTGAAGCTTGTGGAGTTCTTCGGCCTGCTCGCGTCTCGACCAGTGGCCCGCCGCATCCTCGCCGCGTCGTTGAGGGCGGCTGTCGAGCTTGGCGGGTCGATGACAGCATCTTCGGCGGCGTCCGCCTCGTCGTCGTCACCTTCTTCGATGGACGCTTTCGCGGAGGCGGAGAGCGCGCGAGAACTTCTGAACTCTTTGTACCTGCATGCAGGCGACCATGCGGGTGCTGCGGAGGATGCCTGGAAGGATGGCATGCTGTCATCCATCGCGGCGAAGAAGGCGGTTAGCGCTGCGTCACGCAAGGAGCTTGCGACGGTGTCTGCTCGCCGCTTCACAAATGCCAAGCGCCTTTCCTTGGAGGCGCCCAGTGGCGGTGGCGGTGGCGTGTTCCCAGGTGACGGCGAGACATCGCCAGATCATCTGCTAGAGCAGGCGACGGCGAGCTCCACGCCTCTCGATGCTAAGGATGCTGGATGGCGTGCATCGATGTGCGAGGTGCAGGCGCGCTTGCTCACAGTGCAGGCGGAGATGGAGGTGAACGCCGTCGGCCTGAGCGTGCTCGACACGATCAAGCTCCTGTTCGCGACGGGGAATGCGAAGCAGGCAGCTAAGCTGAAGAGCGACTTTTCAGTGAGCGACCGCGCCTTTTCCTGGACGCGTCTTCGCGGATTGGCGAGCAGCGGCGATTGGGCTGGCGTGGAGAAGTTTGCTCGCGAGAATCCTCGAAAGCCCGGCGGCATCGGCCACGACGCCTTTCTGGAGGTTTGCTTTGAGTGGAATGCACCTCGCGAGGCTTTAATTCCTCACATCAAGCGTCATCCGAACGGCGCTTCTCGGAGCGCTGCATTCGCCAAGGCTGGTATGCTTCGTGAGGCTGCGGAGGAGGCTGCGAAGGCGAAGGACGTCGGAGCGCTGGCGAAACTTCGTGACGTCGCACCTCCTCACCTGAGAGCTTCTATGGAGGGCCTCTTAAGTACCATCGAGGGTTTGAGCGGCGGTGGCAGTTCGTCGTCATGATACGAAAACACATAAATTTGACTTCTTCTTGTAAGGTTAGACTGTTTTACACTTTGTCCTCGCGAATGCCCTTGATTCCGCGGTAGAACGGTTGTCCGTAGCACTCGTAGGGCAAGGAGAGGTTTCGTTTCGGCGGGTTCAAACGCGGCGGTCCCAAGACGTTTTGCCTGAGCTTTTTCAACCACCCGTGAAATCCACCACCACCACCTCCACCACCACCTTGCATAGTTGATTTTGTTGCTTTTTTGTTTTTTGTTTTTTGTTTTTTTTTTGTTGTTGTCCTATCATAAGAATCCTTCTTCGCACATGCGTCTCCTCCCAATCCTTCTTCCTCCCACCACTGCTGCTGCTTCCCTGTAAGGAACACGTTTTTCGACTTACCACCGCGAGAAAACGAACCCGCCGCGCTCATCCAGCAAGCAGCGCTGCTCTGTAGAGCTAGAGAGGGTGCGCCGGAGTTTGCGTGGGTAGGATGGAGAAGCGTTTCTTAATCAAGATACGTTGCGCCGAGAACTTGTCGTCCGGCGAGAAGCGCGCGGGGTGTGCGGACTTCGTGGGCGTGCCGTCGGGTGCAGTCTTGCTGAGCGTGTAGATGCGCGTGTTAGAGTCACTAGGGTCGAGGTAGTACATGAGGTACATGACGGTTTATGAATGACGACAGGTTCACAGTGTGAGAACGTTCAGCGATACAGGACAGGGGAGGCGGCGGCGGCGGCGGCGCCGGGAACCGCAGCCCCCTTTGGGGAACCCCCTTTGCTTTGGGCGCTTTTATTCCTCGACCTAAATGCTGGTGAGAAACCGGGTTAGGGGTTAGGGGTTAGGGGTTAGGGGTTAGGGGTTAGGGTTAGGGGTTAGGTTGATAACCAGCAATTAGATCAGATCGACGAAACCCGCGGGGGGCGTACTGCATTTCTCCCTTTACTAAGGTTAGACTATTTTAGGAATGGCCTCCTCGCAGTCGCAGTCGCAGTCTTCGATGCATTCTTCCCAGTCGCAGTCGCGTGTTCATTTAGGGTAGAGAGGCTAATGTTGTTTATTTGTTTTTTTACTCTTTTTTTAAGATATAAAAGAAGGTAAGATAGTTCTCCCAAAGTTGCTCCCTGAACTTTATTGGTAAAACTCAAACTCGTCCGTCGTCTTACGCACCGTGGTCTTGTAAGCCTTCTCAAAGTCCTTCGCCAAAACCACGTAGCGATTCTTACGCACCGCAAGCATGCCAGCCTCCTGGCAAATGCTGCGAATCTCCGCGGCGGAGATCTTGTCTGGCCGTGCGACCAAATCCTCCAAGTCCACCTCGTCCGCCAAGTTCATGGCCCCAGTGCACACCTGGAACACGAGACGCTTCTGGCGCCGATCTGGAGTTGGGAACTCAATCTTACGGTCGAGACGACCAGGGCGCAGCAGCGCAGGATCGAGCGTGTCTGCGCGGTTCGTCGCCATAATCACCTTGACGTTCACGCTCTGATCGAAGCCGTCCATCTGATTAAGCAACTCCATGAGAATGCGCTGCACCTCGCGATCCGCACCCGTCTGCGCGTCGAAGCGTGCTGTGGCGACCGCGTCAATCTCGTCGATGAAGATGATAGCCGGCGCATTCTCCTTCGCCAGTCGGAAGACGTCGCGCACCATGCGCGGTCCCTCGCCTAGGTACTTCTGCACGAATTCGCTGCCAACAACACGGATGAAAGACGCAGTCGTGTGGTGTGCCACCGCCTGAGCGAGCATCGTCTTGCCAGTTCCCGGTGGCCCATACAGCAGAACGCCACGAGGCGGGTCGATACCAATCTGACGGTACAGGTCGTGGTGCGTGAGCGGCAGTTCCACCGCCTCCCTGATTTCCTGCTTTTGAATGTCGTTCCCTCCGATGTCGCTGTAGCTGATGTCGGGCCTTTCGTTGTCTGCCAGCAGCGAGATGCTGCTGTCCGCCTCCGGGGGCAGGATGTCGACGAGCGCGTTGCTATGCCTGTGCAGTGCGACGGAGCTGCTTGGCTTGAGCAGCTCGCGGTTGAGCGTGCTGAGAATGCGCACGTAGTAGTTGGAGCCTGTGGTTGAGCCGACGATTCCGCTGTTTGCGTCCACCATCTCGAGGAACTGTCCGATCACCAGCGGCACGCTCTGGATGCGCTTGACCTCCTCCTGCGCGCGCAGAAGCTCTCGGCGCAGGTTGCGCGTCTCATCTGTGCATATGTACGCGGATTTTTCAAGTTGCGTTAGTTAATTCGTTTTGGTTGGCACGAACGGTCAAAAGGTTGGCTTTCGCAACCACCTTCCTTCAGATACAAACTCAACTCGGAAGCAGAAGAAGAGCTCAAAACCAAAACCAAAAAGAAACATCCACACGCAAAACGTCCACCACAAGCATGAACACACCCACGACAAACCAAACAACAACAAAAAATAAAAAAGAAGAAGCCAAAGCCAGAGAAGAACAACAATAACGACAAGAATCCAACAAGAATCCAAAAAATCAAAACAAAAAAACGAGAAAACAAACGCATCCCAAAACAAAAATGCAAAACAAAAAGCTCAAAAAGACACACCTCTGATATACTCCTCTTGTATGTCAACAAACTCCAACGCGCGCTCGAGGGACTTGTAGCGAAGGTAGAGGTCACCACCACTACCATTAGGATGATGAGCGGATTCGCCGGAGTCCGGGAGCGCACCTGCCGGAGTAGGCTTCATGGTGGACACGGCAGCCATGGCACTGTGAGAAATGATTCCGAAAGCGGAGAGCTTGGAGAGAAAGCGCCAACGCTCCACGAGCCTCTGATCCGGGGAGGGAAAAACGCCGAGGGAGGGGGAGGGAAAAACCTAATGGCCCCGAACTTGTTTGGCACACGATTTGAACAGACTACGGGTATTTGGACGTTTGGAGTAGGGGTTTGGAGTAGGGGTTTGGAGTAGGGGTTTGGAGTAGGGGTTGGTTTATTAGGGGTTGGTTGGGGATTTTACCTTCAGGGTTTTTAGGGGTTTCCTTTTCCATCATTCCGCCGAGTTGTGCTCGCGATAAATGGCTCCGACGACGTTATTAGCGACGTGTTTTGGTGGTGCGTCGAGGATGACGTCGATGACGAGGATGACGACGTCGATGATGCCAATGTCGTCGTGTTCGTGGCAATGTCTGCACATGCACACGCACACGCGTTTGCCTTTCTTTGTCTCAAGAGCCTTCCTAGTCCCAGGAGGATATCTCAAGACGTCTCGCTTCTCGTCATCGTCCTCCTCGTCGGAAGACTCCATCACTTTTGACGCCTCTGACGACATCGTCGAAGAAACCATCGAAAAGTCGCTCAGAAAACCGACGAAAGAGGAACAAGACGCGAATAGACCGGCGGCTCTATTAACAACCAGGCGCGAGGCAATTCACCTCTACAGGTTTGTGTGGCGATGCTCGAGACTTTTCGTGCACACCAAGGAGGACACAGGCGAGGTTTGGCGGGACGTGCTGAGAAAATCAGCGCGCGAGGAGTTCGAAGCGGCTCGACACGAAACCGACCCCGAAATCGTCACGAGACTGCTCGTCGCCGGACGCGACTACTGCGAACAGGCTGTGCGACAGTTCATGGAGAAGCGCGACGCGATTCAGCGCGACGAGGACAACAAAAAAGACAAGGTCTAACGAAGTTTTAGAGTAGTTTTTTTGTATATTGTAACACATTCTATAATCTTTATCTTGAATAGTTAAGGCGGCGGTTGGACAAAGACAAACTCCTCCGCGTACGCACCTGAGCCCGTGCTCGTGTTCGAAGGTGTGCATGAGCGCGCACACGTGTAAATAGCTGCCGTGCCAATGTCAGGACATGTGCTGTCCGCCGCGTCGAAGCCGAGCACGCTCACGAGCTGAGGCATGAGCTGAAGCTCAAACCGACGCGGCGCACCGCACAGCGGGCATGGAGGAATCGAAGAAGGACAAGGTTCGGGACGAGGCCACAGCACATCCGCGTCGTTCAGCGAGTACCGAACCACCTGCGCTGGCTCGTAAGCCACGCGCTGGCTGAACCGCGCGAAGCACAGCTTGGCAGGATCGTGCACGTCCGTCTCCTGCAGACGCTCGTCCTCGTCGTCCTCATCCTCCTCATTTTCACCCTCGTCGCCGCCGGAATTCTTCTCCGTCGACCCTGACGCTGATGCCTTCTCCTTCTCTTCGGCGGCAGCGCGCTTGCGCCGCTGAATTTCCTCCCACTCTTTGAGCGCTCTCTTCGCTTCCTTCTCACGTCTTCTCCACTCGCTTGCTGCATCAGCATTCTCGTCGAACGCCAGGTCCGCCTCGAAGGCGACGTCAAGCTCTCGTTCGGGAAACACGTTGAATACGCGCGCTACACGCGCGTCGTCGGCGCCTGCGGCGGCGGCAGCCGCCTCGGCAGGCACGACGCTCGGCTGCGCTGGCGCGTCAAGTGCACAACATGCTGCACTCACAGCCGACGGTGGCGGTACTGCCCCGGTCGCGACGTCGACGCCGCACATCGCACGCGCGGCAGCCTGCCACCGGAACAGTGGGTGCAGCGGCTCGACCATAGCTGGCATGTATGTGCTATCGTCATTCTCGCGGCCGTCGTCGTCGTCGTCGTCGTCGTCTTCCAGCGGCGGCTCGAAGCTGTAAAATTCGTTCGCACGTGGAAGCTGACATCGGAACGCGCGTATTGCGCCGGGCACATTCCACGACTCGCCGTGAGGGCTTGCGAATACGAATATGGCACGGTGGAACACGTCAGGTCTGAGTTCTCCTGTCGTGGTGTCGATTCCAACTCCGTCTTCTGGCGACAGCGGTGCGTACAGCTGTGCGACGAAGTCCATGGGCTTATTGGATGCCCCGCACGCGAGCGCACTGGCGTCGGGCACAGACGTCGGGTGCAGCCATGCGGGCAGCCCTCCAACTTTGGACGGGAATCTGTCCGCACACATTGCGCGTGAATGTTCGGCGTGAACGGCGACACCCACACGCACGAGGGAGTCCTCAATCAAGAGCTCTTCCTCTTCCTCTTCCTCTTCAGCTTCTTCATCGTCAACGCCAGATGTGACATCAAGGATGGACTGTATAACGCTCTCTGGGTGTTTTTCGTTCCCAACCACATCCACATCCACATCCACATCCACCTCAACAGCCACGACGACATTCATGGGTGTGGCATTCGCAGGAGCAGTTGCGCCATCGACATCATCGATGCTGTCGTCGAGCATAGATCTGGAAAAGACGATTCTTCGGAAGGCTGAAGGAGATTATGGGGATGATGAATAAAGGCGCCGCCACTTTTTTCTTTTTCGTTCTTTTCAAAGTCACCAGTGCCCAGTGGGAGGTCCCACCAGACCGGCTCCCCCTACTAGTTTGGTAACCCTAACCCTAACCCTAATCAGGATACCGTTCAGCATACCACTATTGCGTGGCTGGTATCTTGTAGTTTTGATTTTTTGTTATCTTGATCGGCTCTCTCATTTTATTGTCATTCTCGTATCTCGATGCAGATGACAGCAATGGCAACCATGTCCACCATGTCGCTCTCCCAGCGTGCCTTTGTGAGTGGGAGTGGGATCCCGGGTTCGAACGCACGACAGAGGTTCCAGGGCTTCCAGGGGGTAGGAGTAGGGTCAAAAGGGCGACAACATGTGCCTTTTGCGAGGCAACATATGCTGTCGCGCTCGTATGCAGCACCTCAAGCCAGCTCGTATGCTGCCAGCGTTGCGACAGTGCAGCCACACGACGCGCTGCTCAACGCCATGACGGCGTACCTCCAAACGCAAACCACGTCCGACGCGCTCGCCGTTGACGTCGACGCACAAGGCGCTCTGCTTGTCGCCTCTGAAAACGGAATAAAGGAGGGTGAGGTCATTTTTCGCATGCCGTCAACCGAGTGGATCGTCGGAGACGACAGTGGGGCAGCCAAGCCGATGTGGGTCGCCACCGCGCAAGCCTTCCAAAAGCAAGCCGTCGATGCGGAACACCCGTGGCTGACGGCACGCGCGAAACTGTTGCAAGGCGTACTCGCGTGGCCTGAAGAGGAAGCAAACGCCCTCCTGCAAAATACACAGCTGCTCTCAACGCTGCAGGGATACCGCGCGCACGTCGACTCTGTCGCCGCGCAGAACGAACAACTCGGACCTGTCGACGAACTGTGGAAGCTCTTCGGAATTGTGCGGATGCTTGCAAGACCGCCGTGCGCAGACCCAAGCGAACCACCTGCAATCGTGCCACTACTAGATACTGTGAGGCACGTACCTCAGCCCCTCGCGAACGCGGTGGTGAAGCGCGAGGCAAAGTCAGACGGCGTGCTTGGCATGGGGGCGTCGGAAGCCTCGGTGGTGTGCACAGCTAGCCGTGACATTGCACCAGGTGAAGTCATCACCGTCGACCTCGGCACTGAAACACCGCTCACAACCTCACGCTGCGCGCTGGACTTTGGACACTTTCCGATGACCGCCGCATCGGACGGCTACGAGCTCGCGCTCGGCATTCCACCAAACGACGTGAATCGCGACGACAAACTCGACATTCTCGAGACGAACGGGTACCCGAATGCCGAGCGTATCGCGCCGGTATTCGTTCTCACACCAGGCGGCACGAACATCGGAACGGGAGCTGGCGTGGACGCCGCAGGTCGCGCGGACGATGGACGGTCGCTTGCAGCCGCGGCGACGCGCAGGTACATCGCATCAGCAGGATGGATTGCCGCGGCTGTCACCTCCTCCACCGCATCTGATCCGTCGGACTCCGCTCCCAGAGTTCCTGGATTCATCCTAAATCCTGTCCCAGATGCAATGTGGCCAGTGATCAGGCTCGTGCAGATGAATGCCACGGACTGCTTTTTGCTCGAGGCTCTCTTCCGCAATGAGGTGTGGGGTCACATCAACCTGCCCGTGAGCGAAATGAACGAGCGCAATGCGTGCACGTCAATGTCGGGAGGCGCGCGCGCGGCATTCGATGCGCTCGGCGGCGACGACGCCATCACATCGGCAGACGAGGAGATTGCGACGATTGGCACGCAGGCGCTCGAGCTTGGCGCCGAGCTTCCCATTTCCGACCTGCGTCGCCTGACCGCCTCCTTCGCTCGCCGCAGCGAGGCGCTCAGCCTTCGCGCGTGCGTCGTATACTTTGACACGTACGCGGAGACCCTCGGCGATGTGGAATACTACCAGGAGCGGCGCCTTCGTGGTTTGAATCTAATTGACGACGACGGCAAGCCTATGACCTTCGATGAAATGCTAAGCGAAGGTTGGAAAGAGTAGTAGTCCCAACAACAAGTTTGTCACACTTTGTTTTTACCTTTCAAAGTTTTCTCAAACATCATGCTTGAACGGTCCATCGACGCCCTCGGGAGGCGCCTGGTTGTATCGGTTGTTGCCCCAGCATGCGACGCTGCCGTCGCGTCGTAGTGCGAGGGAGTAAGAATGACCCGCGGCGATCGCGACGAAGTCTCCTTCCACGCCGTCGGGAGGAGCCTGGCCGTGGATGTTGCGTCCCGAGCACCAGATGGTGCCGTCACGTCGCAGCGCAAGCGAGTGAAATTCGCCCGCGGCGATGGCGACGAAGTCGCCGTCGACGCCGGCGGGAGGCGCCTGGCCGTCGCTGTTGTCTCCCCAGCACGCGATACTGCCATCGCGTCGAAGCGCGATTGAGTGCAAATCACCCGCGTCGATTCCGACAAAGTCGCCGTCGACGCCGGCGGGAGGCGCCTGGCCGTCGCTGTTGTCTCCCCAGAACGCGATAGAGCCGTCGCGTCGCAACGCCATCGAGTGATGGGCACCCGCGGCGATCATAACAAAGTCGCCGTCGACGCCGGCGGGAGGCGCCTGGCCGGAGCCGTTGTTTCCCCAGCACGCGGTACTGCCATCGCGTCGTAGCGCGAGCGAGAACCAATTACCCGCGGCGATCGCGACAAAGTCTCCTTCCACACCATCAGGAGGCGCCCGGCCATCAGCGTTCAAACCCCAGCACGCGATACTTCCATCGCTTCGAAGCGCGATCGAATGATGAGTGCCTGCGGCAACCTGGATGAAGTCGCCGTCGACGCCGTTGGGAGGCGCCTGGCCGATCTCGTTGTCGCCCCAACACGCGATACTTCCGTCGGGTCTGATTGCCAACGAGTGATAGCCGTGTCCTGCTGCGAGCGTCCGATTGCATGATCTAGCTATGCGTATGCGTTCCTGCTCCCGTTCGAGTCGCCGTTCGCGCTGCCATGGGAACCACACGAGACGCAGCGCTTCGTATGCCAATGACGACGCCAAATCTGACATGATGATGAAATACACTTGATTGATTTGAATTTTGGATGGGACCCTCCCTCCTCCCCCCAAAACCCTGAATGGCGAACTCCGAAATCAAAATTCAAAATTCTCCGGCGGCGCACACTACACTATCCTAGTAGGGGCATGGCGGCCATGCTAATAGCCTTGCTGCTCTTCGCGGCCACTGCTTCGTTCCACGACGTCGTGACGACGGCGGTGTCTGCTGCTGATGGTGCCATGCTCGTGCGTGTCTCCACGCCGAAGCGTGTAGGCAACGTCACGGTGTCTGCATCATCGTCAACGAACGGGACGGTGCATGTCATCGTAGATGGTGAGATAGTGCTCAGCGACTCTTACGCCGTCATGCCGATGCAAGTCGAGTTTCCTATGCTCGAGCAGGTGGATGGATCCTTTCGCGTGATGAACATCTTCAATGCCACGGCGATGCTCAGCAGCGTCGCTGCACCTCTGCTCGTCAAAGTTGGCGGCAACTTCGTGCTTGCGTCGCTGGACAGTCTCGTCAACGTCACGTTCCCCTCCCTACGAGTGGTGAATGAGAATATGCTGCTTCGTCTCCTTCCCGCGCTCAAGGAGGTGCAATTTCCGGCGATGAAGACGGTCTGGCGGACGCTTTCTATCGACACGTGCGCATCGCTCGCGTCGATGGAGATGCCATCACTCGAGACTGTGGGCCTACACCTGCTCTTGAGCGCGCTTCCCACAGTCACGAATGTGACACTTCCATCGCTGGTCGAGGTGAGATGGGACTTCATCGTTCGTGACTGCCGCAGCTTGTCCGAGATCAATGCACTGAAGCTTGAGACGGTAGGTGAGGACCTCACGATTGCGCGTTTACCGAGGTTGCGCACGCTGCAACTACCACAGCTCAAGGTCGTCGGAGAAGACTGCGAGTTCTACGAGCTGCTTTCACTATAGGTGGGCATTTACGCCGTCACGCCGGAGGGGGGGGCGTCATGACGCGTCACGTGACGCGTCACGCGTCAAGTAACGTTTTACGCGTCACGTGTGACGGTTTTCGGCGCCGACAAACCCCTAAACCAATCCCCGACCAAATTCCCCGACCAATCGCGCGTCGGCGTATTCTTCTTTGGCGGAAACGACGAAACTGAGACGGTGCATTTGCCATCACTGAAGGAAGTGTTCGACGAAGATATCGCCTTTGCTGCAAGCACTGCATTGCGCGAGATCGACGTCCCTATGCTCATGCACGCGGCGGAAGACGTCGAGCTGTTTTATCTCGCGTCGATCGAAGTGATCGCCATGCCGAGCTTAGAGACTGTCGACGAGGATTTCGAAGTGCACGCGTCGCATTCAGTGCACTCTGTGCTCGTGCCCAAGCTTGTGAGCATCGGAGAGGACCTCGAGATCTTTGACAACTGGCGCCTGAAGAATCTCGATATCTCGTCGCTTGAATCGGTGGACGAAGATTTCGAGACGTACTTGCTGCAGACGATCGAAGAGGTGCGTGCTCCAAGCCTGGTGGAGATCGGCGAGGACTTGCTCGTGTTTGGCAACCCGCATCTCGCGCTCGTGGAGTTTCCAGTACTCCAGACGAATCAGTCGATAACAAGCGTGGACGACGCGCTTGCGTCCAACGCAAGCATGACGTGCACCGACCCTCTCAACTGCACCGACGCCTATTACCTGTACGCCCGCGAGAACGATTTCGACTTCGAGGAGAACGCCATTTACCTCGATGCACCACATCAGTTCCGAGCGTGCGCGACGACGACGACGGGACACGGCGGGTGTTTGTGAAGGGAGGGAGGGAGGGAGTAAAATCAAGTAAGTGCAAAGAGTGTAACCAAGTCACCAAACAAAGTTGTTGTGAATGAGTTCTTCAGTTCATCATCAAAAGGATTAAAGGAACGTCCGTCAACAGACACAGACACAGACACGAGCACTTGACGAGAATCGCGAGATAGATACAACACAAATAAAATAAGCAAATCACACAAATAACACAAGTGACAAGTGACAAGTGACAAGTGAGTGTGACACCTGTAATCACAAACAGAACAAGAGGGAGAATGCAAAACAGGAGTTGGGATGGACCCCCTGGGGTAACCCTAACCCTAACACACATCTCCCGGGACCCTCTGGCGCAGAGCGTTGAAAACTGGCGTCTCATTTTATTTTATTTTCACCCCTTATGGCGGGCAAGGCGGGCATGGCGTCGTCGTCTTGAATCTTCCTTGTACGTGAATATTCTTTGTAAGTGCCTTAGGATTCCATGGAGGAGCTGTCGTTGTTGGCGATTAGTCTTCCTGCACCTGCCTCTTTACCTGCGTCTCGATCTTCCTCTCGCTCTCGCTCCTCGTCCAGCTCATTGGCTCGCGCACACGCCGACCGGGTCTCTCGCGCTCTACGCAGGCAGAAAAACTCGCGGGAATCCATTTTAGAGAAAACGCGGTCTTCATGTTCACCTGAAACGACAGGTGCAGTTCAACGGAAAGAATCGGAGGATGTCATCATCGCAGAAGCGTCCGTCGCAGAAATCGACGCGTTCGCAGCGACCACCGCCGCCGCGTGGCGCATGCAGAGACCGGAGTGGCTGCTCGCGCCGCCGGACGACCTCGCGACAAGTTGGATGTGCGCAGCAAGACCCGCAGGAACGCGCGTGCTCGCCATCGCCGCGAAGAACCAAACTCTGCTCAGGGGAAGGAATAACAAGCATGTTGCCACCGTGCGCACCAGGTTGCCGGCTGGCGGGTGTCGACGCGAATTGGGGAAGGCGAGCGGAGCGGCGACGGTTCTCGACTGCGTACAGGATAGAGTCAGCGGTGCGCTGCAAGCCGTGGACGTACTCGTATGGCAGGGACGGGACATGCGCACGTGCTCGTTCGAAATGAGACAGTTCTGGCTTTCCGCGCGTCTTTCAGACCTCGACGACGACGATGACGACGACGACGATGATGACGATGATGACGACGACGACGACGATGATGAAAGGATGGATGCGCGCGACGATGTCACACTCGTTCACGCCGTGCCATTTGCAGCAGCAACCGTGGATGCTCTCACGAGCTCTGCCACGTATGCCGCACAATACAGCGCAGTGCACAAGACGGACGGCTTGATCATCGCGCATCGCCTCGCCTGGTATGCGTCCGATGAAGTGACTCCTCTGTGCCTAGTGTGGAAAGACGCGACGACGAGTGCGTGGTTCGTGGAGACATCGCCGCCAGGAACGCCGTCGAACGCGCAGCGAGTCGTGCTTCGCTACGATTCGAGTACACGCGCGCTTGTCACCTCCGATGATCCACCTGTGCGCATCGCTCGTGTCGTCCAGTACGACGACGACAATAACGTGGAGGTGCGCGTATGGACCACCTCGGATGATTGCAGTGTCGGCAACGACGTGGCGATGGCGACAAGTCAGTGCAAGTGGACGGATGGCGCGCTCGTGCGCGTCAACTTCTTTGACGATACTGGCGCCGTGCGTTTCGCGGGCCTCGTCCCACATCCAAAGCAGCGCGGCTACGGTGGTGCAGGTGCCGACTTGCACTCAAAGATCCTCTTCCAGCATGCCGCACGCTCAGGTCAAAGTATAACATGCAAAGCACTCGTCGATGCCGCTGCACGAGAGTGAAGAATGTAGTATATGAAAAACGTTGTATTCGAAAAGTGTAACAGAAACGTAAATCGCTACACATTGGATTATGTGGGTTTGCCAAACTCGACATTTTGCCGAGCGAGCATGTCAATGACGTCGAGAAGGTCTTTTGCAACGGGAGCACCTGCATCGCTCCACTGCTGGCCTTCCTCGCTGAAAGAATCGCCGTAGTTGTCGCCGCCGAAGCGATCAAGAAGAATTGCGTGCATCTTCGCATTCCTTGCCCCGATGAAGTCTTTCTCAAAGTCGTTTCCGAGGTGCAGGATTTCGTTCGGCTGTATGGGACGAGAGCTGTCGTCGCCATTGCAGAAGATGCAAGAGCTGGCCTCTGCGATTGCTGCGTCGAATATAGCTCGATCTGGCTTCGCGCAGCCAATGTCTTTGCTGCCGATAAAGAAATCTGGAAAAATGTCTAGCATGGGCAGTATGCTATCTCCATATCGCTCGTCTGCGTTTGATATGATGCCGGCGATGACTCCGTGTCTCTTTGCGAAGCGCAGGAATGGGATCGCGTCGTCGAAAGCTGAGTAAGTCGAGTGGCTACCAAACTGCGCATAGATTCGCTTGAAGACGCGTTCCTTTTGATCTTCTGTGAGCCTGGGCACGGCATCGTCGTTCTTCAGCCCATCATTTAGCTCCAGCTCGCGTGCCACCTCGAACGAGCGCAGTACACACGTGCGCCACCAATCCTTCGTGCTGATGCAGTTGCCCCCAAAGCAAGGGTACGCCGCATGCGTCTCGTTGTATGCGAGCTGAAATCCTTTCTCCAGCGCTGCTAGATGACCTGGATCGATGTGCACGCCGCATCGACGAGCGCAGTCAGCGTAGTGCGCACCGAGCCGACCTACGAAAGATACTAGCGTGCCCGTGACGTCGAAGGTGAAGGCTCGAATGCGCCGCGGCGGTTTTGCCGCCGGCATGGCGCAGTACTTCCGTATCATCGTACGCATCATGCTGCCAAACGATTTGTGTGCCGATTGATATTTGGATATTTGGATGAGGGCAAGTTCAAATTCGGGGTTGGGGACAGGTGTTGGAATCATTGTTGAACTTGATGTATATGTAAACTTTTATTTATTTACTCAGAGGCGTCTTCGATGAACAAAGCCACCTGGCCACCCGATACCACGTCAGCGCCCATCGCGTCCACGAGACTCTGCTCAGAATTCTTCGCGTCAATAATCTTGCGAGGATACGACGTCACGAGGCGGAACGCCTCCGGAACCTTCTCATCCGTTGGTAGCGCGTCCACCCACGCGTACAGGTCTCCAACGCTCGCGTCGCTGAAAAATCGGCGCTCTTTTCGACCACCGCCCGGCGTGCGCACGAGAATACGTGCCACCTTCGCTCCTCCGGGACTCTCCGTACCCACTGCCGGCTCGTCGGGCAGGGCAGCCGCGGCATTTTCCCTCCTCGTGGCAAGCTCCTCCACGCGACGTGCCTCCGCCGCCTCCGCATCCGCCTTGGCCTTCTCCTCCGCCTCCACCTTGGCCTTCGCCTCCGCCGCCTCTTTCCTTGCCGCCTCCGCCGCCTCCATGCGCGCACGATCAGCCGCGGCGGCACGCTCGTATTCGGCATCCTGCTCGGCACGCAGCTGTCGGTCGAAGTCGCGCGCCACCTCCGCCTGCCGATCCGCATCGAGGCGCGAGCCGAATCGCTCGAGCGCTTCTGCAAGGCCCTGAATCACCTCTGCGGGCGTCACGGGACCAACGCGACGCCACACCTCCACAACATCGCCGCCGTTGCGTGCTCCGGCATTTCCGCCGAGGTGCAGAGCGACGAGCAGCGGGAACGTAGTTGCGTTGAGCGCGTTGTGCAGCGCGAATGCCTCAGGCGCGTCGACGTCGCCTCCCCAGACGACGAACCCGTCGTCGAGGAATGCGCTGAGCGTTTCGTCGCACATCGTCTCTCGGCAGAACGAGTCCGTGGCTGGGTGCCTCGCACAGTGCAGGTACGCGACGAGGAACTTGTTCGATCGCCGCGCCTGCCTAAGCGCGTTCGTGTACGTGTCCGCGATGAACCTCGGGTGTGTCGTTCCGAACTTGGAGTCGAAGTTCGCGACGAACGCGCGTGCCGCGGCGGCGCCGTCGGCGTGCGTGGGCGGCGGGGCGAGAGCGCGTGCACACACTCGCTTGATGGTTCGCAGCACGGGTAGTCGGAATGCGAGTCCGACGACAGTTCCTGTGAGTTGGAACGTGAATCGCACGAGCACGACGACTGCGTGCACGCCAAGCCCGAGCACGGTCGCGGGCGCGTGCCTGATGTTGTTGGGTGGGTTGTTTGTGCCAGCAGCAGGTCCAGCTGCCCCCGCCCCCGCTTGCTGTGCTCCCCCCCCACCCGAGGACGCCGCCGCCGCCGCCGCCGCCGATCGTCTGTGAATCGCACCAACTTGCGTATTATTATTATGATCTGGCCTAGATGAAGACGGTGGAGGTGGGGAGACATTACCACCTCCACCAGAAGCACCTCCAGCAGAAGCACCGGCACCCCCATTTTCCTGCGTGCGAAAGAACAAATCAACCGCATCATTAACAGAATGACTTTCCGTCATACTCAAGAGGTGTAACGCCTCTTCAGAGGAAACGCCGCAAATGGCACATATCTCACCAACCGAGGCGTCGGAGGAGGGCGCCATGGTATGATGAAGCAAGCGACTTCTTCCTTCTGGACTGTGCACACCGAGGGAATGACGCAGAACGAGGGAGGGAGGGAGGGAGGGAGGGCACCTCGAGAAGAGACGACGCAGAGCCCTATAATAACCCTAGTTGGTAGTCCAAGAACTCGCAACAACCCTAACTCTAACTCTAACGGGGAAGAAGGGCACTCAAGGGAACCCCGGCCCTGTCATGCGCAACCAGTGCCGCCACCGACCATAGGAACAGCGGAAGTTGGGGGTTCGTGAGTGAGTGAGCATGGACTTGGCGAGCTTCACAAAGTCCTCAAAGAGTTCTTTGTGGACTTTCTCGGATTGTGTCACTACCAGCCTGTCACGCGTCGATTTACGATTCAAGCTTCCATCACCGTCCATGATGAAACCACCGGCGAGGAGTTTGAGCCTATCTATAGAAGCAGTAGGCGTTCTTTGCAATCGTCTTGGTCGTTTTGAGCTGAACCACGAGGAAGTCGCCGTCCTCGCGCGCCATGCGCGGCGGCGGCAGCAGGGTGAGACTCACATGCCGACGCTGCCGACGCCGACGCCAGGGTCGGCATGGCCAACATTTTTTGTGACAAGATTTTTTTGTTTGCGGAAGGCGGGGGACGGCCTTGGGGCGGGAGCAGAGCTTTTTGAAAAGCCGAGGAGGTTCCCCCGACGGAACTCCGCGAAGTTCCACCTCCGGTCAGGTCGGTCGGTCAGGTCGGGGGATTTCTAAAGCAGAAAATAACGGGAAAAGAAACGTCTTGAGTTCTTCTAAAACACGAATCCCCCCGCAAAAACACGTCTTGATTAGTGATT
Source organism: Pycnococcus provasolii (assembly GCA_938743325.2). NCBI lineage: Eukaryota > Viridiplantae > Chlorophyta > Pseudoscourfieldiophyceae > Pseudoscourfieldiales > Pycnococcaceae > Pycnococcus > Pycnococcus provasolii. The sequence continues at coordinate 355,976 of OW568874.1, read as the reverse complement.
ACTAAGTTACTCCCAAACGTCCACTTAATCCTATCCGGCGGATCCGGACGACCGGCGGTGCCCTCCGCGTGCGACTTGCGCGTGAAGTTCAGCCGCGTCCCCACGAGCGGCACGCTGACGCACAGAACAGCAACGACGATCCATCCCGTAGTTGCTTCCAAAGTCCCGCCCGACCGGGATCCCCAACCAAATCCACTCCTTCTGCGCAGAGCAACGACGTATCCCCAGTAACAACCGTCCCTCCCAACAACACGCCTTTTTACCGCCCCGTTCGACCCTCCCTCCGCATCTTCCACCTCATTCGGCCATTTGTTTTCTTTTCTGCGCTCCTTTTAGGCCTGAAGTTGCATTGCTTTGTTGAAGTTGTTCCTGCTTGTTGTTTGTTCTTAAATCGTTTATCTCTACAGTATGGTGGTGAGCGGTCACGTGCACTACCACAAGCACGCTCCTTCCGATTCGTCTTCGGAATCTGATTCTTCGTCATCTGGGGGATCTTTGGTAATTTTATCTGCGTTATCTGCTGTTGTCGGTGGTCTCCTGGTGTGGTCTGGTCTGGTTGTGGGTGCTGGTGGAAAAGGAGCAGGTGTGCCTGGACTGCGACGTCTTCCTTCTTTAGGGAGAAAAAGTCGAAGTGACTCGTTTGCTCATAAGAATCATAAGAATGGAAATGCACTTGGGAGGGACGAATCCGACGAAAACAAGAAGCAGGAGACGGCATCGTCGTCGGCGGCATCACAGGCGCAGGAAGAAGTGCAGAAGCTCAAGGAGACGCGAGAACACTCGAACATGCTCAGCAAGGAAGCTATGAGACTCGCGGCGGCGACGGCGGCGGAGGCTAGGCTCGTTGCCACGAAACTTACCGAAAATCGCGACGTCGCCGTCGACGCAGGAAGCTCGGGAGTTGGTGAAATGGCATCCGCGCGTCTCTCGCTCGACGAACTTGTCGACGCCGAGGCACTTGACGCCGCGGTGCAAGCACCGCTCGCCGCGATGGAGGCTGAGCTGGACGCACACAAGAATGCGCGCGAAGCACTCGACAGCGAGAGACGCATCTTGCTCCGTGAGCAAGAGGTGTTGACGAGAGCGCTTCAGGTTGCGCAGCGGAACTTCGACGAGGTGGAGGCGAACCTGTGGGAGGCAACGCAAGAGCGCGACTCGCTTCGGCGGCGATACGACGCTGCGCGTGCCAGACTTACCACCGGCACTTCAACCACGCCTCAGTTAGACGCGGAAGGTGTGCAAAGTGCGCACGTCGAACCTGTGCCTGCAACTTCGTTGAACAACGCAAGCACACCCAGCTATATCTCGTGACGTTTTAGTTTTTGTAAATTTTTCATACAGTATTTGTGGTATCATAAATAAATGAATTCCTTGTCCAGGTCGTTCGGTTTTTTGTCGTCCTCCTTCGATTTGTCAATCAATCGATCGAGGAGATCAAGGTTATTATCGTCTTTTTTGTCGTCGCGGCGGTCACGGCTGAACGGAAAGCGGCGGTCGAATCGGTCGGACTCCTTGTTGCCGTCTTTGTCAGATGGCTTGTCGTTGTCGCCGTCGCTAGCGCCGTCTTCCTCCGGCTTTTTGTTGACAGGGTCTTCGTCAGAAAAAGGTTTCTTTTCGCCGTTTTCGGTCTCGTCGTCGTCACGGCGGTCGCGCCGCCCGAACGGATTGCGGCCAAATGGACCACCGGTCTGCTTGTTGTCGTCGTCAGAAGACTTGTCGCCGTCGTCGTCACCAGCGCCGTCGCTAGTAGTAGCCCCGTCTTCCTCCGCGCCGTCAGCAGCATCGTCGCGGCCGAACGGATTGCGGCCAAATGGACCGGACTGCTCGCCGTCTTTGTTAGAGGACTTGTCGTCGTCGTCACCAGCGCCGTCGCTAGTAGTAGCCCCGTCTTCCTCCGCGCCGTCAGCAGCATCGTCGCGGCCGAACGGATTGCGGTCAAATGGACCGGACTGCTCGCCGTCTTTGTCAGATTGACGCTCATCTGTTGGCTTGGTAGCTTCTCCAGATTCTGGCTTCTCTTGTGGAGGAGCAGCAGGAGGAGGAGACTGTCATCATGCTCTTGCGGCTGCGCGTCCTCCGCACTTGCCCTTAGGCGCGTTTCCTCTGACAGTTTGAATGAAGCTTTGAATAGTGTCTCTTCGAAATCCTTCTGGCGTCATGGGTACCGCGTGCCACGACGCGAAGCACGGCGCGAATGCGAAGACGACATTCCTTTTGAAGGGCGCTTGGAAACTCGTCTCCCAAGATTTTGTATTTGACCAGTCGGAAACGTCAGACTGGCTCGGAACACGCCTCTTCAACACATTTTTGAGCACGCACGTTCCAACCTTAAGCTTCGACGACTCGCGTGGGAGATAGTACAACATTGTCACCCACTTATCACTATTGTCTGCGTGCGGGCCGATGGCGTAGCCGCCATAGTCGCGTGTTAGGTCGAGGCGCGTGTAGTACCTGAACTTCGTCCTCCACGCCTTGTCGCGGTTGCGCAAGGTGGACTGAAAAATATCCAACCAGGCTGAGCGAAGTTCCGAGCTCGTGCCGAACAACTTAGCAAACTTCGTCCACCATTCCGCGTCGTAGTCGTCTGACTTTGCCGCTGTTTTTGACATGTCGTCGCTGCCAAACTTGCCCTTCGGCGCCACCGTTGAGAGGTTGACGATGTACCTTCTTAGCCTGGACTTGACAGCGTTCGACTTGCCCTCATTCTTACGCGTGTAAGCCTGTTCTGTCGCCGGCAGCTTTTTCTTCACGATGCACTCGTAGAGACTTGGTTCAAAGATCTTCTCGATAAAGACGTGCGGGTATGGCACGCGCGTAATCTTCGCCGCTCTTATGGCAGAGATGGTATGGTTGAGTTGCACTTCGCCGAGCGTGCAATCCTTCTTCGCGGGTGCGGCTGCCGCAACCCCGTGCAAGACGCAGGTGGCAAGCGTGAGCGTGAGTACCAGCGCCTGAATAAGGGCCTCCCTCCATAGCACTGCAGAGGCCACACTGCAGAGGCCACCGCGCGCGCGCCTCGAGCGAGCGACCGACCGAGACATCACCACCGCCGAGACATGCGATTCAAGGAGGCCGGGCCCAGACGCGAGAGGAAGAGGTCGGTTTGTTTCCCATCCCACGTTCCCACCCCCCCTCCAGCCAACGTTCAAGGATGTTACTTCACTTTGGTAAAGTTTACCACCCTGCAAGTCCAACGCCATAAACGGTAAAGTTGCCAGTAGTGGTTAGTGGTAGATTCTTGGCTTGCGGTACATATAGGTACGTCACACAACCATAACATTTAACCACAAGATAACTTACTCTAAGATATTGCATAGAATATCTAACCTTAAACTTGAACTACTTTTTAGACGACCGTTGAACAAAGTAGTACCGGTACAGTACATACTGTACAGTACTGTAGTACTAAGTAAAGTAAAGTACAATTCCATTATTTACTGAATGAATGATGCATCTTAGTCTACGATTTCGACTTCACATGACACGCGTAGTGGCGAAGCTTTGACGTCTGCGGCTCAACAGCAAACGCGCTCGCCCCGATGCGACGGCCGCAGACCGTGCACGTCTCCGAGCCGTCCACATATACGGGGCGACGCGAAGTCGCGTCCGCAAGAGCGCTCTGCACGCCCACCCACTCCGCACGGCGAAGGGCACGAACGACCGAGGCGCGGCGGCGCATGTCGCCCGCACGGCAGACTGCGGCCGAGAGAACGCTCGCGGGAACACGACTCAGAGACACGCCGCTGGGAAGGTGCGGTAGGATTGACTGCGCATCCACGTGCTCTCCGTGCCGAGCAAGCAGCTCAAGGCATGTCGTAAGCGCGGTGCCGCCACCACCCTCCTCCTCCGCCGCCGCGCGGCGGAGAAGGACCTTCAGCAAAGCCGTGTACGGGCTGTTCGCAGTCGCCGGCGCGTCGCTCACGAGCGCTCCGGCGTACGCCTCCGCCGCGCGCAGGTCGCCGAGCTCACACGCGAGTGCAGCTAGCGCCGCTTCACGCTGACCGATGCGACCGAGCAGCGCAGCACGCTCCCTAAGCAGCATTCCAGGAGGCAGTCGCCCCAGCAGGCGCTCGGAGCATGCCAACGGCGCACTCAGCGCTGCCGTGGATGCTGTTGCCGATGCTCGCGACGACAGGCGATGACGAATGAGCCCACCATCGTCGTCGACGTCGCTGCCCACACTCACGCCATCGTCTACGCCGTTCATGGGCGCTCCGAGAAGCTCCAGAAGACGGAGACGCGCGGCGGCATCCAGGGCACCTTCGGCGGCACGCTGAGCGAGACTGGCGAGCGGCTCGCGTTCCCACGCCGAAACATCTGGAGATGCGGCGCGGTGTGCAAGCACCACTTCCACGAAGAGTGCGGCGAGCTCCTCCACGCAGGCATCCAGCGTTTCGCCAGGTGCAACGTCGACAGACATTGGCGGCGGTACATCCAGCCCGCTGTCGCGCGACGCGGCCAGCTGCGCGCATCGTGTCTCGAGAAAGCGCACGCGGAGGGGCGCTGAAGTGGACATGCTCGTGTCGTTCGCCGCCGCCGCCGCCGGCTTGGCCATCGCCGCAGCTTGCGCATTCTCCTCCGCGAGGCTGAGGGCCGCGAGTGCAGCGCGACGGCCAATGGGGGGAGACATCTTTGCGAGCGCGTCAAGGCACGCCGTAGGCGACACGGCGGCCACCCACGTGGCGAGGTGCTTAAGCGCGAGGTCGTCGCGGCGTGCAGTGCCACCACCACCGCCGCCCTCACCGCTGTCAAGGCTAGCCGGGAGCGCCTCGACGCAGTAGAGCGACGCCGCGCGTGCCGCACGCCTTGCCCGACCTGACCCACCCGTCTCAACTCCGGAGGACATGTCCGGATCGCTCGCAGCCATCTCGCGAAGCGCGTCGAGAGCCTCCGCATGTCGCTCGCCACTACGCCGAAGAAGACACAGCTCCACAAACGGTGGATCCGCCGCACGACCGCCTCCCCCGTCATCGTCATTCACCATGAGGCCGGCGCGGTCGTCTGAGCACGCCTCGGCGAGCGCAGCCTCAAGCGCGCAGCCTGCGCGACGGCCGAGCGCGCGACACGCCGTCGCCCCGTCGGTGAAATTCCACTTCAGCCGGCTCGGCCGGCTGGCTGCACTCGTGCCCGCACATGCGACGCCAAACCAACTGCCGCTCGAACCGCCGGTTCCCCGCGGGCCAAGAAATTCTGCCAACGCCTCGGGAAATGGCGCGTAGTGCTGAAGCAGCAGGTGACAGATGGCACCGTCGACGCATGCGCTACCTTCTTCATCCCAAGCGTCCCATCCTCCCACTGCCTCCATCACGGGAACAAAGTCGTCGTTTGCAGCGCCGCTCGACGAGGCGACGCCGCGCGCGCGGCGCTCCGCGAGCAGAAGGTGCAGAAGCGGCTCGGCGAGCTCCTGAGGGTATCGCCTGCCGAGTGCCAGGTCTGCATGCAATGGCGTGGCAGCATGTGGCCCAGCGCTGGAAAGGCACGCCTCTGCCTCAGCGGCGGCATTTGGCGTGGAAGACAGCAGTGACGGCAGCAACGCAAGCACGGCTGATACGCCCCCGCCGTCCGCGCGCGGATCGCACTGCACAAAGTCGCGCAGCGCCTCTGCAAAGCTACCCTGCGCGAAGTTGTGGTGAGCTCGACGTGCGAGCAGTGCATTGCGCGTAAACACGCGAGGCTCGGCATCGAGCATGCATGCACAGATGCGAAGAGCATCGTCGAACCGACCTGCTTCCGCCAGCTCCGCACATTGCGCAGCGAGAGGGGCCATCGAAACGCTGATGATCTCCTTCGCACTCGCGAAGAAGGCGGTGCACACAGGTGTGCCGGGCTCACTTGGGGGCACTGCAGCACACACAATCGCATCCTTAAATGCAATTGCCTGCGAAAACGGTGCCACAGACCCCGAGCTCGAGGGTGACGTCTCGCTGGCTGTTCCCAGTGTCTCCGTGAGAGCCGCGACCACGGGCGCAGCGTCGGTGCAGTCGGCGGACGCCATCGCGAGCGGCAGAAGGCGAGCCTCTAGAAATCGAGTCTGCGCCGCGACGAGGTACGGTGGAAGCGCAATGCACCCATGACGAGCGGGCGTCTCGGCAAATGCCGCGGCGCCGACGGGGCTCTCGCTAACACCACCACCTTTCTGTGCTAACGTGTGCGAGAGCGCCATGGCACCTCGCATGACGACGAGTCCAGATGCGGGTGGAAGTGACAGATTAGCCAGCGGTGGAGTCTCGCCCAGCGCCGAGGCGACGCGTCGGCGTTCTTCGTCCGGATCTTCCTCAATTGTGTTCATGCTTATCATTGCCGTGCTGTCTTCTGAAGCAGCAGCCGCCGCCGCCGCCAGCTTCGACGTTACGGAGGATGTTTCGAAACGGGGGAAGTTCACTACGCAGGCATTCGGCGCGCTCGCCTTGTCAACGGCGAGCTTGGCATCTGACATCGACGGCGAGGTGCCCGCCACCGCGAATCTCCTTATGACAGATGGTGAGGCCTCCCCAGCGCAGTCCCACAAGAATACGCCGGCATGCTCGTCCACCACCACAGCAGTTCGCCCGATGTGTACCCATGCGACGCTAACGGGTGCCTCCCAAGCACACGCGACCGCCTCCACAGCTATCTCGGCGGTAACCTGCGCGCCGTGACCCTTGAGCGTCCACACAACGGCTCGCTTTCTCATCACGCCAAGCAGGGCTGCGCCTTGGTCGTCGTCGCGTTCGCCGAGGCACGCACAGACGGTCCCCGTGTTCGCGCCACCTTCCCGGCTCTTCGGCAGCGGTGCGGATGGCGTGCGCTTCTCAGCAGCCTGCTGCCCCGGCGGTGCGAGAGTGGGCAGCACGTGTAGGTATACTCCCGCGACGCCGTCACGGCCGTGGCACGTCGCGACAACGGCATGCTTGCCGCTGGGAAGGCACTGCACGACGGGCGCGCGCGACACCGCCGCCTTGACACCTGTGAGAACCCTGTGCGTCGGAGCACCACCACCCTTTGCGTCTGTCATTTGCCCTTGCCCTCTGTCCTCGTTGGGCGCCAGCACGAACAGCGCACCTTCCTTGGTTCCTACGACGATGTGCACATCCCCTCTTGCGTCGCTTGCACGCTGCGTGGCTGACGCATCCGAAGTGCTTGCGACCGAAGTGCCCTGTACGTAGACGCCGATCGCGCTGATTGGGAGCGGGAAGGCGTCGGCGACGCGCGCCAGGGACAGGAGCGCGAGCGAGGGCATGAAGCGCAAGTGGCAGCCACGGCACGCGTGGCACCGGGAGTGGTCGTGGAATGGGAGGGCACGGGACGTGGGAGGGGGAAAAACGGCTGGGGCTGGGGATCGGAATAATGGGGGTTATTCGACGCGACGTTTTGAATCGGGGTTTCACAACGTGAGCCTGCGATGGATGGCGCCATACCACTACAGGTATATGGCTCACGCAGTGCACGCCTTGCACGCCGGCCCGCACTCGTCCTTCATGTACATCGGGTTCTTCTCGCACTCGCCCTGCGCCGCCCATGCGACGCACTGCGAGTTGCTGTTCACGCACGCTTTCCGCCGCGCGTTGCCCACGCCAAACGCGCCGACGTGCATCCACTTGGTGGCGGACCACTTAACGCCCTTTACCACGGGACACGCGCCGTGCAGGCTCGTCCTGTCCTCCTCGCCGTCGGCGGTGAGGCTGTAGAAGAGCAGAGCGTCACCCTTGCGCGGCTTGACGTGAAGGCCTCGTTTCGTACATTCGTTCAGCCCGGGCGCGTCCGCGGGCGGCTTCTGCGCCGAGTTCGGAAAGACCGTGTGACCACCCTCCTCGACATCGCTGAGATACATGAGCATAGTGGCAATACGCTGGCCGCCGTTCGCCGGCGACTTGTTGAACTGGTCGTGGAAAAAGTCGTAGTGTGGCTCGTACTTCTGACCCTGCTCGTACTGAAGGATCTGCAGGCCCTCTCCGTTGTTCATTGGGACCATGCTGACGTCAGCGATGCGCTGCTCGACGCCGCAGACGACGTCGTCCGCGCACTTCTCGAAGAATGTGCCCGAGCTCGTTCGTATCTGACTTGCGACGCTTCCTCCCGTTTTGTTGTCGACGACCGTGCTCTTGGTCATCGTCGGCCTGGCACGCTCGACGAAGTGGTCGCACTCTTCGTCTGACAGGAAGTTGCGAAAGAGGAACGCACGCGGCTGCCACGACAGCACTTCGATATTGGCCGGCCTCGAGTTTCCCACGACACGCTTTTTCCCGTCACCGTAAGGTATTGTCACCCCCACGCCCATCGTCTCCGAGTTGCTGGCTGCGTTGTTACCACCACCACGCAGGATGGAGAGTGCCGTTGTGTTTTCTACCATGAAAGAAAGAAAGATGAGGAGGAGCAAGAAAGAAAGAGGTGCATAACGAGTGAAATGACCAGGACGACCAGGACAAGTATTTGTGCAAGGCATCGTGAGCTGCAAGACACCTACCTCTTTGATGTGATGCGATGTGATGTGATGTGATGTGATGTGATGTGTTGTGATGTGATGTGATGGCTTACAAAAAGGAAACCAAGAATGAATGAATGATGCGAGCGCGGAGGGGAGATCGCTGGAAACCGACCGACCGCCCTTACCTTAAGCTTACCGGGAAGGTGAGGCGAGAGCCGACAGGCCGAGAGAGGTGGTGCGAGGGAGGGAATTCTTCAAGGGGGAAGGGAAGGGGATTCATCGTAGGCGCCTACCACTATGCGGTCGTGTATGTAAAGTAGGTTGGTATGTATTTCCATATTTTACGTTTACCAAATGTTGCGCTGAAGTTTCCTAACTTATGGGCGGCGCAGGTGATGACGTGAAAGCTTTATAGGATAGGCACAGGCTGACTGTCAGCCTGTGGTATGACCTGGTGGTAGGTATGGCGCCCATGAAATGAAGACGGAGTGTACTGTACTGTAGTAGTGTACAAACCAACTAACTTACATACATACATCAACAAAATGAGTCACAGTAGTCTCATCAGGATGTGCACATCAGGCCGTGTGTAGTGTCGATCAACAGCTATAGGGTTATTAGCCGTCGACGTCGTCGACGTTAGTCCCATCAGACATTTTGGTGAGCTCAGGTTGTGGCGAAGTGGTCGAGCATCGTCCGATTCCAAAGGATGTTCGGGAAAGAGTTCCCTTCCACGAGCTCAGCTGTGTAGTCCGATCGCTGATCTTCGGGTAGCTCGCGGACTTTCTGCTCGAAGTAAGCTGGAAGGCGCCCACTTCGCACGGCCGCCACAACCTCTGTCGGTGTGATCACGTCGTGGATCCAAAGTGTCTTCCAGCTGTTATACACCAAACCGCCCATATGATCGTCCATCTTGACACCAAACAAGCCTTCTAGCAACTCCTCGGGGTAGACGTCTTCGCGCAGATTACTACCTTAGGAAGTGGGAAGTAGGGGTTCAAAGTTCTTTCACCTCGTGCTCTCACCTACTAGGGGCCCGCACAAGTCACAACGGACGGGCAGAACTACCAATACAGTACCTTTACCATTAAGGCCTGATGATGATCACGCGAGAATACTGTAGTACTTACCTTACGAACTATTGGCCTGATGATCACGCGAGAATAGTGGCCTGATGATCACGCTCGATGCCGAGATAAGAATAAGTACCACCCTAGCTACGATAAGGCCTAAGGCGTATTTTACTCCATCCACCAGCCTGTTTCTGTTTTTGTGTTTTAGTTTCCTGCGTGAGGCTCGTCTTCTGTGTCCTTCTCCCGTCTCCGGCGTCTCGCAGAACGTGTCGTGGGCGTGCGTGCGACTGTGCGTGTGTGTCTTCCCCTCGCTCGCTCGGCTCGGCCATCCTTCTTGCCATCCATCCTTCTTGTCTTGCGCCACCATTCATTCTTGCGTGTTTCTTATTTCTTTGGAATATCCTACAGCAGTTGTAGCTGGCTGGAGCTGGCCTCCTCTTCGGGAAATAAGAGCGTCTCCTACGGTGAGCGAGCCCACGGCGAGCGCTCCCGCTCACCGTGGGACACGTGGCTTTTGTCGCGCACAGGCTGACAGGGAGGGAGTGTCTGTCCAGCTATGACATGGACAGACTTGCACGCGTACTGCTTCGAAGCAAAGTGGGACGAAGTGAGACGGCACGTTGTAAGTCACCCACACGAAACCGCGGTGAAACACCACCTTGACCTCTTACCTCTGCACTGGGCAACGTTCAAGAACGCCCCTGAAGACGTCGTTGAAAGACTGCTCGTGTTTCGCGAAGGCGCGCAATACAAGTCCGAGGAGGGGAACTTGCCTCTGCACTATGCAGCGGCGAAGAGAAATCCTCAGGGCGACGTCGTTGGCAAGCTGCTCGAGGCTTACCCAGCTGGCGCGATGGAGACGAACGTGGATGGCTCTTTACCGCTTCACTTAGCAGCACGCGGCAAGGCACCTGCTGATGTAATTGTCAAGCTCTTGGTTGCGTATCCGAGTGGCGCACAGGTGGAAGACAACTATGGCAATTTGCCTCTGCACTGGGCGGCGGCGGATGTCAATGCTGACGTTGAAGTGATCGCAACGTTGCTTAGCGCTTATCCAGGGGGTGCACAAGTCCGTACGAACAACGGCCGTTTACCTTTGCAATTGGCGGCGGATAACGACGCGTGCGGTGCTGACGTGATTGCGTTATTGCTGCAGGCGTACCCGGACGGCGCTGGTGAAACGAACGTGTAACATCTACGACGACTCCTACTGTATCTTTATATGATCTATCGAAACCTACCAACAAAGCCTCGGCGCGTGCAAGGCCCAAGGCCTTCTCGGCGCCATTTTATTGAGCATTATTGCGCTTGTCACGCCCAAGGCCCGAGGCCCAGGGGGGAGGGAGGGAGGGAGGGAGGGGGGCGTCATCATTCCCCCGACCGCCATGGACACCACAGTGACGTACCTCCCCGTCACCTCACCTAGCACGATCGCGGCGATACGAGCCATGCCGCTCGCGCCAAACGACGTGTTCATCGCGTCGTACCCCAAGTCAGGAACAACATGGACACAGGCCATCGTCGCAGCCCTCCTGCTCCAGCAAGGCGACTCTTCTGGCGCATCTGCCCTCCCCTACTCGCATATCAGCGACGTCGCACCGTTCCTCGACATCGACCCGCACTGGGACACCTCGCACTTCGTGGGAACGTCAAGGACAAAAGAGGTGCACGCCGCGATAGGGCGTCGCGTCTTCAATACGCACATGCTGTACGACACCTTGCCAAAAGGCAGAAGTGACGCGAGATACATCTACGTGGTTCGCGATGGACGTGACGTGTGCACGTCCTTCTATCATCACCTCTCCAACCAGAAGGGCGACGCAGGGACGTACGACGCGGGCTTTGACGCTTTTTTCGACGACTGGATTGACGGCAGACTTCCATATGGTAAGTGGTTTTCTCACCTCACCAACTGGGCTGACGGCGCACAAAGTGACGAGCGCGTTCTGGTCGTTCACTACTCAGAAATGCTCGAGGATCTCGCAAGTGCCGTCGCGCGTATTGCCACGCATATCGGCGTACCGACTCTTCCCACAAACTGCGTTGACGCCCTCACGTTTGCCGGCATGCGAGAGAAGGCACGTCTTTACCAACCCGTAAGCGTTGAGTGGAAGGAGGGGTACAGCTTCTTGCGTAAGGGTGAGGTGGGTGACCACGCGCGTTTCTTTCAGGCGCACCAGCTCGAACGATTCAAGCAGGCTTGCGTAACGGAGTGGGTTGTTGGCGCGCCGGCTTGTTACGAAGCGTCGATTCCGAAACACCTGTTCGGTTTAGTGATTGTAAATGTATAAAGGCAGAGACCTTTTGTAAGAACTAGTCTATGCACTACTACTGTACTACACGACACGCACAACGACAAGTAACGTAAATATTATTTGAAAGAGCGATCTTTTTAGAGTTACATGATGGTGCACGCTTCTTGCCCACCACCGCTCATGAGAGCCTCGAGTCCGCCGGCGCCAGGTTGTGGGAATGCCGGCGACCCACTCTCGTCGAAGCTGACACCCGGCGCCATCTTCGACACGAGTTCCGGTGGTGGGTTTCCACACGCCTGCATTTTCTGCAGAAGGTCAACGACGGCCGAAAAATCCTCTTCCCCCTCTTGTTCGTACACATCCACAAGCGCGCAGATGTGTTCGTACTGCTGCTCGTACCTCGTTCGGTCCGAGTGGCTGATGGTATGTTTGTTCTCCTCTAGATACGTGGGATATGCCTCCTTGAGCTCGCGCATTGGGCCGTGCAGGACATCGCGGCTCAGTAAGCTTTGCAGCATGCCGTCGACGAGCGTTTGCACGTCGCCCGTCTCGTCGAGTCCACGAAACTGCTGCTGCAGCTGCGCGTAGATTTCGTCGCTGAGCGCCTCGGTGGAAGCCTCACCTGCGGCGGAGGTTGGGGCGTTTTCCGAGGTTTGGGCGTTTTCTGAGGCAAGTAACGCCTCCCCCTGTTCTCTCAGTGCCTGCAGCGTTTTTTGAATGTCGTCAGAAACGTGAGCTTCGTGAGCTTCTTCATCTCCTGCTGATCTCGTTTCCGACTCTGCGTGTGCGAGGTCCGCGAGCAGTTTTGCCATGTTTTCCGTCATTTCCGCGATCATCGCGGCATCCATGCCAGCACCTTCTGGCACGGGTGCCACCGAGGGTCCCCCCGAGGGAGCGAAGGGGGTGCCGGCGGCGGCATTTTCTTGGAGGTGCGACTTTTTCTTCAAAGACGACGATGAGGGTGCAAGCGGGTCGAACGAGGGGGACTTTTGAGCTGCTGCTTTTTTAACAGTGAGTCCGCCCCCACTCACGCCAACAGGAGCTTCTTCTTCTTCTTCCACAGCTGAAAACGTGTCCAGCGCGCTGTCCAGCAATGTGTCGAGGTTAACGTTAACACTAGTGTCCTCCGCCAACGACAACGAGGAGGAGGAGGAGGACGCCATGACAAACAAACCACCCCTCGAGGAGGCGTGGGAATGAGAATGAACAGGAACAGGCGACCGGACAGGTACACCCTGGTATGACCGTTGGTCATTGGTTGCGAACCCCCATCTTTGGTTTCTAACCCCTAAATCATCCGAATAATCTTCTAAACCGACTTTCAAGACGTTCATCACGTCTTGACTTGCCGCCACTACCATGGCATCACATCAAGACGTTTCAAGACGTTTTCTGACGCGCTCTACCAGCTTATGACGCGCCCTACTGGCGGCTCGCTGGCGGCTCGCTGGCGGCGCGCTCTACTTTTTGACCTAAGTAACAATCATTCTTACTTTCCTAAAAACTACCCAAAAGGAATTCCATCGGGAAACCCAAATTTTACATTTCGACAACGGGGCCCCCGTAGTCCGTTTAACATTTGGCGGTCATGGCGGAGTGTACCACTTTGACTGGTTGTGTACACGCGAGTGTTCGTTGTACCCCGTTCCTCGCGACGGCGTCGCATAGTCCACCCAAGGGCCTCGCCCAATGAGCACTTGTACGGCCAAAAACCACCTGGTATGACACGACCATTGGGACGACTTACAAATGACCGGTCCGTTTATCATTTTAGACTGTACCGTATATCCCGGTATATACTGTACTGTACAGTACCAATACCGCGGTATATCTGGTATATACCGCACGAATTTTAAACCCGAATCGAAATTAAAACCCGAATCCAAACCCCGAATCCTTCCCGACCATTTTCGTGGTGTTAAGGTGATTTCTGCTCTGTCTTACACAGTCAATTACTACTTATACTACTACACTTCAACAAGTACGTATGTACAGTATTCAGCTTATTACATGATAGTATGTACATACACATGCGGGGTCTTCTTAACCTACACTACTAGCTAGCTAGCTAGTGTAGCGGCAAGCTCATCTAGCTAGCCGACCTTTGTTTGCGCCAACCTGTAGTAGGACTGCCAGGCCAGCAGGACTACGGACTACGGTGTACACACAATGTTGAAGGGAAAAAGGAATCATAGTAGTACTACTATTAAGGTTAAGCTACACCTAAGGAGGAGAGCTCTGGGAGGAGCCATCACCACCACCCCACTCGTTAAACGCCGCGTGGTGAACGTCGAGAATGGATGGACTTTCACCTCTCTTCTCTTTTGCCGACCCCACTTGCAGGGCATTTTCGTCATTTCCGCAAAGAAGCAAATTCAGCATGAGTCCCGTTGCGCGCCATGGAACCTCCGAGATGACGCCAACAACGTCCGTGCCTGCACGCCACACGTTGTCGACCAAATCGCCACGGCCGTAACTGTTCAACCATGAGGGCAGGTTCGCACGCATACGCATACGCATCTTGTTGGCTGCTGTCACGCGAGGTGCAGCGTCGCGCGTTACTATCACTGCATCACGCAATGTCATGCTCAGCTTGAGCGTATCTTCAGTCACAGCCTGCAATCCTTTGGCAGTATCTCTGGCACGAAGAAGCACCGCCTTCACTAGCTCTTCACCATGCATTTTTCCAAATTCTGTCCCTGCACGCCAGCCAATGTCGTGGACGATGCGCCTTGAGAGATGCACGCAGGCGTCGTGCAGAATTTGACTGCGCTTCGCGTCCATGAGGTGCAGGGTCTTACTGCGAAAGCGCAAACGGTCATCTTTCGTCACGAAACGCAACAGCAGATTCTCCATGGCGGTATTCGTCTCATCGTTATTTGCCTCCTTCTTCACAGCCAAATCCTCCTGTCTAGGTTCAACGCCCGCTTCCGTAACGTTCAACACCATGACGTCTGGTGAAAGGGCAAGTCCACTTGTCCACTCATTCAGCATTTGAACGTCAACGTCAACAACGTATTTGGACGAGGCATAGTCGTCTCGCTTCGACGCGGTCTCGTGTAGTTTATGAAGCACCTCTCCCAGCGCCGTAGGACCTGTTTTCACGAGGGGGATTAGATTCGGTTAGGAAATGCAACAGAAATTTAGGAAAAACAAACAAACAAACTAATCAACCCAAAGCCAAACACATACAAATCACACACAAAAAAAAGCAAACCCAACACCAGTTCGTACCCAGTAACCCTAGTTTCGGCAACACAAGCTCCTGGCGATTCACCCGATTCATGCGAAGGTAGCGGTCTGTGTCCATGCGCAAGCCATCCTCACGCGCATCGCTGGTGAATAGCTCAACACGAGAACCATTTTCTTCCGAATCCAGGCCTCTCTCACGGCCCTCACGGTCGTGCTGAATACGCTTCATCATAACATCTAGCATCGATGCAGCCTGCCAAGAAGAATGCAGGAGGCGGCGTGCACTTCTCCAGCGATCTTTCGCTGAAAGTTTACTTTTCAATTCTATCGCCGGGCCCTTACTCCACCACGTGCTTAATATGAGCGCATTTACCTTTGCTCGTGAATTCTCAAGTAACGCATTGGAATGCGACGATGAGCTGCTCGCCTCATTCGAATCCATCTCGAATCCTCTGATCCCGCTGCTCGCCTCAAAGCCACGAAGTCCGCGCCGAGGATCAAGCCACTTTGCATTGCCTGAAAATACGAAAGCGGCTGTGTTCCTCCACCCAAGATTGTACAGCACAGAGCTGAGAATGTCTCGCACTTCATCGAGGTGCCCTGAAGTACGCATCGACGAGCGCGCTATTGAATCGACTTGCGACTCCTTCTTTCTGTCAAGACGTTCTCTTGCCAGGCGGCGCTGACGCTCTTCCGTGAAGAAGTCAAGAAGAATCGCAACCACGAATTGCATGAGCACGAAAGCAGTGATTAGCGGGTAGAAGACGTGCACAATAGCCAGGGCAACATTCTCAGTCGGCTCCACGATCACACCTTCACCCATGCCCAAATTGACACGGTACTGCAAGCCGGACGAATCGCCCACCTGACTTTCGGCCAGACTTTCGATGGCGTGATGCGCACGGGCATGCATACTCATGCGATGACCAACTAGTATGTACATTGCATATGCGCAGAGAATCGTGAAGAACATCATCACACCAATCAATGTGATCATGTTTGGGAGACCGCGCTGCAGTGTGCGCATGTACGGATACATCATAGGAAGACCAAAAAAGTGGCGGATGATATTCGCGGCAATACCCAGCAGGATGGGAACCTGAAGCACGAGATACCAACCATTGAGCGTGCTCATGGCATCCACCTTATCGAGAAGAGATAAGTAGGCGTCCCGCTCCGACAAGTCCACGGGTAGCGTGTGTCTCCATGCACCACGTGGATAGCCCTCCACCGGAGGCTGAGGATCGGCGAGACGCTTAGGAAGAAGGATGCGTGCCTCCGCAGAGCCGTCACCATCATACCAGCGGTAACTACGCTCGTATGTAAAGTCGCGCACGTACGCGAAGAAGTACACAAAATGCACGATGCTAGCCGCCAACAAGCAAAGTGGGATCGCTAGTTGAATCGCGTCAACCACAACCATCCATGCATCCACCATAAAATGACGATGCACAATGCGCTGCTGGAGCCGTCGAATAATAGATTCGTGCAGCAAATGCGCAAATCGACGCGCATCACCAACAGAGCTTATACAAAGCAAGACTGCCAATGCCGCGACAATCACCTCAACTACAAATAGGCCAAGATGACCCGTTGAGCCGTCGAAGTAGTCAAAGAGCGGAACCTTTCCGATCTCTGTGATCGACGATAGCTCGCCCTGTGCACTTACCACCATGCGAACTCGAACGTCAACGAGTACATCCGCAGGCTCGTTATGGAGAATCACGCGAATATCCACGGATCGCGTTCGACGGTCGACAAATCGAGATAGGTATAAATACGACAGCAAGCGCTTCGCACGGCTCTCCATCAGGGTGCCATCGAGATACACGTCAAAAAGAGCACGCTCCATGTCAGTCGAAGACATTTCTCTATTGGGATCGTAGTCGCGATCGAAGAAGGCGAATGGCGTATCAGGCGCTGCTAGCTCGGAGTCGTTGTAGAATGCAGCTCTCACCGATCGCAACGTAGGATCGTACAGTCCATGTAAATTCGTGTCCACAGGATTGGTCACATCTTTAGGCAAGTCGAGTCGCGCAAACATCGCATCAAATCCATACGCTGCACCCGCGTCAAGACTCGAGCACCGCATCTCACGGTAGAGATCCTCGAAGCGCCCCTGTCGAGATTTGATCACATCCATCACGTTTGAGGAGGCGTCCTGACCAACGCCTCGCGACGTGCGACCGCGGCATCCCGCCTCCCGAGAGGCGCGACGCTGCGTAACAAGCACTCCACCTACGATGCGAAGTTGGCCAGTTGCACCAAGAGTGCGCGGTCGTTTGTATCCGACGTGGTCCACGAGGCGCAGGTCATCTTCGACGTTAACGTCAGATGCGTATCCACTCCAAGCATCGTTCGAATCCCCTTCCGATAGCTTGGTTACTATGCGCTTATCCTTGCCAGATGCAGACACCCTGAGCAACTTGCGAGATACAACGCCAATTTGCCATCGACTCCCGACCAAGTCTTCCGAGCTCATGGTTGTTTTGCGCGAAGACGACGACGGCGCAATGATGCGACGGCGAGCAATGGGTACCGCGGTGGAAGAAGTATCATTTTCTCCACCACCAGCTGCAGTCACGTCAAAGTAAGAGTGTCGAGATCCACGTGCACCGCGGCATCCTGCCACCACATCCGGAGTTGCGGTATTCACGCCATCGATTGTACTCGTCGCTGCATTGAGGGAAGCTGTGAGCTCATCGAGGCGTGCCTGTGCTGCAAGCGTGTTATTTCCGATATCTTCAAAAGCATCTTCTTCTTGTGCTGTCAATGCGATTGTTTTTGCAACCAAGTCGGCAAGCTCGTCGGCGCGCGAAGCTAAATTTACTTGCTGTGTTAGAATCTCCTCGACATTCGAGGCATACGCGTCGTCGATCCGTGCGGATACAGCACTCACGATCTCGGATTTAGCAAGATCAGATGAAAGTTGCATCGTGAGATTTGTCCCGATTGTCGTGTTGTCTGTGCGAACGGCAAGATCCTGTGCAGCGAGCGAGAGAATGCGTGTGTGCTGATTTGCATACCAAGACCCGCGTGGATCGGCACTGTCAGGGCCAATGCGAAGTAGACTCAGCATGCTTGACGAACCGTCCTGCTGCTCAAGCTTACGACGGTGCTTTGCAGGATTGTCGTCGTAGAACGATCGAACAACCACCACCTCGAGCCGAGCTATGTCGCCTCCAAGTTTCTCGCATGCGTGTACACGGATACGACCTCGATGCACATTGAGCTCGGCAGCAACGCTCGATCGCACCTCCGCGCTGTCCTCGATGCGCGGGTCCAGAAAAGGCTCGCATGGACCTGTGCGGTTGACTGTGTACGTCTCTTCGTATCCTTGTACAATGTCAATCGTCAGCGCAACGTCACCGTAGCCCTGGTTGCCATCACGATCGTAGGCGGTCAGATAAAAGACGTGCACGCCTGGGCGACACAGTCCCGCAGCCAGCACGCTTGGTGTGCACTCCCCTTGCCGATTATATGCATGCAGCGTCTCTGTGACATCACCATCGATGGCGTCGTTCGCCTTGGCGACACACTGAGGGAAGAATGCAAGGTTTAACGTTTTGTGGCATGCCACGAGAGGGTTGCCACCTGTCATGTCGTTGAGCGATTGCCAAGGCGTTTGGCCGAACACGAAGGCGAATGGCATCTCCTCGACGGGTGGTGTGCGCCACTCCATCTTTGGGCCAGATGGATTGTTCTCTACATCTTTGATGAGCACGGAAGGCAGAAGTCCGCCTTCCCCTGTGATTGCATCAATGGTCTCACATGTAGCTTCCTCACATCGCCCAGATGGCGAATTGGCGGGACACCAATGCTGTCCTTCGGCACATGGCGCGGTAATTGTGACGCTCCGTACATCCGAGGCGTATACGCCCGTCGTGTCGAAGGCAACGAATGATACGTCGAAAGTAGTGCCGATGGGTGCCGATGCATTCACACAACTGTCGACACCCTTACGCCATAGCTCGTGACCCACGCAGCCAGAGATCAGGCAGGTGTCAGGCGGACACACAAGCAAGCCGGCTTGCAAATCCCCATCCTCCTCGTCAATGGCCTTCGCTCCAAGATCGCACGGAAGCTTTTCAGTGGGCACTTGCTCCGTCTGGCATGAAATGTACGGCGTGAAACGTGGCAGCGACACGACACGATTGCCAATTGCGGTAACATTCGGAGGAGACGGCGGCGTGGGTGGCTCTGCAGCCACCTCGACAGCTGGTGCGATGTCAAGTTCGCAAGGAACGCCTTCGGGTACACATGTAAAGCCATCCGCGCAGAGCACTTCGCCTGCGTCACACTTGGCCATCAGCGTCACGAGTCGTGCCACGCTCGCCTCGTGCCCCGCGCTATCCACGACTGAAAAGGTCACCTCGTATGTTCCAGGATAGCTCTCACCGTATATGGTGCATCCTGAAATGCCATGTTTTTCAAAGTTCAAACCACACGCCTGCACGTAAGGAGTCAGATCGCCATCCACGTCGTCATGAGCAGTCGCGCCATGGTCGCAGATGGCGCTAACTTCCAATTCGGGCGTGCACGCGCGATATCCTTGATCTTCGACGACAAGCATCGCGTTGCCGATGAGACTGATCAGTGGCGGGTTGTCAGGGTGCAAAATCTCCGGATGCATCTGTTCCTCTGTTTCCACAGCCACTCCAGTCGTGATGCATGTATCAGCGTCGTCCACCGGACACGAACCATCGGGGCATGTTTCAACACCTTTGCCACACTTTGGAACAACGGTGATCCAACGCTGGACTTCCCTAGATTTGGCACCTGCGCGGTCTGTGCATGTGTAGCGTATAATCTGCGGCTCTGTCGTGGCGAGTCGCGTATCGATTGCAAAGTTACCAAAGGCGCCGACGTGCTCGGATAAATCACCATCCATTTGGTCGACGCACACGTACCCAGGGTCTACGTAACGTTCTCCTTGTGTGACTTCCTCCCGAAGAACTAGCATGCCATCCACCGTCTGATCCATGATGGCGTTTGGCCACATGCTGACGAGATGAATGTTTGGCGGAATTGCATCCACGGGAGTCGACAATGCCATTAATTGCGCTTTTTCAGGCTCGGGATCCACATAGACTTGCTGAACTGCGCACACTCCATACATGCTGCACTCTACACCTCCTTCTTCATCGCTCTCGTACATGATTGGGCAGACGTGCTCACGCTGTCCTGTTGTGGCAGACGCGTCGGCACATTGGTCGCTCAGTATATGTATTCGCCGCTGAATAGATGCACGATTGCCAGCGAGATCTGCGCAATAGTACGTGAGCACAATCGGCGCATCCGGTAAAGTGGGACGCGACGTATCCAATGATATGGCGAGTTCGACCGGTGACTGTACCTCAACAGCACCATCCATGCCGTCAACGCACGTCGCCATGGCGTCAATGTACTCCTCGTACTGGTAGATTTCAATATCCGCAAGGCCCACGAGCGTGATTCGAGGGGCTGTTACGTCGAGAGGTGGCGGTGGCGGAGAGGAAATCGGTGGTGGAGCAGGCAGTGTATCGTTCGACACCGCCAACACGAGATCTGGTACGGGCGGAGGGGGTCGTGGCGGTGGCGGCGAACCTTCAGGCGGCGGTGGACTTGGCGGAGGCGGCGAGGCAATCGGCGGCATTAGCGGCGCCTGTGGCGCGAGCGGTGGTGCAATCGGATTGGGCGGTGGTTGTCGTGGTGCTGGCGGCATGGGTGGAAAATGCGGAGCTGGAGGCGTTCGATTTGGCGGAGGTGACGGATAAGGTGGCGGAGGTGGACGAGCCGGCGGCGGGCTTGGCGGCGGCGGGCTTGGCGGCGGCGGGCTCGGGGCTGAAGGTGGCGAGTCGAGCGGTGACTGCGGAGTCGACGGTGGTGATAGTGGCTTCGTGCCCGGCGGGGGACTCGGTGGTGGAGGGCTTGGCGGCGGGCTTGGCGGCGGACTCGGCGGAGGTGGTCTCGGCGGCGGGAAATCTGGAGCTGGAGGGGGTGGCGGGCTTGGCGGAGGTGGTGGGGGCAAGTACGGCAGTGGTGGCGGTGGTGGCGGCGAAGGCGGCGGTGGAGGTGGCGAAGGCGGCGGAGGAGGTGGAGGTGGTGGCGGGTCCACCGTTACGACGAAGATGGCAAAGCTGCTCGCCTTGATGATCGCAACGCAAGCTGTGCCGTCGCAATTCGTCGCCTCGATCGGAATGTTTGTCCACTGCGTCGACCCTTCGTCAGGCATCATATGTGCATACGGGATATCCGTGCTGCCTCCGAGCTTGCGCTGGTACGGAATCTCGACAGTGATTACGTCGGGTGAAACTGGAAAGTCGTGAGGCAAAAGCGACACCAAAGGGCCGGCGGCATTGTGCGTCACGCCCGGGTCGTCGTCGTCAGGAACACCTAAGGCTGCAAGAGCTGCAGGATTCTTTGTCGGTTCGTACATGTACATGCTGGAAAGGATACCCGCATCTGGGAGTCGCGCGAGCAACGTGCATGGCACGGTGACCAAGGCGTACTTCTTGTTCTCGACATGCACGGCAGGAGGAGCACCGCCAAGCACGGCCGGTGATGTGCACATCGCAAATGGGGAGATGATCTTAGATACGACATTCTTGTACAGTTCCATGCCACAGTGCGGGTCTGGCAAGTACAAAGACGGCCTCGTGATGTGCATACGGCGAATTGACTCGTTGACATGCTTTGAGGTACCGTGTAATCGTCGGCGTCGTCCTGATGTCATCCCAGGAGCATCGAAAAGGTAAACAATTCCAGAATCATCATAAGTAATATAAGATAGGTCATTGTCATAAGAATATTCTGAAACTGCCAAATGTTTGCCATCCCGCGACAAGGCTATCCCCTCGCCGAAGGTACCACTGCTTCCCCTGGATATCGTCATACTCCCATCTTGACCAACCTGCTGCCAAGATGAACCGTCGTAATCGAACAATCTGGCAATTCCAGAACTTGAAGTATCATATCTTGTTGCAACAGCCACGCGCGAACCATCCCCAGATAAAGATATCGAATCGCCGAACTTTTCGGTCGAAGGATTAATACCTTGTATGTCATTGCCGAGCTGAGCGTATGTGCTACCATTCCATTCATAGACTCGTACATATTCGGTGTGGTATTGCAAAGTCCAACTTGGGCCTAATCCGTTAGATTTCGTGCCAACCACCACCCGAGATCCATCACGTGACATATCAATTGCGTAGCCCAATTGTTCATTTAAAAATTGTCCATATCCAAGATTGTTGGTGATGTGAGACCCTCGCACATTCCATGAAGTTCCGCTCCATGTGTAAACGATGAATCCGCCATGCGTTGTGCCATATCTAAGATTACAGCTACAACATGTAAAGCTCGAAGACGGATATGGACAGCTACTGCCTTGGTATATATAGTTTGCAACGTCGTCCCAGTTTGGTGTCCCAACCGCTAAGATTTGGCCATCGGCTGAGAGCGCAAGATCCGTCGCACCAAAATAATACGTATCTAGTGGTGGTGGAATAGCGCCTCCAAGTTGATTCCATGATGTGCCGTCGTATTCGTAAACGTAAACTCTGCCCTCAGCTCCGGACTGCGGAGCTGCTCTCATTTGGCTTCTTGTTTGCCCATTGGATAAGGTAAACGACGTTGAACCTTCCCGGCTCCTTCCCATTGCGATTCGCAAGCCATCTTCTGAGATGTCAAGACCATAAACATCATGCTGGGCACCGGCAGGACCCCCGGAGTGGAAAGTGCCCGGAAAGGAATGCGTCTTGATCCATGAAGTGCCGTCCCAGTCGAAGACGTGCACAGGATAGATCGAAGTAGAACTCGAAGCTAACTGATAAGAATCGGAGATTGCAATGCGATTTCCATCTCCAGAAAGTGCAAAGGCTTCACCAAATATGGGAACACCAAGAATTCCGATCCCACTATATGATCCCACTAAGTCGGAACCGACTTGAGTCAAGGTACGGCTTGACCCCGACCCAACGACATCGAAAACGCGAACACGCCCTTTGGTAGGGCTAGGGCAAGCATAAGAACCGCCATTAGAAGAGAACGATTGAGTATAACCAGCGCAATATGTAGGTCCGGCGACGGCAAGGCGGGAGCCGTCACTGCTCCACGCAAGTTGAGAACCCCCTAACATTGAGAATCCCAAATATTCTTTCATGTCTCCAATCAGAAAAGTATCAGTCCATGCGAAGGGTGGTGGTGGCGGCGGCGGCGGCGACGGCGGCGGCGGGGGGGGCGGCGGGGGGGGCGGCGAGGGGGGAGGAGACGGCGGCGGCGGCGGTGGCGGCGACGGTGGCGGAGGTGGAGGCGGCGGTGGGCTCGGTGGAGGAGGGGGCGGCGGTGGCGGTGGCGGTGGCGGTGGTGGCGGTGGAGGACTCGGCGGAGGTGGCGGCGATGGTGGTGGAGGTGGCGGGGGAGGCGGCGGGCTTGGCGGTGGCGGAGGAGGCGGTGGCGGTGGCGGTGCTGGGCTTGGTGGCGGTGGTGGAGACGGCGGAGGGGGAGGGGGAGGAGACGGCGGCGGAGGAGACGGCGGGGGCGGAGGGGGAGGAGACGGCGGCGGAGGAGACGGCGGGGGAGGCGGCGGCGACGGTGGTGGCGGCGGCGGCGGTGGCAGTGGCGGTGGTGGCGGTGGCGGTGGCGGAGACGGCGGAGGGGGAGGGGGTGGAGACGGCGGCGGAGGAGACGGCGGTGGCGGAGGTGGAGGCGGCGGTGGGCTCGGTGGAGGAGGGGGCGGCGGTGGCGGTGGCGGTGGCGGTGGTGGCGGTGGAGGACTCGGCGGAGGTGGCGGCGGTGGAGGGCTCGGCGGAGGCGGAGGCGGGTACGAGAACCCGAGTCCATCTGGAGCTTCGCAGTACGCCAACGTCTCCTGTACGCACGTCGACGATGTTTCGTCAAGCAGGCACGAGGCACACGGGCATGGTACGGTGCGAAGGTTTGCGGGTGGGCAGCTGAATTTGCAGAAAGGAAAAGGCTGCTGCTGCAGTTGTCGACGGCGTTGTTGGGCGCTCACGGAGATTGTGATAGCGGAAGCACCGTTTTCGTCGTCGTCCGCGAAGCGAGGCACCGGCAGTGAAGCGGCTCTCCGCGGCGTTTTGCATACGGACCACTCGGAGGTGTTTGGCATGTGGAGCACGTGCGAACCGTTGCCGGCGTTGTATGTTGCGACGCGTGCCTCGGCGGCACCACGTGCTATCAGAACGTCCGAGTCAACGATGAATCCTTGCGTGCGCCCGGCGAGGTCGCCGTCAACCTGCAGGTACCACGCACCAGCACGGACCTTGACTTCAACCACCTTGCTATCCCTTTCTACCGGTTGGCGATCAGCATAGTAGCACATGTCTTCGACGAGCCCAGCTCGTTCACGCTCGTCATCTCGCCGGCAAAAGTTCCACCGTGCTGTTCTTCGGAGCGAGTCCTCGGGTATGCGCGTATGCCTGAAGTCGGACGTGACGCCGAGAATAGCGCGAACCGCGCTTTTGTCCGTGCCGCAGTCCGCGACGCACCCACCGGGTACTTCGTACGGCGCCTCGCAGACGCCGTCACCGCAAACCGGGTCGCGCCAAGCTTGGCTGACGAGCGCGACTCGTACGTACGTGACGACGTTGTGTAGACCCTGCCTCGTCAGGCGCTCGAGTTGTCCCAAACGCAGGACGTGTGCGACCGCCGCGTGCGTGTTGTACGCGCCTCTCGTGTCCGTCTGCGAAACCAAGTAGAGGATGTAGATTCCCAGGACTGCGAGCCACGCGACCGCCTTGATGATGCGGTGTGTGAGTCGCGTGTGTGTCTGGAACAGTCGTGCGGCGGCGACGTGCAGGGCAGACAGCGTAGGTGTAGTTTGGTCGCCATGAGCGACGTGTTGTGACGACGACGAGACCCCAAGGGTGCTTCTTCTTTTTTCAGGCACCACCACCACCATGGTCTGGTATGGTATGATGAGACGCGACGGTGACGCGACGACTGACTGGTATTGACTGGTTCCTAGGAACACTGCCTGACCTGAGAACACGGCGAGTACGAGTTACTCGGCTGAGGCCGCGCCACCCCTGCCATGCATGGGTTTCAAACTTCAAGCACGGCGAGGACTGGAAAGGAAAGGGGAACTCTACTTGGTACAGTACGCCGGGCAGCCGGGAGAGGGGGAGGGAGAGGGAGAGGCAGTCACAGAATACACAAAAAGAAACACCCGTCGAAAAGAAAAGGGGCTTCAAAACGACAAACTCGGTGCTTCGTGAATCCAGTCTGGCTGCTGTCTCTCCAGATGCTCGAGATAAACTTTACAGTAGGTTCTTCGTAGTCTAGGATAGTCTATTTGATGATACACATTTGTAGGTCAAGTTAGCTCGTTGTAGGCTACGCCCTGCAATTTTAAAGCGGGACTTGGGACCCAGGGGAAAACAGAGGGGGACAAAAAGAGTGGGGGAGTGTAGGGGGGGGGGGGGGGGGGCTCTCGCTACCCATATCACACTCAGGACCCCATCGTTGGTTGTTCCCCGTTTCCCGACCGCGTTTGGGTCGTTTTCCCTCATTTGTCCCAAACGCGGTCGGGAACGGGGAACGACCAACGGGGGGTCCCGTCCTGTGCTCTTTGGACCCTTTCTTCCCTTATTATTCAGAAACACCAACTCCGAAGAGTTAAAGAATCCGAGAAAATAAGAGCGGCGTGCAACCCGCACACGCTCCGCATGATCAGATGCGCGGCTCATATGGTCCCTTACCATTCCCTTTCTTGGTTTAAGTTTAAGTTTAAATATTGTACCCTAGCTCTTGTTCGTGAAAAAAACTACCCAATCCCACCCTGAAGGAATTCTGTCTGACTTACGACGAGAAGTACACCATCATCGCGAAAACGAGACTCGTAAGAGCGCTGATCCCGGCGGCACTGCTTTTGCAGTTGGCCGGCATCGTAAACGTCGTCGCCTTCTGCTAGGTCTCGGAAAGAACTGAAGCCTCGACTTGTAGGTCTCGTTGAGACTCCGAGCCCTCCCTTTTCTTCCCCACTGTAACTTCATTCTACACTTTTGGTTTATTTTCACGTCGTCACTCGTTTTTGACGTTCGTGCTTACTAAGAGTTGTGGAGTTCTTTAAGAGTGACGCTGAGGAGCGCATGTCAACGGGCGACGGGCGGCTTCAAGCAGAACTACCTGGCTTCGTTATGGTGAGTTGGGGTCACGTTCCCGTTGCACACACCTTGCACAACGTTGCCAGCCTGCCACGGTTGTGCATCCCACATGGCAACGTGAACCACTCGTGCCACCGGACTCGCCTTCGCACCATAAGCGATGCCTAAGTCGGGGAGCGCCGTTCATGATCTACCATGCCGCAAGTCGCGCGCACAGGTCCATCCACCTCACTTTGACCACCACGGCAAGTCGCGCGCGCAAGTCCAAGGTTCCAAGGAGTGAAGGAGCAGAACCAAGGACCTGTTCTGACCTGTTCCCACTTTTCGGATGATTCGAGGTTAGACATGGCCGGACTCATTCATTCATGCGTACAACGAATAGCATCTATCTGCCATGGATAGTACGTAGTACGTATGTACGGGAGCAACGGTGGTGGAGTCCCTCTAATCTCGCATGATGAATGAACTACAAAACTCGAAACCAAAACTCAGAAATAAACGAAAGTGGTGACTGTTGCTCCTTCTTCCCAAACTACCAACAAGGAAATGACATTCCGCGGTACCCATTCTTGTTTTTAACCCACGACCACGAGTGCAGCTACGGCACATAGCGCACCAAGTAATTTGCCCTGCCAAGCCTGAGATGTTTTAGCTGGGAGCTGTAACGTAGCTGCTACAACTGGCGTGGTGGTGGCCGTGGTGCACGGTTGGCTGTTGCACGACTGAGATGTGGACGGCTTCGTGCTTGTGCACATCGTGTCTGCCACGGCTTATCCATCCGAGCGTAAGCACGTAACGCTGCGGGTACGTGTGCCACCTCCGCACGCTTGGGAACACGAGCCATAAGATCCTTCGGAAAACGCATAAGTGTACGAAGTCGTGGGTGCTTCTTTCGCAGGAGCTTTTGTCGTCGTTCGCGCAGCGGTGGTTGACGGTGTAGCACAAGCCTGCGTGTTGCACGACTGCGATGTCGACGGCTTCGAGCCCGAGCAGGACGAGTCCGATACACTCTGGCCGTCCGAGCGTTTGCACGTCACGGAGCGCGTTTGGGTGCCTCCTCCGCAAGACGCCGAGCAGGACCCCCACGAGCCTGTGGTGTACGAGTACGTGCCATACTCCTTACAGTCCAAAGGCTGGCAGTTCTCATCACACTGCCATGTCGAGCTGTCATACTGGAGGTATAACCCCTCCGGATTAGGATTCATCCACGAGATTCCATCCTGCTTAGCGGCTTCGTAGGTAGATGGACAGTCACCCGTCGGATACTGCCACGGTGGTGCTCCATCATATACATCCGACGAAAGCATCTTCGTCTTCCCGCTCGCGTCCTTACTATACGTCTGGTAATAGCAATTCCGGAAGCCATTATCCCCACTTTTCTCCGCCCTCAGGATGATGCTCACGCTCCCTCCATCTGAAACGACACAGCTCTGAGCGACCGTGTCGTAGACGCCAGTATCGTACGGTTCGCCATCATACACGCCCGTATCCGTGGATACTGTTGAGATCGAACTGCTCGTCGGAGACGGTGCGTCCTGCACATACATGCCGCTTGTCCAATACGGGTCGGACGTACTAATGAGGGTGAACTTACCCACCGCGACGCGAGGAAACGTCGTCGCCGTCGTCGCGTTGGTGCAGTACGTCGTATCCTTGCAGCACTGAAATGAGGATCCCCATGTCGAACATCTTTGGTAGCCCGAGGAGCAGGAGAAGTACGATGTTTCGCATTGGCTGCAGTCGCCTCCATCCCATCCGCACGCGGAAACGTTGCACCCATCGTCGCACTCGCCGTCGCTAATGTAAAAATCTGGGCAGGCCGCTGAGCACGCGCCAGTCGTGTTCGTCGCATTCGAACAAGCTTGCGTGTTGCACGACTGAGATATCGACGGCTTGGTTTTACCTGCGCATGCACCATCAGCCGCCGCTGTGCTCGACGAAGTACCCGACTGACACTGAACGGTTCGCGTCTGCGTTCCGCCTCCGCAAGTTGCGCTGCACGAGCCCCAACTGTACGCGTAATAGTCGTACGTCAAGCCATGTTTCTTGCAACAATCGTAGCAAGCTGAACCCCAAAAGGCGCCACAGCCAGAGCTTGATACAAGCGTCTCAACTTCGTCGGCGCCACAGTTCACATTATTCGTGTGCAGTTTTTTATTATCACATACGTGTCCAGCAAGTGCAAACTTCACGTGAGCAAGGCAGCACGCGCCGATCAGCAGTAGGCACTTCATCAACTTCGTCATCAACAGTCCTGATGATAAGCAAGAAATGCTTGCTTGTGTGCAAGAAACGGCAGCACGGAGGCAACGCACTCGGCCATGAACTTTCAAAAACACGCTTGGTTTTTCTTTAATAGTTTAATGGACTCCGCTCAGTTCAGTTCAGCCAAGAGTTGACGGGATTCGTGATAGAGAGAAGCTGTGACGATGGAGAGAGAGTGACGCTGAGGAGCGCATGTCAACGGGCGACGGGCGGCTTCAAGCAGAACTACCTGGCTTCGTTATGGTGAGTTGGGGTCACGTTCTCGTTGCACACACCTTGCACAACGTTGCCAGCCTGCCACGGTTGTGCATCCCACATGGCAACGTGAACCACTCGTGCCACCGGACTCGCCTTCGCACCATAAGCGATGCCTAAGTCGGGGAGCGCCGTTCATGATCTACCATGCCGCAAGTCGCGCGCACAGGTCCATCCACCTCACTTTGACCACCACGGCAAGTCGCGCGCGCAAGTCCAAGGTTCCAAGGAGTGAAGGAGCAGAACCAAGGACCTGTTCTGACCTGTTCCCACTTTTCGGATGATTCGAGGTTAGACATGGCCGGACTCATTCATTCATGCGTACTACAACGAATAGCATCTATCTGCCATGGATAGTACGTAGTACGTATGTACGGGAGCAACGGTGGTGGAGTCCCTCTAATCTCGCATGATACCGCCTGCACGCGCAAACAACTAAACAAGCTATAACCCATTACCCTAATTGTTCTCCCTTGGTTACACACCACTAAGTTTACTTATTACATCTGGGTGTGTGTGTTTCGAATTGGGATATGATCCAAGTGCTCCTCTCGCTCACTCACTCGCATGAAGATAGTCGCATGATGAACGAGTGAATAGACGATGCGTGAAATAATGAATATTCCTTCAGAGCTTATTGATTTCAGCCACGAGGCGTCGTTTGGCTAAGCTGTTGAGTCCGACGTCGTCCATGTCCGCGTCAGTGAGCTCCTTAAGGTGCTCCGCCGTGCTGACGCCTAGCCCTTGCAAAGGACCGAGGTACTTCGCCTTGTCCACGTGAGCCGCGTCCAGAACGCTCTCAACCGTCCGCGGCATAATATTTATGGGAACCACAGTAGCTGCTGGTGGTGGGTTGCCCACTGGCTCATGAGCTGCGGCCAGCTCCGGCTCCGCGACAAATGGTGGTGACGTTGATCCCGGCAAAACAAAAGGCTGCGGGGTGCCCACCTCTGCGGACGGTGGTGGTGTGACAGTGAGAATAGTAGTGTTGGTATAAGGAGGGACGGCCATACCCATAGCCACTGGTTGCGTCGCAGGCGCTGCCATCATCACCTGTCCAGCCATGGGAATCGTGCCACCATTGTCATTCTCGTGAGCCGTCTTCTTCGTGCTGGACATCATCTCTCTGAGTTCGGTGCGCATCGCCTCCGACGTGCTCATATCGGGGTGGTGCTTCTTTGCGCGACTCATGAGAAAGAAAGCAGCGCCGGCGCCACCACCAATCACAAGAACTGCTATGATACCGCCTGCGATAGCGCCAGAGTTATCGCCACCGCCACCACCACCGCCACCTCCACCTCCGCCGCCACTCGACGAATAGGACGACGAAGAACTCGACGAATAGGACGACGAAGAACTCGACGAAGAATAGGAAATCGTCACACTTCCTGACGAGCCGCTAGAAGGACACACGTCAGAGAATCTCGAACGGCAGTCTGCTGGTTCGCAAGAATAAGAGCTGCTCGCATAGTAAGACGCGACAAGCGATTGTGAGCAATAATTTCCCTTGCAGCAATAACACTTGCAGTTCTCGCTCGTCGAGTGGTACGACGGCGACGGAGTCGGACGGCTTGGGCTCGGACTCGATCGCGGAGGTGGTGAAGGCGGAGGCGGTGAAGGCGGAGGCGGTGAAGGCGGAGGCGGTGAAGGCGGAGGCGGTGAAGGCGGAGGCGGCTCCTCGAGATCAACACACTCGATGTGCACGCCGAGAGAAGAGCCTGTCCTCCACTCCCCAGCGGTGAAGAACCACATTTCACCGGACGCTTTCGAGGGATCATAGGCATCGCCGTAAATAGACGCCCATCCGCCATAGTCTTTTTTGGTGCAGTCTATAGTACTTTGATCTCCCAGATTCCAGCCTCCAAGTTTTGGATTGTATCGTAATATATAACCCCAACTCGTTTTGAGAATCTTTCCGGAACTACTTATGCCTACACCTTTACCAGGCTCGCCCCATGTATTTTCGGCGAACATTGGTTTCCCGTCGCACTCGCCAATTTTGTAAAGCGCCGTAGTTCCGATACCAAAGTTAAATTCTCTCCATTTCTCCCAGCTCAGGCTCTCATCTCGCTTATCATGATCACTGTTCACGTAGCAACGTGGGCCACCAAATTCAACTTCCGAATCAACACTTAAGTGCCGTTCAGAAGGCGCGTCATCGCACAGTCCTTCACTTTGTCGGCGAAAGGTGTATCCAGCTGGATACGTAATACCACCATCCAAAGCGTCATACAGTTCCTTTGATGTCACTTCGCACGAGTATCGAAGGTCCGAGCCTTCCCAATAAGCGCGCCAATAGTACTTCTTTGTGCAAGACGAACAATAAAAGTCGACAGTGACTTTCCCGGGTATGCTGGAGAGCTCACACATATGGTATTCTTTATTATCATCGCACGAGTAATACCTATCAGAATTGTAAATCTTCATGTCACAGTTTTCAGTCGACTCGAATCTATAACCCGCATTTCCACTTGTTATGCACTTGTTAGCGCTCGCCGTCTCGTACGTAGCCAGCGCTACAGTGGCAAGTAGGATGTAGTTCACCACCATTGTGGCCATTACCACGTTTCACGTAACTTGTTTGCAACCAACCACCCTCAACACTAACCAGGACTTGAGAGCCAAAGCTCAAAAAGCTGCTAGTTTAGGCGAACGAAAGAAATGAACCGCGGCCGTGCAGGCGTGCACAGACAGTAGTACTTCTTGTGGACTTGCCACCACCTCTTGTCAAGAAAGCAAGCAAACGGCAGAATGCTCACCCCGACTTGCGTGATTGGGAACAACGGGCACGGCGTCAAGAGTGAAGAGTGTTGAGGTCTTGAGGCGTTGAGCAGCGACCTCCGACAGTCCGAGGCAACGAAGGCAACGAACGGAGTCGCGTTAAGGTGTATGTCACGACGCTAACGGGGTTCTCGCGGTACAGCCTGTACTCTGCCCATGCTTGAGGATTACGAAGTATGCCGAAGCACCAAAGCTTCTTGCGTTGCATCGCCCTTGCATTTTCAGGTGTCCGGACACATGCGACCAACAGTCCAACAAGCCAATCCGACGGACTGACGGACGCGCGACCCCAAGAAGAGTCCCCTAAGGTTCCCCACAGGGGTACTTCCTACCCTAGGAGGATGCCACCTCCCGGGTAACCCCTAACTCTATTTCACTTTACCATAGCTTTGGTTTTTGTCTGATTTCTTGTCTTGTCTTTTCCCATCTTTTCGTGGGCGACTCCCTCCCTTTTTTCTAATAATGGCCATGGCGTCCTCCTCCTCCTCCTCCTCTGGCCTGCCACCACCACCAGCATCAGCATCAGCATCACATCAACATCGTCATGGTCATCAGCACATAGCCACGCAGCATTTATGTGCTTTAATGAACGCGTTCGTCGTCTCGTCGTCTCAAATGATCAACGACCTCGTCAACGCAAGTGACGCGAAACTCATGACGCTCCACCACAAGATGAACGCTGTCAGCCTGAGACTGCAGTCGCTCGAGGCGAAACTCGACTCCGCGGGGGTGAATGCTGCTGCTACTTCGGCACCGGCGACGTCGCAGGACGCAGCGGCCGCGGCGACCGCAACCCAACCTGCGGAGCAGCAACCAGCCAGCGCCGCGGCGGGAGATGGGCAGAACGCGCCGCAGCAGCACGAGCAGGAGCAGACTTCTCAAACAGGAGCTTCGAGTGACGCGGCGGAGGGCTCGCGAGTTATGGACAACCCAGACTACGCGCGTTTCCTGAAAATGGTGAAAATGGGAGTACCAGAGCAAGCTGTGAAGAACAAAATGGCTATTGAAGGATTCGACCCAGACCTGTTGGACACGCCCGAGGCATTTTACGCAGGCGGAGGAGGTAACAGCGGCGGTGGCGGCGGCGGAGGCGACGACGATAGCAGTAGCGGTGCGAGCTCGACATAAGTACATTAGCATGTTTATAATGATTAGCATATTTTATTTCAAAAAGAAATAAAGAGGAGGATCTCTGAACATCCCATCCATCACTTGTGACGGTGTTGGCATCACGGCAAAGGTGATGGTAAAGAACGACGCCACGTTCGACGCAACAAAGGGAGACCTTTACGCGAAGTTGCTGGAAAGCGCGGAGAAGCATGAAGTGGAGCTCTCCTTCGAAAAGAGGATCGTTTTTCAGCCTCTGGCGTTCGCGTGAATCAATGTAAAGTAAATGTGTACTGAGTTTTGGTCGTAAGATTTGATAGGTATACTGTCGTTTACAAGTTCCACGTCGCCTCAACAAGCACGACGTCGGAGGCGCTGTCGTCCGCAACCACCAAGGGTGAGTCAAAAGGGCGCACGACAACTGCTGCGCCACTCTCCTTCAGCTTCTCGACGAAAGGTGTGCGGGCCGTGCCCGATGCACGGTCTGCAAGAAGCAGCCGCCTCGTTCCTCCAGTCGAAGGGTGCTCATTCACGCCCAGCAAGCTGCACACCACGTTCGCAATGAGAGGCACCTGTGTCTTATCATAGAGCACGTCACTCGCAAGAACCACGTCGAAAGGAGCTTCAAGTGCAGGAAGAGGGGCTGTCCAGTCAAACTCGTACGCGGCGACGCCTGTGGCACCGCCGTCGTCGAGCGAAGGAGCGGCATCTGAGCTTCCAACTTGCGCACCACTCGCTTGCGCCGTGGCGATTGCGCAACTCAAGGCGTGCGCCTCGTAGTCGAGCAACGCCACACACCGTGCCCTCCCTTTCCCTCTGACTGCCGCCGCGACGCCCGCGACGCCAAGGCCACACCCGAGCTCCGCGACACGCGCGTCACGGATGAAGTCGCAGGACACAGAGAAGAGATGTCTCGCGAGAGCCACGCTCGCCGGCCATACGTCAGCCCAAAACGGATCGCAGTCGTCGAAGCCGTGCGCGACGTAGAAATCGTAAGCGGACGACGAGCATATCGGTTTGATGACCGTCAGCGTGGTACCGTCGTCGTCGTCAATGCGCAGCGGCAACGATACGAGAGGAGGGAGTGGCGGTGGGGTGGACCGAAGGCTACTGCAGTGTGGCTTTGCTCGAGAGCTTCTCTCGCACGTCCTCCGCGGCGGCATCGAGTGGCGTCGAGGGAGCACACTCCACGCTGACATGTCGGACTCACACACAACAAAAATGATACCAACCTATGTGTTGTGGTGCGAATGCGGGACCCCGAACGCGGAAAGTGGTGTACGCGCTGCTAGTAGTAGGCACCACACCAGGGATGTGTCATGTGTGCGGCTTCGAGGACACCAACTACGACGTGAACTACGACACCAAATCTGTGGAGAAATCTTGGCTTTAACAATATCTTCTATCAAGTTGTCTTTTCCCTCCCAAGCGAATAACCTCATCCTCAACCTCCCTAAATGCGGCCACCAGTCGGCGGCGGCGGGGTCGGCGGCGGCGGCGGAGGGGCGGGCGGCGGCGGGCTCGGCGGCGGCGGCGGCGGCGGCGGCGCGGGGGGCACGGGCGGTCCGCACTTGGGGCAGAACCATCCACCGAATGTCACCGCGCGCGTGGGCAGGTCCTTGCAGACGGAGTCCGCCTCCGCTCCTCCGCCAAGTCCGTCGACGTACAAGCTGCTCTCCATGAAGAGGTGGCGAACCGTCTTGTCGGCGAGCGTCGTGCTCGTGAAGTTGGCGCCGTCGTTGGACGCAAGCACCGTCACGAAGCGCGGCGAGAAGTGGCCGGGCGTCGTGCAAGACATGATCAGGTCCGTCTTGTGCGTGCCGAGAGCCTCGACACCCCCGAAAGAGCACTTCGGCATGAATCCGTCCGCCATGTTCCATCCGTAGACGTCGGTGACGCAGTCACCGTCCGTCGGGCCGACGGCATGCTGCATGCCGAGCACGCACGGCGTGATGGTGGGCACAGCCACCTTCGCGATGGACGGCGTTCCCACGGACACGACGAGCGACGTTCCCTCGCCGCTGTCGCTCGTGAGCGGGTAGTTGACAAGTGTCGTGGGCTGCACACCCTTGACGGTGTAGTAGCCAACGAGCGCCGGCTCCGTGGCCGCGGCGGCGTACGATCCGCCAATCAGGCGCGTGTACTGCAGCATCTGAATCTCCTTGTCGCCCATGTACTTGTTGTAGATGGCGATCTCGTCGACGTATCCGACCCAGCCGTATCCGGGCGTGATCGGCGCGAGATGTCCCACCTTGAAGACACCCTTGCCATCGCCGTCCATGTTGTTATCCGGGCGGCTCGGCGTGGAGAAGGCAACCTTGGCGTACTTCACCGTGTCGCGCGAGTTGTCGAGCTGGTGAGCCGGCTCAACACCGTCAACGTACAGCATGGCGCTGTTGTCCTCCTTGATCGTAACAGCGACGAAGTGCCACACTCCGCAGCTGAAGAGCTTCTCCGTAAACACCGTGCCAATGTAGTAGTCGTAGTAGAAGAAGGCTCCCATGTTGTCCGTGTCCTCGTGGAACATGATGCTATTGCGAACCTCAAGGCCGGAGTCAACACCACCGTAGTTGTGCGGCGTCGTCTCGTTGCGAACCGTTCCAAAATAAAATGCCGTGAGGTTGCGCTCCACGTTGAGACCGTCACACTTCGGGTGCACCCACGCAGCCATGGTGATTCCGTTCGTTGGCACGACGTACTTGGAGACGTCCACGTCGATGGACTGCTCGGCGCCATCGAATTCCATCACGGCGTTGTACACCTCGAGCTTCATGCAGCGCACGTTCGTCGTCTCGAGCGCAATCTCCGCGGGATCATTCGAGATCGAATCCGTGTCAATGCCCTGGAAGCACACCGTGTACGTGCACTCCTCGCCAATCTTCGGCGCGAAGCAGAAGTTCTTCTGCAGCGGGTCGGTGGTCGGAGCGTTCGCGTGCTTGAAGGCACCGCTGGGCGGGAAGTTCACCTCATCGTACGGGAAGGGGAACGCGATGGCATCCGGCCACGTCGTGGACTCGTACTCAATCTTGCGGATGTCGAGCTTCGCCGTTTGTCCCTGCGCCTGAAGCTTCATCACGCAAAGCGGGAGGCAGAATTCCACGTCGAGGTACACGTCGTACTTCGAGTTGGGCGGCGCCACAGTGGCGGGCATCGTGCCGACCGCGGCGTCGTCGCACCACTTCACGAGGCTAGGCTCGATGATCTCAATCATCACGCAGTGGAACGGGAACACCGTCACGAGGTACTTGTCGCTCGCGTAGAAGCACACGTAAACCTTCTCGGGACGCGCATCCTCGTTCACAACGCTCGTCAGTGCGCCGGTGCCG
The DNA here is from genome assembly GCA_938743325.2 of Pycnococcus provasolii. NCBI lineage: Eukaryota > Viridiplantae > Chlorophyta > Pseudoscourfieldiophyceae > Pseudoscourfieldiales > Pycnococcaceae > Pycnococcus > Pycnococcus provasolii. The sequence continues at coordinate 320,213 of OW568874.1, read as the reverse complement.
TCGTACGCCGGCCACTTGAAGTTGCGCTCGATCGTGCGCTCGTTCACGTAAACGTGCGGGTCGAGGTACATATTGTCGTAAAGTCCCGTGGTACCGATGAGCAGCTCAACGCACTCATCGGGGTCGTACGCGCGGAGGGTGAACTCGACGTCCTGGCCCTTCGGCTTGGTCACCTTGGCGGGCTTGAACATTCCAACGTAAAGGCCAGCGGCCTCGTCGTTCACCGCGACTGGGCAGAAGATGGGGGTTCCATCCGCATTTGCCTTGGCGCAAAGCGGATCCTTCTCGAGCGGGGGCGTCGGGCCCTTCGGCGTCGTGTGCTCCGTGAGGAAGTACGGCTGACGGTTGATGTTGCATGCATCGAGGTTTCCGCTGTAGGGCACAATCTGCTGGCTGGTGGCACTAGCGGGGCCAGAGCCAAGGCATCCCTTAGCACGGAACGTGTAGCCGAGGGGGAAGCTGGTAGGCACGGCATCCGCGCTGGTGACGTTTCCGTACTCCGCCGGGCCGCCCTGGTTGCAGTCAGTGCACGTGTTGGCCGCAGAGTTGCGGTCCACCGCAGGCACCTTGCAGTACGACGTGTCCTTAGCCTGGAATCCAGCCAGGTCGATGATCGGCACCGTGTTGTCAGCGTCGAGATACCTCTTCTGCACGCCACCGCCACCGCAGAGGCGGCACGATCCCGTGAATCCTCCAGTCAGGCCATTGGTGGGATCTCCGAACGCCTTGGGGCGCGGAGTCGTCGCGGCCGAAGGATCTCCGTAGAATCCAGAGGTGGTCTCGAACGTCTGGAAGATCTTTCCAGTGCCCTGGTCGTCGTACGCCGCGCAGTCCTTGTTGCAGAAGTGCATCGGCGGGTACAAGTAAACGAGGAAGTCGAGCGGGACCTTGAGTCCGAGCGACGGCTTCGTGGGATCCGCGTGACGATCGTCCGTGTTCGTCAGGGTCGACGTGCCGGCGTCGCCGTGACGCTCCTCAACCATCACCACGAAGTTGTACAGTCCGGAGGCGATCGCCGAGAAGCCATCCGTCGTTGCCGTCTTGTCGTCCTTGCCAACCTTCCACTGAATCGTTCCGGTAAGAGCATTGATATCGAGGCGGGTACCTACCACGCTCGGCGTGTGCGGGAAGTTCTTGTCGTTATCCCAAGCAGGCATGTGCGGCGTGTCAGCGGTGTTGGCAATCTGCTGGTAGTTAGCGAAGCGCTGCGAGAAGCTCGCCGGGTTCACCGGGTCCTGCGTGACAATGGCATCGCACGTCGCCTTGGGAAGGCGGAAAAGTCCACGCTGCGTACTGCACAGGACCTCGTTGTACACGTCGGGGTACCACGTGTACGTCGGCGACGCGTAGACCTTACCGTCGGCGGCGGTTGACTTCTCGTACACGGCGTTGGCAAGCAGTCCTCCCATCTCGAGGCGATTTCCGAAGAAGTAGCGCACCTGGTCACCGACGTCAGGGTCGTACGCGGCAATCTGGAACTGGATGTGCTCGTTCGAGTACGGCAGCGGCAGGATCGGGATGTTCGTGGCGATGGGCGAGCGGTTCTTGAGACGCGCCGCGTTCGTGTTGTCGATGCGCACCTCGATCTCGAGGCGGTAGCGTCCGTCAGCATTGTTCAGCAGCTCGGAAGCGCGGTTTCCTCCCGTGAAGAAGGCGGTGTAAGTAGCCGTGCCCTTGTACGTTTTCTTCAGCGGACTGCGGTTGTTGTTCACGTAGATGGTGTTTCCAGCCATCGTGTCGTCGAAGTCAACGTCCACGACGTCCACGTCAAGGTTCGTCGTCGTCATGTCCGCGCTGTTGTCGCCGAAGAAGAAGCCGAACACCTCGTTCCACGGGGTGCACGTGGAGATCTGTTCACCGGCACCGGAAACGGTCGTTCCGAGCTTGAACACGGGGTCCGTCTCCACGGGGCGCGCGGTGGTGCCCGTTACGTAAGACGCCTGCGTGCCGTCGAAAACCAGGCCAGCGTTGGTCTGGCCAGGGTACGGGATGTCGCTCTTCGACGCGACGCCGTTGACTCCCTTGTTCATGGGGTGCGCGCAGATGATGGGCGCGGACGCCGGGACGAGGGGAAGTCCAGCGCTGTTCATGCCCGTGGGGAAACGCAGCTGGTACGGTCCCGCAGGCGGCGCCATCGCGTAGTTGGTGTTCGAGTCGAGGAAGCACTGCACCTCGACGGGGCTCTGCGAAGCGCAGTCGAAGTCAGTCGTGACTCCGGACGCCCTGCGCGTCCAGGCACCGCTGTCCGACGAGCGCCACTGCTCGTTGAAGTAGGCGCCCCAGAAGTACGTGCGGCGGAACGCCATGGACACGTAGAAGTTGACGGACCACTCGGTGGTGGCACTGATGATCTGGCCAGGCTGAAGGTCAGCCTTCACGACGGTGTCCGCCGTGGGCTCCCACTTGATGGAGCCATAGCTGTTTTTTTGGTGTGTGTGTGTTTTTGGCACGCCGTTAGCCAAGCCCTCTCGAGGTTATATGATCCTTTTCTTATTCTTGACCAAAGTGTGTGCGCGCAAGTACGCACAGCGTCTCGCCATGACAGCGAGATCTTTCGCAGCCACTTTGGGCCCGCGCGCACACCACCAGATCTTGTTTCTCGCCGCGTCTGTTTTCTGCAAACCCTCACAAAGGCGGTACAACGGTCCTTCGTTGCACTTCGCTCCAAAAAGCGAAGATCCTCGCGAGTCACCTTCCCACCCGTTCACTGGACAACCCCCCTATGGTGTATGCAGAGCCCGAGTAACTTACCGGAAGTGCGTCGCGGAGACGCAGGTGGCTGCTGCGCAAAGCAGCAGGAGCGTGAGGGCACGCGCCATGGCTGGCGTACGTGAGGTAATGAGGCCGCGGGTCCCGGGGGCGAGGGCGAGGGAAGGGGTGGCGTGGTTAGCGGTGCAGCGAGACCTCGGCGAGGAGGAGGAGGAGGAGGAGGAGGAGGACGCGCTGCCCGAGCCGCCTGCTTCTTCGCCTCCCTTCGCCTCGCTCTTCTCTCCTCTCGTCTCCTCGCATCGCATCGCGTTGCGACTTGCCGAGCTCGTTGCAGCAAGCTGTGCGCATGCATGCAAGGCCAGGCAACTCCGACACCAGAAGAGCTGGCAGGAAGGCTTCGCGCGTTCAACGGCTCGCATCGCATCCGACGAACGCATCGTGCATGGGTGGGCGCCCAGGCGCGAGACCACAGCCCTCGTTCCCTCGTTACAGTTTGCAGTGCAGTGCTCCCTTACACCGTTCTTCGGGCGTTCTGTTCGGCCCCGTCGTCGTCGTCGTCGCCAACCACCTCTCCAGTAGGGTGAGATGAGCAAACAACACGCACAAGGCCACAAAGGCTCTTCTCTCGCTTCTCATTCGCACCTCTTCTCCTCTCCAAAGCGTTTAACAATGTCCTGTACGGTACCCATGGAGTTGCCCGCCCTCCTTGAAGTAGAGGACCTTGGGAGACCCGTCCTTGGTTGTTCTCGCCGAGTCCATTGCGTGTGTTTGGCAACACCGTGAGCAACACCGCGCCTTGCACATGTACAGCAGGTGCGTTGCCTTCCCGGTTTCGTCGAGACGGCACGCCCCTTCCCTTCCCGCAAGGGCAACGTGCAGTTGTCTCGCCCGAATCCGATCACCGCCGGGGCCCGGGGGTGATGTCACGCGCGCCCGCCTCGAGAGCGCACCCCCCTCCCAACCCTCGTCCTCCGCCCCCGAGACCGCAGAGAAGTCAACCATCCAACCTCCACGGCGCGCGTCACGTGCACGTCGCCGGCGTCGGTGGCGGGTCGACCGTCGGGAGGCGCGTCGAGCCCACAGGCCTCGACAGACGCACGCAAGTTAGCATACGCACAGGTTGCAACAGCGACGACTTGGCCGGGATAAACCTTTGCCTGGTTAAGCCACCGCGATGCCGACGCGTATCGCGCCGGAGAGTGGTGATGCCGAACTGGATCATTTTCTGCGACACAGATTTGTGAAGAAGCAGCCGACAAAGTCACTGCCATTTTTCAACGTCGTGCAACCGACGTTCGCATCCACGGGTGCATCTCCGTTCGCCTTGATCAAGGAGCGCGTGCAGTGCGCGTGCGAGGGAGGACGCAGATGCCGACGGGAAGACCCCAAGTACTTGCGCGGTGCTCCGGCAGTTGAAGGGGTTCATAGCAGTTGGGTCGGTGAAGGTCGAAGGCTCATCGCTATGGCCAGGCCAAACGGAATAGGCAAGAGTGCCGAGGTGCTCATGGCCAACCTGAAGGTGGCAAACGTCGGCGCTGTCGTCAACCTGCAGCAAGTTGGCGAGCACAGCGCGTGCGGTCCGGGTGTGCTGCCTCACACAGGGTTCTCGTACGATCCAGAACAGTTGATGGATCACGGCATCTCGTGCTACAATTTCAGCTGGCGCGACATGACCACGCCGCCCATGCAACTTGTCTTCGCCGTCGTCAACATTATCACGCACCACGTCGTGCATCGCAAGCACGCAGCCGCCGTGCACTGTCACGCCGGACTCGGAAGAACGGGACTGGTTCTTGCTTGTTATCTTGTCTACGCCGAAGGTACTGAACCCAGCGATGCTGTGAAGATTGTCAGGAAAGGGCGGCCAGGAGCGCTGCAGACGAAGGGGCAAGTTAACTTCGTTCACGAGTTTGCGGACGCATACGCCTACCGCCGAGTCGCCGCCGCGTTCCCCGAAAGGGGCACGTTGTCGCTTCCCGAGGCGATCAACCTCCAGCGTGATTTGCTACACGGCGATCATGTGAAGCATATCATGGACGCGCCTCGCGGTCTCGTCGAGGCGGTGCTTGCTCTGCGCAATCGCCTAAAGCTATGCTCCGACGACGCGATCTTGGCGTCAACAGCTATCTGCGGTCACAGCGCATGGATCAGCATCGGCAAGGAGGCGAGAGACGAGGCAAATCAGGGTAATTGGGATGTTCTGCGCCATTCCGACGGCGCCGCAATTGGCGAGTGCTTGGTCGCGGCGCTCGTCGCATACTCGCCGCCAATCCTCAGCGCGGCATCGTGGTTGCGCTGGCCGTCAATTCGCAACGAGCAATGCGAAGCAGCATCTTCCGAGGAGGTTCGTCGCGCGTTGTTGACGCTAACGTCGCCGGCGCGAATGTGCGTTGCGCTGGCATGTGATGTCGTCAGCTTGCTAAGTTCGAATGGCGGCGACAAAGTGCTGTGTGCGCTAGCGAGAGCTCTAACGGATGGCGACGAACATGCGACGTTGGCCGCGATGCGGATCATGCGCACGCTCATGGAGGATGGCACGAGCGAACGTGGCGCACGTTTGACAGCACTGGAGCGTGAACTTACATCGTTTGACACGCCTGGCTCGTCCGATGCTGCACCAACCTCTTTGCTGTCTACATCGACTTCGCCACCACGCGAGGGAGCGCGTGCAGAGTTGCCGCCGCTGTTGGCACCGTAGAAGTCGGCGACGTGTATAATATAAGTAAGTGTAACACTTAACAATGAAAGTGACATCCTTTATTACCTACGCAACATCGAAACCTGGTGTGCGGACGCCAAACATTGGGGCTCTTGCGGAAACCGATTGGGGTTTCGTCTGAGGGTGAGGGGACGTGACCTTAACCGCCTGGGTCGCCCCCTTCCTCCTCGGCATCGGCCCTGGCGTCACTCATCACTGGCGCACCACTGCCCTCTCGGCCACTCGCAGCACTGGTCGCGTCGCGGGCGCACTGTCGTCATGTCCTCACGCAACTGCGAGTGGTGCGGCTCTGGCGATGCTCCTCTCATGCGCTGCTCGCGATGCCGCAACGTGTCGTATTGCTCTAAGACATGCCAGAGGAAGGCGTGGCCTACGCACAAGCGCGAGTGCACGAATCCAGCCTCCTCGCAGCCCGTGCGTTCCGCCGTGTATGTGGCATCGGATGCGGCGGCGCGAGAACGAGCAAGCGGGGGAGATGCACGCGGTGCACTCAAAATGGCGACCGACGAATCACTCCAAGGGGTCGCGTGGTGGGACAGAAAGGCCGACTGGAGTTGGGCCGTCGCGCTCGGATGTCCTCCTGAGTTTGGAGATGATACGCGCATGGTCTTTCACCTGCCTGGCTTTGGTCGTGCACACGAAGACAACCCAGAGATGGACCCGCTTAGCAGCACGCCACTTGGAAAATTGTCCGCGGAACAGAGGGTTGCTAGCCTCGTGGCAATTTACGAGTGTTACTTCCAAGCTCAAACGTTGGGCGATGACAGGGGTGCTCTCGAGGCTGCGGAGACGATTGAAAAGATTGGACTGATGTCGTTCGACGCGGTTGTTGTTGCTCGTGGGAAGCTGTTCCTCTCTGAGATATACACGCGGTTAAGCGACTACGTAAAGGCTGAGCAGCTCGCTTGTGAGGTGGAGCTTATTGCAAGCTTGGAGCAATTTCCGCTGCACGTGCTCTCAAAAGAGCTACACGATGGAGTCGGTGCCGGCGGAGACGAGGACGACGGTAGTTGCGCTCCGGGACTTTGGCATCCCAATTCAACGTGCCCTCGTCTTGCCGCTGCAAGTTTGCATGCTGACGCGTTAAAAATGCGTGGTGTGATCAGAGGCAAGAAAATGGACGATATCGGCGCAATACGATGCTATGAAAAGGCTCTCGCAATTTACAGACACATTCCGGGCGAAGTGCTGAACGTCGCAGGCATTAGGATGAACATTGGAAATCGCCTCACGCACCAGCAACTATTTGAGGAGGCGCAGGCACACTACAGCGCTGTTCGGTCGATCATAGAAACGCAAGCTGAAGAGGAGATCGAGGCGGATGGCGAGGAGCTGCGTGAGCACGTGGATGATCTGGCGTACGAGGTTGAGCAAAATGAAGGTCACTTGCTCATGATCCAAAAGAAATTTGAAGACGCGGTAGCGAAATTTCGTAAGGCACTCAGCACTCCTCAGGCGAATTACAATCGACCTCGGGCTATGCACACGCTTCGCCTGCTCTTTCACTGCGTGCGCGACGACGAACAGCGTGCCGTTCTCGAGGAGTATAACGCGACGGCGGCAGCAGCCGCCGCGGAGGGTGCATCAGGCGGTCGCGCGCGCGCAATCGAGCCTGACACCGTGTGTGGTGTGTGCCTAGATCCACTCATGACGGACGACAGTTTACAGTTCAAGCGGTGTGTGATCACCAACTGTGGTCACGGGGTGCACCAGAGCTGTCTTGATGCATCAGCGGAACTTGGTACCTCTGGTATCAAGCGCTGTCCTGTTTGTCGTGAGCAGTTGAACGCGCAGCTGAGCCCCATTATTGTTGGCGGTGGTCAGGCGGCACAGCTTGTCGCCTAACGTGATGGCATCATGTTATTTGTTGCACTTTGTAAAGAAAGTATATGTATCACTCTACACTACAAGTTTTTTACTATCCGGTGCTCGTCACCACCATGGCGACGCCCGCGCATGCTAAACACGCGCCGACCGCATTCCAAGGCGTGACACGATCGCCTCGCACAAGGTAGCCAAGTGGCAGCGAGATCACGGGCCCAAGACTCGTTAAGGCGGCGTACACGCCGAGAGGAAGTCTCATCACGGCGTATACTCCAAGGACGGAAGCCGTGAACGTGGTCAATGTGACGCCTCCAAGAACACATAGCCATGCCTTTGAGGTCATACCACGCGGCATGTCCGCCCACGACGACGACGGTGGCGGCATTGTCATCGTGTCGAGGTCGTAGGTGAGCTGACGATCCTTGCTCACGAACCTCGCCCACATTCTGGCGGCGAGGCCTGTGGCGAGAAGTATAGCCGCACTGCACCCAAATCGAATCGCGCTGATCTCAAAGGCGGTGAATGACTGGCTACCATGCTGCTTTGTCAACACCGCTCCGTACGTGTCGAGTATGACGTTGCCGAGCGCCATGGCATATCCAAGAGCAAACGTGTTAGCACCAGCCTTCTTCTCGCTGTCCTGAAACTCCTCCACCTCCTCCTCTTCGTCTGACAGCTCGCGCGTCTGCGGCTGCGCAGCAACTGTAACTCCCACTGATGTTAATGCCACTCCGACATAAGCAAGTGCGGAGAGCTCAGCCTCGTTCAGAAAGAGCCGTCCGAACACAGCCGCGGTGAAGGGCTTCAACGCATCGACGAAGATGGTGCGTGCCGCACCAATGCGTGCCAGAGCCTGTAGCCACAGCGTATCTCCGACGACGATTCCGATCAATCCTGAGAAAACAAGCCAACCTGCAGCGCTCGCATCACCCGCGAATGCCTGCTGACCTCTCACGTACGCCGCCACGATGCTCACCGCCAAGAAGGCAACGGTGGCCGTGGCATTCTTAAACAGGTTTAGCGCGAAAGCGCTCCCTTTCCAGTTCTCTCCCCAAGCAAACAGTCCGATTGACATGCTGAGCGGCGCCGCAAAGGCAGCGATCGTGCCTGCGGCCACCGAAGAAGCCATTATGGTGTACTGTCGACGTCGTGTTTGCGTGTGACGTGCACAGCGAGCCGTTGCCTTGTTGCTTCGTTGTTTTTGTTGTGAGAGCAGCGCACGGTGGTGGAGGAGGTGTCGGTGTGTGTGTCGCAAGGCTGACAGGGAGACGCGCGTCATAGCGTCATGGGCAGAACAACTCCGCCGAAAGCGAAGCGTGGTTGGTGGAGGCGTTCACGTTCGCGATGGCGAGGAGAAGGTCCCTCAGTCGGCTTGGATATGGCAAAATCCAATTCGGGGTGTGGGTTGGCTGGTTGGCCAGTCTCCGTTCCTTTCACGTAGTTGATAAACTAAGGTAGGTTATACAGTGTCACACAACTCCCACTCCCCTCTCTAACCGAACCCACGCGTCTTCTTCTTCGCCTCGCGCTTCAGCGAGCGTCCGAGCCTCTGAATTGCGCGCGCTAGGGCCAACTTCTTGCCAATGCGCAGACTCAACGCGGCGCGTGCGTTCGCACTCAGGCTAGAATCTTGCAGAAGCGCATAGTCCTCGGCAGCGGTGGTCTCAAACCCAGTTAGTGTCAAGCTTAAGACTGAAGCTGCAAGCTTGCATGCGGACTCCTCGTCGGATGGTGACGACTTGTCCGGCGATGCCATGATGCGTGCAGCTGCGACAAGACGGTCACACGAACCATCTGCTGAGATGCGAAGGCTTGCGTCCGAGTCAATCTTCAGCTCGCGGCGGAGCGACTCCTTCTGCCATTCCGAGAGGTCCTCGCTGACGTCTGGTGTGTTCGCGGATAGCATAGATGCCGTACTGAACAACATAGGATTGAAGCCGAGCTCCACCATGTCGTGCTCGTTGACCGACTTGTCGTCGTCAGGTGATGTTGGAATGACGACAAACCCATAGTCAAGGAGCAGCAGGTCGTTCGAGAGAGAGCCGTACGATATGGTCAGCGGCTCATTCGCGGCGATGTCCTTGCTAGCAACGAGACGGATTTCGCCACTCCTTCCGCCGCTCGCGCGCTCGACACGGCAGTTGGGAGAGAAGCTGTGGTTGCACATGTCTATCAGCGGAAGCGCGGACGCCTCGTGCGCATGAGCGTCTACTCGAAAGGCACGGCTGGATATGGCGGCCCACGCCCATCCGATGGCGTTCACATCCACAGTGACACCGTTGAACGACGCAAAATTCTCCTCCTGCAGGTCGGCAAGCACAGCGCCGGCGAACTGGTGGAGAAATTTGGCACGCTTGACGACCTGGTGGACGACGGGTGGATAGGCAATAGTGTCAATCTCATTCTTGTTGTAGAATAGCGGAACACCATCAAATGAACTCGGCAGACTTCGTATGTAAGGAGCATATGCCGACGAGTCACCTTTCGCCCGCTCGAGTAGCAGCCCCAGACCCAGCTTGAGTGGCCAGAGTTCTTCGGGAACGGAAGCAACATGCTTTTCGAGGAGTGGCGGTAGGTGTAGCGCAAACTCGTGGTCATTCGACGTCTTCGATGATAGAGAGAGCGTCACCGAGCGTGGCAACACGACGACGTGAGTATTCGCCTTGATGGTGTCGTTCGACGTGTTGACGAGCGTCATGCCGCCCAGTCGAGGGTCCGGCGCAACGTGGACGGACGAAGCTACCGATCCGCCGCACGAGTGAATCCACGACGTCAGTGGTTCGGTAGTTGACTCCGCAGACGTGCAAGTGGCACGCAGTCTCGACGTGCGGCGGTGGCGTGCACGCTGCGAGTGCACTGCACCCGCACGCGTCGTTGTGTTCGCCATCCCCTTCACGCTCCGAGGTGGCGGCATTTCGGCAACGTTTGTGGATAGCGCTCGGACCTAAAATCCTGAGGCGCGGTTCGGGGTTAACTAGGGCTAGGGCACCCCCTGAAGAGAATAAGTAGAAAAGAAAAAAAAAGAGTGGTCTTACAACTTAGACAACCAGGGGCCGCGCCCCCTTATCCCTAGGGGGGAGTTTAGGTCGGTTGGTCAGGATGCCTATCTTGACCAATCGACCTATTGCGTCCCCTTTCCCTCTGGGATCCCGAGTCCTCAACAACGGTTCCCCACAAGGCATATAAGGTATAATCTCGACACTTCCCCTCGCTGCTATGCCTGGTATGAAAGCTGGCAAGTAGCGTTGTTTAGTTGTTTAGTTTGTATCTTCATTTCTTCGTTCTTCTTATTTGGTTTGTCAAGGTCTTGTATGGTTGATTAATTTTTTATTCGTTTTTGTAATGTTTTGAATTTGTATTCGTTTTCGTGATGTTTCGATTTGTATTTGATTTTGTGATGTTTTGATTTTTGTTTCTTTTGGTATGTGTATTGACCTTATCTTCTGAGATGTCTGTGTTATTGTGAGGTGGCCTGTTACCTCAACCAGTCGGTTCACTGGAGGCCGTTTAACCGTGCAGAATCATTTGCACGAGGTAATTGTGGATGTCTTGCCTCAGAGGCTTCGTCATGATGTCAGCGAGCTGATCCTTTGTGCTCACTCGTTCGATTTTGACCGTCTCGTGTTCGATGTGATACTTGATGAACTCGCGTCGGATCTCGATGTGTTTCGTTCGCCTGTGCGACGTCGGATGATCGACGAGCGCTTCAGCTCCTGTTGAATCCGTGTAAATGATAGTTGGACCTTCTTGCGCTGCGCCAAGTGACTCCAGAAGTCGACGGATGACGTCACAACTTGTCCAAAGGTGATCCAGAAGTTGCTAACTAGGGTTATGTTTCTGGGAACCCTAATGAGGAGAGCTCGAGGAATCGGGTTTGTGTTTTTTTTCCAAAAGTAGAGAATCCAAACCCCTAAACTCGCGATGTGTGAACCCCGAATTCGTAGAAAAGTCCCCGTCGGCGCCGCCAGTTCAAGTATGGCGTCTTGCGAGGCGTAAGTAGACGGCTGAAAATAGTATCAAGGTTGACCAAGTCAAAAACGGTTGGAAACTGCGCAGAATAACTTTTTTATGTTCAGCACTTCAAGATGTTCAGTTTGGATAACCGTATCTTGCCAGGATAAGGTTTCTCGAAGTGGTCTGACCACCTTCCACAACGGGAAAATAGGTCGAAAGCTGTTTTTCACTACGCAGTTTCTTTTCGCGTTTTTTCTGTAGTCAATATATTTGTGAGCTGTAAAGTGTATTCGGCGGCCAAGTAAGTGTACTCAAAGACTGTGAAGTTTCGTAGGCTGACTTAAGGTAGCGTAGCTGTTTCACAACTTGAGGCTCATAACCTGAAGAGAATAAGTAGAAAAGAAAAAAAAAAGAGTGGTCTTACAACTTAGACAACCAGGGGCCGCGCCCCCTTATCCCTAGGGGGGAGTTTAGGTCGGTTGGTCAGGATGCCTATCTTGACCAATCGACCTATTGCGTCCCCTTTCCCTCTGGGATCCCGAGTCCTCAACAACGGTTCCCCACAAGGCATATAAGGTATAATCTCGACACCCCCGCCCCTGGGCACTCATTGCCCGCCCCACGATGGCGCCTCTCCGGATCGGGATCCCGCTGCTGCTCGGCCTGCTGCTCGCCGTCGCGCGCGTGCCTCCGTCCGTGGCGTCAGACCCCAACACATTCGCAAAGCCGAACTGGGACATGTACAACTCGTACGACAACACCATGCAGAGAGTTGCAGACATGGTCGCGCGCAACCCAAAGACCATGCGCATGCGAACAGTCACGGCGTCGTCCATAGAAGGGTCGTACAAGGCGCGCATGCCGCTCGTCGTCGTCGAGCCGGGGGGGCTGTCCTCGGGCACTGTGCCTGCGGACAAACTGCGCGTCTTCTACAACTTTGGGGAACACGGTCGCGAAATCATCACTACGGAGCTGGCGTTGCGCGTGTTGGAAATGCTTGAGAGCGTCGAGACGCTCACCACACGTATAAAGTTTCACGAGAAGTTTCACGAGATCATCGCGCAGTACTACAAGACCGTATTCTACATTGTGCCCGTGGAAAACGAGGGGGGTCGGCACAAGGTGGAGGCTGGTGAGCTCTGCGAGCGCAAGAACGGCAGAGGTGTGGATACGAATCGTAATTGGGAGCTCGACTGGGGCGTCAAGGAGGTGCGTTTTATTCTGGCGTTTATTATTTTGCATTTTGCTTCGTGCTGGCGGAAATCCCTCGGGTGAACCACCACTGCACTTCACTCACGCACGCACGACACAACATAAAACACAACACACTTTAGAGAGATTACGATCCTAGCGAGGAATACCCGGGGAATTTCCCATACAGCGAACCTGAGGCGTTCGTGCTGCACGCTGAGCTCGCCGCCTTCAAGCCGCACGTTTGGGTGAACGTGCACAGTGGAATGGAGGCGCTGTTCATGCCGTACGATCACAAGAGGGAGATTCCCTCGGGCAGCGATGCCTCGCAGCTGTACCATATGCTCGAGATGCTGAACAGGTGGCACTGCAAGTCGAAGTGTGCGGTGGGTAGCGGTGGTAAGGAGGTTGGCTACAGGGCGCACGGAACTGCGACGGATACCATCTACACGCAGCTCGGTGTCCCGATGGTGATGACGTGGGAGGTGTACGGCGTGACGTCTGCGCACTACGACGACTGCTTTCGCATGTTCAACCCAACGGACAGGCATGCATTCGACGAGCTGCTTGACCGGTGGGGACAGGCATTCTTCGCAGTGCTGCCACTCGCCTCTAGTCACAACGGTGTGCAGAGCCAGATGCAGCGAGATCGCGTCGTACCCACAAGCGCATTCTACGAGCGATCTGACGCCGTGTTGCAGGTGACTAGGACGGTCGAGCCTAAGGTGCAGACGGGATCGTCGACAGAAGGAGGAAATCATCAGGCGGTGTATCGCCTACGTGGAGACCCTACGCCCTCGTATACGAAGTTGCCATCTTACCTAGGTTCGCACAACTTTCACCAGACCTTCCGCAACATGCCACCGACGAGAATACAGCCGAAGAGACAGGAGGAGGAGGACATCGCGCATCGCGACGATGCGCTTGGTAGGCGCGGGGGTGGTGCCAGGATGCGCGTCGCGCACGCGTTTGACCATCTCCAGCTACAGACCGTGGCGGTGTGGGCGATGGGAACCTTCGCCATAGGTACGATGCTGACATCGAGGCGGAGTAGTGGTCCAAAGAGACGCGTTGGTTGAGTTGGTTGCGTAGTAATATGAAGATATATCATTTTCTATTTCTATTCACAAGAATGTGCCGGAAAAACACATCTCAAACACACAAATTGCGCGTCGTATAAGCGCAAAACACAAAAAAAGGAGGCTGCGGCGTTGAACTGTACAACGCTATTTTGGCAATCGGTAGAAAACGTCGCCGAGCACCGCGGCGAGCGCAGCCTCACCAGAACGTGCGATCGCATCGGCCTGGCTCACGCCAGGAAGAAAAATGCGCGATGCTGGATTATGCGACTGCATGGAAAGCATGCTGCTCGCGCCAAGAGAAGAAGCCTTAGCGGAAGGACGTGCTTTCGTGTGAATGGGCGCGATCGTCGGCACGGGACGGGAGACGACATTTCTTGGCATCGCAAGACCTTTTGCCTCGTTCCCAATTTCCACGATCGTCGACTCCGGCACCGCTTTGATGTCATTGCCATGCTCGGCGATTAGCGCGCGCATGCGCGAGTTCAGCGCCCGTGCCCTCGTGGCACGTGCCTCGGTGGATGCCACACGCGGGCGCAGCTCAGATACTTCGCGTGATAGCGAATCGAGGTGGTCGTGCAGCGATGACAACAGCTGCTGTTTGCGTTGGCGTGAGCGTCGTGCACTCTCGCGATTGCTCTGCATTCGCCTCTGTCGACGCTCTTCCGCATTGCCGTCGTCGACATCGCTGGGATTTGCTGACGTTGTTGATTGCAGTTGCGAAGGAGTTGGAGTAGGTGCTGGCGTGGGGGCAGATGCGAGCGGAGCCGGCGCCCTCTCGAGGTTGCCATTATTCTTCAGCGCGGCGAATACGGCAGATGCGGCGATCGACGGTTGTTGTTGTTGCTGCTGCTCCTGTAGCTCGCGATGGGGATGAGGGGAAGGTTGGCGGACGATTGCCTGAATTTGCTGCGTCGTCGGATGAGGGTGCACGAGATGTCGTTGCTGCTCTGGCATTGCCAGCATCATAATTTGCTGTTGCTGTTGCTGTTGCTGTTGCTGATACATTGCCATCGTCTCTTGCTGCGATGGATTGTGATTATGGTTGTAGATGGCGATGCGGCGGCGGTGGTGTTGAGAGCTCGCTTCATCAACGACGGTGTCGCGTACAGCCCACGGCATTTGGTTCTGTGCTTGCACCCTTGTTGCTATCCACTGCTGCTGCTCCGAGTCTGGAGGAGTTGGTGACGGCGAAGGTACGGTTTGTGAGGGAATTCCTGCACTGCCCGAGTTGAAGCGCGGCAGCATGTTCCCCATGCTCGATATGGATGGAATCTGCGCCATAGATCCTATGTACAAGCCAGCATGCGCAAACGCGCTGCGTGGACTGTCTGCCGGAAATGCGACCTGTGACACACTTGCATTCCGCGTCAACGACGGGTTCTCCGCCGCCGCGCTTACGCTGTCCGCACCAGCCGAAGCCGACACGTGGTTGTTGTTGTTGTTGTTGTTGTCGTGCGGTTCACCTCCTTTCAAACTTTCCGCCTTGCATAGTTGTTTCCTGTCGTGTTCCTCGATCGCCATTCTTTGCTGTGGTTGATGGGAAGTGGTCTGTCTTCGCCGCAGCCAAACGCCCCGTCAGCAACTCACTCCAGGGGCCAGGGACGGGGAAGGATCTGCACCGACGTATCTACTAGCTAGGGGTTGAGAGAGAAATATCAAATACTCCGCGCGTAGACGGGGAGGTACCGACGCCCCCGCGATGAACACGAAGCGAGGCACGAGGTCGTCTCACTGTCAAGGCCGGCACGAAGGGCACTCCACCTCGTCGTCGTCGGGTGGTTTGGAACGCTCGCCTGACCGGTTGAGCAAGCTGGAGATGGCCCGTGCTCGACTGACTTTTGAATGTGAGGGAGCCCCGATAACCGAGGTGTGAATGGACGCGCACAGGCACACGAGGTGTTGGCGTTTGCGGCCTAGCGTTGTGTTGTAGTTGCACGCACGCACGCACGCACGCACTTACTTGAGCGACTGCGTCGAGGAGCACGTTGGCGGTGCGCTTCGCCGTCGTGTGTCGCGTGTGTTCCCTTAAGGCTGTGCAGAACTAGAACTGTAAAGGTTTCGTCTCAGCCTCAGACTCGGAGTGCGAGGTGACAGGGCGGGTTGTCTGGTGCACGTCCGCCTGCCAGCCTAGGAAAGCTCGCGTGCTATCCTACGATACCTGCTGTCGTGCAGGGGGGGCCCTTCCTAGTCACGGCAAGCGGCATGCTGCGCACCTTGCACGCCCTCCTTGCACGCGACTTTTGCACGAGGCCGGGGGCGGGGCGGGGAGGAGATTTTTATCTGGGAAAGAGGCGCCGCAACCTTTCGAAAAAGGGCCGAGGTGACGCGTCCCCGGGGGAAAGAGCAGTGGGCCGCCAAGTCCATGCATCCGCCTTTCCTTGCGTTTTCGTCCTCGCGGTACGACGAGCTTGCATCCCAGGCGTGTTTATTCAGTCCCTAGCACCCACACCTCGCGCAAACGACACGCATTTAACCAGCATGTTTATGCGAAGTTCCGAGAGGCATTTCGGACGGAATTCTTGCAAGTTGCACCATCCCAAACTCCCCTGAAAAGGATATGAAGCAGCCTGTTGGGCCGTTGCGTCTAATGCATCGCTCGCCCTTTCAACATGCCAACGTGGCAAGAAGAGTACTATCGTAGGTATCGAGCAGGGTTTGAGGGTTTCCCGCCCCCGCAATTATGCGGAACTACTGTGCCTTTTAGGAAGTAGGCCTTCCTACTGTAGGGCTTGTTCGCCCTCGGGTGCCTGGGGCCGGGGGAGTCTCTTGAGCAGTCAAGAGACTCTCAACAAGGAAACAACAGTGCCCTAAGAAATGGTCCTCATCCCGGGCTGCCGGGGTGGTACCCATAGCGTGAGAGGGGCTCACGCCAGTCACGCGAGTGGAACCAAAACCCGAAACTTTGCTCACCGGCTCTCAAAGACGGAAATACTGAGTACGCGAAGCTGCGCTGGTTGCCTTCGCACACGGCGCGCGTCACGGGATAGTTCGGGGGACGTCATGACGCGTCATGACATTAAAAATTACGCGCGTAACCATTACGCGAGTTTTGACGCGTAGCTTCTTCTATTAAGTTTATTCGTTATTTTCATTTTACAATTTCACTTCGAAAAATGTGCACGCACGCCCATAAGCTCGCGTGACGGATTCTCGAACATATCTCGTCTCATCTCCGCGAGCTTCACTCTCGCCTTCTCAGCCTTCTCCTGCCGCACCTTGTGCATCCTCTCTGCCTTTTCACGAGCCGCGACTATGGCACCCGCTTCCTGCACCTGCTTGCGTTTCTCAACTATATCGTCGACACCAAATTGCTCGAGCAGCTCTTTGCGCTGCGCGTCCGTCAAGTCGCGCTGATGACCATGAGGATTTGCAACCTTGAGGATGCTGTTGAGCTCCCACGTCTCCGCTAGACCGATGAGCGCTTTCTTCTTGCTTGGTTGCTCCTGAACGTGAGACAAGAAAGTACCAACGTGATTCGAGGTTTCGTACGTTGGCTTCGCCGTGACACTGCACGTCTTCTGGTCGAAAAGCTCAGCCTTCTCTCGCGCGTCAAGCCTCGCCTTTGGCACACGCGGAACCGACTCCGGGAAGTACCAGTTCACCTTGTGTACATCTCCCTTGGCAAAGCCTGGTTGGCTCTTCTGCTCATCCGCATCGCCAAGAATTCCATCGCAGTCTCCCGTTTGCACGTTCCATAGTTTCGCCTTTCCCGCAAAGCTACCCGTGAGAATATGGTGCGAAGCGGAAATCACGCTGACTGATACAACCGTGTCGCTATGCGCATGTATTGTGCGAATCTTGTTCACAGCCAGATTGGCACGCTCCCTCTGCAGCTC
Source organism: Pycnococcus provasolii (assembly GCA_938743325.2). Classification (NCBI taxonomy): domain Eukaryota; kingdom Viridiplantae; phylum Chlorophyta; class Pseudoscourfieldiophyceae; order Pseudoscourfieldiales; family Pycnococcaceae; genus Pycnococcus; species Pycnococcus provasolii. Next base: position 302,898 of record OW568874.1, on the reverse strand, counting down.
ATAAGCTCCAATAAATCCGCCGTCATCGCCTACGTACAATATGTCATTTACTCCGTCGAACGCCAGAGCAGAAAGGCCGCAGTGCGATGTACCAGAGCGTCGGCCTTTCCCGCCGTTGTCGTCGTCGCCGCGGCCATCGAGTGATGAAAAGCGCGCGAGTGGCGTGGTGGCGTGCATATGCAGCGCGGCGGCCGAACCGTCGTCTCCATCGCTGTCTTCCCAGTCTTCCATATCTTCTTCGTTGAAAATTGCCGAGTCAAGCAATTCTTCGCTGTCACGGAAAAATCCCATGCTAGTTGACGCCCGGCTGCTTGCCCGGCTGATCACACGATGCGAGCCGCGCGTTGATGCTCGCGACAGGAAACCTTCCCTGTCTCGGGTGACTGAGGGTGTGAAAGGCGTGTCAGGCACCATGCTCATCGCCCGATTTCTCAGCTGCTTTGCGGACTGCAGCGTGCCTGTAGCGCTCAAGCCAATTGCTGGAGCAGACCAGATACGAAGCGTTCCCGACGTGTCACCGGCTGCGAGCACGATGTCGCGGCGGCGCTTGTCCTCATGATCCGATTTGATGCAAAATAAAACTGCAGTGACCTCGTCGAATCCGCTCGTCGAACAGCGGAGCGTGCATCTCACACGTGGGCTCGAATCCAGCCATACGTAGACGTCGCCGTCGCGGCATCCCACGGCAAATAGCCACGACGAATTCCCTCTGTCTCCCGCCGTGCGACCTGACCGCTCAACCGGGGTAATCGTGCAGCACGTTGCCTCACGTTTCCCTGGAACGAAAAAACGCTTGGAATTGGTGAACATGGCATCCTCCACCGTTAGCTGGGCGTGCGAGGAAGTGTGCATCCCTGCGTGGTCACCTTCCGACGAGAAGGGCGACGAAGTAGCGCCGCCGCGCCGCCTTCCGCCCGCGCGGTCTCTGTTAAGCGTCAGCAATTTCGACGGATCGGGATCCGATCCGTCATCCACGCTCAGATTTACTGTGCCATCAAGTCCACAAGAAACAAAAACGCTCGGTTCAGTGCTGTCCTCGCCACAGTGGCCATACGCAAGGCCGGTCACCTCTCGATTGTTGTGCCCAATGCAGTCACGTAGCTTGACAAGATTCGACAACGCCCACATCGTCACATTTCCACGGCTGTCGCCAATCAGCAGCCTACGTCCAGATGCGTCAAGGCACGCACGCGTGACCTCCACCGGGTCGGTGCGTTTCTTCGAGCTCGTTTCAGATCTTTCAATTGGCGGGAGTGGCGACAAGCCAGTGCCACCGCGTGAGACAGATGTTCTGGCTGTGCGTGAAGACGGCCGTTCGCGCGATCTCAAACCGCGTGGGGACATCGTACGAGGCACCGGCGTCACTTTGTCGGTATCCTGCTCAGCAGTAAGTTTGTTGTTTGAGCGCAAGCTCAAGCTCGTAACGGCATCGTACACGAAGCACCCTAGAGGGTGGAAGGATGCAATGTTCAGGCTATGCTCGCTATACAGCACACCCACCGTGCTCGCGCCGAACGGCTTGTACATTGATCCCAGCACGTCCGTGGGCTTCGCGTCTGCATCTTCGCCACCACTTTCGATCGTGGCATTCACGATCGTCATCGCGGCGATCAAGTTCCCCGAGGTGAGGCGACCTCGGCGATTCGCTTCGGCGGTAGCGAGTTGCCACTTCCGCGCCTCCTCGTTCCGAATGCGCACGCGGGTGAGATCCTCGTCCACCTCGAAAGCGTACAGTGTGGTGTTGCGCCCAACGGACTCGCCGTCGCACATGAGAAAGCGGTCGAGACGTTCATCGAGCGAAAGACTCGTGACGTCTGTTCGCGAACCACCGATACGATCCTTCGCGCCTCTGCTGACGGAGTCGTTCATCATCCAGTCAGCACGCTTATTCACGATATGGCTGTGCAGCTGCTTGTACATTCGCACGTCAAAAATGCGCATGTGCCCGTCGCTTGATACCGTGACGAGCCACTCGTCGTGCGTTGACGGCGTCAGCAGGCCGCCAACCGAACCACCGAGTGGGATTTTGTGCACTGGTCTGCGGATAAATGGATCCCACAGGCAAACCGTGCGGTCGAAGCCTCCTGAACAGATCACCTTGTGCGCCTTGGAGAACGCTGTCGAGAGGATGCCTTTACTATGTCCTCGCAGCACCATCTTCGGCTTGGCATGCTGGCCGCTGTAAGTGCGAGTTGGATCCCAGAGGCGGATCACATTATCTGAGCCAGAGGACACCAACGTTTCAATGTGCTCCATCTCGCAGATGCTAGTCACCTCGCCATCATGCGCACCCTCGCGCCTCCACTGCGGTTTCGCATGCGTGTTCATGTCGTGCACATCATGGCCGGCGATGTTTGCGACGTCGTACGCCATCAGTGTTCCCTCGCTTCCACCCAACCACAGAAGGCTAGTCCATGGCAGGTATTCGAGGCTCATGACATTCTCACCATGAGTGCTCACGGCCTGGAAGCGCCCGGCATAGCGTGCACCTGGCTCCCATAGTCTAAGCTCGCCGTCGTTCGACGCACTCGCGATGTAGCCATACTGCGGCAAGCCCGTAACGGCTGTGATGACGCCTTGGTGGCCCTTCAACGTGCTGAGGAGCTGTCCGGAGTCACTGCCGTAGATTTGCATGTCGAAGGAGCCACGCGGAACAATCGCGTACGTGTCAGCGTTGGAGTGGCTTGACACGCCTAGGTGTACGGCGAGGTCGATCGGCCTTGATATGCTGCGCGACGCGACTCCGAGTTCGCCGGGCAGTTCCGCGGTGCGTATGACGCTCATCGAGTTCTGATGGCTGGCCGCTGCATCAGCCACCGCGTCTGCCACAGAGCCTTCGTCCATAACGAATCGTGTGAACTCCTCCCACTCCACGGTGCCACTACTGTCCGCATCTATGTCGGCGTGTAGCTCGCATAGCTTGACAATTGCATCGTCGTCGTCGTCATCCTCATCATCTTGCAAGCTCGCGCGGCTTCGTCTCTGCTTGCCATGCAGGAGGTGCTCGGGCAGACGGCGCTGCAGCACATCCACGAAGTCGGCGAGAGGCAGTCCAGGAAGACCGCTTTGGTGCGTTTTAAGCTCAAACTCACGCTTCAGGTTGTCGAGCGATGTGGATGCGAGGTGAAATAGGATTTCCATCTTGAGATTCGAAGCGCTCTCCTCTCTCTTGCTTCTCGATACGCCATCTATGCCGACAACGAGCTGCCCTCCCGCGGCGGCCACCGAGTTGCTCCTGTGCTTCTTCTTCTCAGACACTTTCGGCGAAAAGCTGTCAGCACTCGCTTGCAGAGCCTTGCCCACGCGCAAACGCTCCAGGTTCTCCTCGCGCTGCAGCGGAGAGCGCGTGAGCAGTGGCAGCGTGCGTCTCGAGGTGGTCTTCGGCGGAGTGACCGCGCTGCTTCGCGTTGCGGCAGGAGTGTGTGCGTATTTCCCGTCCCCGCCACCCGAGGGTGTGGAGGGCTGCGACATGGTGGTCACGTGTGAGGGGGGGAGGAAGGGGGGGGAGGAAGGAGGAAAAGAGGGGGGAGAGGGGGAGGAAGAAAGGCCCCTTGCACACCGGCCGCGAGTGTTTCTTGCAAGAGCTTTCAGGTCCGCGTGAACTTTACCTGGTCCGCGTTCGGGCTCTTGACCACCTTAATCACCGCGATGCAACAACGGCCGGTGTGCAAGGCCGCAAGGGACCTGTGCAAGGGGGACATGTTTTTTCTGTCTGAGGTTTGGTTACCGGAGAACCACGTTAACGGCAGGCTCGGAGGGAAGGGACGGGAGGGGAAGGGAAGGGGGTAGGAAGTACAGTAGGAAGCCTTTTTGGTACATGTTTTACTCTATCTTCAAAGGTTGGTACACGTGATCGTTGGAGTACTGACGACAGAAGCCGCGAGGAATGTGGCGCCCGCAGTGTAGCCGCTCGTGTGCCTGCCAGTTGCGCAGGCAACATTGACGCGAGCAGTAGCACGCGATCCGACAGAGAACGCATCGCCGCAACTCGACAACGTCGTCGACAACAGATCCGCATTGAGAACAGCACGCGACTGGCTTTGCGATGTCGTCATCTTCCCGCTTGATTTGCCAAATGTCAAGTCGATTTGCTGTGTCATCAAACTGCGGCAGTGCGACGGACGATACGAGAAGGAAGCGCGTGCGCAGGGCACTGAGCAAACCTCGGCTGGCCGTATCGCCATCCACCTCGCCAATCAAGGCGACCGTATCTCCCCTGTATGCCTTCAGGGAAGCGACAGCCATCTTGCCATCCGGCGGTGCGTAGCACATGAGCAGCGTGTAGTCCTTGTACTGTTGCAATGTCGTGTTGAAGGAGCCCTTCGTTGCAGTTCCTTTCATGACATCTGTGTGGAAAGGACACTCACCGTGGTATTCGTTATACTCGGCTGGGGTGCCCGGTTGATCCCTTCCGGTGGCATCGAATGCAGCGACAATCGCACCTCGGGCACGGAGCAGCGACGCCCAGTATCCCGTCCCGGCACCTACTTCAACGATCGGAGATAGCGAGGCTAACCGTCGCAGGCTCTGTGCATTTGGCACGGCAAAGCTGTAGATCCTGCAAGCCCAAACGCGGCTGCTATCTCGCCACGCCTGTATGCTCGCTGTGCAAGGCGGTGATGGTGGCATGCCATCGACGTCTCGCTTGGTTGGATCGCTTAAAGACACGGCGCGCTGAAATTCCCTCGCTTTTGCACTCGCCACACCGCGCGCATGAATAAGCGTAGCAGATTCGCGCCACCGTGCCCAGAGGACTGCGAGCAGAGGGTTCATCGCCGCGTGGCAAGCGGCAGCCTGCCCGCCATCACGTCCTCCCATTGTCATATGCTTCCGCGCATCCCACACGCGCAGACGGCGAAACTCCTGCCTAGTTCCCACAGCTCTTGACATGCGCACCTCGTTCTCATGTCCATGAGGATGCGCGTCGGCAATCGCGGTAAAGTACACGTGCGGCTGAGGAACGGTGTGTATGCCGTTGATGATGCTGTGGTAATACAAAGCGTAGTACGCTTCGTCGAGCTTGGCACAAGCTACGAGTGCCGCGTCCGCGACGTCGACAAATTGTTTGGCGCGACATCGTCGCAAAGCCATGCGAGCCTGCTCGAGCGCCTGCTCGAGCCGTGCCGCCAGGTCATTCGCGCCTCTCAGAGCCTGAACTTGCCGTGCTAGTACCGCGAGGGCACCCTCCGCGTGCTCGGAAGACATTGCAACGCCCACAGCTAGTCTGGCTGCGCTGATGCTTGCCATTGCAGTTACCAGTGATTGTCGAGTTGGTGACTTACCAAGCTGATGGTGGTCGGGAGGAGTGACGCCGTAGCAAAACGCCTTTTTGCGCGTGTCACTGGATGCTGCGTGATCTTTGGCGCCAGGCGTGTGGCGCAAGGTGCGCTCTGACAAGGTCCAACCGCCGAGTGCCGTGTGCGCACGCAATGCGTTGCGGAGCACCTGGATGTGGAGGGGCCGACCCTCCGCCGCCATGCCGCACGCCAGCCCCGGTGGAGGAAGTGGAGGAAGAGGAAGTCCCCCGTTCCCGCCTGAGCCCGGCCCCGCGTTCACCGGATTTTTGGATCGTCTGGACCAAACGTTTACACGCCCGCGCAATCTACCGCGGCATCCTCGTCGGGAGACTCGAGCGCGTTGCCGAGCTGCATGGGGGGTGGTGGGCACGCCTTACACGGCGGACAAGTTAACGGAAGGGGGTTCGCCGTTGGTGGAGCACTGGCGGGTACGCTGGAGATCCTCTTATTCCATCCCTGGGACACGAGCGCGAAGCGCCTTATGGTCAACTCCAAGCCGCTCGTTCCGATCGGTAGGGCGTTCCTGCAAGAGATCCAGGCGGCTTCGGTGGGAATCAAGACGGGAAAGCTCAACGCGGCGACCGTTTCGGACATGTCGGCATGCGTCACTGGTGCGTGGCGTGTCATCCTAGGAGATGCTGCCGCGCCGGGAACCAGCGCCAGCAAACGCCTCTCTACGCTATACCCCGGCGCGGGGTACGCCATGGGTTACAAGGCGTGCCAGAGGTCGTACCAGTACACCGCGCAGCCGCTGCTGGCAGCGTGGCTCGACCAGACGGGCGTCTTCAAGGAAGCGTTCGGCGGGCGCGAGAGATCTTACAGACACGCCGTAGCTGGCGCCATGATGGGAGCTGGCGAAGTCATCTTGCTGCCGCTTGATTCTCTCAAGGTGCGTGCTCAGACTGGAACGCTGCCGCGCGGAGACAGCCTCGTAACGACGCTTTTGTCCGATGGAATCAAGGGTGCATGGAGAGGCGTGTGGTGGACGGCGGCAAGGAATGTCGTTGGTAGCCTCACGTTCTTCGGCGGAGCGTCGCTGATGAAGGAGCATGTGCTTGGCCTAGAAGAGCACTCGCAGACGACCTGGTATGAAAACATGTATGCGTCGTCCATCGGATCTTTTACTTCCGTTCTAATAGCATCGCCTTTCGATGTCGTAAAGACGCGGCTTCAGAGGCAGATGAAGCAAGTGGTGGCGGCTGACGCCTTGCGGCCATCTCACACGACGATTCGAACCGGCATGGAAATTGCTCGAGACATGTGGCAAACGGAGGGAGCTCGTGCATTCTTCAAGGGTTGCATACCCAGGTGCTGTGTCGTGTGCCCAAAGCTCATGTTCTCGTATACCATGGCACAATATCTGTACCCACTACTGGGTCTGGATAAGCTGTAAAAAAGGTCTGACAATTTTTTATACATCATGTTTGTTGTGTGTCGCCGTGGTCGTCGTCATCACTGCTTTCGTATGCGACGAGACGCTGCCTCTTCGTGTGTGGGTCCTGTTCACCGTCATCGCTGCTCTCGTATGCGACGAGGCGCTGCGCGTCAATCTGCGGCGGCGGCTCCTCCTTAATGTCAGGCCGACTTCGGAGCAGAGTATAGAACGGGTAGAGCGCGTGCTCTTGCTTCAAAAAAGGAAATTTCTTGGCGTGTCGCACTCGCCAAATGAAGTCGGCCTGGCCTGAATGTCGTGGTGTGTTAGTTGGTGGTACCAGTGAGTCGATGTGGTTTATGTTTCACACCCACGTGATTAGAAGTTGACTGACCTCCTTCCTCCCTGACGCGTTTCGCCGCTGCGCAGATAGCGGCGTGCGTTTGAATGTGTTGTGGCACGCGTGGCGTTGTTTGCGCATCCACATCGAACCAAAGCCAGCTAGGCGGCGTGGTGCTTGCCACGTGAGCCCACTCATCGGTAACGTCTTCGCCGTTGGCGTCCGTCGGCGGCGAGGCTATGCCTTGCGTGGGCGCGGGCTGTTCGTCGTCTGACTTCTCGTCGTCGATGAACCACCGGGTCCCGGGCAAGCTTCGATACCTTTCCGCGTTGAGTATGTTCTCTTCAGAAGACAAGTCCAGGCCCTCTTGCTCCACGCTTGAAACAACAACGCCCGTGCCGTCGAGTGAAGCGTGTTCACGCAACGACTGGGCGTCGTTTTGCGTGAGTAGTAGTCTGGCGTCGAACCTGTCCACCATGACTTGCGGTTCGTGAGGCGCGGAGCAGTGCAGCGGCACGAGCGGCACTTGTTGTGCAGGCGCGGCGGTTGCGTTGACGTGAGCGCGTCGTGCTGTCACGCACAACGATTCGTCGGACATGTTTTGTCCTTACCCGGTACCATACTAGGTAGGCCTCCCTACAGTTGACGAACACGACAGAACGAAACCCCGAAATAATCGAACTCGAACTCGAACTCATCATTAGAAGGGTTCCCGGGGTCCACCGATTGGGGATTCTGGGGTCCACGCCAATTCCTCCCCACCCTCCTCATCATCTTTTCCCGCCATCCCGAGCGAGCAGCGCCTTGCAGAGCTACTGCACAACTACTGCTTAAAGCCATGGTGAGCACGCGCACGACGGTTGCGTCCAACAGCGTCAACGCACTTCGCAAAGCTCAGACTCGCAGCGCTCGCAAGCGCGGATGTGACGACGGTGCTGGCGTTGGAGGTGCAGGCGGTGGCGCCTCGGCCACACCGCACATCACCGCAGGAGGTGGCAACGCCGGCAACGCCGCTCATGCACAGCCAACCAAGCGCAAGCGCGGAGCGGCATTGACGGTAGTTGACGCCGCTGGTGGTGGTACTTGCGAGGGCGCAATCGCTGCTTCGGACGCAACCGGAGTTGACGCCGCTGGTGGTGGTACTTGCGAGGGCGCAATCGCTGCTTCGGACGCAACCGGAGTTGACGCCGCTGGTGGTGGTGACGCCGCTCAAGAAACCTCGCCTGTGGGCCTTGACACGCTCGCCGCGGTAACAGCCACTTCTTCCTCCTCGAAGAAACCCCTTTCATGGGTCGAGATCGTGAGGATGCCCGTGGCGAAGGGTGATGATGCCGCTCTAACTGCGCTCAAGCGCTCAAGCGGGCACGCGCTGACCAAGAAGCGCACGCGCAAAGTAGCCAGTGACTTTCTCGACAAGGATGGCAACGCTTTGTTCAATACCGTAACTGAATATAAGTGTTTGCACAACACTCGTTGCGGCTGCCCATACCGCGGGAAAATTGAGAGGAGGGTGAAGGAGAGAGAGTATGTCATCTCCTCTGCCGGATCCCATGACCCGAAGGCTCACGAAAAATCCACGTCGTCGAAAGGCCTATCAGTTGAGGCGAAAGCCGAGGTTAGGAAGGGAGTTGCTCAAAACTCGACGCCAACGGAAATCCTTAAATCGATACGCACAACGGTGTCTCCGTCGAAACTACCAGGAGGGTTGCCGACCCTTAAGCAGGTGGCGAATTGCGCGAAAGTTGTGGCGAAGGGGGGTGCGAAGAAGCCTGCTTTCGGCAATACAATGGCCGAATTGAAGGATTGGATACAGTCAAACTCTTCGATTCCGACAAATGAAGACTCAGTTTACGTCGTCGCATCGGAGACGTCCAATGAGGATTTTCGCATGTTCCTCACAACGCCTCGTTTGCTCCGCAACGTCGACGCACAAACGCGAGCAACGGGCGGAAATATGTTCATAGCTACAGACGGGACGTACAAGGTGAACCTTGAAGGCCGACCCTTGATACCAGTTGGTACGCTCGACGCCGATAGGCACTACCGGGACGTCGGTGTCGTTCTAATCAGCGGCACATCCGAGGTGACGGATGATTTTACATTCGTGGGAGACGGGCTGTGGAAAGGGTTGGAAAACCTCTGCGGATTCTCATTGAAGGAGAAAACTCTTTTCACAATGTCCGACAATGCGAGAAACATCAAACGCGGATTGGACGCCTCGCTCGCGAAGTTGGACGAGCAACCATCGCATGTCCGCCACCTCACATGCTACACGCACCTCGTACGGCCAGACGGCGCTCTCCGGAAAAATAAAGGGAAATTGGTGAACGCAGAGAACTTCGACGATATTCGGCACGACATTCTCCAGCTCCACGATGTTCCCGCAGGTCTCGCGCACGGCGTTGTGGATGCGCTCTTCGATGCGTTGGTCATGAAGTGGCAGGATCCTGCCTATGGCGAGAATGACTGGTGCGATTGGCTGACGGGGTACTGGCGCGAGAACGTCGTGTGGACGCGAGGCTTCAACTTGCCCGGCTTTGCTCACCACAATCAAGCTCTAGAACGGCAAAACCTCACCTTGAAAGAAGATCTCAACAGACAAAGATTCACGTTTGCGACTTTCTGCACGAAGGTGGTAAGGTACGTTGAGCAGCGCAGTCTCGAGGAGAAAACGAAGTCATGGCAGCTTCTCCCAACGGTGAGTGCGGAGGATTGGCGGGAAGCACAATTCCACTTGAAGAAGGAGCACGTCAAGTACGAGGTACGGACGCCTTTCGGTGTACTCTACCCGACGCAGAACACGTTCGCTCACGTCACTGCGGATCTTGAGGCACTGCCAGACTCTGACGCCATACCTGGAAGTGATAAGTGGGAGGAGCTCCTGCGTGAGGCAATCACGGAGCGTGCACATTTGTGGGTCAGCACCTTCTTGATGCGTCCGACGCCAAGGCTTACCTTCGATGAGCCCATGAAACTCCTCAAAGCGTTTTGGCTTGTCGCGCCGCTTCAGCCTGGGGCTGCTGCCGCGTTCAACGCCGATCCCTTGGTATATTCGTGCACGTGTGTGGGGTGGGGTGGCAAAGGTGCAGACGTGAGTGCACAACAGAAGAGGCGTACAGGCTATCAGCACCTCGGAAAGTGCAAGCACGTATTGTGCCACGGCATCCGCACCGGCGTGGTGCACGTACCTCCTGACATGAAACTCGGCGTCGTTGGGAGGCCACGAGGGCACCGTGTAGCACAAGCATTGCCGGCGCTTGTCAATCAAGACGAGGACTAGGAAGCACAGATTTACTAGGAAGGAGGCATAGGCATCGGGCAGCAGCAGGAGTAGGAGCAGCAGGCGGCTGAAACGAACACACAGCGTCGGCAGCCACGGGTAACTCCAGATGAAGGATGAAGGACGAGGGTGGGGAGGAATTGGCGTGGACCCCAGAATCCCCAATCGGTGGACCCCGGGAACCCTTCTAATGAACTCATCGGGGTTAGACCATCGGGGTTGAGGAAGAGCCGAAGGTGTTTGAGGACGCCTTGCCTCGCCCCCTCCCCTGTCCTTGCCCCTTCGGTGACCGCTGACCGGTGGGCGGTGGACTACCGTAACCTCACAAGGATGAACGCTAACATTGGTAAGGTGCGTCCCCCCTTCCCTCCTTTCCCCCTCCCGCCCCCGGCCTCTTCCCCAACGCCACCTTAACAACCACAACAGGCACACAACAGGCTGCGACGTACAGTACACGCAACGATAACGGAACGTTTGAGATGCCTGGAGAGGGGGGAATCGTCGTCGACAGCAAGTTCCGGAGCGTGCGCGTCAGGAGGACGGAGCAGACGAGGAAAAGTCAGAGGGAGGCGGACGCGCGAGAAAAGGCGAACGCGACTCAGCGCACGAACTTGCTGTCTTCGTCGGAATCGTCGACGTCGTCGTACTCATACTCGTACTACACAGGTTCGTCTCACTCAGCAGCGTCGGGGTCAGCGTCAGGCGGCTCGGAGCAGCTCGACGACGACGGCAGCAGTCTGGGCAAACCGACGGCGGTGCGTCTGACGGAGCACATTCTCTCTGCGGCAAGAGAAGCTGACGACAACCAGCAGCACTACGACGACGAAAACGACGACGACGACGGCAATGTAGCACTTGAAGGGCACTCTGACGGTGACAGCCACGGAAGTGACAACGACGGTAGGTTCACGCCACCACCACAACCGTTGAAAAGCGTGCGCATGTCTGACACGACAACTGAATGGGTAAGGCGAGCAAACATAGATGTCGCGCACGGAAGAGTGGAGACGGGAGTGGCCTGGTGGGACGGAAATTACGACGATGACAACGACGGCGTTGGCAGCGAGATAGAGCAAGAGACTGGAGGTCCTGACACCGACGAAGCTCAGAACGAAACAGACAACAACCGTGATGATGAAGACGGTTCCAACCTTGACGACGACGACGACGAAGTCAGTAGCAGCGACTTAAACATATTTGGTAGGCGGAGGCAACACGAGTTTCAGAACCTCAAGACGCTCAAGCAATACGAGTTTGAGGCATTCCCAAGCCTCAGCAGCGAGCTCGTGCCGTCGACGTATGACCCGGTGGCAATGAAAAAGAAAATTCGCGCACGCATCAAGAATGGCAACATTGCGTACCATCCGACGCCGGAGCCGGAGGTGAAGAGCAAGGAGACGAACATGCTGAAGCTGGAGAAAGAGCTGTCGCAGATGAGATTGGTAGACGGAATCGACGAGTGCGACGACAACGGTACTCGCGACGAGGCGACAACACTGATGCCAGAGCCGCCAAAGGGGCCGAAGCCCAAAGGGCCAAAGGTGTCCAACTACCAAAAACCGAAGAGAAGGCATCTTAGCATCTTGCGTTCCCTAAAAGGGGGGCCAGCCGCCGTGGAGACGGCGGAGCTGAAGGAAGCGTCGACGCGGAATAGTCAACGGCCTATTCTGATTCTTGCGAGGTTCGGCAGAGCGATGCGTGCATTCGTTCGCTCGCCGAATACGAAGAACTTCTTCGACTTAGGTGGCATCGACGGACCGAACGAGCCACCCGCCAATCATCCGACTAGCGCGACCGTGACTGTTTCTCTCGCACGGGCGTATAACAAGTGGAATAAAAATCGCGAGAAGGAGCATGGCGAGAAGCAGCAGCAGTTGAATGATGTGACCGACGGCAAGGAGATGTCAAGGGGCAACACGTCAAGGGGCATGTCGAGACTGAATACAGCGAATACAATGACTTCGAAATTGGAGAGAAAGAAGTCGTCGACGCCTTCCATATTTAAAGCAGCGACTCAGTTGGACGCTGCACGTCATTCGGCGAAGCGTATGATGGAACGAGCTCAGGAACGTATCGCGATGAACCAGATCGTGCAGTCTGACATGATCGACTGGCTTTTTAAGCACGGGAAGCATTGGCGAACAGACGTGCCACCTGATGAGAAGGTTGTGATTGGCGAGTGCTTCCAATTGCTTGATGCCGACGGCAGCGGCGCGCTCGATGCTGACGAGCTTGAGTACCTTTTCGAAACTTTGGGCTTGAACGTCGAACATGAGGACATCGTGCACATGATGGAAAAGTACGCTGGTGTGCATGATGGTGGCGAAATCGGATATGAACTTTTTGAGGTGATGATGGCCGACTTCGAGAAGAGCAAGAAGGAGGCTGCAGACGATGACGAGATGGATGGCGAAGAGATTACGGAGTCGAAAAAGAATATACGCCTGCTCCCATTCAACGACCTTGTTGCAGCATTCCGACGACGCAAGCAGCTCGAGGACTTCATGCACGGCGGCAAGAGGCGCAAAAACTTCGTCGAAAAACTAGAAGAAATTTTTCGCCTAAGGAGGAGTGATGATGCTATGTCTGTCAGAACGGGAAGGAGGAGAACCACACACCAACAGATCATGCTGCCTGAGCTGAAGCCGCAAGTTCCCGTCACTCCGAAGAGGTCCAGCATTCCCCGGGCGTTGGACGCACCGACGCAACGGAGAGTGGCAAAATTGAGGCCGCCGCCGTCGTCGTCATCATCACGCCGCTTCGTGACGTGCGGCAGTGTTCCCGAGGATGCCAAAGCACTTGCGAGCCATCGCACGTCGAACAAAGGCGCGTCCCCTTTCGTTTCGCGCCCTCGCAGGACGCCGTCGCCATGGCAGGAACGCTTGGACATAAGTACCATTGTCCGTGAGCGCGCCGACACGTTGGCAACAAGCCGGCGCGTGCTTGCGGATGCGCCATTCCGGCGCGCGCGGGCGGGCCCACCCGTCCTTCCGCCGAGCTTCGCAGCCACACCGCGCTTTACAACACTAGAGGCTGTGCGCGCATCGCGAAGGAGGGAGGTCGATACATTCATTGCGCGAGGCGCGCAGACTTCGCGTGCATGATACCAAGTAAACAAACGCTCGACGTTTTTTGTATATCAAAATTCCTTACAGCTTTAGGCCGACTCTCATCCCCATAATCTCGACAACTATGACAACAAGCGCGAGTGGAGCTCTCCCGCCGGACGCACACGAAAAGCGGCCTGATAGCAGCTTTGAAATCACCAGCGCCGTGTACAAAAACACGCTGCTGACTGGGCTGACTGGGCGATGGTGTGAACGGGCGACATTTGGACAAAGTAAAGTACGTTCAATTAATGAATGAGCGAACTTAGACTATGAAGCGTCGGCTGCCGGCTCTATCCTTGGGCTCACGTGGCTTGGTGCACCCGGCAGCGTCGTCGGGTCCTGTACAGGCTCCGCGGCGTCGGCCGTCCCGCTCACTGGCTCGGGGTGCACCTTGGCGGACGCCCGGGGTGGCGCGCTTGCCGCGTCGCTCGATCTCTCTTCGTTCTTCGCTTCCGCCGAAGCATGCGCTTTTTCGCTCATTCTCCGCTTGTACTCTGCGTAGGAGTTCGTGACTGCTATCCCGTCGGTCTGCATTTTCGACATCGTTGCCTCGCCCAGGTCGAATCCGGCGAGCGTCAGCCTCTGCGCCATATCGCTGTTTAGGTATCTCCCGCCGCCAAGGTGCATCACGAATGAAACCTCCTTCTTCACGAAATCCGCCGCCGCTTTGAACTCTGACTTAGGGTCGAAGTTCTTGCTTATCTTCCCGTCTTTAACCTGCTCGAGGTACCTGCGGCTTTCGGGCGGCACATTGTTCGGGAAGTCGCCATCGCCCGGCTCCGGGTCCGAGTCTTCCTTGCACAGAAGTAGCTGCAGAAACTCGTCGTAGCGTATGCTGCCATTGCCGTCGTCGTCGACTATATTAAAGAACTTGTCTACCTCGTTCGTCGTCAGCTTGTCACCAATGTTCATCAGAATGCTCTCGAACTCGCTGCGGTCAAGTGCGCCACTGTGGTCGCGGTCGAGAAAGTTGAATGCCACGCGCAACAGCTTCTCCTCGTTACCAGCCTCCTCCAGGCTGTGCACCCAAACAGAGCAAAACTCCAAGAAGCCGATGGTCGTGGGTGGACGCTGCTCCGTAAACTCCAATTCTGGCCTGTATTTCTGCGCAACGGATAGCATCATCTGATGCACCTCCTCGTTTGTCGGGACTAAGCCAAGGCTGCGCAACGACGCCTGCAACTCGTCTCGCGAGATCCTACCGCTCTTATCGAGGTCGAAAGCGTCGAACGCCTGCCGGCAGATGTGTATCGTATCATCCGTGAAGTCCTCCTTAATCGGCTCCTTCGCCTTCTTCTTATTGATTTTCCCTCTTCGCCCGCGCGCAAACATTGCGGTGCCTGAGTCCTCAAAGCACGACGAGTTTCCTCACAGCCACTTCTTGCTTGCTAGATATCTTTTCCTTCTGTAACTCACCCAAGCCTTGCACCCACCACTTGTCGCACGCAGGTCTAACGTGTGAGCGTCCAACACACGCACAAGAGCAGGTGTGTGGCAAGTTCTTTCTTTCTTCTCAGGAGAGACGAGGCGCCTCCTCCCTTCTCACGAGTCCACAGGCACCACTCGGTAGTCGTTGATGGCGAGCGTTGCTTGCTGTTTGCCGTC
Organism: Pycnococcus provasolii; assembly: GCA_938743325.2. Classification (NCBI taxonomy): domain Eukaryota; kingdom Viridiplantae; phylum Chlorophyta; class Pseudoscourfieldiophyceae; order Pseudoscourfieldiales; family Pycnococcaceae; genus Pycnococcus; species Pycnococcus provasolii. The sequence goes on along the minus strand of OW568874.1, from coordinate 287,894 downwards.
GAGTACACCTTTACCTGTCGTCGGCGAGGAGGGCTGGGAGGGGAGGGGCTGGGACGGGTGATGAGAGGCCCCTTTCCTTTCCTTTCCTTCCCTCCCCTCCCCTTTCCTCCCCCGGCCCCGGCTGAGCCTACCCTACCCTTACCTTACCTACCTTGGCTTTCGCTGCTCGTTCGTCCCTCACGCTCACGCACTCACGACTCCGGCTCTCTGGCAAGCTCAAGCCCATCAGCTCTGTCCAGGCATCGAGTATTCGAGTCCAGGGAGCACTCCGTTCTACCTAGCGTACCGAGCCTGTGGTGAACTGGTGAGTGGTGACCAGTGCTGGTGTGCTTCGTTCGCCCCTCTCCAATGCGGTCCGGTCCGCCCGCGCCTCGGGGCTGTCCGAGAGGTAAAGGTTTAGCAAACCAGCGGATCCGGCGATCTGCTTTGGATTGAGAGGTACCGGTACAGGTATGGAAAACCAACGGCGGCGTGGCTCCCTTGAAGAGCGAGTGAAAAGAATAGCGGAATGCGCTAATAAAAGCAATCGGCACCTATTCCACACTTCCACAGCCGGTGTGCATTGGGCGGCCACAGGCCTCACAGCATGCGAGGTGGCGAGGTTAAGTGGGTCGACAACCTGCGTCCTCGACGGGTACGGCGTGCAACAGTTATGGACCCCTCCGCCAGCTTATGCGTGATGTCAAGTGTCGGGTATTGGCCCCTGGTTCGAACGAAGCCGAAGGAGCGCGCGCAATCTGCGCATCTTCCGTCCCCCGGCGCGAGTGGAATCGAAACCCAACACCCCTTACGAACTTTTATTTAAAAAAAGGTTTTTAGGGCGAGCTGCTTTTGGCGCGGCCGCGACAACCTCAGGCGACGACGACGTGGCGGCCTTCTAAGCGCCCAGGAAGGACTGCGTCGTCTGCATTTCACAAACACGCACACAGCTCAACCTCGCCGTGAGCTCGTCGTCGAAGAGAGGTCAAGTTTGTGGCAACAGTTCGGCCGGGAAACCGCGGCGTTGGCGTTGACCTCTTTGTGCTTTGAGCGTCGCTGCGAAGTCATGGGAACAAGCCGTGGAGAAAGCGTTGGCGGCGCGCGCTCCAAATATGGCGCGTTTCATGTGGCGATGCACGTGCACACGGTGCGCGAGCTGCCACCACCTCTCGTACAAGAAATGGGAAAACAGGACGACGTGCTCGTCGAGGTTCGCTGGCGTGGCGGGCTCTGGAGGAACAAAACACAGAGAATGGCTCCTGCGTCGTGTGAAAGCATGCACGATGGTGCAAGAGCTAGCAGAAGCGCACGCGTGGACTCTACAGTCGAAAGAAAGCTGCGCCTTCCAGACGAGGACAACGCCGACGACATTAGCACGCGACCTTTTGAGGTGGAGCTGCGCGTGAGACGCAGAGGTCGAAGAAAGCGCAAGTGGTTAGCCTGTGGTGCCCCCGCAACCATCGACATAGCCGCGCTTGCTCGGATGTGTTCGCCGCTGCCTATCATGCCGAGCAGCCCACGACCAGGCTCGCCTGTGCCGATCGTTGCCGACTCGGGCGCCGTCTCGCGACGTATGGAACTTGCGCTCGGTGGTGGACTCTACCGCATTCTTCTTGACGTCTCCATTAACATCGCGCGCACAAGGCCAGGACTAAAAGCCGCCGCTGCCGTGAAAGTGGCTGTGCCGCCACGACCTCTGCCTGTGACGTGCTTCAACTGGTGGGGTGCAAAGCAGCAGCAGCAGCAGCATCAGCAGCGCGAGGACATGTCGCTCTTTGCGTCCAATCCACTCTGCGACGACGACACCACTGCCTCAACGCGTAAACGTATCGAGGACGAAGTTGACGGCTGTGTCACAGTGCAGGATAGCCCGAGCGTCTCGTCTGCACCTTCGCCAGCTCAGGTTGTCGTTGATGAAGCTAGCGCGATGCTCGTCGCGGCAGCACCTGCCGTGGACGATCAAAGTGACTCAACCGTGGGTTACAACCTTCAGAGCCATCCGTGCAATTCTGTCGACGACAATCTGGGCGGTGCAGAAGACGAGGCTGAAATCCTTAACGACAAAAACAACGTTCACGCGGACGTCAGCGTCAGTGGTCATGCCGAGCCTCTTGCTGGCGAAGTTATCGTAAACGGCGTTCCAGAGGACGGTGGCCTTGAAAAGAAGAAATCTTCTGATGGCATTCTGAAGAAACTTGGTGGCTTATGCACGCGAGAGGAGCAGATAAGCCCACCTCCCAGTCACTCGCTCATGGTGTCATCTGATGGCGTTGCCGAGAAACCCGCTGAAATTGCGCTTCTGGACGAAGGGGCGGAAAAGGAGAACGATGAGCTGGCGCGCGCCCTTGCACTCAGCGAGAAGAGCCACGCCAGCGACGCCGCGCGCCGCGACGCGCTCGCCAGAGAGGAAGAGGAGCAAGTGAGCAATGCTCAGATGATTTCCAAAACACTTACTGTGGCTAGTCGTGAGCTGGACATGGCGGCGCATTCGTCGGAACGTGAATCAAAGCATCCGTCGACTTCAACGCCGACACAAGCACCACAAGAGCAAAGTGCAGATCTCGAATGCCCGCCATCTACTGGTGACACCCCCCTGCGCGTTAGCAAGGCTGCACTCGCGCAGTGCCTGTTGGCTAAGCCTGAGCGCCTCGAGGATGGCTGGATCCGACTCGTCTTGCCCGAACGAGAGCGTGCCATTATGTCTGAAAGAAAAGATGGCGAAAGCGACGATCACGTGTCAACCAGCGAGGAAGAGTCGACGGAGTGGCGGTGGACAGTGGAGGCTCGTCTTGGAAGCTTTGACCAGACGAGCGCGTCGGTCGGAGGCAGCGGCGCCTGCGCATGCATTGCTGTTGCAATCGCCGAGGCATACGCGAGCTACGGGCTTAGAGCGGATTCGAAAGCAGACTTTTCCGACCCAGGCGGCATAGGTGTGCCTCACTCACGAGGAGAGCTAGACGCGGTTGTGGCTGCAGGTTCACGATGGTGGCGTGGTGCTTGCCAGTTGGAGGAAGTCAGAGTACAGCATGCCCAGCATGGCTTTCACCTGGATCTAGAAAGTGCACTTGAGGCGCGCCGTTCGCTCGCGAAAGTGATAGAATCGTCAACAGCTGGTGACACGCTCGCCGACGATGCATCGTCGGCGCTGCGTGCGATGGCTGAGGCACCGCCACCTCCCGCAAAGCAAGTGGACGCTGCAAGTTCGACTGATCCTGGCGAGGATGAAACTGGCAAGGCGGACGGTCAAACCGAAGAGGTGGGCTCTCCGGCAGTGCACGGCGCCGAGGGTCGGAGAGGGAGCACGGAGACTGCTCCGCTTGAGCTTCCACCAGGATATGACCTTGCAGTTGACCATGCACAGAGCTTCGTCGGCTTTCTTCCTCCCCCTCCCGAAACACCACTTGCGGACTTTCTTGCTGGAGCACCCGACGTTCGCTCCATGTTTCGTGATGCCGCTTCAGCATGTGCTTCTACGCCACGCGGAGCGTGCTTCATTGCGGGATGGAATGACCACTGGTTTACCGTGTTCTTCACGCAAGGTGGATCAACCGCATATCTCGTGGACACGCTTGGCAGTCGACTCTTTGAGGGATGCTCTCGTTCATATTGCATTCGCTTCCCGAACAAGTGCCCGGAAGAGACATCACTCTCGAGCAATGGCGCCGCTGATGACGATGCATCGTTCTGGCGAAACGAAGCGTGCGACGCGGCTGGTGCGCGTTCTTTGTGCGCTTATCTCGAGCTGCATGCCGCTCGCAGCGTGCTCGCGGAGGTTGCACGTGGCAGCACGGAGTCCAGTCTAGAGCCTGACCTTCGCCGCCTTCAAATGGAATTGCGCGTGCTTCGGTGCACTGGCTGAATAAGTATAAACACGAAGAGTGGCCCGCAGACTACGGTGAGTCGAAACGCTACTTCCGTGCATCGCCAAACTTGCAACTCGGAGGACGATTGGTGCAGGTCTCGATACGTATGATGATGCGGACGAGTCACCTGACCGAGCAGCAAACGTCGCGGCTCGATTCAATCGCCAAACAGTTCATATGAGGTTCAACGGTCCTTCAACATCGACTCGATTCGCCGATGCTGATTGCCAACCTGACGAAGCGAAATGTTCGCAACACCCAGCTACTACGCTGCAATGTCTCCGTTCGTGATTGATGACGCGGAGAGGCAGCAAAGACGAAGCATCCGTCGGGACAGCCGTCGAGACAGCCGTGTGATGTAATTTGAAATAAAAAAACGAAAAATGAAATTTGTGCATAGGGTGTGATTATTAAAACAACAAAAATGGTGAAGCGAATTAGATCGCTCGGCTCCTCTTTTTCAATTTCAACTTGTCGATTTCAGCCTTAAGCTCGTAGACGATGTCAACGAGCTTTTGCGCTACATCGAAGGCGTCCATCATGTCCTTCTTGTTCTCGTCCCACGCAACATGCATAGCGTACTGCCCTGATGCGTTAACCTTCTCGAGGTACAGGCGTTCCTCGGCGATCTGGTACATAATCTCCTCGCCCCACTTCTCCTTGATCTTCTGAAGTTCTGGGTCGTCGTACTTGATCGAGTACGCCGGCACTTCCTGGCCACGTTCCATCGTCGTTGTCACCTTGAGAGGGCGAAATTCCGGTTTGATCATGAGCTGGTTGAGCTCCGAAACTTCCTCAAAGACTGCCATTTGAATTTCCTCCTCATCCATCGTCCTATTCCTAGAGCGCATAATTCCCAGCATTTCCTCTGCGGTGGATTGCTGCACTTCTCCCACGCGTCGTATGTGTAGCTTGTGCTCCTTCTGAACCATGCGACTGATTTCGTCGAACTTGCTCTGCGCAGCTTCGGTGTTGATTCGTTTCAGAAAATCGCCGCGTTTCTTTTTGTTCTCCGTGCTCTCAGTGAACAGGCTAGTAAATAGCTCATGTGTCATCTCTGCCTCCGACTTCGTTGCAGCAACCTTCTCCTTCCAAGTCTTTGCCATCTCCTCCGCAGACTTGGCTTTGTCTTCCAGCGCCATCATCCTTTGTTTCTCAGCGTGATCCTTCTCCTTGAATCCTTCAATCCTGCGATCCGCCTCAATTTTGACCTTTTCCATCTTTTTCTCGAGCTCGCGTTGGTTGCGGTCGGCTTCAGCCTTGAGCTGCTGGAGGAGCTTGTCCTTTTCCTTCTCGACGAGGCTGACTCTCTCGGCGTATTCGCTGTTCACCCGGTTGAGCACCTCAATGTTGTTCGCATACTTCTCCTGCATCTCTTCGTTGAGCTTCTCTCGCTGCGCCTCTCGCTGCTTCATGAGCCGATCTTGCTCTTTGTAGAGGGTGGCGTGTGCCATGCGCGTGTGGCTTTTGAAGGGGCTTTCCTTTCTTGGCAGGCGATTAGTCAGGAAGAATGAGCTGTCAACATGTAAGTCGGGGCCAGTGAGGAGTCGCGCCGTGTATGACACATCCGCCGCCATCTGCGCATGCCCCATGCTCTGCGCGTACCCCATGTGCTGCTTGTACTTGCGTTTCATGTGGTCATCACAAAACTTGATCGCAAGCGTGTATCCGTTGTACGTCGCCGGAAAGGTGATGGTACCCACACCAGTGAATCCACGGAAGTTGTATAGGAGCTTGCAGCTTATGTGGTCCTCCTCTTTTCCGACCGCTTCTCCGATGCCGAGAGCCGTGCGCAGATCGTTGTTGCCGCCCAACGGCGAGACGAACTTGTTCTGCTCGTTGATGAACCTCGGTATGTGCTCAAGCACGACTGTTGGCGGCCAAGCAATTTCTCCGACGTGTTCGTCACCCTGAATCTCGTTGAGCTTCGTCAATGTGAAACCTTGTGCACGCGATGTACCCGCGGCATTCTCTGCGAGCGACTGCGCTCGCTGCGTCTTTGCGACAGTCAGCAGGGAGACAGCCCGCTGGTCGTTGACCTTAGCGCCCAGGTGGTCCACGGCGATGTGCTCCGCGAGTGCGGCGTGGAGATCGAGCCATTCGCCTGGACTTCCCTGCCTACTTTTGCTATCGCAGTGCTGGTATAGTGAAGCGAGGTCCTTGAAGAAAGCGTTGCGGCAGATTTTGCAAACGTATTTCTCTTCTCCGGCGACACGCGACTTCTCGAGAGGCTTCTCCGCCGAGAACGAAGAGTTTGGATCGCGGAATTTTGCCAGGTGGCCTGCCACCGCCGCGTCCCACATCTTTTTCTTCTCTTCGAAGTTCTTCTCCCCAGGAAAGGGCTTTGTGAGGTACCCATTCGTACTGACGAACAAGGGGTCACGTGACCTCGGCTGGGCAGCAGCGGCAAGCGAGGACGTGCATGTAGGCACCGGCGGTTGGTCATCGTAGTAGCACGGATCGTGTTTCGGTTCCTGCTTGGCCTGGTCATCCTCACGCATACGCGCCGGCGCCGTCGGGTCGCGCACGACAGCGTCATCGCGGTCACTGTCGTAGTCGCTGTAGTACTGGTCGTCCATGCTATCGTCGTCGCGCTTATTCCGCTTTCCCATGATGAAACGAAGCTGGGAATGAATGGGCGTTGGGGGGGGCAAAGCAGGCCGCAAAGCAGGCTCGAAGTCTCTCCCCCCGGGACCCGGGGATTGGAAAAAAGACGTCCCTTCTCCTCTCTCCCTCTCTTTCATGGCGGCTTTCGTGGTCGCCGCCGCCGCTTCATCTGATGACTCCGCGCTTCCGGTCCGCCAGTACACGCGCGACATCGCCTCCAGGCTCACGTCCACCGCGCTACTCGTCCTGCTCGCGGAAACGGGATCGGGCAAGTCGACGCAGCTCGCGTCCATCCTCATCGACAACGCGGGGCAGTGGCGCGTGCCGCTGACTGGGGGAGCGCAACCGTCGTCCACGGAAGAAAAGGATGACGACAGAGCTTTGCCAGTGTGTCGCGTGGCTGTGACGCAGCCTCGCCGTGTGGCGGCAGTTTCCGTCGCGTCGCGAGTTGCTCGCGAGCGGCACGGAAAGGTGGGCGAGGAGGTGGGCTACGCCGTGCGTTTCGAGGATATGACATCCTCAAGCACGAAAATCAAGTTTGTCACCGACGGCATGTTGCTCCGTGAGGCTTCGGCTGACCCGCACCTAAGGCAGTACGACGCCATCGTGCTCGACGAGGCGCACGAACGGTCGTTGTCCACCGACATCCTGCTGGGCATGCTGAAGCGAGCGGCGCTCAGTCGGGAGGCTGTCGACGTCAGGCGCCGTACGACGAGGCGCGAGCCGCTTCGCGTGGTGGTCGCCTCCGCCACGCTTGACGCGGAGCGATTCAGCGCCTACCTGAACGACTGCCCCGTCATGCGCATTCCTGGACGGCTGCACCCGGTGACTACCGTTCACGCCACGTCGCGACCGCCGGAAGGAAGGCACGTGGAGAGCGCGGCGATCGCGTGCTTCGACGCGCACCAGAACGAGCCGCTGCCTGGTGACATCCTGTGCTTCCTCTCCGGACGCGAGGAGGTGGAGCGGTGCTGCAAGCTGCTTCGCGACATGGTGTCTCAGTCGGACGACCCGCGCCTCGCCGACCTCGTCGTGCTGCCGCTGTACGCGGCTCTTCCGCCCGATCAGCAGGCACGTGCGCTGCTGAGCACGGAGGAGGTGGCGGCGGCACTTCAGCAGGGCAGCAATGGCAGAGCATTCCGACGGTGCATTGTCGCCACCAACGTGGCGGAGACGAGCTTGACGGTTCCTGGCATCACCGTCGTCGTCGACACGGGCAAGGTGAAGAGCAAGTCGTACGATCCAGCCACGGGTGTCGAGGCGCTGAAACTCGTCGACGCTAGCATCGCATCCATCAACCAGCGCGCTGGCCGCGCAGGACGCACATGCGCGGGCAAGTGCTATCGGCTTTTTCCTAAGCCAGAGCGCGAGGCGATAGCGCTTGCGCGTGAGAATGGCGGCGGTGGTGGTAGTGCAGACGCGCCGTTGCCACGTCCGGCGGAGGACATCCCGGAGATCCAGCGCTCCAGTTTGCTCGGAGTTGCTCTGTTCCTGAAAACCGCGGTTGGCGAGGGCGTTGACATCCTCGCATTCGACTTCCTGGACAAGCCGAGTGAGGCGAGCCTCGAGGATTGTCTGAGGCAGTTGCACGCACTTGGCTGCATCGACGCCGCGGGCGCAGTAACGGCTCTCGGCCGTGAGGTAGCGCGCTATCCCGTCGACCCTCCGCTGGGATGTGCCATAGCACACGCGCGGCGATTGGGGGTTGTAGATGATATGTGTGCCGTGGCAGCGATGTCTAGTGCGAATTCCGATGGACGCCTACTTGTGACGACTCCGCCTTCCCTCCCACCAGGAAGCAGCACTGGCCAGCAGCAGCAGCAGCAGCAGCAGCAGCAGCAGCGTCCACTTTACGCCGAGGAACGCTATGGCGATCACCTCCTGTATCTGGCGCTGTTTCGCGGATACGATGCGCTGCCAACACGACCTGGGGACTTTGTGCAATTAGAACGAGCCAGGCGTGCACCGTGCCCTCTTGTCGCCGCTGATCGGCCTCCCCGCACCCGCGCGGAGTTCCTTCGCAAGAACAGCTTGGACGAGCGTGGCATGCGATTCGCGCTCGATGTGCACCGGCAGCTCATGACGCTGTGCAATGGTAGTGGTGCTTCGCAAGCTGATCGCAGCGAGAGCCGCACTAGCCGCGGCGTCGATCCTACCTACACCGCACTCAGATACGCGCTTTGCCTGGGAATGGCGAATCGTATCGCTGAAAGGCACCCGCGACACAACGCATACCGCACTCTGAATGACGCTGGCCTAGTCTGCGAGCTCAAATCACAAAGTCATCCTGAGCTGTTCATGTCATCGGAACCGGAGCTAGACGGCGCTGCCTTGCAACGCGCAGCTTTGGACAGTATTGTACCAGTACCACGTCGTGTGAATATCGGCGACGGCCTCGGGCCAGCATTTGTCGTATACCAAGAATTAGCAACTGGTGCGGGCCCCGGCTCAGTGCCTCGGATTCGTCACGTGTCGAAGGTGAACGTTGCCTGGGTTCAGCCAATGATGAGCCGACTAAAGGGTGCTGACGTGGCGAAATTGTCTGGCGAGAAGGCTGCTTCTAGCATAAAAGTTGAAAACGATGTGTCAGCCTCGACGGTACCGGCGGCGAAGCAGGAGAATGATGGTGTGTTGGCGGGTGATGCGCTCGCCTCGAAAGCCCCTGCATTAGACGCTGCTCGAGAACGGTACTTGGCGCGCAAGCGTCAGGCTACTACATCCATCTCATCAATGAAAAAGTTGAAGAGATGATGATGATGACGATTGTATAGTAAAAGTTTGTAAATTTTCGTCGTTATTTACACAAAAACTAGGCGGCGCCTCCGCCCTCCGGTCCCCGCCTCTTGCGTGAATCTCTCGTCAACCTCACCTCACACACCAAAAACACCAACGCACCAACTCACCAACTCACTCACTCACTCACTCACCAACTCACTCACTCACTCACTCACTCACTCACTCACTCACTCACTCACTCACTCACTCACTCACTCATTCACTCACTCACTCAAGATGTCTTGACGACACCAGGTGTCGGCTCCTCGTCAGACCGTTCGTTAGGATCAGCGCGAAGGTCACTGTCAGGAACCACCTCTTCGCCTGGATCGTCCCAATCATGACTCCTAAGGTTTTGTTGAGCACCTTCGAACAGCGCGCTCAGGCGCGCAGCGGATCTGAGCCACATCGTGATGACGATCAAGAGAACCACGCCAAGGTATGGCGTCGATGCCGCGAGCGATCCAAACGTGAAAATCATGAGCTGCTGTACGAGCGAGCCTCCAGACTTACCGAGGGGGTTGCAGATGACGTCGATCGCCGCCTTGCCCTTGACCTTCGTCTCCTCGTCGAGAGGGATGTACGCCATTTCCTTGCACGGATCGAAGAGCGAGTACTTGGCACCCTTGCTGAAAACGTTCTGCGCAGCACCGACGAGAACCGCCATGAACAGTGGCGTGAAACCTAGGTAGGCGAGCACGGGCTCCCAAACCCCTGGCGTGAGTATGAGGCTGAAGAACGTTGCGCCCGTGATGAGGATGACTATTGGCGTGATAGCCGCGGCAACGCCCCAGCCAAACTTTGCGAAAATGTAGCGCGACACAATCATGAGGACGAACGTCACCGTGCCCGTGGCGGTGGAGAAGTTGCCCATGAACATGCTGTAGTCGTTCGGATCGGGGTACTGCGCCTTCAATTTGCTCTTCCACGTGACCTCAACGAGGTTGATGGAGATTCCGTAGGCGACGACGAGCGTTGCCAGGCTGCGAACGTAGGCGGATTTGGCAAGAAATATGACGGACTCGCCGATGGACATCGACAATTTTTCCTTCTTCTTCTTCGCCGCACCCTCTATAGGACCTACGGCCGGCAGAACGTACTTGTTCAAGGCCCAGTAGATGCCGGCGATGCAGAATCCCCCGACGACAATCATGCTCATCAGTCCCTTGAGCGACATGCCCCAGCCGTCGACACCCGGTGGCAGACCAGCTCGAACGGTGGAAAAATGCCTAACCGCCTGACCAGAGAAGATCAGGGCGACATTGGCGATGAGGCCGAAGAGCGGGTAGAACTGCTTTGCTTCCTTGACTTCCATGATCTGGTTAGCGAAGCCCCAGAAGAGCACCGACACGACGACGGAGCCCCACAGCTCTGCCATCACGTAGAAAAGGCAGTACGTCCAATTGCGTACAATTGCAATGGGACCCATGAACCGTGGTCCAAGTTTGTCGAGCAGGTCGACACAGAATTCCGTCGGGTGAAGGGTGTCGCGCGCGGGGTACATGATGAACGCAAAGGCGCCGAAAAACATCACGAACGGCACGAGGATCGTGTAGAAGAGCCGATCACGGTCCATCAGGTTGGACAGGCGAGCGTAGATGGCGGCGAAGCCGATAGCTGCGGGCAGGTTGACGTACGTCTTGAGGAACGGGATGATCTCAGCGCCCGATCCGGGGGCAGTCACGACGAGCACGTCTTTGGTGTCACGCAGGATGGTGTAGTTGAAGAGGATGCAGAACATCATGAGAGCAAGAGGGACCACCTTCTTTAACGTGCTCATTGCGATTCCGAGGAACTCCGGCTGCGAGGAAGAAGAAGGGGAAGACGACGACGAGCCATCTCCACCATTACCGCTACTATCAGCCGGTGGCGACGCGGATGACGACGCTGCCAGTCGCCAAAAAGCATGTTTCCTCCGTAAATTGGTGGTGATGCTTGCGGACGCTGCTGCAGGTGCACACAAAAACGTCTCCTCATGAGCTGCTCTAGCACCACCATTACCACCACAACTACTATGGTGTTGACGACGAGAATGCTGCAGATGAGGAGCGCGAGTAGTAGTAGTAGTAGTAGTAGTACTGCGATAGTGCTTCGCCGCACCACCACCACCACTACCACCACCACGACGGTAGGCAGCAAAGGAGGCGCAGCAGGTGGTCGCCATCATCCTTCCAGCGAGCGAGCGAGGAACGGTAGTGCAAGAAACAGAAACCCACAACGAGAAAGTGGGACAACGTGTACAGCGGGCGAGTCAGCCTGGGCGGCGGAGTTCGGACAGGATAGTTCGGACTTCGCACGGCCCCACTTTCCTCCTAGGGGAGGGACCCGTCCTTGATTGATTTACGAGACTGGTTCTTCTGCATCCTCACCTCAATAGCACCTCAATCCTCACCAGTTTCGAAGTTCATTAATGCTAAGTTTACTCATTGGTAGCCTGGGTTCCACAACGGATCCCCCTTCCAGGACTGTCAGAACACACGACGATGGATAAAAATCATAAAACGGTTAAAACCCAGATGATGCAATCATGAGGGATCTCCTTCTCTGGGAGTGTCTTTTGGTTCGCAAATTGCTGAGAGTCGCAACCGGCTTCCCACCCTCCCTCCCCCCCGGGCCCCCCCGAACGCCCTGAATCCCCCGAGGCTCCTTCTCCACGTGCTTTTATTGTACGCGTCGCGAGCACTGCCTACCAATAATCATGGAGGAGGAGCCCCCCGTGAACGCTAATACGTCGATGATGACGACGACAACAACGCCGACGACAAGGATCGTGTCAACAGTTGTGATGGTGTTGGCGCCATCGTCAGAAGAGGATGAAGAGTATCCTGACACTTATCAGGAGGAGATGATGCTCAACGAGGAGGAGGGAGCTGCTTCTCTGCTTCTCTATCTGGAGCAGCAGACGACAGGGTGGTGGACGGACGTACCGAGATCTCGTCGCGAACCAGCACCGGATGATGATCTTGTTGGTGGTGCGCCAGATCAGGATCAGGTCGAGGAGCTTGTCGTGGAAGCGACGGGTGCTGTTGTGCAAGGAGGAGGAGGTTCTGCTCCTGTGCTACGCCTAGCGAGACCGCGTAGAGACGATCCTCGCGATAGCATGATGGTGGTACCAGAAGGTGGTCTTGCAAGCACACGAGGCGGAAACGCGCGATACGTGGCAGCTCCTCCTCCTCCACCATCACCGATACAGCCTCCTCCTCCAATTGATCGAGCATCACCACCACCGATTGCGTCCACGACTCCAGTCAAATCATTCCTCACGACAACGGACGCAGAAGGAGGAGGAGGAGACTACCTCCAGAACCAGCAGCAGCAACAACAACAACAACAAATTGACGGCGGTGGCGGTGGGAATGCGCTCGGGAACATTGGCACCGCATTGCTGACTGTTTCCGTTATCATGCTCGTGGGACTTGCTATTGTCAGCACGATCATGTTCCAACGAAAAAGGCGACGATCTACGTCTCCTCCTCCTGCAGGTGAACGTGCGACGTGGACGAAGTTTGACAGCTTTGGAAGAAATGATGAAGACGAGCTCACGAATCTGGAGTTCATCGACGACGACTATATCTTCCGTGACGCCGACTTGCCGCAATCGACCACTACCGCGACCATTGGAATTGAGATGTCCACAGAATACGCGGTGCCGCGGCATGAAGCAGCAGCTGCAGCGCCGACGAATCAGTGGTGGCCAACGACGATACCACCACCAACCACGCCGCCGCACCATGGTAGTGTCGATCCGGCGACCGGCAGGGTTGATGCACATATCGTGACGACGATTAACGCTCTTTCTCCTGCGATGACGACGACGACAGCAGCCGTGGCACCACCACCTCCTGTTGTCGCTGCTACCGCAACTACTGCCGCGTATCAGTCGTCTCCACCCATACATCTGACTCCTCTGCACAACCTCGCAGTCAATTTCGGTGGTTGTGGCATCGTCAATCGGCGCAAGTCCACACCTTCACCACGTTGCAGTGATGATGACGACGTCAGCGGCAACTCCAGCAAGGGAGCAGGTGCAGCGGACACTCCAACCTCGTCCGGGTCCGCAGGAGGCTCACACAACAATAAAAAAAGCAGCAGCAACAATTGCTCGGAAATAAGCAGCTTTGCCAACCATGGTGACATCGACGACGATGCTGCTGCCGCTGGTGGCGATGGAAACTTTGCTCCTCCTCCCACGGGCATACCCCAGCTGCACGCGCACGACGCGGTCACATGCCACGAACGCAAGCCCTTTGTGCCCTTCACGGTGAAGTTCTCACTTCAACCACGTGACGCAGCAGCAGCTAAGGCTGCCGATGCACACTACATCGCGAGAGCCCTCGCGCTTGAACTTCAACTCGTGGAGCCTGACGTGCCGTTTACGCCACTCTCCAATCTGTCCATCAAGAGTGGTGCAACGGAGGCGAGCATCACAGTGACGCCGCCGCCACCATCTTCAGACACGATGGAGGTTCCACCTTGGACGGTGGAAGCTACATTTCCGAACGTACTCATCGGCGCATACAAGCAAGACAACCACCACAACCACCATGATAACAACATGTCGTCAGCTACCGCATTCGACGACGGATCGCCACTCGCGTTGTCGTCATTGCTACATCCACCACCACAACATCATCCTAATCAGTACCTAAACAAGGGCGCCATCACCACCGGTAACAACTCCGTTTCCGTTGGAGGTGGAACGCCCGAGGGCCGCTTTCGCTGGATGCGCCTGCGTCTGTCGGCGCACGCCAACGCAGGGTGCGCGGGCACCTTGAACGCCATCTTTGAGTTGGTACCGATGCTTTCACCAGTGGTGGTGGACCCGAGCAGCAGCAGTGGTCGCAGCTTGTATTTCATTGGAGCCACGGAAACCTTCCCGGTGCTTTCCTACCGCGCTTACCACGATCGAAAGGTTTGGAAGCTGTCGCATATGACACTCAGCACCGAATTGCGCCGAATTCCCGGCGTTGGCAATGCAAGGCTCAAGAGACTTCGCGAGGCTGGTATCGTAAACATTCGCGATCTCCACGAAGGATACAAAGTCGCTGCCGCCGCTCGTGATGGAGGAGAGAAGAATAAAGAAGAGGAGGAGGAGGACGAGGACGAGGCAAGCAGTCCAACGACGGCGGACAAAAGGAGGAAGCGCGTCCGAAGGCGCGCGAGCGGCGCGTCGACATCCTCCGGGCAGAAACGGCCCTGCGATATCATCGAGGTAGAGGCACAACGTTTGAAAAAGTTTGTAGATGCAGCGCTGCACAACGAGGAGGAGCGCAATCGGAACATGCACGCTATGATGCTTGCAGCGACACGATCACCATCACAGCAGCAGCAGCAGCAGCAGCAGCAGCAGCAGCAAGGAGTCGTTTTGGGCGGCGGAGGTGGATCATCAGTGCGATTTGACGGCACCGGTGCGGGTGCAGCCGCTGTTGCCACTTCGCTGCACAGTATGCCATCTCTTCCTCCGCTGGATGACGTACTGTCGGACGATGCCGTCTTGGATCGCATCATCTCGCGCCCTGGTGGTGCCAACAACAACGACGACCTCGACCTCGACCTTGACTTGGACGACTGGACGATGTTTATGCGTGACATGCTGAAGGATTCCTAGTCGTAAAAGCGAAATGCACGTTCAGGTGGGAGCAAACGGAACACAAACCAGAGATGGGTTTATTACAGGTTACACGGTCTTTTATCCACTTCGGGTACTCAGATGTACATGAGCGTCTGTAGGAAGCCGACGCCCATGCCAAGTAGTCCGCCCACCGCAATCAACTTGATCTCGTCCTCCTGGAAGACGGGATGCAGCACACCCTCGAAGTCCTTCGGCGGCAGTGCGGCGAGGCGCTCCGCCATCGTCTCCTCGAGACCTAGCGCCGCGTCGAGGTGCTCGTTGCCGTAGCACAACGACGAGTAGAGCTCGTCAGCAAGCGCCTTGGACGTTGCCGCCTTCAGCTCGAGCACGCCCTTTCCTCCGAATGCGCACGCCATAACCGTCTTGCGGTACCCGCCACCAACAATCTCCTTGTCGAAGAAGGCGTCGAACTTCGCGTCGAACAGCGCCCAGAATCGGTCCGAGTAGGCGCCGTAGAGAATCTCCTCCCACATCGACTCGGCGTTGAGAAACGAGGTGGCGGAGAGCTTCGCGAACTCGAGGGACACCTCAGGCTGCCTCTTGAGGAAGAGGCCTTGCAACGTGCCGAGCGGCCCGAGGCTGATGGGCTCGATGGGCTCGAAGATCACCTTGAGCGCGACCCAGTTGGTGGCATATCCGACGAAGAAGCCGAATAACGGCAGAAGCCACCATATGTCGGCGAAGTAGAACACCACCGCCTGCACGACTCCAAACAGGAAACCGAAGTACGCGCCTGACCTCTCGATGAAGACGAACTCCTTCGCGCCAACGGTCTGAAACATGTTGACGACAAGAAGCTTGTTTTTGATGGAGTTGGTGACTATCATGTGCTTGATGTCGAAGCAGTCCTTGACGCGCTCGCGGAACTCGCTGATGACGTCGACGAGAAGCGCCTTGCCGCGCCTTAGAATTTCCTCCCTCGCGAACTCGCGCACGTCATCTGTCGAGCTGTAGTACAGGAACGGAAAGTACTCGACGCCAACCTTGGTGTAGATACGAACAGCAGCTGCACGCATAGCCGGTTCGATCACCTGTCCCATTCTCACGGGATCGAGGCGCGCGAACACCTCCTCGGTGGTAACGAGCTTCTCGAGCATGAGGTCTGTCATGATGGAAGCCATCTTGCCAGCCTTGGACGGTATGATGCCTTGCCATCCGAAGAAGCCGAACGGCTGGTCCTTTGGCTGGTACAGCTTCACGCCCGTGAACTCCAGAGGGTAGAAGGTCATTTTAAGAGCCACGACGTTCGTCACGTAGCCGACAAGTGCACTGATCAAGGGAATAGTTAAATACAGCCACTGCCTTGCTGAGGAGGAGGAGGAGGAGGAGGAGGTTGTTGTTGTTGTGGTGGTGGAATTGTTGGCGTTGCTGGCGTCTTGTTGCAAGAACACGCGCGCTGCCGAAGTTGCCTGTGCGCACATGACAAGCAAGGTTATGGTGATAGCTACGACGGCCCCTATGGAGAGAGAAGACCTTTTAGGTCTCTTCATTAGGTGGTATTTGGTGGACGCATGATGTTGCCGCCGAGGAAACATAAACGGCACGCAAGAAGCACAGTTATCCGTGCGTTGCAAGTCACCTCTAAGGAGGTTGTTGGAGGTTAAGTTAAGGTGCACCGTGCGCGTCATCGGCACCGGCACCGGCGGAGAGGGATGGGAAGGGGTGGCGGACACTGGGGATGTTGTTGTTGATGAGGGTAGGGTAGGAAGGGGGGAGGCGAGGCGAGGCGAGGCGACGGAGGAGGGCGTTGTCGTAGGTACCCTAGACGTTGATCGTCGAGGGGGAGAGGGCGACGGCGAAGGGAACGAGACCAACGCGCGTGGCCCAACCCACTTCTCCCAGGACAGAGGTGCGTGGACCTGTTACTTTTACCACTCCCCTTCCGCTGTTTCCCACGGGTTTACTCGGGCTCAAACGCACACGCACACGCACACGCACAGGGGCACAGGCTGACTTCGGGTGGTGCCACAGGCGGAGGGAGAAGTTGCTCTTTTGTTGTTGGGCACTTGGCCCACCACCGTAAGAAACGGTGGGTCAAGTGCCGTGTGTACTTGGTACGTAGGTATGGCTCAGGTCGTACATTCTACAGGCTTCCGCGCGAATCCTCACGGGACACCTTCGCGCTGACGTGCAGGCGGATGGCGAGGCGCTAGGATCCGCTCAAACACGTCAAGATGACGCGGAGGAGGTGCAAGACGCGGGTGCTCTGAAGGGTCAGACGCTCGTCGTTTACTTGGGCCCGCAGACGTTGCCACACCTCATGCACGAGCTCGTCGCGCGCGGCGCTGGACCCAGCACGCCCGCGATGGCTGTCGAAAATGGAACGACGGAGCACGAGCGTCGTGTATTTTCGCCGATGCACCTTCTCCCTGACGCCGTGAAGAGTGCCGAGCTTCGTTCGCCGACACTCGTGGTGATTTGCGAGGTGGTGAGTCTGCCGAAGGAATGGCGCGCTCGCGACGAAAGCTGGACGGAGGTTGGCAAGAAGAGCGCGCGAAGGTGGCCTCACACGCACGCGGACGCGGCGCAGCTAGGCGCGGAAGCGGCCACCACGGCCTCCGTGGTGGGTGGGTCTCGTCGCGGGTCGACGCGCACGCGGTCGGTGGTAGATACACGGCGCGTGCCTGTCCCAGGGTCGTCGACAGCGTCCGAGTGGATGTACACGAGCGTCATTGTCACCCACCTTCTCCTTGTAATGACGGGCGAGTACTTCACTGTGGTGGTATTTTATTGTGTAGCTACATCGTACACTCTCACAGTTTATCGAATGAATAATGTGCTGTTTAATTACGTTTGTGTAGTACCTATTTACATATGGTTTTTTTACGTCGATATACAAACCCCATATACACCCCATATATACACCCCATATGTACTGCTATTATTGCTTCCAAACACGCACTCAAGCTGCGGCCGCAACTCCGTTCTTAACAACTGTCGCCTTCATGCGCAGCTTGCGCACTTCGTTATACTCCCAGGTATAGTTTTGGAGAAGCGCTAAGAAACGCGCCTCATGGTGGGAAGAAGAAGTGGAATCTCGAAAGTGCTGCACGATATCGTCCGTGTCGTCGTCGTCACATCCCATGACGTTCCCGCCACAAGCTTCGAGTTGCATGCGTGCCTCTTGCATCACCATCCCTTGCTGCACTCGTCTCTTTTTGTTTTCAGGAGATGCGCATTCGTTCACCCGCTTTTCTTCTGGAAAGACTCGTTTCTTTGACGCGTGCTCCTGCTCCTCACCACCACCACTCATCTCTTGCTGGTGCTGCTGGTGCTGCTCAGAGTTTGACTCTGAGTTGTTCACCTCCACCACAACCCACGGCCGCTTGTCGTGAACAAGGACGTCAGAGCACAGCAGCGCGTTGAGCTTAGCTTTGCGAGTCAAAGAGAGCGACATGGACATTAGGAGTTGACGCACTCCGTTGAGAAAGATGAAAGAGAGAGTGAAGTCGAGTTAACTACTCTGGATTAGTCTAAGCAGCTTATGGTAAGGTGGGAAGAAGAACGAGGGGGAAGGGAGGGGGGGAGCAGCGGAGGTGGGCAACAACAACGGGGTGGACAGTGGACTCACGGACGCGTTCGGACGCGCGCGAAGCAGGGAAATCCAAAATAATATTTTGTCGGAAGGCTGGACAGTATGATGTCGACAACAGGCCGTATGTCGACAACAGGCCGTATGTCGACAACAGGCCGTATGTCGACAACAGGCCGTATGTCGACAACAGGCCGTATGTCGACAACAGGCCGTATGTCGACAACAGGCAGGCTGGGTGGCCTGTTGACCCCGCTTATGCGTCAACGACAACCTGACACTGGGGGCCTCCTTGGTCTACTTGTTCTACTTGGTCTACTTGTTAGAATCTGCCGCCAGATTCTTATCTCCCTTAAATTTTCGCTTCAGGCGGGATGAGCGCTTGCTGACTCGTTCCCTCCTAAGCTGGCACCACAAGCTAAACACTAAACCTTTGGTAAGAACTACCATGTGCTTATTACCCCCCCTCATTCCTCCCCTTTTCCCCCAATTTTTTCAAAGAAATCAGGAAAAAATCCTCACAAGAAATCAGACGTGGACGACGTCGCCCATATGCCCGGGTAAAAGACGGGAACGCGTTGTTAGGGTTAGGGTTGGAAAGGGCCTCCTCCCTTTCCCGAGGAGTGAGAGTAGTACTACCTTAGTTCCCCCGTTTTCCCGTCTCGATTTTGATTTCCTTTTTCGGGTCCCGGGAGACGGGAGTTTGACCTCTCCGGAAGTTCCGTCTCCCGGGAGGTTGGTTGACCTCTCCTTCGACTTCCGAGACGTAAAAGCACGAGGAATAAGAATAAGCTCCGTATTCCACACCTGACACACCTGCTTTGTACGCGTGCCAAGCCTTTCCATCTTAACGTCCCACTCGTTCGTTCATTCACCACTTCACCTCCCTCGCTCTCTCTCCAGGAGCTTGACATTGCTTTCCCTTTCACTCACTCTTTGCTTTGCTCCCTTTCCTTCTTCTCTTTCCGGCTGCTTATGACGAAGACAAACAACAACAACAACAACAAAAACAACAACGGCTCCGGCTCCACCTCCAACAACACCGGCCGTGAAGAACGAAAGACGATGTCCGTGAAGAAAACACCGTGTCCTCGGGTCCTTGTTGACTACGAACCCATGCCAGCTTTCTTCAGCTCTTCTTTGGCGCTCATCATGGACCCCGACGACGTCTCCGACTTCTCAGGCGGCTTCTCGGGCGTCTCCTCAGAAGGGACGACGGACAGCAACAACAAGGTGTTGCTTACAACAACAACAACAGCAGCAGCAGCAGCAGCAGAAGCAACAACAACCTCCTCCGGCCAAATGGGGAAGTTGATGCAAGACGAAGATGATGTCACAGCCATCTTTAGGATGCCCTTGTCGCAGGCGTGCGAGAGGTTGGGAGCGACGAAGGAGGCTTTGAAGAAGCAGGCACGCTCGCACGGCTTATCGAGGTGGCCATCTCGACGACTTCTGAGCGTCGCTCGCGTTGCCAAGTCGCTGGCCGACTACATGGACTACCTCGAGGAGACAAACGCGGACGAGAAGACGAAGGAGCTTGTCGCGCAGGCAAGCATGTGCGTCGCGTGCGAGTACAAGGAGACACAGCGTAACTCCAAAAATGGGGTGTCCAGCTCCTTCGCTCGCTTGAGGCAGGGCATGTACAAGATTGTTCACAAAATCAAGAGCAACAAAACCAACTAAATACACGGGCAGGTCTACTACTGCAACAAAACACTTCGGTCGGGCTGTATACACACGTACTACGAGAAGAAACAAACCAACCATTTTTTTCAAACCACCATTTTTGTAATATCCATGTACGTTCTCATTTTGAAGCACGATGTAATGTGGTATGAGACCACAACGATGAAAGCGCGCGCGTGTACAACCAAAAAAACACCGGACTTCCTTGCTCATCCATCACACACACACACACACACACACACACACACACACACACAAACACAATAATAGTGCTAGGAGGAAGGATCCTCCGATTTCCACCACCACCACACCTCGGCGAACCGCAAGACGTGCCGCCGCCGCCGCCATAGACAGGTCTGACGCGAGCATGATCGGGCAAGGTGGGAGAACAGGCAGACTGCTCGCAACTCTCGTCGTGTGTGCGCCCGTGCCCGTGGGACATGAGAAATAAAATTTTGATAAAACGTTGCATCGTTTTGTGCGTTACAGTACCAACCACGAAACGCGTAAACACTTTTAACTTTGTTGTTGTAAAAATCACCCCTCTCTTCTCTCTCTCCTCTACCACCGCCTCTGGTTATCCGTCATAGATCCTCTCACACCGCGGTCTCGTCGTCATCAATCATCATCAATCATTTCAATCACACCCCACTCTCTCCAACGAACACGATCTTCATGTCGTTGAAGAAGCCGCCGGTCGTGCTCGAGTGTCCACCAAACGATACCGCGTACGCGCCAACGGCTGCGGTTGCGGCGTCGTACCTGGCGACAGCAGTCACACTGTTGTAGTTGCCACTGGGCAGTGACCAGCTCTTCTTCGCCGGGTCGTAGACCCAGACGTCCGCCACGTCATCGTACATCGACTCACCTCCTGCACCTCCTAGGATGTAGTAGTTTTTGCCGTACACGACAGCGCTGTGGCTGAAGCGCGCGCTCGGGATCGCCATGGGGAAGGTGATGGCCACCTTGGGATCCGTCTTCTGGAACGATCCCTCGCGAGGTCCGAGCAGCGTCCAAGTTGCGCTGGTGAATGAGTACTCCCACAGCTCCTCGACAAGCTTGCCAGAGGTGTGAGAGTATCCGCCGCTCACGAGCATGGTGTCGCCCACGACGGCAGCCGCGTGCCCGAAGCGTGCCGTCATCTCGGGCTCGGTTGAAAGCTTGCGCCAAGTTCCCTCCGCGAAGGAGTACACGTAGAAGTCGCTCAGCGGCGTGGGATTTCGGCCGCCGTACACGTAGAGTCCGTCCTTGTACACGACCGCGGAGTGGTCGTGGCGCGCAAGCTCGCTCGTCGAGTTCTTCACGCTCTGGAACGTCCACGTGTCCGTGGCGAACTGGTATCGCCAGAGATCCGCGTACTCGTACGAGGCACGCTCTCCTCCGAACACGTACATGGAGTCGCCGTACACGCTGGCGGTGTGCGCCTGGCGCGCGGGAGGCGAGTTGGTGTTGCCAACCTGCGACCATCCCTCACCCGCGGTGTAGTCGACGAACTCCTCGGTGCCGCTCACGGTCGCGCTCACAGCGCTGTCGTACGCGGTCGCAAGCACCGCGTCGTAGTACGCCGAGCTTCCCGTCTGTCCCTCGAACGCACGGCCGAAGATGAACACCTTGTCGAGCGTCGTGTCCACGGTCGTCTCGCGAGCCGTCACGGCATCGTCGAACACCGTCTTGAGCGTCTTGTCGTCGTCCTTGAACGTAATCGAGTGCCATCCCTTGGAGCGCGACGCGCTCGTCGCCTGCCACGGGTACGTGACGGTGTAGCTCTTGCTCGTGGCATCGGTGTAAACGCCAGCACCCGTCTTCATCGCGGGCAGGTAGCTCTTGGCATTCGCGCCAGCGCTGCACGGATCGTAGTCGGGCGAAATGAAGTGCGCTCCGCTGCACTCCGTGTCATACATGAACGCCTTCATGACAAACTTCGTCATGGGCGTGACACTCTTCATCAGCGCTCCTCCGGCGAACGTTTCGGCATCCACGCGAAGCGCGGCGCTGCCGTGCACCACCGTGTCGCTCGAGCTCGTGAACGAGCTCGCCTCACCCACGAAGTTGTAGTTGGGCGTGCACGTCTGGCCGGCGGTGGGATCCAGCGACCAGCCGTTGGCTGTCGGCGTCGTCTCGAAATCCTCGAAGAACTCGAAGATGCTCGGGCTTGGGCCTGGCTCGACGGGCTTCGGGTTTCCGTAGTAAAAGGCAAACCCAAGAGAGTCGCTCACGGACACCCAGTACCTCGTGTTCGCGCTGCCGCATCCGCTGGGCGTTCCCGCCGGCTCGATCCAGTAGCCGAGAGGCGTCGACGACGCGGCG
Source organism: Pycnococcus provasolii (assembly GCA_938743325.2). Lineage (NCBI taxonomy): Eukaryota > Viridiplantae > Chlorophyta > Pseudoscourfieldiophyceae > Pseudoscourfieldiales > Pycnococcaceae > Pycnococcus > Pycnococcus provasolii. The sequence goes on along the minus strand of OW568874.1, from coordinate 265,513 downwards.
GTCAGGAACAGCGAGTCAAGGCAGTCCGAGCGCATCTTGCCCGCGGCAATCAAGCTCGCGGTGTCAACAACCACCTCAACGTTGTACGCCGCGGTCACGCCCTTCACCGCCACCATCTGACGGTACGCGTATGCCGTCGACGTCGACGTCATGTCGTACTTCCACGTCTCCGACAGGTACGTCTTGTCCTTCGCGGCACCTCCGAACGCGTAGAGGTCACCCTGGTACTCGACCATCGAGTGCTCGAATCGCACGCTGGGCTTGGTGGAGTACGTGACGACGTCGCGCGCCTGGAACTCGCTCACCACGCATTCGCCCGCGTAGATGGACGATCCACCCACGGTCGCATTCACCGTGAAGGTTCCGGCGTGCGGGTAGACGATCATCACCTGGTACTTGCCAGTGCCAAGGTCCGTGATCGACACGCTCGCGGTGGTTCCACCCGACACGGCCACAGCCACCTTGCTCCTCTCACCGCCGGTGTAGATCCTGTTCGACTCGACGTCCTTCGCCACGACGTCGAACGTCGCGGTGACGCCAGCCTCAGCCATCGTCAATCCCGATCCCTCGACGGTCGACATGGCGCTGATGGCACCTGGCGCCACCGTCACGGCGGCGTCGTAGACGGAGGCACCCTTCAGGTAGAACTTCAGCATGCCGGCGCCAGCCACCTTCGGCGTGTACTGCACGAGGTGGATGTTGCCGTAATTGTGGCACGTGATGCTCACGCTCGCCGGCACGACGGTGTTCGACTCCGCGAACAGCGCCGGGGCGGCCGTCGTCGTGGGCAAGCCGGGCACGGCGCACGCGTCCGCCGACGTCAGGTCGGGCTTGGCGGGGTAGTACACGCCGCCGCTGTAGTAGTGATCGTGTCCATTCGCGGGCGTCACCGCAACCACGCCGAGCGTGGCGGGGCATGCCACCTTGGTAATGGACGCGGTGGCGCTCTTCGTCGCGGCGTCCGCACACGTCAGGGCGAAGTCCGTGTCGTACTTCGTGGCGTACTCCACGAGCGCCAAGTCGTTGTCCGACTCGACGAGCTCGCACAGGTTCATCGCCAGCGGGCACAGCACGTTCACCACCTCCATCACTCCGGCGTACGCAGCCGGGTTCGCGTCCAGCTCAGCCTTGACGGCCGAGCATCCCTTGCCAAGAATCTCCAGAGATTCGGCGTCGTAGTTCACGCACGTCACGTAGTTGTTGTCCTCGAAGCCGCACGCGTCCCTGGTATCGAACAGCGCGTACTTCGTCACGCCAACCTGCGCCGTGGTCAGGTCGCAGTCCTTGGGAAGCGCGGACAGCTTAGCCTTGAGGCTGGGAGGAAGCTCGTTGAGCATGTCCCATGGGCACTTCGGCGCGGTGGGCACGGCAACTCCGACGCTCGAAGGTGCGTTCGCCTTGGCGAAGTGGCTCGGCTTCGTCGCCGACGAGCAGACGGCGTTCACCGCAAGGCTCTTCGCCTCGTGCTTGCACGGGTTGCCGAACAGCTTCGTGCTCGCGGGAACGACGCACGACTCCTTGCCAAGGCAGAGGCTCGAGACGACGTCCGAGGAAATGTCCGACGAGCAACCTCCGTGCGAGTACTTTCCGCACGTTCCGTCGTTGTCACCGAAGTTAGCATACAGCACCGCGGACATGTTGTATCCGCTCGGGCACGTGAGCCTGACGTTCTTGCCCTCCGGCGCCATGTCGCACACGAGTCCAACAACACCGTCGTTGTTCAGAGCCTCGTCCGTGAGCCCGAATCCGTAGCCCTCGTTCATGCGGTAGTACGCAACGAGATTGGACTCCGCCGTCGAAACGCCGATGGGGCACAACGTGTCGCCGGTGAAGTGCGCCGGCGTGCGAACCTCCGAGAAGATGTAGACGTTGTCAATCTCACCGCCGAAGCCGCTGCCCACCTTAACGGGCTGGCTGCTGCGCTTCTGGAAGAGAGGCTCCCCGGAGTACGACGACGTCTCCAGCACCGTTCCGTCGACGTACAGCACCATCTTGACGCCGTCGTACGTCGCAAGCAGGTGCGTCCATGCTCCGGCAACGATGGGCGTCGTCTCCTTCGTCACGCGGAATACCTCCGCGCCGACGTACGCGCCCACCTCGAGCTCGTACTGGCCGGACACGGACGTGGGAACGAGCGCCATCCACCAACCCTTGCCGCTGTACTGGCTCTGCTTCTGCACCACGTACTCGCGGTGAGATCCGGTGTCCGCACCCTTCTTCACCCACGCGCCGATCGTGAACGGGCCGGCGAGGTCGAGCGCGTCGCTGTCCGGGAACGTCGCGTACGTCGATCCCGCGAACGTGGAGAGCGAGCTGTCCTCCGAGACGGCGACGCAGAACGGCTTCTCGACGCCGTCGGACGACGTCAGGCCGAGCGTGCAGTAGTCGCGTCCCGTCTTCGTTCCTCCGACGCACGTGTATCCGCCGTAGCTGAACACGGGACTTCCACCGTGTCCCATGTACATGCGGTAGTGTCCGGGAACTGCCGGCGTGTAGCGGAACGTGTACGAGCCGTCCGTGTCGTCGGAGTACGAGCCGGGAACGTCCTTCGGGCCCTCGAGGCGCATCGCGAAGTTCGTCTCGCCACCCTGCGTTCGCAGGTTGCCGTACTGGTCAACGGTCTGCAGCTGGAATGCCGCGGGAACACCGGCGTGCGTCTGGAGAAGCGCCTTGGACAGGTGTCCCTCGTCTGGGCCGTCGTAAAGGAACGTCGTGGCCGCATCCGTGACGTAGGGGTGCACGTACGTCTTGACGTTGTACTGCGCCATCGCCGTGCCGTGGAGGAGCACGTTGATCTTGTAGTATCCCGAGAGGTCGCGCGTGAACTTCACGAGGTACGATCCATCGCCAACATCCTCGATGCCAGAGCCGGGCGTGAGCGTGAGAACCTGCGTGTGAAGGTGCAGCGGTCCAACCACCTCCACCTTGAAGCCCGAGCCACCCTCCTTGAGCTTCGATCCGCACATGTCCACGGCGGTGATCGAGAACGACATGCACTGTCCGGCAACACCCTCGTGGAGCGCGGTGCCGTCAAGCGTCGACTTCGTGGCGTCGGCTCCGTACGTACCGCACGTCGAGTTTGTGTACTGCGTGAAAGGCATGCCTGGCGAGGTGACGCTCGCGTCGCCGTACTGCGCGAACCACGTGTTCTTCGCGTCGTTGGCAAAGTTGTTCATCTTCGACGCCGTGGCAACCTCAGATCCCTTGAGGTCGAGAACAAGGTCAGACGCCGTTTCCGACGGCAGGCAGTGAGCGTCGGAAACGGAGAAGGCGGCAGACGACTTCATCGAGACGGCGTAGATCTCGCCCTGGAAAATGCGCTTGTCCTCGGGTGCACCAGTCACCATCTCGGCGGCAAGCTCGCGTCCGATGGCAATGCCGCTCGTCGACTCCTCGGGGAAGAGAGCCATCTCGCTGAAAGGCTCTGTACAGTGTACAGTGTTAGGGTTAGGACATTGAACGTTAGACGATGGAACAGCAACAGGTTGCGTAAAGTGCTTGAACTGGCAGTCGTATCCGTCGACGTTCATGTACATCGACGATCCGTCGTAGCGCCCGCTGACGAAGCTCCACTTCCCGGCGGTCACGGGACACTTGTAGCCCGTCATCTCGCGGTAAACTCCCTCCTCAATGCGCACGGCAAAGTTCAGCTGGCCATCCACCGTTCCGAGCGAGATTCCAAAGGCGCCAGCGCTCGACGGCAGCGAGAAGATCGTCTGGAATCCGTCCGTCTTTTCGGGTTTGACCCACGCATCCACGCGCACGGGACCAGTTCCAGCGCGCATGTACATCGTCGGGATGGTTGCCATCGGAACCTTGCCCTCGACGGACCACGAAAGCGAGTACGACGCGTCGCCCGTGTCATCGCTGTAGTGCATCGTGATGGGATACCATCCAGCCGTGAGCTCGACGTTGCCCGTGAGCGTGCGCGTGGCGCCAGTGTACGCGGCATCGTCGATAATCAGCTGGCCGTCGACGACGAGCTGAACGCCGTCGTCCGCCGTGACGTGGAAGTAATACTCGTCAGAGATGGGAGCGTAGATGTAGCCGGTGATCTGCGCGGACCAGCCGTCAGTCGGTGTCACGCCGAAGGGGCTCGCACTGCCAAAGTTCTCCGTGCCGGTGAACATCTTCTGCGTCTTCAGGCCGTTCGCGGCGTAGAACGTCGTGAGCAGGCCAGCGGCACCCTTGGGCGCCGTGAGCGCGGGCACCGACACCGTCGTGGACTTGCCGGTGCCGAACAGCGCGGCGTAGTCCCAAGTCTTGTACAGCTCCTTGATTTCCTCCGCGCACAGCACGCGGGAGTACACCGCCACGGAGTCGATGACGCCCTCGAAGTTGAGGCCAATCTTCTTCGCGGTGAGCACCTCGTCGATGACGTCCGCGTACTTGGACGTCGACGACACTTTCTCGCCATTCACGAATGTCTCCAAGGTCGAGCCGGACATGTAGCCAGCCACAAACTTCCAGCTGCCAGCCTGGAGGGTATCCTTCGTGGCGGCGCACGACGGGTATCCCGTCGTCGCCTCCCACGAGGGGTAGTCGTCCGGCGTGGAGGGGAAGTCGACGTCGTAGTGGTACACCCACATGGCGACAGTCGATCCCGTGCATCCTGGGATGGAGATGTAGTCCTTCGCGCCAAACGTGTAGGCGGTGTTGTTGTATCCGCGCATGCCGGCGACGAGATCCGCGCCAACAACGGTTCCGTGGTTGGACGACGCGAGGTCCTGGGCATCGCCGTTGAACGGGTAGAAGCACGACAGGTCGGTGGACAGGTCCATGTTCGACACCATCTGGGAGAAGGAGGTGGAGCCAAATCCGCCGGCAGGGCCGTTGGACACGGTGAGCGTCTTCGCGCCCTCCACGCACGCGGCGTTTGGCAGCGTCGCCTTGATGGTCTCGTCGTCGACGATGGAGTAGTCTAGCGACGCGCCATTCAGCGTCGTCACGGACGTCTCGACGAAGTTAACGCCCTTGATGGTCACCTCGCTTCCCACAGCCATCTGGGCGTAGCCGAGCGGGTACTTCACCGACAGCGTCTCCGCGGGGAACCACGGTGCGCCAGTGTACGCGTAGGTGGGGTGCACGGTAGACGTGCCCGTGAAGGTTCCCGTGGTGTTCGAGTACACGGTGGTCGTCGACGACGACGCGGTGCCGTCCGGCCCAACCTTGGCAGGCACCATGGCGCCGAGGTTCAGGTTGAACTTCAGGTGCAGCAGCAGGCTCGACTCCGCGGAGCGAGCCCAGTACGCAACCTTCTCGACCATGGAGGCGGAGAGATTCTCGTTGTAGACAGCCACATTGTCGATCATGCCGAGGTAGAATTCCTTCGGCACGTAGTTGTCGTCGTAATCCATGCCCACGGTGAACAGTCCGGATCCCGTCTTGTCCGGTCGCGACGCCGTCGTAAACGTCTGCACAGGCTGCGCGTTGACGTAGAACACGCCGTTGTTGTCGGCGTCGATCGTGACGAACACGTGAGCCCACTCGCCGGCGGACAGCTCCATGAACTTGCCGGAGGCGTACTTGGGCTTGACGTCGAGGATGTTCTCGTCGTAGTAGTACGCCTCACCCTTCGGGCCAGTGCCCTTGTACTGGATGACTCCGAGGTTCATCTTCGTCTCCTTGTTCAGGCTCGACGTGCCGAACGCGGCGATTGTCATCACCTTCGTCGCCGCCGCGCCGGTCGACGTGACCACTGGCATCGGCTTGATCCAAGCACCGAACGAGTACGCGTCGGATGTCACGAGCTTAGAGACTTCGTGGTCCATCACATAGTCCTTCTGCATGTAGCGGTCGGAGCATCGCATGGCGATGGACACCCACTTGTCGTTGCCGGGGCACGGGTCGCCGAACACCTCGTTCTTCGGGCTGATGGAGCACGCCGTCTGGCCAAGGCACTGCGACTCGACGAGGTCGAAGGTGAAGCCGGACGGCTTGCTGCTGTCGCTGTGGCACTCCGGGTTGATCTCGTACTTGGTCCAGTCGTACGGCACCGCCGTCTTCTTGTGGTCGCATCCCTTGACCGTCTTCATGTTGCCAGGGTTCTTCGGCCTTCCGTAAGATGCGAAGAGCACCTTGTCGAGGCGCTGTCCCGCCGGGCAGGAGAGGCTGCACGTGGAAGTGTCCTCGTTCGCCGAGCAGTACACCATGGTCTCCGACTTCTTGACGTCTCCGCCAAAATCCATCGCCATCTCCTTGAACGTGAAGGAGGCTGTCTTGGACGGCACGGCACGGGGCGTGGTCACCGCCACCTCCGCGACGTGCGGCAGGAATGCATCGGGCAGCGGGCAGAGAATCTCGTGTCCCGCGGAGACCAAGTGCGACGAGTTCATGCGGTTCGTCATGATGTACTCGGGAGTCGTGTACACCACCGTAGTCTCAAGCTCGTAGGGCGTCACGCTCTCGTTCTTCGGCATGAGCATGTAGAATGCGCACTTCGTCCACTGCGACTTGGCGAAGTTCACTCCGGCGGGCTTGGCGTACGACACAGCGTTCGAGTCCATAGGTGCGGCCGCAACCGTCGCGCCGTTGAACTGGATCGTGGTCGACAGTGTCGACGCAGGCTCCCACGGGCCCTCGATGAACTCGTACTTGGGGATGGGCACGGCGTCAGACTGGGCGCCGCTCTCCGAGTAGCGAATCAGGCCAAGCGGGTTTGCGGAGTCGGCCGAGTTGCGCTCCACGGGCTTGGCCTCCATCGTCTCCGTGTAGTACGTCTGCGACTGCGAGGCTGTTGGGTATCCCGGGTTGAAGCGGAAGTACGCGTGCGCCTTGTCGGCACTCGCCTGCTTCGAGAGCGGGAGGAACCAGTCGTGCTTGGCGTTCGCCTTTGCGAAGACGCGCACCTCGTCGATAAGGCCGGTGAAGAAGCGGTCCGTATCCGTGGGCGCCTGCATGAGGCGGCGGCGGCCACCCCGCGGCGGCGGCGGCGGCGGTGGCGGCGGCGGCGGACTCGGCGGCGGCGGACTCGGTGGCGGCGGCGGCGGCGGCGGCGGCGGGTTCGGCGGCGGCGGGTTCGGCGGCGGCGGTCCGGGCGGCGGCGGCGGGCTCGGCGGCGGCGGCGGCGATGGCGCACAGTCAAGGCCGCCAACCATGAACAGGCCGTCGGGATTCGGCATTCCGGGAATCTTCAGCGAGAGCGGGTCCAAGTCAATCGTCTTGCCGTCAACCATAAGCGAAGCGAAGTACAGCGGCACGTTGCCAGTGGCGTTGAAACCGTCCGACGGGATGTCCTGAAGTATCTCCTTCTTCTCGATCGAGATCTCGGCGTAATGCCACTCGTTCAGCTTGGCAGGCAGGCTGATTCCAGCCGCCGTCGTGGCATTGGCAAAGCTCAACAATCCGTACGACGTGGGCGCAAGGTCGCTCTGAATATACACCTTCTCATCGCGGAACATGAGGCACGTGCGCGTCTTCGTCGGCGGGTGAACTCCGTCTCCAAGTCCGAGGAGCTCACGGCGGCCACCGGGGCTCGGCGTTCCCTCAGACGGGACGGCAACCGGCGGGGGTGGCGGCGGCGGCGGCGGCGAAGCTGGCGGTGCGGTGCAAGGGTCAGTGAAGCAAACGATCGGCTGCTCCTCCGTGCTGTTCCCTCCCATCGGGTAGAACCACGCACCGAAGGTGACGCCGGTGTCCTCGCTCAAGCCATCGGCCGCCGTCTCGGAGTATGCGAAGTCGCCGACGCCGTCGAAGTACAGCGCAATCTCGGACATCACCAACTTCTCGGGATACGTCACGATCTCTTCGGTCGTCGTTCCGCAAGCAGCGTAAGCTCCAGCCTCGTTCGACGCCTTGATTTCTGTCGAGCCGACATTTGTGGCGGGCGGCACGACGCACTTGATCTCACCCATGTTCACGTAAATCGCGTCGATCGCGGAGCCGTCCTGCATGCACTTGAGGAACGGCGAGGGTGCAAATCCGAATCCGAATGCCGTCACCTCCTCGTATCCATCGACGCTCGCCTTTTGGGATTGCAGGTAAGGGAAGTACGTGTTGCCCTTATTCGGCGCCGGCGCCGGGGTACAGAAGTCAACGCCGCGAATACTCAATGCGTCCGTGCCACACTGCAGCACGTGTGCCTTAAAGTTACCGTCGCCGGGAGTGTACGCGATGTCCACAGGGGCGTACGTAAGGCGGCGCGGGTTGCTGAGCGACGGCGCAAGGTACGGAACCGTGGTGCGGATGATTTTCGGTGAGTCATTCGGCGTGGTCCACGGGTAGCGCTTCACCGTGTACCGTCCCCTGCCATCCTTGAGAATCTCGGCAGGCACAAAGTCGTTGAAGCGCACTTCCAGACTCATCTTATCGTACACGTCAACCTGCTTGCCATCTCCGACGGGACAAAGATCTGCCGACGTGAGATTGCCCCACATCACCTGCTCCATTTCGCAGGCGGACAGACTCTTCTCGAAGACCGTGAGCTGATCGACCGTGCCGTTCCAGCTGCCGATCGCAGCCTGAATCTTCGTGCAGCTCGGGGGGGTTGTTCCAAAGACGGGCTTGCATGCGCCGCCAACCTGCATGTTTGTTAAACCGAACAAACCGGTTGTGAACTTAACCGGAACCTTCACGGAGGCGGCAGCCACCTGGTCGACAGTCAGCTCCATCGTCTGCGCCGTGTTGTCAAAAACGGTGGACACGTAGTGCCACATGTTGGGCTTGACAACCTGTCCGGTTTTGGCAAGGGTGACTGAAGAGCCGTTGTTGAAGCTTGCCATGATGATAAAGCCGGAAACTTCTTGCACAAGCATCAGCGCAGCCGATTTCGAGTTGGCAGGGACCGTGGGGACAAAGTTGTCGTAGAACGTGAGGAAGGCGTTCTTCTCAGTGCCAACAGTAGCCTCGCCGAAGTACGCCCACATGCCGATCGTGGACTTTTTGGAGACGTCCAAGCCGGTCACCTCGAGCATGTCGTCCGTGCCGTCAAGCTTGAGCCCAGCCTCGCTGTGGTACATCGGGATCTTGAAATCCGAAAATACGACGCCGTTCGCCGTCTCGATGCTGGACGCATAAGCCGTCTGCGATGGCGGTGCCATGCACCTGATCGTGTTGAAGTTGACGTACGTCGCCTTCGACTCTGACAAGCCAACGAAATCGCATGCAATGCCATCGTAGTCAGCGAAGTTGTCGCCAGACACCGTCACCACCTCGCCGCCGTCGACGTGAACGACGGACGGGAAGAAAGAGTACGGGCACGACAGGATCATTGGGCAGCCCTCCACAACGGAGTGCAGGCTGCCAACCGTGCCACCCGAGGCGTGGTTGTTGTTGCCGGATGAATCCTGCACAGCAATGCCGTTCATCGTGAGCTCGGTCGCAGAACGAGCCGTCGGAGAATCTGCGGCGTCGTTGCCCGTCGTGTCGCCGGCGACAATCGTGGGCTGGTTAGGGAAGGCTTCCGGCCAGTTCGTGGATCCAATCTGGTACTTGCTAAACGAATCCGCCCCGCCGACGTTGGATGTATCGTGCATCTTGTAGTATGCGATGAGACCATCGGTGTACTTGGGGAGGCTGTCAACCGCGGTGTACTTCGTGGCTTCCACGAGCGCCGACGTGACGCCGTAGTCGTACACGCGCACCTCGTTCATGAGTCCCTCGTAGGCGGAGCCGCCGTACGATCCAAGGGTGAAGAAGCCAGTCGAGCCGGGCTTCGAGCCGATCACAACGCCGACGCTCTGAATCTTTCCGTCGACGATGCCCATAGACGCCGTGGACACCTGAGGAGTCGAGTAGCCACGGAAAGAGTCCAGGTAGTGCTCCGAGGCGACGCCGTCCTGGTAAAGAGTCACCGTTCCGTCGTTACCCACCGTCAGCACGGCGTAATGCCACTTGCCATCGTCCGCGATCACCGCGGGAGCGGTGATGGTGATTCCGTTCAGCGGGTCAGTATACCGCAGCGAGCGCATCTTCGTTCCCGTCTGCGTGGTGGTGCCGTCCGTGAAAGCAGTGGGCGTCGTCTGAACCCACGAGAGCTGGTGCACCACATTCTTCGTCGTTGAGCCGGACAGAGTGTATCCCGTTGTAAACAGCGGCATGTCAGTCGTTGAAACCGACGGCTTGAACCACATCGCAACGGAGAAGCCGCAGTCGCCGAGGAGCGGCGCAACGGGAGCTTCAACCGCGGCGAGACCATTCGAGAACTGCATCGAGCGATCCGTCACGAGGATGTCGTAGCAGCGCTCGTCGAGTGTCGCGGCACTTCCCACGGTGGTTGGAAGTGTCATGGAGTAGTCGCGCACGCTCTTCTGATTGCGAGCCATGAAACACAGGCGGTAACGGCATTCCTGACCCACCTTCGGCGTCCACTTGAACTTGCGATCCGTCGGATCGTCGTACGTGTCCGTCGAGAACACCTTCGTGCCGTACTGGCCAAACTGGGCGCCGTCAGGCAGCTCGCCCTGCGAGATGTAAATGTCGATCGGACCGAAGCCGGTTCCCTGCTTGGCGGACATCGTGAACTCGAGCGTGTCTCCCACGGCAACCTCCATCACCGTGTTGTTCGTCGGCGTGAGCAGCACCTGGAAGTTTTTCGCCGGATCAGTCGACTGCGCATCGAACTGCGCGAGGCCTGGGCGAAGATCGCGCCAGTAGATCGACTTGTCGACCGTGAGCATGATGCGAACGCAGCGGAAGATGGACTGCGTGTATCCGTCGAACGCGTAGAAGCAAACCGTCACGTCCGCAGGACGCGGGTCTTGGTCCTGCGTTGTTCCGGCTTGCACAGGCCACGAGAACCTTCGTCGAATAATCTTGCCAGTCGAGTCGACATTACCTGCGCCGTCCTTACGCTCCGTTGTACCGAGCTGCATGTTGAAGGGGCACGCGAGATCACCGAACGAGCACACGTAGTTGTTCGTGCCGGGAGTCTTGAACGTGTCTCCACGGTAGAGTCCGGTGGAGTAGATGTAAAGCTCGACGCAGTCGTCGTCGTCCTTGGCGACGATGTTGAAAGCAACCTCGGCTCCCTTCTTGCCAACGAACTTCGCCGTAGACTCGGGCTTTCCGTCGATCGCCAACGGCGTGTTTCCATCGTCCGTTCCGGGAACAGCCTGGTTGATGAAATACGGGAACGTGTTCGTCTTGCACGCTCCCGCGGTGGGGACAACGCTCACGGTGGTCTTGCCCGAAGCCGTCACGTCATTGCAATTCGCGTCCTTCGCCAAAGGTCCGGAGGAGGCGCCATCCTCGTCCACGCCATAGCCAGGGCACTGGCCCTGGCATCCGAAGTTGCTGTCCTTGGGCTTGCAGTACGTAGCGTTCGAAACGTCCGCCAACTGCGTGTCGCCACCTCCGCAGATCGTGCACATGCCCGTGCCGGGCATGTCGTGCTCGAATTTAGAAGACGTGAACTGCTTCGAGTGGCCGTAACGGCCTTGGTCGCGGAATGTCGTAATACCCTGGTTGGTGGTATCGGTACCGCCATCTGTGCAGTCGATCGAGCAGTAGCGCATCGGCGGGTACAGATAGATGAGGAAGTCAAGCGGGATGGAAATGTATCCATTTATGTCGCCGAAGCACGCCTCTTGGGCAGTCTGCGTCGTGGCAGTTTCGTCGCACGTCGGCGCGGTGGCGTCCGTCGAGGCGGATCGGATGTCCAGCACAAGGTTGTACAGGCCAGGCTGAACCGGCTGCGGCAGCGGGCTGGGAGTCGTGCCAGCAGCCACGTCGATCGTGCCATCGCCATCGTAGTCCCAGTTTGTGGCATAAGCGCCATTGTCGACGACGAACGGGTTGATTCCCGTCTCCCAGCGAACGACGCCGGTGAACCTGTCGATGTGCAGATTCTTCGGCGGACCTGCAACGAACTTGCCTGGAAAATTGGTGAGATCATCCGGCCACTGCGGGTAGTCTTCACAGTTGAACTCGAACGTGCGTCCGCGCAGCGTAAGAATCTTGCCGCCACCCTTCGGGCAGGCGGAGCACTGGTAGTTCGGAGCCGCCGTCGTTCCGGCGTTGCAGTTCTCCTGGAAGAGCTGCGTCCACTGCGCGTTGTACTGCTCCTTGAACCAGTTGCCCTCGTAGGTTCCCTCGGGGAAGGAGTTCGCGAGCAGCAGTCCGTGCTTCAGCGGCGTGCCGAGGTAAAAGCGCACCGGCTGGTTGCCGGTCGACGTGACATCGCGGTCAAACGCGGCAATCTCGAACGTCGACATCATGCCGTACGGCGACGACGTCGCGCTGCCCGCGCGGCCGTTGTACGGCACGGGAAGCACGGGAAGCTGCGTCGCCTCGGGTGAGAACTGGTTGTTCGACTGGATGTTGACGCTGATCTCGAGACGGTAGCGGCCGAGAATGTTGTTCTGCAGCTTGCTTGTGAACTTCTCGAGACGGTCGCCACCCGTGAAGAAGGCGATCCACGGCTTGCCGTCGGCGTTGTTCTTGCCCGACGGGTACTGGTGGCTGAACGTCGAGATACCCTGCACGTAGTTGCCAATCCTGCTCTGCACGTCGTTGTTCACGTCCGTGATGCGCATCGTCACGTTGTGCGTAGTGTCGTCGCCGAAAAAGAAACCGTAGCTGTCGTAGTACGGAGCGCAGTAATCCGGCGTGGGCGGTCCAGGGCTGCTGTCGTCCACAGCCTCGCACGGAACCATCGGGTTGACCGTTCCCGTGCGCAGGTCCACGTCGTACGGGACGATGCCATCAGTCAACTGCGTGGCATCCTCCTCACCCATGTAGTTGAAACGGGCAGGGAACTTCTGGTTCTGCACCGGCGTTCCCGCGGCGTTACCCTGCGGGCACGTCGGGTAGTCGCCGTTGTCCCATGGCGAGATACAGAGCCTTCCGTTCGTGAGCGGCTTCTGGTCGAAGTCCATGCCCACGGGGAAGCGCAGGTAGTTCGCGACGGTCTGGTAGTACTCAGGAAGCTCGTTGAACTCGCAGCCCTGCGTCTTGAACACCTGGTCCGCGGACGCGCACTCCTCGCCGAAGCGCACGCCCCAGTCGTAGTTCTTGCGGTACGCCAGCCTCATCTGGAAGCGCACCGTGTTTCCGGACTCCAAACCCCAGCTAATGGTGCCGAAGCGGAAGTGCGTCGCTGTGTTTTGTTTTGTTTTGTTTTGTGAGGGAGAGTGTGTGCGTAAACGCGTTGCAAGTGTTAGCTCTGCCCTTTGTTTCGTTTCGTTCCTGCAGGCATGATCTCTTCAGTGGCCACCGATCACGTTCGTTGGAAAGCTACCACACCCGCGTTCATCTGCAAGAGTACCCTCCGTCCAACCTAGCTCGCAAACGCGACGTGCACGTGCGTGTTGCACCACCCATCCCGGCGTCTCACGAAGAGACGAGCGTTGTTTCGCCCGAGCACCACCACGCTACGGCACTTCACCGGCCACCTGCACTACGCTCCATGGCCGCGGTGCACACCCGCGTTCCACGTTTGCACAACCCTTCCCTTCTCTTCCTTCCTAAACAAACCCCACCACAAGCGTACCTGATGCAAGCTGCAGGGAGCACACCGCCAAAAGTAGGAGCGCAAAAAGGCTCATGGCGCCTCGAGAACTCGAGGATCCCACCATGTCTAACCGTGTCTATGTGTGTTAAGACTACTTAATACACACGCACACACACGCACACACACACACACAACGGCACGGCGCCACACGGAGCCACCGGCCAGAACAGTGAGCCTTGAAGGAGTGTTGTTGAGGGAGAGGGGAGGGGAGGGGAGGGGCCGCGCCTTGCACCCAACCTTGGCAACCTTCGAGAGACGAGAGACGAGAGGGGGGGCGACGACGACGACGACGACGACGACGTCGGGTCCGAAGCACCTAAAGCAACGCAACACACAGTTGTTTCTTCGAGAGCAACGCAACCCACTGTGCACTGTGCACTGTGCACTGTGCACTGTGCACTGGTGCACTGCAACCCCCTCCCCTTCCCTTTCGCTGCGTTGCCCTGCACACTGCCCTTGTTGTTTCTTCTGGTTTCTTCTGGTTCTGCACGAGGACAACAACAGAGCCAAAAACAGAAGCCAACGTTGGCCAACAACGACAATGCCTACGCCAACAACGATGCTGCCGGTCGACCTGACGGCCTTGCCTGTTGGAGCCTCAGAGGGATGCACACAGACAGTCAGAGGGATGCAAGGCATGGGAGGGATGTGTGCATGGGAGGGCTCAACGCTACGCCTCGTCGTCGTCGTCCTCGTCGTCGTTTTGGTGTCGTTGGTGCCTCGATGCGATGCCGTGTCTCGTTCGACGTTTGTTTCGCTTCGCTTCAGGCCTTCATTCAACTGCCTCGTGATGAGGCGCATTCAACTGTTTCCTCCTCATGCGGGGAAGAAACTCCGGTTGTCGTTCTCCACCTTTCCACTTGGACAGACTCGTCCTCCGGTGTGGGCCCCGGTAGGCTTCCTACCGGTTGGGCCACGGGTGTGTTGGGCTCTGCTTTCAGTCTTTCAGCTCTGCGGGAGTGTGGTTGCCGCCCATGCATCTCTCCCTTCGACGACCTGTGTGGTGCTGTAACACCATGGCCATGGCAACCAAATGAACCGGTCGACACTCGACACACACCGGTAACTCGCTCTGGAAAGGGTCTCGGGAAAAGGGAAAGGAATGGAGCTTGTCTCATACAGTTTGTCCCCGCGGCGAGGTGGATTTGATTGGCTCATGGACCTCCATGCAGGCGTTAACCTATAGTTTAGACTAGGGATTTATGTATGCAGTATGCCCTGTAAAGTAGTACTATCGTAGTATGCGGGTTAACTTTCGAGGTTTCCAGGAGGAGGTCCAAAGTGGTCACACGCCAAATCCACGGGGAGATCAACTTGAAAATGGTCCCGGCTCCCCAAACCCCAAACCCAGGTCCCAAACCCCTCCCCCTTTGGATGGGTCACATATCCCTTGATTTTGTACCTACTACTATCGACAGACGTTGCCTTGACAACTGAATATGAAATTCGTTCAGTACAGACTGCAGTATGACCATAGCACTTCAGGAAAAACATGCAATGTTGTGAAGCTCTGATTTTTGAGGAAAAACACAAATGGTTACACAATACAATAATACAGAGGAGGAGGAGACAGAGGAGGAGGAGGAGGAGGTGGTGGTGGTGGTGGAGGAGGAGGAGGAGGAGGAGGAACGTCAGGCATCGCATTCTATCATCTCAAGTCACTGGACGGATGATGCGTTGGCCGTAGCATGCCCCGCGGAAGACGGAAACGAAAACAAGAAAGTCTCGGGTTCGGCGTCTGAGCTAAGCGCCGTTACGGCTAGCAGACTATCCCAACTGCTCAACTCAGTCGGGCACCATGTCGGCGCAAGCACGAAGTTATCCTCGTGCGAAACCGCCGAGGCTGCGAAGCGTGTCATCAAGCCTTGCGTCGTATTCACCCAATGCGCCGTGCAAACACGCCCTGTGTGAGATGCCGTTGTGTACCCGAGCGAATGAAGGCGCGCGAATATGGCGCTGGGATCTGCCTTGGCGCCGATGGATACCGCCCATGCGGAAGCGCGACCAGGCTGATACTCCAGCACGACTGCCTCCGGTTGACTTGCTTCCACAACGCGAAACATTGCGTCGAAGCCCCAAATCTCCCAACCACCAGGGTGTGATGGGTCCACCGCGCCGAGATGCACCGCACTTACTTTGCTCTCCGTGACATTTGGCAGCCACGCGGAGTCTTTGCGCACCTCCACCACAGCCACCGAGCCGTCGCGGCGGAAACCGTTTCGATTCAGAGCGTGGTTGAACAGCTCAGACGATGGAGTGCTGTTAGTTGTGGGTACCAGCGCAGTCACGACGTGCTTGCGTGCCGCCGCGGCGAGGGCGACAACGCCGAGTCCTGGTGTGATGGTCACAAGCCCGCCGCCGTTCGACTCGAGCGCACGAACCGCCATCTCGGCGATACCAGCGCCCCGAGGCGGCGCCTCCGACTCAAGGTGCCATCGACCAAACATCGTCAGAGAGCGGCTCGCCACCGCCGTGGGGCTGCCACGCGGTGCCGCGGCGGAACCTGCGGGGAAGACAAAGGCGTCGAAAGGTGGGTCCCAGAGCATGCTCACAGCCGCCGCAGCGGCACGCCAAGAATCCGGCTTGGTGATTTGCTTAATCTGTGATGGGATTTTGCTCGCGAATGGGTTGCGAAACGGATGTGCCTTCCAGCTCCCAACGAACTTGTGTTGTACGAGAACATCTGGACTATTTGGGCTCACGCCGTCCTGTCCTTTCGGATGCGCGCCGAAGGAAACGCGAGGAAGGAAGCGTACGCCCCACGGATCTCTTGGCGATGACGGATGATGGCTTGCGGCGAGCATAACCACGTCCGTCCACATGCCTGGCCCTGTTTTCTGCAGCGTGTCCGCGTTCGTGTTGTTGCTGAACTTCTCGCGCGCGTGCTCGGCGATGCGATCGCACGCGTCGCGCAGCGCTGGATGCCCGGGCGCAGCGGCGAATGTCCACTGCAGAACTTGCCTCTGCCGCACGAACCGGCGTTCCTCCGCCTCTTCGAACGTGTGAAACTCACCTTCCCAGCCGACGATGAGAGTGTCTGTTTGCCGTGCAAGTCCCGATAGCGGGCTGCGGCATTCCGTGTCGACGTCGGCGTAGTACCCGCCGAGCCTGAGCACGACCATATATCTGAAAAAGTCGCTGCGCTCCACCGACTTGGGCAGTGCCACATACGCGTCGAAGTACTCTGGAAATTCGCGCCGAACGAATGCGAGGCAAGCAGCATCGTCGTAGAAGCGGAACGAGAAGTCTGGGTTCATCTTCTTCCAGGTGTCCATCAGCGCGATCAGGTTGCTGGGCAGCGCCTTGGTGCGATACGTCTGGTGGAGGACGTCGGGAATGAGGTTCGGCGGCCGACTACGCGAGCTGAAGTCGGAACTATCGTCATAGTACCCACCACCGGCGGCGCTGGATGACGAGGCATCGGCGGCGGCAGCAGTGGTGTTATTTGCGCCGTTGGGGTGTGGTGGTTGTCGATCGATCGAGTCCGACGTGCTCTGTTGTTGTTCGTGGTCGTGGTCGTGGTCGTGGTCGTGGTCGTGGTCGTCTCTTCCTCGGCCACTTACGCCACTGCCTGCTCTGCTCCTCCTTGCGTTGAAGCCGCGATCATCTTCAGCTTGGCGTGACGACCACACGCCTGGTCTGGCAATGGGAAGGTGTACGCAGAAGAGAAACCCGCAGCTGACGGCGTGCAGGAATAAGATGGCGAAGATCGCGATGGGAAACACACGGCACGCCCTCCTCGAAAGTCGCGCGGCACTCCACTGCGCCTGATGTTGCAGCGTCGGCTTGGTGGACGTCATTTGCAGTCTCGTCGTTGACGCGCACCGGGGCATCGCGGCTGGTGTTGGCAGTACTCCACCAGCGCCTGCTCGTCTCCCTGCGGCCGTTTGACTGTTGGCAGCGTACGCGAGCGTCGGCGTGGACAGAGCCCGCGTCATTGCGCCTCTCGCCGCCTTGGTTTGTGCATAGAGCTCCTCCGCCGTCGCCGGACACTCGCTGCCGCCATCCACGCCGACTTCGACGAGTCCCACGAGGGATAGCTCGCGCTCCATCTGGGAACCCGGCTGTGTGGTGGCCATGACCCTATCCATGGCGCTATCCATAAGGGACCCTTGTAGGGAGAGACACCTGTAAGAGCCACCCTTCTTGAGACACCTGTACAGTAGCCGCAATGACAGAATGAAGTTCAAAAGGAGTTTAGGAGATATCCGCAGAATCCTGCGAGATGGATGGGATGGGGAAGAGATTATGGGGGGAGCGGGCGGAGACGTGCTCAAGACGTTGTTCGCGTAAACTTCGCGTTTGAGGCCGCGAGCTGTTGAGCTGTGGAGGAGGAGAGCACACTGCACAGACGGTACTTACAGTATTGGCTGAGTGGTAATATGATAAGCTGGCTCTTAAATTACGGATCCTGACCACGATTCACGAAGTTTAAGCTAGTTTGAAGTTTGAGGCTATTGACGCGTGCACCTTACCTTGCAAGGCCAAGAAGATCGAAGGCAAGATTCAACTTTCAAGATGGCTGGCTGGATGGGGAGCCGGTGAGGATGCTTCACTGTATGTAGTACCTATACTGCTGTACTGCAAGCGGCGGCCATGGATGAATTCAACGCTCTATTCGACAATTTGCGTGAGTTCACAAATAAAGCTGAGCTCACTAAAGGTAGTCACTTGGGTTTGTCTCGTGATGGATGATGTCGCCATTCATAGTTCTATAAATGATAAATCAGTCAGTGGATTCAGGTTCGTGGCGTTCGTTGGTTAAGTTTAAAGTTTGCCATAGACAATTATTGCAAACTTCAACCGACCATGTCCGGGGAAAGTTTTTCGGGAAAACTTTTCGGGGAGAATTCTGTCACGAATCAGAGAGAATTTTTCTGGGACCGTTGTCGGGTGTCGGGGAAAATCGAAAAGAATTTTTCGCTATTTGAGAGATCTTGGGGAGAATTTTGGAGAAAAACCTTCCCCAGGACATGGTCGGTTGAAGTTTGCAATACCATAAACCTTTATTAGAGGTTTGCCGGTTCGTTTTCTACATAGTTCTACATATAGGCGGAAGGCGGAACGAAGAATGCCGGTTCGTCGAGTGGTACTGTACGTTTCGTTGGCGATCCACCTTTCCCAATTGAAATTGAAATAAGAGTAGTACATACTATGTTCCAAGGACAGCGGTGGTACAGTAACTTACAGTATGCGAGCAAGCTTGTATAGTACCCAACCGCTGTTTCAAGCGGAATGCGTTGCCAGCCTGACAACAAGCAAACCAGTCGTTGACCAAGGAAAAACGGGCAAGGAGGCCGGCATAGGTAGTTCTTACGACCTTCGATCATCCTCTACTGTATGTGTAATGTGTAATTGTGTACTGCTCATGGAGCAAATCCGCCGTGTGTTGAGGCGGTATAAACCTTACTATAATTGATCAGGAAGGTCAACGTTTGGGGCCTGACTTCGGCGCTGCTACTTGGCGTCATCGGACGGCGCCGCGCGTCTTAAGCCTCAGCTGAGCTCTTAAGGCTGCGCTTCCGTTCTTGTGGCCGCGCTTCGTTTCAGGCGCGTGACTTAGTGTGCGTTTGTGTGCGAGGCTGGCTCGGCAGGCTGCCGTAACCTGACCGTACTATGGTGGCGCACACAACCTTGAACTTTACACCGCTAGGCTGGGACAGGCCGCCGACCGTGCCGGTCACCAACAGACATAACACCAGCCCAAGACGCGGATCGCAGGGTCTAGTACAGAGGTCAGCAACGCACACATCCACCGTCTCCGTTGACTACGCGCAACAGGCGTCACGAGGTGGAGGGGCAGGAACGGCGGCGCTGCTGATGGAGGCGGCGGAGAGCAGGACGCGACCAGCCAGACCGGCCACGGAGAGCAGGACGCGACCAGCCAGACCGGCCAGCGGAACGACTGCGAGAGCACTGCTAGGATTCTCGATGCTGCCACTGCCCTTTTCAGAGATGAAGACCGAGACGCTGCCTCCGGTTACCAACCCGGCGAACCGTAACGTCCCGCGGGTATTAGTGCGAGTCAACTCGCGGGACTCCCTTGGCCACGACGCCGCTCAGTCGAAATCACACATTGTTAGAACAGAGGCGACGAGAAGTGCGCTGTATGGTTCAAGTCGCAAGTCGGAAGCGGTGCAAAGTACAGGTTCGCGAACACACCGCGAGGTATCTACGCAGCACATGTATAAACGCTCGCAGGACGTGCCGCCGCCGCCGCCGCCGCCGCCGCTTCCGTGGGAGCCGACGGCTGCGCGCTCGCCACGCGCTGTGGCAGACATGCCTGACGCCAGCATTATCGGGCAAGGTAAACGAATCGCACGTGTGCAGACTGCTCGCAACGACAAGCGCAGTCTCGGTGTCCAGATGTTTGATGCTATGGTCGAGCAACTCTCAGGCCAGCCTAACCCGTGGTCGACGTCTGCGCATGGCGTGGATCAGAGGTTGCCGCGAAAGAGTGCGCCGCGACCGGCGAACATACCAAAGCCGCGTAACGTGACGCTTGGGGGTGGCAAGTTAGTGCCAAATGTTGACGCTGAACAAGATGCCAAGGCTTCTCCTACGCTGGAAACAGCAAAGGCACCGCTCGCTGCCAAATCGACTTCGACGTCGCCGGCGTCCAGTAGGCCACCATCTGGGCGAAACATATCTAGTGCTCGCAAGTTCGAGCGACACATCAGGACGCCGTCGGAGGTTCCAATCGTTGCCGTGGGCAGGCCGGCAAGTAGCCACACGAGTCGGCCAAGTGTTGACGTCCCAAGCCTCAGGGATCCCATCCGCGGCATCCTCAATCGCCGTGCCGCCCAACCGGAGCCATTTCGTCGGTGCGAGGATGCGGCGAGCGGCGACTTGAGGCATCCAAGGTTTGGTGGAAAGTTGGTATCGAAGAGCAAGTCTCAGCAAAACAACCGTGGAGATGTGGACTTGCAGAGAGGTAGTCAATCGGAACGCCCTGCGAATGTATGGGATGACTTTGCGGACGTATGCGGATGGGAAACGGACCAAGTCGTTTCGGATATGTTCTAAGATGACGGCGTTCGTTTGTGCGTTTACCGTTCACTTAACTATATTGTAAATGTTTATCTTTCCTAGTATCAGTAGTTCTCCTCTAGATTGGAGCTGGTCATGAGTACCCAGCGTGATGCAAAAACGCTGCTGACATGTTCACCAAAGCACTCCCGATGACGCGAGGCCGAATGCGCGTCTACATGGTGCGCGGGCAGTCGGTGACACGTCGCAAGGCGGTGTGATATAGGCGCGCGTCACGGGCACGATTGATCCATTCTTCAAAACAAATCCCGTCACAAATGTATTTACGTACCTGGGCTGTTAATCAAAATCCTCCACTACTGTTTGTATCACACCAAAATCCCTGATTTCCCATTTTCCCAATCCAGCTCACTCTATCCAGCCCGTCATTCTCCGTGGGTTCCCCGACGAGATATTGCAGTGTCACCACATGGGAACGGCGCCAGTGAATGGGTTGGATGGTGAATGGACGACCGTCGCACGAAGATTCTAAAAAAACCCATTCCATTATTGGATGAGCAAAATCCATTACAATAGTACTTAACTTACTGTAAGCTGGTGAGGAAGAAATCAGTGTGTGAAGGAGTGAGTGCGTGAAATCGAATGACGCCTAACGGCAAAGCAAATACGAAGCATGAGGTCGGGTTTGCCAAAACGTCTCAGAATCCACTATCTAAAATGAACGTATCGTCACGGGCATGTAAATGCGCTCGGACGCCAGTAGTCATAAAGTAAACGTCGTGTGTTGTCATCATCGACGTCTTTGGTAACCCGACCTTCTCCTGCAATGTATCTTTAAAAAGGAAAAGCAAAGAAAGTTGAAAAAACGCACCATTCAAGGGAAGTCCGGAAACAGCACGAAGTGCCCCGTCTTTATGATGATATAGAACACCGTGAATGCGACGAAGTATCTGCTGCAGAACGTGTCGAACACTTCGAGTAGCTGCCGAAGCTTCTCGCTCGCCGTACCGTATACGGACAGAGGGACAGCCGCAACGCTCGCAAACGTCGCCGCCTTGCCGAACGCACTGCTCGCTCTTGCCTCCGCTGCCGCCTCCTGCTTCGCACGCTGCTCGGATAGAAGTTTGCCATACTTTTCATTCACCGCTGTGAGCTTCTCCTGGTCGCCCCCACCATTCATCATCACCTTCTTCACCTCGTCCATCTGCTCGTTGACGAGCTTCTCCATCATCTCCTTATTCTTCTCCTGGGGACTTCGTCCGGCGGCGCCGAGAAGCTTTCCGAGCAGCCGAGTGGGAACGCCGAGTGCGAGGTCGTGGTAGATGGATATCACGGCGACCACCTTGGTTGAGCCGAGCAAGATAAAGTTCATGCCGACGACGAAGACGACGCCAGCTAGATACGTCTCAGACGTCTCTCGCGCGGGCAGCACCCAGCTGAGTCCCTTCTGCTGCACGAACGGCACGGCCGTCTCGCGTGCGAAGCTCTCGAGCACGCAGAGCTCCGTGCGCACGCGGATGAGGACGTCGTTGATGAGTGGCCTGTAGTCCTCGATGTTCCGCGTGCCAGCCACCGCGGCGATACTTCGCTGCCCGACGCGGAACACTCCGTCGGAGGCGGGGCAGACGGGCGCGAATGAGAAGAAGGGGTTTTCGATCGTCGTCGTTGCCGCGGCGCTTGGAGCGCTAAATTCGTTCGCCAGAGCTGGTGGCGGTGCGGCGACGAGAGGAGCGGAAATACCGAGTGTTAGCGCGAGTGCCCACGTCCCGACGGCGGTTTGGAGGTTTCGCAACAAGCGAAGATGAGCGTCGTTCGCGTCTTCGCGAGCGCTTAAGGAACATTCCAGTGTATGTGTTTTATTGATCGTCGACGACGTGCCTCCTTGAGCGCGTGAACTTTGCGATCTTTGTTTTGAGGCACACGCAAAAGAGGCTGCGACCACATCGTTCCCAGGAGAGGGCCCAACCATGGACGAGTGAGATCGCGGAGAGACCATAGAGCCACTACAAGAGCCATAGACCACTGAGCCTGCCGATTGGGACGTAACCCTAACAACCTTGCCCACCGGCAGAGTAAGCATTAAAGCACGCGAAGAAGAAGACGAAGCGCGGGAAGGCGAAGGATGCGTGCGTATTCGTGCTTTGGGACGACTTTTCAAGGAGACAGGCGGCGCCGACATGGTAAATATGGGGAGGGGAAAATGGGAGTCGTGGAGGGGGGGGGGGGGGGGGAGAGGATAAAAAATGAATCAGGGTGGTGGGGATACTCTGTTGATACGTGTGAATAGATAGGGGTTTGGGCGAGGATGATTTCGGGGTTCGTTTCACCTCGTACCCTTAAGGTAGTCTTCTCAAGCAACTCACGTCGACGTCGGGCAGGAGGAGCGGCGTCACGACCCATGTTTGTGTGCACACACAGGTGCTGTTCCTTGTTGTGTCTACGGTTTTACCTTAGTCAATCCACTTATAAGGGAGTGCTCCTTCTTGAAACCTGACTTCTGGAAGAACCTTTTGTTTATTTCTAAAAGGGTCTTGGGAACGAAGTCTTCAATAGTCAGTAGTCATTCATAGTCTAAAGAAATGGAGGCACTTACAGATTTTATGAGATAATAAGCAAGGCGTGTTCGCTCACGCCAAGGCGTCCACCAAGCTCGCTCGCATCTCGCGCACCATATCGCCCGGACCCGTCGCGCGCCTCAGCTTCAAAACGCTCTCCACCACACTCACCTCCGTCGCCGTCGTGTCCAAACCGCAAAACGCGCACCAGTCGTTCGCGACGATACCCGCGGAGATGACGTCCGAACCTCGGTTGATCGTACCTGCCACCAAGGGAACCTGAAGCAGAGACGCGAGCTCGTCGAGGTCCGCCACGGAACACTGAGGGTGCACGATACCACCCTGGTTCGTGAACTTGGCGTACGAACCCACGAGAACCTGTCCCGCGACCGTCTGACGGTACGCCTCCACGCCAAGCACGTCCTGCACGAGCTCCTCCGTCTCTCTGTCAATGTCCGTGTGCACGAGTGCGACGTAGTCGTTCGTGGATATGACGTTTCCGAGCGCGGAGAGCCTCTCCTCACACCTCTGCACGACCACCGCGTCGGGGAGCGAATTTCTGATGTGCATGAGTTCCTGGTCTGTCGTGGAGTTTGGCAGAAGCAGGCCGTTTTTGTTGCCAACGCACATGCGTCCGAGGAGCCTAGTCCCTGCGACGGTCGCCTTGAACGTGGGAATGTGGTCCGCGAGTTCGCCTTCAAACACGCCGTGAAAGTTCTCGGCGTGCGAGACGGCGGTCATGCAGTACGCGTTTGTCAGGAGCGAGAAGACGCCGACGTCGTTGCTGTTTTCGAAGCAAAGGCGCGTGCACATGATAGGAGGGAGGGAAGGAGGGAGGGAGACGAAAAACTAACTAGTTTCCAGATGAAACCACCACAAGTGGATTGGGATTTGGAATGGGATGCCAGCAAAGGCGCCGCCGCCGCCACCCAGGGCGGGCAGGGCAGGGCAGCTGCTGGTCGAGGCCCCCAAACTGGGAAAAGCAACCCCTGGCCCCTGGGTTGTTTATGACAAGGGCAAAACACGAACAACAGGTGTATCCCCAAAAAGGGAGCCCTAACCCTAACCCTAACCCTAACCGGCTAACCGGCTAACCCTAACCCTAACCCTTTTCTTCTTCTTCTTCTTTTCGTTCTTCGGCGCCGCCATACATTCTCCCGCTCATTCGTCCGAATATTCCGACAAGATAGCATAGATGGGCGAGCGCAAGGTTGCTTCGAAGTACTTCCCGCCGGACTTCGACCCGTCGAAAGTGCCGCGTAAGTCCAAGCCCGGGGGGTCGAAAACGCAAGAACATGCACTCAACCAGCAGAAAATACGAACCATGCTCCCGTTCACCGTGAGGTGCTCGACGTGCGGAACGTTCCTATACGCAGGGTCCAAATTCAACGCCAGGAAGGAAGACGTGCCCGCAGACTCGTACATCGGAATCAAAGTCTACCGCTTCTACCTCAGATGCACGAGGTGCTCGTCCGAATTCACGCTCAAAACGGACCCGCAGAACGCCGACTACATCTGCGAAGCGGGCGCAACGAGAAGCCACGACCCAAGCCTACGAGGGTCGCTCAGACAAACTGTCGACGCGGCGCCACAACCAGATGGAACGGAGGAGGAGGAACCGCCACCAGACGCCATGGTCGCGGCGGAGCAGAGGGCGGCGGACACGAAACGAGAGTTTGACACGATGAACGCGCTCGACGAACTCATGAGCATGAACGCCAGGGCAACCGCTGTCACCTCCGACATGGCAATACAAGCCATGCACGGCGCTGAGGATGGCGCCGCGGGTGCGAAGGACGGCGGTGCAACAGCCTTGGGCGACGATGGAGTGCACCCTGACGACGAGCGGGCTCTTCAGGCGATGCTTGCACGTCAAAGAGCCAACGTGCGTCGCCTTCGCGACGACGATGACGAAGGCGGCGGCGGCGGCGGCGGCGGCGGCGAAGGGAACAACAAACGAATGCGTTCTGAGACGACAGCGGCGGCGGCGACGACGATGATGGCACCTGCCGTGCCGTTAGAAAAACAGCAGGTGCAGTTACGTCCGGTGGTTGCCGTGGTGAAGAGGAAAGTGGAATCGGCTGCAAAGCCGAAGGAGGAAGGTGTTGGCAGCCTCGCTCTGCTTGGCGCGTACAGCGACGACTCCGACGACGACTAGGCTCTTGTTGTTGTTGTTGTTCAATAGAAAAATACTTACTTGTAAAGAGAAAACAAAAGCTGTCGACTTTATTCTTTTAGGTACTATTTCATTGGTTCGGCTCCACTGTGTCAGTGGGAACGTGATACGTCAAAGCAATCGTCTGCGCGCCACCTTTCGCATTGTCGAAAGCGGCGGCACGAATGAAATGTGTTGGGTAATGGCGAGCACAAGCCTCCGCCGCATCGAGCACATCCGAGACTTCGGCGGTGGGTGCCTTGAGCGGCGTGCGCCAGAGCGTCCAAAACCCGTCCGTTTCACGTCCGGTGGTATGATGCTCAATCATCAGGCACAGGTCACGGCTGAGAGCAGACTCCACCTCGCGGGCGAATGCGTCGCGAGACACCTTCGCTTGCTGCTTTCCCATTCTTGCCCATACCGGCTCAGGTGGCACGCGACGCTCGGCAGCACGCAGGCGTGCGGAATACGGACGGCGTGCTCGCTTCTGCAACGCGGGCAGCGTGCCCTCTCTGAGGTACTCGTGTGCCATGGATGTTTCCGCAACTTGGCTGCTGACTTCGCTGTCTGGTTTGGCGACAGTGGGTGTTGTCCGCGGCGAGGAGGGCGTTACGCGCGTGTCGAGTACTTCAGCCTTGTAATTTGTCAGTGCCGCCGCCGCCGCTCGTGCTCCCCCAAGGCGGCGCACCACCTTGACGAGATCCGCACGTCCGGCGTCGCTCAGGTAGTCTCGGCTTGGTATCGCACCCTGGTAGTACGTGCTGTGCTTTTCAACAAAGTCGTAGAGTTCTTCCAGGCCAGCAGCTTTCGACTTGATTTGGTTTGGTGTTTGCTGCTGCTGAAGTTGCTCTTCTTCTTGCAGGAGTTCCATTTGCCGTATTTGCTGCTGCTGCTGTAGCCGAATCTGCTGCCTCTGTATCTGCGCCTGTGTTGGCGGCGGAAGCACCGGCTCAGGGGGAGGCGAGTGAGGTGGTGGTGGAGGCGAGTGAGGTGGTGGTGGTGGTGGTGGATGCGAGTGACGAGACGACGACATCTCATCTTCTCTATGTATTGTGGTTGTTCGGTCGGCATACTCGAACTCGAGAGCCGCCATCGCCTCAAGAAGAGGTAGTTCTCTGGGTACCTTGCGGTGGTGGTGCTGTGTCTTGTTGTTGTTTTTATTATCCTGCTGCGTTTTTGAGGAATGTTTTCCCCCCGGTTGTCGTGGTGCCCCAAATCCTCGAGAAGGAGCACGCCCAACGCCGTTAACTTTGTTAAGTTTGTTGGCGGCAACTTTCTGCGTCACGACCATAGCTGGTATACGCACGGTGCCCGTTTTGGTACCCCCGAAACCTTTTTTAGTCTTCGAACTACTATGAGTAGGCGGTGACATCGACGGTACCGTTGGGGAGGACGACTTCGTAGTGACTTGAAGGCGACGACGCCCATGACATGACAAGGACGAGCCACTATTATTATGAATCCTAAAAGAGGAAGAAGAAGAACTATGAGCTACTGCCATACCCAACGAGGCCGCCATGGGACCCAAGCGCGTGTGTTGTCTGTCGACTGCGAGCGAGGAAGGGAAGGGGAGCTGAGGCGGACGAGGCACCCGCAGGAGGGGGGACAACACGACTCGTTTTCTCGCTACGATAGGGGACCCCCCTTTTTTCTTACTCGCACAGTGTGAGAAATTACAATCGGTCGGCTGCCCGGGGCCCCCGGCTGCCCCCCCCGGGGGCCGGAGAGGTTAGAAATCCTCTCCCTGTGGGGGACCCTGGCCCGGCCTGGGGGGGGAAATCCCCGTGCGACGAATGCGAACCGCACCTCTCTTTGTTCCTGTGTTTGGGAGGCAACAACAGAAAAGAAAAGAACACGGTGAGGGAAATCTGATCCAGTTTTTTTAGGGTAAAATTTACCGACTACCGGGTAGGGTAGCGCCATCCGAGAAAGTTCAACCTTTCTGTGTCGCCTCTCTCTGATCGGCTGCTCGGGATTTCCTGCGAACGACGTCATGGGTGTTGGTTGGGTCTAGGTTTGGGGGTTCCAGATGGGGGTTTGGGGTTTGGTTTGGTAGGAGATGCTGGGGGGTTACGAGCCCACTTTTGATTCCCTACATAAATAAGAACTATCGTAGTTCTTATGTAACTTAAGGTTACGACTGCTTATTAGTGGGGCCCCGTTCCAGCGCTCCGGACCATGCCCACCAGCCCGCCGTCATTCGTCGCGTCAAACGCCTCAGCCTTGCCGAGCGACAAAGTCACGCGCTTCATCGGCTGGAAACCGCCCTTCTTCGCAAAAAAGCCGGGGCCCTTCTTGGCGCCAGACTCAAGGTAAATCGGCACGCCATCGGCGTCCGCCAACTTGTGCAAGAGCGACAACAACGCGCCTGCGGCGCCCGTGCCCTGCGCCGCTGGGTCTACACCGAACATCAAAATGTAGTAGTGGTCACCCGGCGCCAGCTCATGGTGCACGGAGTTCATTGTCTTCGTTAGGTATGCGTTCCTCGCCATCCATTTCCCATCCAGCGCCTTATCATGTTTTGGTCTCTTCAACTTGCCGTCGACGGCTATCATTTCGCACAACGACTGTTGACTCAAGCTGCGCGCGCCGGGTGGAATCACTCCCGTCGCGGCCACAACCTTGCCCGTCCCCTTGTCGACCAGCACGTACAAGCCTCCTCGTCCAACGCAGGTGTGAGCGCAAAATCCCTGCATGTACTTGAACCACTCGACGCGCTCCTCGTTTGGCGCCGACGCCAGCGGCCCGAGCTGCAAGGTGCCGGTGTACACCCAGCTCAAGATAGGGCACGGAGCCGAGGTCGTCGAGCCGCAAAACGCGCGGGCAAGCATGTCCACGGTGCCGTTCCAGTGCGTATGTTGGTCCGAGTCGATGTAGTGCGCCTCGAGTTTGCTGCCGGCATCAAAGTTGCTGAACACATCTTTAGCCGCCGGTGATCTCACCACCGTCGGCATCACCCTACTGCTGAGGCAGGCGCCCATCGTCGCGACTCGCGAGAAGAGAGAGAGGCGGCTCTACGAATACAGTACTGCCGTGCACGGACCGGCCCCTTCGGTATCTTACAGTAAGGGTAAGTACAGCGAGGGGAAAGTAGACCCTTATGTACTCGAAGAAGAAGGTCTGGCGTGGTCTGGCGCAACTGGCAAATATGTAGACTAGGGGTTTCACTACCGGGTAGGGGTTTCGGCGTACCCTTAGAAGATGTTCGGGTTTTGACGAATGCGAGATTTTCCACCCAACCTCGCCGCCGTCATTCCTCCGCCATGGCGCCAACTCCAGCTCCACCGGAATAAGTAGTTACACTACGCGAGTGTTTCTTGCATAAATAAGTAAATAAATAAACAGTCTCGCGTGTTGGTGATTTGTTTTATTTTTTTTTGTGTGGTGATGATGATGATGATGCACAGGTTTCGCGTGCGTCCTCATAAAATGACGCGTGTAAACTCCAGGTGGTGGAGGTGCATGAAAACTGACGCAAGGCCGTCGCCGATGCCGAAGCACTACAAACGCCCTCCGCCGAAGCACGTCCCAACCGCGAAGTGGTCGACGAGATTCGTTGCCATAGACGCGCTCGTCGCCACGACGATGACAACGCAGCAGGAAAGACGTGTCGTCGACGTCGGGTGCGACCACGCGTGGCTCTCCATCGGACTTGTCAGCTGCGGAACGGCACGATCAGCTATCGCTATCGACGTGAACGAAAAGCCGCTGGAAGGGGCGCGGAACAATAAGCGCAAACATGCCGACGAGCTTCCCATCGAATTTAGGCTGGGAAGTGGACTGGAACCCGTCGCGTGCGCTGACGAGTGCAACGTCGCGATCTTTGCAGGCTTCGGAATCAGCGCGATGACCGCGGCGCTCGAACAAGCGACGTTCAAGCCGAAGAACATCGTTCTGAACCCACCTGCAAAGCACGCGCCTCAGGCGAGACGCTGGCTTGTCGACAACGGCTATGCCATCGTCGGCGAAGCGTGCGTCGTCGAGGGAGGCGTCGTGAACGTCGTCGAAGCGGCGACATTCGTGGGTGTGAACGACGATCGATGCACGTCGACGAACTACGACGATATCCTTCTCGGACTGCTGCTGCGACGCGAGACGGCGTCGTCGGGTATCCACTTCGACGCCTTCCAGGCTCTCCTCGCCGCTCGGCTGCGTGGAGTCGACGACGCCATACGCCGCATTCCAGGAGGTGGCGTGGACGACGCCAACGCCAACGACGACGACGACGTCGAGTCGTTGGTTGGCACAATGGACCGTTCGCGCGACCACACGCGACGACGTCAGAAGAGCCACGCGGAACTGTTGCGTGAGCGCCGTTCTCTTCTGGCGCACCTGTGACAAACATGGGTGGATCAGATGTTGTATGTAACAAGAAAAGCCCATCAAAAGGCTGTACAACGAACGTTCAAAAACAAATTCACTGAAATCGCTCGACGGTTGCCGCGCACAGTTTGGCGTGTTCTAAAAAACTGCCAACTGACGCACGTAAACTCCTCAAATCAGACGAGCGGAACGACGCTTTCAAAAACACTTCTCCCGCTCCATCACCTCCCTCCACCTCCTTCAAGCCCGTGGAGTCTCCCTCAACCTTGGATTTCCCACCGTCACCCACCACCACCTCAATATTTCTCTGTATTAAGGCAGGTCGTAGTTCCGCGTCCACTTCAAGCACATCTTTCAATAAGTTGGCTGTAGATATGCTTTGTTGTGGTATTTGTAAGGTGAAGTTGTAAGGGAAAAGGGACGACGACATGTATGTACGTTTCACACAAGTGGTTTTGTTCGACAAATCAAAAACAGATACGCAGGGGAATGGAATGGGCGCCGCCGCCGCCGCCACGGAGCCGGAATGACAGCACAGCACAGGGGACTTTTGGCATAAACAAAAACCACAAGTCCCCAGGTCCTGTTAGGGTTAGGGTTAGGCGGTTAGGGTTAGGGTTAGGGTTAGCTGGGGGTCGGGATGGTTTGAATTGAATCAGTCCTGGCATGCTCGTGCGCGGCAGGTGTGCGCGGCCAATGAATGCCTTGAATGGTAAGGAACTTCCCGTAATAAGGTCGCAATTACCTCGAAAGCAAGCTGAGCTGGTCAAGCGGCCTGCATGACCTACTGTAAACATTACCACCCTATACATAGTTTAAAAACGTCCTTATTATTGTTCGAAGAAGCCTAACTAAGCCCTTACCTTTAGCCTTAGGCCGCGTGTGTTTCTTTCCTCCGAAGAACCAGCGAGTTCTCACTCAGAATTCAGAAAGAGAAGAGGTCGCACTTCTCATCAAATGGTCTCAAATAGGTGTCTCAAATGGCCTCACATGGTCTCAAACCACCTCTCTTCACTTCTTCTCGCCTCCACGGCACCTCCAAGAAGTGTCAGACTTGTAGGGTAGGGCAGAGGCGAACGAACAGCGCCCATAAACCTGCCAAATAACACCCCGCGCCAAATCGTCCCGTTCTAAACACACACACGCAAAACCTTATAAAAGGCATACAACACTGTGTTGCCTTAAGGCCTTACCACTGGCTTATTAGGCTTTTTTTAAAAAATACCTTAAGACAACAAGTCGTTCCTGTTCCGCTTTCTTTCTTGCGTGAAGTTAAGTTGAGTTAACGGCCGTTTTGTTTGTTTGGTTGGTTTTGCTCTGCGCCTTACGTCGAGTTGAGTTAAGCTCTTGCCTTACCATTTTCAACTTGCAGCACAGCACAGCACACCTCACATCTATTCCTATTCGAACATAAGCTGTATCATGTCGTTCCGCGAAAGGAGAAGTACGTCAATCTACGTCTGCCTTTTATTTTTAGTAGAATCTTACGTGAAATCATATGCACTCACTCCCACTTTCACCGGCCTACACTATCCATGTTACGTTTCTTTTATTCTCGTAGACTTCTGCGAGATGATGCGTGGTCTCGGGTACCCGCGTGTCGTCAGCCTCGAGAGCTTTGCCACGCCAAACTTCGAACTCGTCGCCGACACCCTGTACTGGCTACTCGAAAGATATGACCCGCAGCTCGACGTGAACGACGAGATCGCTACCGAGCACGACCGAATCTCGTTCCTCAAGCAGGTGGCGCAGTTCCTCATGGTGCGCGCGCGGCTCAAGATCAACATCAAGCGTCTCTACGGCGCAGACGGGTATGCCGTCAAGGAGCTTCTCAAAATTGCAAGCTTGCTGTACACCGCCAAGGAGAGCGAGCAGCGAGCAGCCATGGCAACGGGTGCGAGCAAGTCGGACCTGCTCGGGCCGGCGGGAGGCGAGTCGGACCCGCTCGACTCGGACGACCTACCGAGTGTCAGCCAGCGGCAGGCGGACGTCAAGGCTGTGCGCCTGCTCGCGTCCGAGATCACGAGCATTGGCGCAACGCTGTACGACTCGCTAGGACGAGAGGGCGAGCTGAAGGAGGCACGCAACCGCGCGCTGCACCGTAACATGGACCCGGAGGAGATCTCGAGGAGTATTCAGGAGGCTGTGGCGACTACTGGCGAACAGATCAGCTCGGTCGAGCGCATGTTGCGTGATCACGACAAGGACGAGAGCACGCTCGACACGAAGATCGAAAAGCGGCGCGTTGACCTCGAGCGTAGCGAGAAGCGACTCGCGACGCTGCAGGCGGTCAGGCCGCAGTACATGGACGAGTACGAGCGCCTGCAGGTGGAGCTGCAGTCGCTGTACTCGTCGTACCTCGAGCGCTTCCGCAACCTGTCGTACCTCGAGTCGGAGCTCATGACAATGCAGAAGACGGAGGACGATCGCATCGCGGAGAGTGAGAAGAGAATGCAGCGCATGCAGAAAAAGCTGCGCGACGAGGAGCTCAAGGTGCTCCGTGGCGAGATGGCGTCGAACGACGACGACGACGACTTTAGCGACAGCGACTTGGCCATCAGCGAGGGGGATCTCGACGAGACGATGGGCCGGCCTAAGCGTGGCGCCGGAGGTCGCGATGATGGGCGTCGCCCAAGCGGTATGAAGGTTGAGCAGGGCGGTGGATTTGGAGGTGGCATGATGCAGAAGGGGATGATGGGCTCGCTCACGGGCGGCGACGACTCGAGTGGCGACGATGTGGATGACGACGACGGCGCGTCTGACGATACGCACGTTTCTATGAATGACGACGACGACGACGACGACGACGAAGACCTGTTGGACGACGACGACGACGACGACGACGATGACGATGGCGTGGATCTCGACGACGACGACGACGACGACGACAAGAGCCTGTCAGACAACGAATTCTAACTGATTCCAAGTTGAAAGAAAACTGTTCTTCTAAAGTCCCTTTATTTTTTACCAAGTTAGCTAGTCTCCTCCTCCTCCTCCTTCTTCTTCTCCTCCTCCTTCACTTCCGTCGACTCGAGTTTCGAAGCGAGCTCGTCCGCCGCGGCGTCGTCCTTCGCCTTCTCTTCCTTTTTGGCAGCCTCCTCCTCCGTCTCCTCCGTCTCGTCGCCAACGCCGAGCGACGCGTTGATGTTCATCGCCTCCGCGTGCTTGGAGTGGAACTGCTGCGCTCGTTCTTCGTTTCCGAACTTGATTGCGAACATCTCGTACCTCTGCTCCTCGTCCGCAAAGTCCCACGTGCTCCACACCCACGAGTTTTCTGTTCCTGCGTGCTCCGTGAGGTTGGTTCCTGGCATGACGATGTGGTTCGCCCTGATCTTGAGCACCTTATCGTTTCGGTGCAGGAGTCGCACCTGTCCCGTTTCCTTGTGCTTGAGGAACTTGACGGGTCCGATCCCGCGTTCCTTCCACTCGTTGGATTCGGGTTCGAATCGGTAGAGTTTGGATTTCATTTCAAACAGACACTCTTCGTGTTCCTCTCCCGTGGTAACAGCAACTTCCTCGAGTTCCACGACAGGTTTGAATTGCGCTTGGCACTCCGCTTCGGGGTCACCACCTGCAGCGTCTGCGTTGTTGTCATCCCCACCTTCTGCACCTGCCCCTGTACCTGCTGAAGCCGCTCCAAACGCCGGTGGAACAGAGAACAACGACCCCGCTGAGGCTGCATCAGCCGCCCCAAAAGCGAATCCTCCTCCACCGCCCCCAGAAACGCCTGCGAATCCTCCTCCCCCAGAAGAATCACCATTACCACCACCACCACCAAAGATAATCGGCGGACTGGACGCACCAAAAATACTGCCCTGGGACCCTTGAGGTGACTTGGACTCTGGTTTGTCCGCCGCCGCCATGCTTCCGGAAGGCTATTATGTGAAAATAATGAGGGGGAAAACCGAGGGAGGGCGGAGGCGGCAAATTCTGAAAAACCTAGCTAAAAGTCGTTTAGTTAGGGGTTAACTGGAAGATGTTTAGGGGTTATAAGTCGTTTAGGGGTTGGGAGGTTCGGATTCTTCTTAGAAGGTCGTTCCCCTCCCCTCCCTTCCCTTGAGGCGAGAGCAGAATTCTCCTCCGTCATCGCCGCCGCCGCCACCAGACGCCGCTTATCATCGAGAACAAGCTCTCCCATACATACCACACCTTCTCAGTCTTCTTCAAACTTTTGAAAGAAAGAAAGAAAGAGTCATGGACCCCTCCTCCTCGTCGTCGTCCCATGAGAGTGAGAAACCACGAGGTGTTATGTACATGTCCCGCGTCCCCCCTCGTCTGAAACCACAACGTCTGCGTTCACTCCTGGAATCCGCGCGATTGGGGAATGTCAAAGTCACGCGCCTTTATCTGAAACCTTCCTCCTCGTTATCTTCGTCATCTTCGTCTTCTTTGAAGTCGTCCAAGGTCAAGTCCAAGTCAGCGAATAAGACGTTCAGTGAAGGGTGGATTGAACTTTCAAGACGAAGAGACGCACGTCAACTTGCAGACCTGCTTAACGGACAACCCATGGGAGGAAGGCGTCGTGCGGCAAACTACAGTGACCTGTGGAACCTCAAGTATCTCAAGGGATTCACGTGGGACCAACTCTCCGCGGAACAGGCGTACAAAAGTCGAGCGAGAGAGTCGAGAATCGCTAACGAAGTCGCTAACGCAAAGGCGGAGAGAGACGCTTTCGCGGAGGCTGTCAGAAGAGGAAAGGCGGAGAAAGCCATGGCAGAACGACGCGCGAAAAACAACAACAACAATGACAACAACAAGGCGAACAAGGCAGCCGCAGCGGCAGATGCAAGGGTGCTGCGCACATTCTCACAGAGAGCTGCCGTCGGCGGGGATGACGACCGATTCGGGGGAGGAAAAACAACGTCGAAACAGACGCGAACAGCCGTCGGTGGAAACGTCTCCAAAACACTATTGGCACGCATGTTCGAGTAAAGTGGCAGCCAGCCCTTCCACGTCCCGCGCTGCGACCGGTGTTTCATCTGCTATGTATCTGTATTACATTCAACGTTGTTTTACAATTAAATCAGTCGTCGTCGTCGCTGTCACTTCCGTACGCCGCCACTAAACTGCTAAGGGCCGCAGCTTTTACTTCAGCTGCTGGCTGATCCTTGGCAACGCGCTTGACGACGCGTACGCGTGGCGCAAGAGACGGCGGCGCGCGCGCTGTCGCCGCCGGCGCCGCCGGCGCCGCTTGAGGATGCGCCGTCGACGCGTCGAGATCGTGCAAAGCGCGCAGTGCGCGAAAGTGTCGCAGCTCCTCTTCCTCCCTTCGCTTCGTCGCTCTTTCCCTCGCCGCATCCTCCTCCCGCGTGTGGTCCAAGAACTCCACCTCGTCCTCCTCCAACGGCTTGTTCGCTCCCTGCTTCATGAGGCGTCCTCTCTCCTCATACTCGCTTTGCTTCGCCTCTTTCTGCTTCTCAAGTGCCTCCGCTAGGCTGTTGTATCTGCCCGTCCCGGTCTCAGCTGGCTCTTCACCCGCAGGTGCAACCTTGCTTCCCTCCGTGACGAACTTTCTTCCACCCGTCGCGCCGAGCACGGAATCACGCAGTGCTGACGCGTCCGCCTCCGCCTGCGCCGCGAACTTCGACGGGAACACCGAGCGAGACGGCCGCGAAGTAGACTGCTGCTGCTGCTGCGCAAGGGCGGGCGGCGCGGCGGGACGGGCGTGCACGAGAGGAACGCCTTGACCGGAGGAATCAGGACCCGGCTCCATAGAGAAAAAATGGCAAGAGCACGGCGGCGCAACGAAGGGAAAAGGGAGGGAGGGCGGAGGGGGAGGGGTTTATCGGGAGGGAAGAAAATCCAAACCCCTAACTAACCGTAGCAGCCAAAAAATCGGATCTACATATGTTAATCAATCAGTCCAGAAAAAGTCGCCCTCAACAAGCGTAAGCGGATGCGATCTCGTCGTCACAGCAGGAGCCGCGCGAGCCGACGTCGTCGCAGACGCCGCCGCAGCCGCAACCGCCTCGCGCGCACCCTCCAAAGCTTCCACAGCTCGCTGAGCCGCGTTAGCCGCCGCCTGCGCCTGATGCGCCGCCGCCGCAGCCTGCTGAGCTGCGCGAGCCGCCCCTGCCGCTGCCGCCGCCTGCTGCGCCGCAGCTGGAGGCATGGGTGGCGTGGCGCGCGTTGCCGCCTCGCTCGTAACCGTGCGCGCGGGCTGTGCGCCTGCTGCGTCCACCCACACCGCGGGACCTACGTACAGCTGATCGTGCGACGGGTCGTCTGCAAGCGAGAGCCCGGCTGCGATGCGCGCCGCCTCCAGCGCCGCTGCGCCGAGCGCGTGCAGGGAAGCCGCGCTGCGCATCGCAGCCGCACGCGCGACGAGCGTCGAGCTCGTCGGCGCATCACCCTCGTCGCCACCCTCGCCGTCGTCCTCCGTGCGCTCGCGCTCGCGCGCACGCAGCAGCCGTGCGCTCGTCGCCAGCTGAGGTGCGGCGCGGCGAAGCAGCACGTGCTCGAGTGCCACGAGGAGCTGCCCAACCGCCACGGATGCGGGGACTGGTGTTCCGGTGGCCCCCACCGGTGTCGGCGGTTGAGACACTCGCGCGCCGTGCGCTGCACGAGCACGTGCGACCGCCTGGCTCATCGCCGCCGCCTGCGCCGCAGCCGCTGCCGCAGCGGCTTGCGCCGCCTGCTGCAGAGGAGCTCCGCCAGCACCACCACCCGCAGCTTGCTGCGCGGCTGCGTGCGCCGCCGCGTGCGCCGCCGCCACGGCCGCCTGGTGGGCGCCACCACCACCAGAAGCACCTCCTGCCGCACCGCCAAGGCTGGCTGCCGCCGCCGACCGACTCGGCAGCGGTAGGTCAAGTCGCACGTACGGTCCTTCCGTGGCGCTGCCTGGCACGCCGTAGCATGTGCGGCAGAGGTCGTAATCTGCATTGCAGAGGCTCTTGAAGCGTGGCCCAACAATCGGGCTTGTGCCACATCTGTCGCACGCAACACCCGTGTGTCGCACGCGGCTCGTTCCTGGGCCAGCATCCAGGGCATTTGGTACGGCGTTTGGTGGTGCGTTGGTGGGCAGGCCATGGCACAGTTCGCCTGGATGGCTCCGAAGGGCGTGATCGACGTTCGCTAGCATGCGCGACGCACTCGGCACGGCGTGCTCCTGCGACGACGACGCTCGCTGCTGTGCTTGCTGAAGCTGCCGTTGTGCCTGATGCGCTTGCTGTGCCGCCTGCTGCGCCTGCTGCATCGCCTGCTGCATCTGCTGCTGCATTGGATGAGGAGGTAGTGGTGGTGGAGGAGGAGGAGGAGCACTGGCAGGAGGGACACCCTGCTGCTGCTGCTGCTGCTGCTGCTGAGCGCCTTGCTGAAAGTTCACCTGAGTCGCCTGCTGCATTGCCGTTTCGAACAGAGCAGCCATCTGTGCCATTGGATTATTTGGTATGGCTCTTGACATGGCTGGTGGTTGTTGCTGTTGCGGCTGCTGCTGCGGCTGCTGCTGCGGCTGCTGTGGCGGCGGCGGCGGCGGGCTTGGCTGTTGAGCATTCCATGACATCGTGGTCGTTGTGCTCGTGGTCGTGTTTCCGTTGTTGTCCGTCTCGACGCGAAACGCGGGATTTCCCGCTTGGAAGTTTCGAAACGCCGCTGCGGCATCGGGGGGAAACGCTCCGTCGAAGTTCACGGTGACGCGTGTTGCGCCACCTTCTGCTCCTTCGCCGCCCGCGGCTGGTGGCGTATCACCTTGGTTCTGAAGGTTCTGCATGACGCCCTGCAGCGCCGTTCCGAGCATCTGTGCGATGACGCCGTCTGGTGGCGCCGCGCCGTCCGGCCCTCCCACAGCGAAGGTGAGCGTCGGACCAACGCTTACCTGAGGCGCGGCAGGCTGCGTTGGTGGCGGCGGTTGGTCGTTCTGCGGTTGCCTCGGCGCATCTGGCGCTCTGGCGACCATGTGAATGGCGTGTCCGTCCGCGATTCCTGTTTCTGCGACGGTTTCCATGTCGGTGAGCACCCGTCCACGGTATATCAAACGCTGCCTGTCGATGGGAACTTGCGTTTGTTCGGCTATTCTTCTTTTCAAAACGGCGACAGAGTTTCCCAAGGAGACGTCCCCGAGCGTGAATTCGCCGTCTTGTAGCGTTTTCACCTGTATCGAGATACGTCTGGGTAAGGCTGTGGACGTGCGCGCGTCACGGAAGACGTTCCCTTCGTCGTCCTCCGAGTTCTCCGAGTCGTCGTCGTCGGAGTACCCGTCTGAGCTGTCAAAGCGCGGTTGGTCGTCGTCGTCGGACGTTTCCGACGAGTCCGAAGCGAGCGGTGGCGGCGTGTCTGAGTCCTCGTCCGAGTCGTCCACGTCGGACCGAAGCTCTGGTGGTGGCACGTCCGAGTCGGAGTCGTCATCTTCGACCCTGTCATCCCGACCAGACTGAAGCGAGCGACGCTTACTAGGCGGCGTATCCGAATCGGAAGACTGCTCCTCCTGAGATTCAGGCTTCTTCTCTTCAGGCTCACCTGAAGAGGAGGAGGCATTGTTGGAAGGTCCGCCACCTAACCCTCCGCCACCTTCCAACAATTCGTCATCATCGCGACCGGACCCCCCATTCCGACCCACGTTAACATCTGCTCCGGGATCCGCTACTAAGGCTGACGCGCCACCGGAGCCACCCTCTGCCAGCCCCACCTCACCAGTGCCAGCCAGCCCAGAGCCAGTGCCAGCCCCCTCCGAAGCAGCAGAAGCAGAAGGTGCACTCCTAGACCAAGGTGCACCAAAGAAGAACGGCGAACCACCCCCGGGATCCGCTACTGACGCACCACCGGAGCCACCAGACCCACCAGAGCCAGTGCCAGTGCCAGCCCCCTCCGAAGCAGCAGAAGCAGAAGGTGCACGACTAGACCAAGGTGCACCAAAGAAGAACGGCGAACCACCCGACATACTTGCTTGGAATACGAAGGGAGAGGCGGAGCAGAGAATGGAGCAGAGAATGGAGAGGTGAAAGTTCCGTTCCGAATGGAGAGAAAGGCGTCTGGAAAGCAGGCCGGCGAAGAAGGCGCGCCCCTTCCCCCTGCTTCCTAAACCCTAACCCCAGAGGGTGAGCTCGACTACGATAGTATGTACCCCCTTTAGGGGATCCACCTGGGGTAAGAAGACATACTCCATAAAAAAGATGGATTTGTTCCAAGGGTTTGGTTTGGGGATCCCGCTCCGGTCCGTCTTGGTTCTAACCTTAGGAGTGGGACTCGTCATGGTTCGATTTCATACCTGTAGTAGTACTTAACTTCATCTTGTCCCTAGCTAGTAGGTAATCTGTCACATTACTAGTTCGCGCGGCTCACTCACGTTGCCGCCATGTCCCTCGCAGCCCGCCAACGCCCGCGCCGGCGATTCCTGCCTCGCGGCTACTTTCTCTGTGCTATCCCCACCCATGAAGCTGATGAATAGATAGTCCCTAGTCAACAACGGCGTTGATGATTATGATGGCTACCACGTTTGGGGGGCGGGGGCCCGGGCACAAGGGTTTGCAGATTCGGTTGCGGGGGGGTCTGATAAAGGGTGCCCTACCGGAGGCGGCCGCAAGCCCGCAACGGCGGCGGGCGCATACCGTGTTTACGTCAGGCAAATGAACCAGATGTTGACCTCACGTTCGATTCATAGTACATTCTCTGCACCGTATGTGCATTCGCAAGTGGGCAAGGCCGAACGTCTACAAGGCCTCTTGGCACAAAAAGCTTCTACTTGTCTTATTGCTGCTCAATCGCCATTGAGGTACTGGTTGGCGGCAATGTCTTATGCGAACTACTCACGCAACGTCACGCCGCAACCAGCGTACAACATGGTCATTCCAATCACTGCAGTCGATCCTACTACGAACTACATACCGATTACTGAGATACCTCCATTTGGAACGCCATGTTTTGTTCATCTGAGTGATGCCAAATCCAAGGATATCACCAAACCAATTGCGTTCAATTGTGTTCTACTCGATAGATTTCCCCGCTGCCCGGGCGGAAGATTTTCGAGTGACTGTTCGAGGTGGTCGGGGTTTCGCTTCGTCCGAGAAGGTTTGGAAACCCAGGGGGTGGTGCCACGCTGGCCTTCCCCCCTTTTCCCATCAGTCCATTCAGTCGAAACACGGCGATTTGGAATGATCTTGTCGGACGAACCGATCCACCACACCAGATGTTCTTCTTCTGTGTATTTGATACTGTTATGTTCTGTATGTTCTGTATGTGACCTCACGTGTGTATGCCTGAGGTATCTCTTGCTTTGTGGTTTGTGGTTTGTGGTTTGTTATTTGGTTTGGTGGCTCATCATCTTGCTCTTGCTCTTCGCTCAGTCATCATCATCATCAGCAATAGCAGTGTGTTCTTGCCGCAGTGTGTTCTTGCCGCAGTGTGCTCATAGCTGACCTCCATTTCTCTGCTCTTGTTTGTTTGTTTGTTGACTGACACACGCCTGGCACCTGTCTGTCTGCCTGTCGTCGTCGTTGATTAACAAAATAAGAAACACAAGAAAGAACATACAAAAAGATAAACCATGCAATCTGCTTGGGGTGTGATGGGGTCATCGACAACCAACGCATCAGCGCCACAAACGTTCAATGGCGGAATCAAAAAGCGCCGATCGTCCGGGTCGCTCGGATCCAAACACGCGATGAGTGTGGACAAAATGCAAGTCGACGCCATGGACATCAACGCCGTCGCAACACTCGCACGGGCAAAACTTCAAGCTTCGTCAACGATACAACAGCAGAATCCAGCCGCGTCCAACGCAACATCCTCCATGACCACCGTCGTTATGACAGACACGGCGGCGAACACGACGTTTCCTGCGAAAAAGTACCCGTCTATGCCGCTCATCACGCCGGGAGGAAGCTCCGTCATCTCCGCGGGAAACATGTACCCCATCCAAAATGCACGTAACCGCAACCTCAGCAAAACGCGCAAGTTCAAGAGCGAGCGGTACGTCATCCTCGTCGTCGACGGGAAAAATCCCATATACATCCCCAAGCTCGACCTCACGTTCCGCTCGAACGTCAGGCGACCTACGCATCACCTAC
This sequence comes from Pycnococcus provasolii, assembly GCA_938743325.2. Classification (NCBI taxonomy): domain Eukaryota; kingdom Viridiplantae; phylum Chlorophyta; class Pseudoscourfieldiophyceae; order Pseudoscourfieldiales; family Pycnococcaceae; genus Pycnococcus; species Pycnococcus provasolii. The sequence continues at coordinate 225,040 of OW568874.1, read as the reverse complement.
ACCAAGCGCCGCAACTCAACGCAAACGAGCAAGCACGCCTGCTCGTGGCTGCACAGCAGATGCAGCAGCAACGTGCCTTGCTACAGCAGCAGATGAATGTGCAGCAGCAGCAACAGCCGAGCGTGTCGTTCGTGCCTGCCCATGCTGGATGGTCGGCACATCATCACTCGCCACCGCCACCGTCAAGCGGGGCGTCGTCGGCGACGTCGTCGTCGTCGTCTCACGCGATGTCCGCGACGCGTGGACATGGCTTATGGGCAAATATCAAGGCAGCGTTCACCCCACCGCACCACAACCACCACGGTGCTCGCCCCGCGTGGCGCTAGGATAAGCATAGTCTATGGAAAAAAAAAAGCGAAGAGTTGAGACGTATATGCTAAGAAACTACCCAACTAAGGTTAAATGCACAAGAAGAAGGATTGCTGGTGAAGTGAGAAAAATGAATGTTGTTGTTTTCTTTTCTTTTTTGTAATAACACGCAAGGCTCTCACTGAGATGCGCCAGCTTCCTCATCGAATCGCGCTAGCATCCTCCGTCGCAGCTCATTACGCGCGCGATCAATATCGCCACCACTATCAAATTGAGCTTCCCTTTCAAGTCTCTCAAAAGAATTCCGCTGCTCCTCCTCGTCCTCCTCCGTCGTGTTCACAACCGCGTGCGAAGTAATGGTCGACTCTGGCGGGCTTGGCGGCACCGTTAGGTCTGGTATCGTTGGCGTCGGCGCTGAAGTTGGCGTCGACGACTCACGACGCCGTCGCCTCAACTCCTGCTGCTGGATCAAGATTTCTCGCTGCTTCTCCAACAGCTCCAGCTGCTGATCGAGGTATCTGTCGTCGTCCACCTCACCTTCGCCAGAAGTTGTTGTTGTTGTTGTTGTTGTTGTTGTTGGGCTAAACGGCCGAGAAGAGGGCGACGACGCGGCACCTGCGAGGGGAAGCATAGCCATCGTTGCCGCAACTGCAGCCGCGGCAGCCGCGGCGGCTTGGCGGTGCTGCTCGGGAGTTGGGACGCCCGCTGACGACGCAGAAACGGGCGTTGCAGGACCCGGCATGCGAACACTGCCCCGCCCAGCCATCGCCGCGGCAACCTGTGCCGCGGCGGTGGCAGCCTGCGTTGGAGTCACACCACCAGGAGGTGGTGTGGGTAGATGCTGCATGCCCGTCGTCGCCGGAGCAGTCGCATGCTGTGGTGGCGTGGGTGGAACACCAGCCTGTCTTGATGGCCCAGCGGAAGATGACGGCGTCGGCGGCGTTGGCGCAGCGGAAGGTTCGCCACCCGTCGCAAGCCTTGCACCGGGCGTCCCTGGCGCATCATCTCTCGCCGCTGGTGTGGGTGTGGGCGGTGTGGGCGGCGGCGGCGGCGGCTGCAGCTGCCGTAGCTGCGCAGCCTCGCGCGCATCGCCGGGAGGAGGTGGTGGTTGCGCATTACCCATATTATTTGCCGCTGGTGGTGCGCGAGCACCAAAAGGTTGGGGTGGTGGAGGTGCTTGCGGCTCTCCTGCACCCGCACCCGCAGCACCAGCATCGCCGCCGGCGCCGGCACCACCACCACCTGCTGCTGCTGCTGCTGCGGCGGCGGCGGCGGCAGGAGCAGCGGCACTGGGTGTTGTGGGTGCAACAGGTGCACGGCAAGTTGGACAGCTTTGCTGTCGCTCGAGCCAACTTCGCAGGCACGCGTGGTGAAAGCAGTGGCCACATGGCAACTTCTTGGCCAAGCCCGCCGTTCCTGACGATGCCGCACGGGGAGGAGGAGGAGGAGGCGGTGGCCCGTCGCCGTCACCCTCCTGCTGCTGCTGATGGTCTTGGTGGCTCGTCCAACCACGCGCGACCATCTCCTCGCGGCAGATGATGCACGTGCTGTCCGCCTGCAGGTCTTCCGCCGTCGCCTCGGTCAGCACCTCGTTCATGTGTGCCGTGGCACGGCGATATCGGACGAAGTCTGCGACACGAGCGCGGAAGCTTCGGAACGTCCACCACAGGTCGCGCACGAGATGCAACGGGAGTCCGTAGTACGCGAACACGATCAGGAAAAATACCAGGTACACAAAAAGGTGCAAGAGATCCGTGATAAGCTCGAGGTAGAAGACGTAGATGCCCTTCGACTCCCACCTTCCACCTGTCATCGAGTCGATCACTCCCATGGCATACTTGACTGCGGTGGCCACCACGCCGGATGCGAGGATCACGTACTCGAACGCGAAGAGCACGAGCATGCTCGGGCCGTTGCGCCACGTTGCTGTCACGGCGTGGGACAGAAACAGCACGTCAACGGACAGGAGCAGGGCGAGCAGCGTGACTGTTCGCACGTGCGTGGCTCTGGAAATGGCTGGTGTCGTCTCGATATGCTCGAGCCGGTCCTGCGACAGCCAGTGGAACGTCTTGACAAAGATGAGAAGCGAGAAGAGGGCGACGAACGTCGCGTTGAACTCTTCTCTGAATATGGTCATGGCAAGGCACGTTTCCATCACGGCATCCTTGGCGCGTTCCCAGAGCCTCTCCACCTCCGCATCTCGCAGCGTACCGAGGAAGACCACCTTGAGTATTTGCCCGAGAACCAGCAGAGCAGCAAGCGCGAGGTTTCCGAGCAGCACGACCGCCACCTTGCTGGTTGCGAGGTAGATGAGCGCGGGGTAGAACTGCTCTCTCGTTGCGAAGGCGTGGTATGTCATGGCTCCGGCAGCCGCGACGCTCGCGACAACGTACTTGCCTAGCGTCATGTTCCTCGTCGCTGCGCTGGTTCGCGACGACACGACGGGCGGCACGGGCGTCGGAATGTCGTTCATCATGTTCATCATGTTGTCATTGTCATTGTCGTCACCGTCGTCGTCGCCGTTCCCATGAGCAGGTCGAGGCCCGAATCCAGAAGGAGCACCAGCACCAGCATCCACATCCACATCCTCATCATCCGCATCCAAGTTAAGATCCCCCCCCTCTACAGCCTGGTGATTTCCACCATCATTATCATTGCCACGACCACGACCCTGATGATCCAGGTTCCTGTTTCGAGCAAGTTGGCGTTGGCGCAGAGCACGCAGCACATTGTCGTTGTCGTTGGCAACATCCGCCATAGGGAGCGAGCACCTGGGAGAATGACGCACACGCCCGAAGAACGCCTGGCCTGCTTTGGGGGAGTCAGTCCCGAGAGGGCGACCTTCGGAAGAAAAACCCTATAACGCCCAGAAGGTCGGTCGGTTCGGTCGGGGTTAGGTTAGGGTTAGGGTTACGGGTTACGGGTTACGGGTTAGGGACTTAGGGTTACGGGTAGGGTTACGGGCTCGGGGTTAGGGTTACGGGCTCGGGGTTAGGGTTACGGGCTCGGGGTCGGGTTACGAGCGGGTTATTAGGGCTATGGGACTGGTTCACAAGGTCGTATGGACTGCGTGTGTGTTCTCACGCCTCTCTCTCGGCGTCTCACAAGGCGTCTCGGAGGTGAGGCCAACACTCGACAGGCCATGGATGGAGGTGAAATCGGAGACCTGTGTGTCTCGGCCAGATAGATGTCTCGGCCTCCATGGAGGTACTTCACTGGCCAGGTGGGTGGTTTTTACGATGGTGGCGATCCTCTGACTTACCGTCCATGGAGTCAGGAGTCGTAGCCAACAAAATTGATGCAACGCCATGAGGACGCACATGGGCGCGATTTATGGACATATCACACCATCCGATGCCATATATCGTTTCCCAGCAAGCAAGCAATCAACGCATCAATCATGTCAAGAGCACATCACATCTCCTCCCATCCCATCAACATCAGGCGCTAGCTAGCTGGCCCACTCTCTCTCGTTGCTCGTGGAGTTGGCATCACCATCACCAGTTCTAATAAGGCGTATTCTTACATAAGAACTACCTTTAGAGTAAGCCGCACGCAACGGCAACGCAACGTCAATAAAGGTAGCACACAACTCACAAGAAACACAAGCAAGTGGTCGAATATTCATAGAATAATCAGGTTGAAACCATAGTTCTTACCGTACAGGGTAGTGGTACGACGATACAAAACACACATTATTAATTTATTATTGGGCGAGCAAGCTGCAAGCAAGGCCTCCATGGTCACTTTGCCGTATTTATTCCACCAGGAGTGCATAAGTGATTTCTGCATTTGTCTCGCCATAATAAGGTTTCGCGAGCGCAAGCAAGAACCCTACTCTTATCAAGCAAAATCAAAACTCCCGAGATTGTTCTCGCGGCCAGTACAATTGGCGTGGCTTGCACAAGTGTGCGTGTGCGTGTGCGCGTGTGTGTCGCCGGCTTGCATAGACTACAGTAAGTTAAGGCCGCTTCGAAGGGTGAGCTTGCGCTTGCTCTGACGTTCAAGTAGTGGTTGGTAAACACACGGTACGGCCGCTGCTATCGTAGTCTAAGGATCATACCTCAAGGCAAGTTGCAAGGCAAGTTGGTTCGCTTCGTGTGGTGTGCTTTGTTGTGAATATACCACTCTCGCTCTCGTAGACTCGTGACGCTCACAACAGCAGCTGCAGCCCCTCACGACGACGACGACGACTATTACCGACACATCAAGTGGACGAGCTTGAGGCTCAGGGGCAACTGGGATCATCAGGTGCGGAGGAATAGCAGAAACTTCACAAACGACAGTCAGATCAAGGCAGCAGACCGCCGCCACTGAGAGGCGCAACACCAACAAAGGGAACAGGCGTCGGAACGTGGCGTGCGCCGAGCACAAACAGCAACACAAACCACAACCATGACAGCAACCGCAGGGCCGGGCGATAACGGAACAACTGTCGGACGACAACAGTCGGAGCCGATGACTCCGAACACCAAAAAACGAGTCGTCGAAAAAAATCAAAACCTGGATAACTTGTCGTCCATGCAGAGAAGCGCAGTCTACGAGCTTTCAGAAACAAGCATCCTCACCCGCGCCGCCTTCGTGGTGCAGCTCTCCATCCCCATCGTCGCGTTCATCCTCACGTACACCGAGTTGGGATACGGCGTTCAGGTGTTCGACACGCTCAACGACCACTACGGAACCGCTGTGTGGATCGGGGGGGTTGCGTCCGTGGCCCTTGTGGTGGCGTACATCTTCGACATTTTCGTGAACATGCACAAGCCAACGTTCCAGGCAAAGGTGAAGCAGGTGTTCGCAGCCGCGCTTGCCGTCGCGTTCGCGGTATCGTTCGTCCTCTCCGTGCAGGAGTTCCACACCGCGCCGGCGTGCTTGACTGTCGTGGCCGAGGTTGGCTTGACCATGTTCATGAAGATTTACGTGTACCCGAACATGAGCACGGGCGTGTTCATCAACATTGTCGGATGGTCCATGGGAATCATCGGCAGCGCCGTGGGCATCGCGTGGATCGCGTGGATCGCGTCTGACCGCGACAACCTCTTCGACGAAAAGCACCGACTGCGGCTCGAAAAGGAGCTGGAGTGCGAAAAGCTCGCCGAGGCTGAGGTGTACGACCAGTGCTCCGCCGCATACCTCATGTGGATTTGGCCAGCTGCAACGGCGTTCATGTGCGGGCTGTTCTCCGCAGTCTGCGTCTACCTTTCGCGCACGTTGATCCTCAAGGACGCGGTCAGCGCAGCTCAAGGCCTTGCGAAGTTCATGGTTGCAATGTGCCTCATTGGCGTACTCTCGCTCTGGGTCGCCGCCTCCATCGCGGCTGTCAAGATGGGGCTCGCGGACGTCGTGATGCAATTCTCCGTGCTCATCGTCGGGCTCATGTTGTTCCTCGCATATGCCGCACTTGGAAGCAAGGCTGTCCGTGGCGTCACTCAATCCGTTGCCATATTCCGGAAGTTTGAAGAATATGGCGAGAGCGACTGGGTGAAGGCGTTCATGATTCTCCTGTTTTTGCCACAGCTTGCCGCGTACTGCAGTCTGTCAACTATCAACCAGGCGATGCGCCGATGTCTAGCGGGTTCTGGTTGGCTCGCGTCGCCAGACCCCTCACCCGAGGATCTTTCGGCAGCTTCACCAGCACCAGACGCATCAGCTGTGCAACCAACGCTCGATCATTCGGAAACCCTCTCGCACGATCCAAGCCCGCTCAAGGGTCAACTCGACTTTCTCACGGTGCGGTGCCGCATGCAAATCGAGCGCCTGCTTGTGCGGCCAACGTCGATCTTAGTGAAGGCAATGTGGTGGGCTGTGATTTACTTCTCGCTCGATGTCGGCGCTGGAAAATTCGTCATCCTCTTCCTCAGCTGGTTCTCGGAGGCAATTCAGTCCTCTCATACCGCCATCGTCTTTGTGCTCTTCGTCGCCGTTGGCATTTTCCTTTTCCTGCTCCCTCCAGTGCCAGGCCCTCCCGTGTACCTATGTGCGGGAGTTATTCTTGTGAGAAAGATGGAACCTGACTACGGATTTTGGCCGGCGATCTTTGCTGCCATTGCCTCCGCCTTTATGGTGAAACTGATGGCTTGTGCACTCCAGCAGAAGATGATTGGCGAAAATTTCGCAGACAATCTCTGGGTGCGTAAGACGCTCGCGGTCAACTCCGTAACGCTCCGCGCGATCCGCTACTGTATCGACCAGCCAGGCTTATCTCCCGCCAAGGTGGCAATCCTGTGCGGTGGCCCTGACTGGCCAACCTCCGTGCTTTGTGGTGTGCTCCGTCTGCCGCTTATACAAATCATGATTGGGACGACTCCGGTTCTGGTGCTCTACATTGCCGAGAGCGTTCTTGCTGCCGGCTTTCAGCTGAAGAAGGACGAAGGTGCGCAGTGGGAGTCTATGGCGAATGTCGCCATCGGAATTACGGCGATTGCAATGATGCTGACAATGTTTAGCGCGCTCTACTACATCGAAGACACGATTGACAAGAAGCGCGACTACTTGATGGACGAGAACAATTTCCCGATTGACCTGGAAGTGCAAGAGGCCGAGGAGAAAGAGGCTATGATGACATTGCAGCGATTCAACAAGACGAGATGGTTTCTCGTGCCAACATGGCTGAGGTGCGTTATCGTCGTCGGCGTCGTTGCCATGTCTGTTTCATGCTATGCCTTTGCCGTTTTCAGCGACTCCTGCTTTTACGAATTTGGCGTTGAAATGAAGATTTCGCAGCTTCCAGGAGGTAACGCGCACAGAATCGTAAAGCCTCTTGGCTACGTTGCCGTTGGCATTTTCCTTTTCGGATGCCTTTGTCTTCACATATTCCGCATGTGGGCCAACGCTCGAGTAGCCGAGATGTCTGATGATGTAGATGCCCAGATGCGGGAGGATCGGGAGGCAGCGACTACACCTGGATTCGCAGCGAAAACGCCAGTCAAAACGGCCAAACGTCGTTCGGTCTTTGACGTTGGGTCATTTTCGCCACCGGAAGCGGACGAAGAGAACGAAGTATTCTCGCCTGGCGCATGACAGCGGTAGAAATAGGAACTACCCGGTAGGCATGCTAAATGTGTGGCATGTCGCCTTCCTACTTCGGCTGTCAACAGTTGGTTTTGTGATTCAAAGATTTCTTTCTTTCCAAAAGGTCTATTAATATTTATCTCTCTCCCACACACACACACACACTCTCTCTCTCTCTCTCTCTCTCCCTCACCCGCCCGCTCGCTCTCTTCCCCGCGTCCACAAATTTACTGCAAAAATGTCCTATCTACGAAATATGCGACAAGCCTACATAGGCGCAACCTTGTTCGAATCCACAGTTGTCGGGGCAGAACCACTCTGGTATTCTGCCACCGCCTTTTGTGCCCACCTTCGGAATGCATGCAGGCACGCGCATCCAACGAGGAAGATCACGATTGCCACGGCACCGTAGAACCGGATGATATTGATCGGATTTGAATCAGGAAGCTTGTTAAGCTTGTCGTGTACCTGGAAGTCGCGGAAGCATGTCTCGCCGTACACACAGAATGCATATGATGACATGCTCATGCAGAATAGGCCGAAACTTAGAGTATACCTCAGCCACTGCGGGACATTCTCCCACCGCGTCGCCATTTCGTACGCCTCACCTTGACGCTTATCCTGCTCCTCGATTGCCAGAACCTCCTCGTCATAGGGATACGTCTTCGGGTCCATGAGGTAATCACGCTTTTTGTCTATCGTCTCCTCGATGTAGTACACGGCGGTGAACATGGTGATGCCCATAAAGACCGCCGTGACGCCGATTGAAACGTCCGCAAGGGAGGCCCATAGGCCCCCTTCCTCTCTGCGCAGCTGGAACCCTGCCGCGAGCACGCTCTCGGCAATGTAAAGAACAAGCACCGGCGATGTGCCAAGCATGCACTGGAAGAGGCTCAGGCGAAGGATGCCACACGTAACCGATGTTGGCCAGTCCGGTCCACCGCAGAGAATCGCAACCTTACCAGGTGTGAATCCCTTCTGCTCCAGATTATACCGAATTGCGCGCATCGTCACAGAGTTGATTCCGAGAGTCTTTCGCACATACAGGCTGTCGGCGAGATTCTCGCCGATCATCTTTTGCTGCAGGCCACAAGCTCCAAGCTTTACGAAGAAAGAAGCAAAAATCGCGACGACGATAGCACCCCAGAAGCCAATGGGCCCGTCCTTCATCTTGCGCACAAGCACAATGCCGGCGAACAGATAAACGGGCGGGCCTGGAACGGGTGGGAGAAGGAACATGATTATTCCGATGATCACGAAGATGACGACGATCAAGCCTTCGTGCAGCGGGCCGATCACGTCCGAGAACCAGCTGAGGAAGATGATGACGAATTTGCCGGCGCCCACCTGCAGGCTGAAGTACAACACCGCCCACCAGTGAGCCTTGACGATAACTGATGTTGGCCTCAGGAGCATGCGCTCAATCTGCCGCTTTGCGCGTACGGTGAGAAACGTAAGCTGTCCTGAGAGTGGCGAGGGATCCCTCAACGACCCGGTGTGCGCCATCTTCGGCGAATCTGCCGTCATCGAGGTGCCATTTCGGTGCGCTTCTTCCTCCTCGTCGACCGGTCCCATGCACGATGCTTTAATGCACTTGCGCATGAGCTGATTCACGCCGCTCAGGATGCAATAGCACACGATGGGCGGCAAGAAAACGATCATGATAAAGCTCTTGAGCACGTCGCTTTCAGAGTACTCCTCGAACTTGCGGAACAGGGCCACGGAGTTTGTGACACCAGACATGGCGTCGCTGCCGAGGGCAGAGTACCCGAGGAAGACGAGCAGGCCAATCACGATGACGGAGAACTGCAGCACGACGTTCGCGAGTCCCATCTCCACGCCGGCTATGGACGCCGCAATCCACAGCGTCAACACTCCCAACATACACATGTACATCATGAACTTGGCGAGGCCCTTCGCCGCGGCGGCGGCATTGAATCGGTTGAGCGCCTGGCCAAGGTAGATGCACGTGAAGCCGAACAGCATCAGCATGGAGGCGCACGCGCCGGGCCACGCCCACATCAGGTAGGCGGCAAGGCACTGCTCCGTCTCCGCGCCGGTTTCGAGCTCCTCGCACTGCAGCTCCTTTTCCAGCTTCAGGCGCAGCTTGTCGTCCCACTCGTTGCCGTCCACCACCCAGACGATCCACGCGATGAACGTTCCAACGCCGGAGACGTTCAAGCTGTATCCCACCGCGTTGAAAAAGCTGCCCATGGAAATGTCGGGCACGAAGTAGCGACGCAAGCCGTAGGTTGCGCCGAGCATCATGAGCGCGACGATGACGGCTGGCGCGGTGGGGTATCGCTCGACGCTCAGCACTGCACCAACGGCGATGGCGAGGCCAAGACACATGGCAATCACCACCTTCACCTTGCCAAAGAAAGTGCCGTCGCCGATGCCCATGAAACCGTCGAAGATGTATATGAGGAAGATGATGAGGAAGGCTGCGCTTCCGATGGCAACAGCCGTATTGTAGTAGTCGTTGAGCTCGCGGAACACTTCCTCGCCACGTCCTAGGGCGGTGTACCTGCATTCAATACATTGAGTTTGTAAGTCAAGTGTGTAATAGTGTTATTGGATGGCAAGGCACAAAAACGGAACCAGACGTACGCGGCAACGAACCCTGCGACGTGCGCGGCGAGCACGGCGAACACGACGATAGCCTCGAAAGCAGTTGCGGAGCGCAATTTCTCTGTCGCCTTACTTTCCGACGTGCCGTTCGTCGTTGTCTCCGTCGTCGCCGCCATGGGCGGCTCTGGGTCCATCAACGAGGGCCTACGCCCGCCAGCCCCCCTCCCACCCGTCGGTTTCTCCTCCGAAGTAAAAGCCTCGGCCATGGCTGGCTTCATAGGCGTTGGCCGTTGACTGGCCCACGTCGTTGGCGTTTCTTCTCTGTAGCGGTGCGCCGTATTGGCCAAACGTTGACTCCAAGCGAGCAAGCACGCAGAGGAGCCGCAACCGAGCGAGCGCGCAACCCGGAGAGGCTTGAGCACACTGGAGGTGCAAAGGCACCACCACTAACCCACGACGACAATAACCCAAACCTAACTTAACCGAAATTGGCAAGACAAGGCCAATGCAGTGGCAAGCAAGGATCGTAGTGCAATACAATACAATATAATGCACGGCCAATAATAAACGGCCACACCAATCACACCAGAGCACCACACCACACCAAACCAAAAATGCTTAAAATGCTAAAAATGCTAAAAATGTTAAAATATTAATTGTTGTGGAACTGATGGAGCTGAGCGGCCGGTGCACCAAAAAGCACAACACAGAAAGTTCCGCCAGTTCAGCTGCTGAACCTTTGTCAAGACGTGCTTGCTTGCTGAACACAAGCAAGACGTGCTGAGCTGCTTATTACATACGCCTTATTTAGGAACACCTCCTCCAGCCTCCAGGTGGGCTGCTGGGAGAGAGAGAGAGAGAGAGCAAAGCTTAAGCGAAAACATACACTTTGTTTGCCCTTGAGACGTTCTTCAAGGCGGTATTCAAGGCGTTCATCAAGGCGTTCATCAATTCAAGGCGGTATTCAAGGCGTTCATCAAGGCGTTCATCATCACGTTCATCACGGTGTTCTTCACCTCGTTCATCCTTGGCAGCCGTTTCTCTTTCTCTTCTCGGCAACAACTTGATCGGCAACGTGAGACGTGAGTCACTCCACGTTTCGAGTTGCATCCCTCGAACTGATTCTCACGTTGTGACGTTGTGATCGGCAACGTTATTCCGCTCCTCACGGCCACGGAGGTTTCCTTGGGATACACCGATGACTGGAGGGCACGGCGCCATACCTAGAGCTGGGAAGAATGGCTTGGATGCCGCTGAATGGGGGCTGTGATTGGGCCGGTGGAAGGTGTGAATGGACTTTTAGAGGAAAAAGTAAAGTACACTCCATTACTGAATATGAGCGAACTTAGGTCGCCGTCGTCGAAATCCTTCTCAAGCGCGCCGTCCTCCCTCGTTACGTGTGGAGGGACTTTCGAACAGCGCGCCGTCACATTTTTGATTTTTCTCAGACAGCTCCCATCTCGTTCGAGGTGTTTGTGTTTGATTTTACGTCGGCTTGTACTTTTTGAGCGCGGCGATGATGTCGTCGACGGACGCGTGGTCGCCGAACGTCTTCTCTTCGTGCCTGAAGAGCACGCGTGGCTCAGCACTTTCAGATTTCTCCGGAGCGAGAACGAGCACGCCTCCGAACGTGAATCCGTCGCCCAGGCCTTTCTCGCCCTCCAAGTTGGAGTCGATGCCACGTTCGCCGATGTACTTCTGGTCGCGTGAGTTGTTCTTCAGCGCCATTCCAAACGGGTTGAAGAGTTGCATGAGCGTTCCTCTTCTCACCTCGCCGTCTTTTCCGAGCGCCTTGAAGAACCTCGCCTCGACGTCTTGGTAGACATCCGCCTTATTCGCCTCTCCCCACGCCGTTCTCACGAATGCCCCCGCCGGTTTCTCGACGTGGTCCGTGAGCATGGCAACAATCCGACACGCACCAGCCTGTAAGACTTCCTCGCGCCGTTCGACCGAGAGCCTGTACGCTTCGGCCCGACACATGCCTCATCCCGGTCGACGTATGCACAGGACAACCACAGCCTTCCCAACCACAGGAACCACCCCACCAGAAGAAGAAGAAGAAGAAGAAGACCACAAAGTGTGAGCAGGGACGGTATCTGTTAGAGCATTGTAGGAAGCACCTGCACCACCTGCACCTCCTGGTGAAGAAAAGAGAGCACGCAGTGGTGCAGTGGCTAACATCAGCGCGGACGCCATACTTTTTGTGGAAATAAAAAGTACCCTACTTCCTCTGATGAGAAGGTGCTGACAAAAAGGGTCCCGGGAGATGTGAGGCTGGAAATCACCCAAGAGAACCGGGGAGAAATTCCAAAGAAACGATCCGGATTAGGGTTAGGGTTAGGGTTAGGGTTACCATCTCTCCAAGCCAACTTGCCACGCGCCATTTTCCAACCTCTCTTCACTTTCCCAGGTTCTTAACAGGAAACGTGATTATGGCGCCTTGGCTTCGTTCTCACACATCAATGTCGATGACAAGACAGGTCCAGAAAAGACCTTCAGAGCCGTGCACTGCGGCCAGTGTATCGAGTGTATCGTCTGCGCTTTGGGATGTCATCATATCGCACGGAGGATTCTCTTCCACACCTCTAGCTTTTCGAACACTCGCGACGCTCGCGTGCGTGAGCCGAGAAGCTTCAACAGCTGTACGTGCCGTATTCAAAACGACCAAAACACTCAAAATTGGGCCGTCCATGGCGGACTTCAGATTTCAAGATGAAAAGCTATGTGCTCTGGCTCGAACCTTGATTAACACGGACGCGTTCGCCAACGTCACGGAGGTGGACGTTTCTGACAACGTTTTAACCGATGATGGTGTATCCGCTCTGTTGCAGGCCATCGAGAGCGGTGCGCTCAAACACCTCACGCACCTAGACCTCGGGATAAACGTCATCAGCACCGACGGGATTCGCGAACTCATAAGAGTGGCAGAGGGTGGTGCGCTCGCACAGCTAAGCGTGTTGAAGCTAGACAACATCGGGGTGGATGACGAAGGCGTACGCTTGCTGGGACAAGCGGGCGAACGAGGTGTTTTTGGACAAGTGACCGTGCTAAGCCTTGGTTGGAACGTGGAGTTTGGCGTCGACGGTGCGCGCGCTCTGGCACAATCGATACAACGAGGCGCGTTCCCACAGCTCACGGGTCTCGACTTGTCTGGCACCAAAGTGTGTGCAATAGGTTTTCGCGAACTCGCGGAGGCAGCGGAGCATAACCTCGCACAACTCAAAATTCTCGGCCTCGATTCCTGTGACATATACGAGAGTCACATTGAGCCTGACGACACGGATTTCCACAACTTTTTCAATGCAATGCAAGCCATCAAACGGGGTGCATTCGCTCAGCTGACCTCACTCAACATTGATTCGTGCGACATTGACTCCACCGGCGTGCAAATGCTCGTTGATGCGATCGAGGAGGGTGCTCTGACGAAGCTGACGGAGCTTCATGTTTCGTCTACGGGCGTTGACAATTCTAGTCAAATTTGGCTTAAGGTCGCGGGAGCGTTGGAGCGAGGTAGGCTTCCGCACCTCAAGAAGTTTTCTGGAGGTTATTCGTGCGACAGCGAAATCTTATCCGACTGCACAGTGATGTTAGCTCGAGACATAGCCAGCTTGATCAGAAAGCATGGAAAGTCGACCCTCGACGAGTCTACTGGCGAGGAGTTATTTACAAGAGTGCACCGAGCACATGAACTACAGCTACGCCTCTCTGATGCAAGGCGGCAACGCCTCTCTGATCTAAGGTGGGAACGTAGAGAGCAGGAAGCTGCACTCCGACGTCTCTCCCTAAGGCGGTCGGTGAGAGAGACGTTGCAATCCTACGTCTCTCCCATCGATAGCCTGTGGTGGGAGAGGAAATACGTACCTCTCCAAACGAAATTCTTCAACGCCTATTTATCCATACGGTCGTTGATATACAGGTACAGTACCAACGTGTAATAATCTGTACAGTAAACAACACAAAGGATCGTTGTGCAGTACTACAGTTACGTGTAATAATCTGTACAGTAATGAACACTACAGTACGATAGTCTAAGTTGCTGAGTAACTCGTCGTGAAAGGTTGACTGACTCCTCAGACTCTTCAGCCACTGAGCTGTCAGTTTTCAGTTGTGTGGGAAGTGAGTGGTTCAAGCGTGTACCCCCCCCCCCCCCCCCCTCCCTTCACCTCTAGAGGGGTGTTATCCGGGAAAGGGGCCCCGATTATCTGGGACCTTTGGGCTTTTGTGGTTCCCCCTGCCCGGGGAAATCGGGTGACGTCGTTTGTCCAATTCGCACGCACTCTCATTAGCCGCCATGGCCTCCCTCTCGCTCTCCCTCTCCCTCTCTCGGTCTCCTCTCAAAGCACGTCTTACTCCTCGGTGTGCTCGTTTTACTCGGTGTGCTCGTGTTCCTTGCTTGGCGATTTCGGTTGGTTCGGGTTCGTCGTCGTCGTCTTTGACGTCGACGTCGTCGACGAATTTGTCGTCGTCGACAAGTTCGTCACAGGCAAATAATCGCACTCAAAAGCGTTCTCACCCGTCGTCGTCGTCAGCAGCAGCAGCAGCAGCATCATCTAAAGCGACAAAGTCGGTCGTCGCACCGGCAAAGGCAAAGGCAAAGGCCAGCACGAAATCGGCGGCGTCGTCATCGGCAAAAGCAAAAGCAAAAGCAAACAACGCAGCAGCGAAGCAGCAGCTCTTCACGCCGCGCGTACTCAGGCAACAGTCGTGCTCGAAAGCTGCCGCAACCGTCTGGCGCGCACTCAGAACCGTCGAACCAGCGCTCAAGGATGAACACAACAACCGCACACAAAAATCAAAACGACCCAGACACACAACGCCCTCGCAGGCAAAGACACAACTCGACGACGCGCTTTCCATCGAGCCGACAGCTTTGGCAAAATTAACATCCAACGAAGTCAACGGCCTGCTCACAGAACTCGCAAGTCGAAGGCTGTATGCGCTAGGAACCGCACTCATGCTCTGGCTTGACAACGCAGCCATCACCACGAGACGTGAGGGCGACAAGGCGCCTAGGCTCGACGTGCGCGTGTACACGACCGCCATCTCCATGTGCCAGCGAGCACTCAAGGATGTGCGGAAACGCAACCAGACGTCGCTCAGAAAGCTGTCAGTGCCTGGCAGTGACGACGACAACAACAACAATGGAGAGACTGCGGGCACTTCCACGCGCTCTGCGGAGCAATGGCTGGAGCCGGCGCGAACCCTCTACAGGAGGTGCGGCTGGCCGAACGAACGAACAACGTCGGCGTACATGCGCGCCCTCGCTCTCGGAGGAGACTGGCGTGGGGCACTGCGCGAATACGAACAATTCGTCGCCGACGGCGCGGAGCCAAACGCGCACGTCTACGGCGCGGCATTGTCCGCATGTGCGCTCGGACGCGACGGCGACCGAGCTCGCCAAATCTTGAGCGAGGCGGCTGCACACGACGAATGCGCGGACGTGGTGACGTACTCGTCAGCCATTCTAGCCTGCGCACGTGCTGGCATGATGGAACAGGCAGTCTCGATACTCGATGACATGCAAGATGCTGGTGTGCAGCCCAACGCATTCACGTATGCGGCACTCGTCGAGGGATATGGCGTTGTTCGCGACGCACAGAAGGCGATGGAGGCGTTCGAGCTGTGCTCAGAATCGCGAAGCGCGCAACTGTACAGCGCGCTCTTCCTCGCGCTCGGCACGTGCGGCAACGGCGTCAGCGCACTGCGCTACCTCAACGAGCTTCGCGAGGATGAGTCTGTGCCAACGATCAACGCGTACAACTACTGTTGCGTGCTCCGAGCGTTCGAGCGAAATCGACCGACGCCGCTGTGGCGCGAGGCGCTCGCTTTACTGCGCTCGTGGGACTCGGAGTGGACCAGTGTCGCTTCGCGAAGGCCACCGCTGGCCGCTTACAATACCGCGCTGCACGCTTGCGCAGGTGCTGGGCAGCTCACAGCCGTCGAGACGCTCATCGACGAAATGCGTAAGGTGCAAGTGAGACCAGACAGCAACACGTACGACTCGCTGTTCCGTGCGTACGCCGCCTCGGGAGCTGGTCTCGGCGACGAGAGCTTCGAACTTTTTCAGCGGCTCATGGACACGGGGAAAGGGTACACTCCCACGCCGTACACGTATGCGCACCTGCTGAACGCGTTCTCCGCAGACAGCGACGTTCGTGGTGCCCGCGCGGTGTGGACGTACATGCAGGAGAGTGGAGTTCCGCCGTGCGTTCACTCCGCCAACGCGATGATCCGCGTCTTCATGTCAGCCGAGCGCTACGACGACGCGCTGCGCTTCTACGACCGACACTTTATTGGCGACGTAGTGGATGCGAATAAGAAAAAGCAGGCGGAAGGTGACGACCTTACAGAGGTGGAGCTGCAGCAGATCCTCACTATGGCGGAGAAAGATGTCGAGGTGGACATCAGCATGACGCGCGCTCGCCTCATGCCGAATGACACGACGCGATCGTTGGTTTACATGGTGTGCGAGCGAGGAGCGTCGGATGCCGCGCGTGCACAGCGCATTTTGGCTGTTGCTGCACCCATCGGCTATGTCGCCGGTGGCCTTCTTGGTCGCGCGACTGGCCTGTGGTGAATTTGGTTTTTCGTTGATATTTCGTTGATAAATGTCAATGTAAATGTAACAACAATCTTTTTTTTTATATTCCTTTTGTTTTTTCTTGCCTTCCTCATTATGCCGAGCGGTCGGTCACCCCGTGTGCGTCCACGAAAGAACAAAGTCGTGAAGCACTTTCTCCTGGAATGCAGCCTCGCAGTATGCGAAGTAGAACATGTACGTCCTGTACAGTGCGAAGCTGTATCCGAGTTTTCTCACGATAACATCCTTGTTTGCCTCCCAAGCCTCGCGCCACGCGCGCAGCGTGAGCGCATAATCAGGCCCGATGTCCAGGCAAAATTCTGGCTCGGAGCCAAGGCTTGCCGCCTTGGCGCACTGCGTCATGATATCATGACACGGGAGATGACCGCCGGGGAAGATGAATTCACGAATAAAGTCTGAGCTGATGCGGTACGCCTCGTAGCGCTTGTCCGGGATTGAAATTGCCTGCAGGCTGAAGACACCGCGGCCAGGCTTCAGTGCCCTAGAAACGCTCGTGAAGTACTCGGGAAGGTTCTCGTGTCCCACCGCCTCGATCATCTCCACACTCACGACGCCGTCAAAGGCACCGTCACGATTCAGACTGAAAAGCTCTTTCGTGTCGCGGTAGTCGCATATGTGGTACGAGATGACACCTTCGTCGAGCTTGCCCTCAGCTACGGAGACGGCAAGGCGGTCCTGAGCCTCCTTCAGCTGCTCGTCGCTGACGGTGATACCAATCCAACGAAGGTGGATCGGCTTCTTCGAACCCTGCGTGATGGCGTTAGCGAAGAACTTCGTCACGCCGTACATGGCAAGAGCACCCCAGCCGCATCCGATTTCGAGCACCGAGCGCGTGACGTGGTTGGCGGATGGATCGTCGCACCTCGGGTCGTCCGCAAGGATCGCGGGAGTCAGGCGGCTCAGCAGTAGACGGAACTTGTTGTGCTGCGCGTCGTAAAGGCTCACCTTCGGGCTTAGAGGCATGGCCTGGTATGGGGGCGTCTGCAGACGATCGGGGCGGAATGCGTTGTCCGCGTTATCGAACGAATCCCTGTCGTCGTCGTCACTGCTTGCGTCTGAACCGTGCTGCGCAGGCGCGGGAGGTGCGGCCATGTCGTCGGTGCTGCGATGCACGCCGCTCGAGTACGTCATCGTTTCGTCGAGGAACACCTTGTACAGATCATTGCCAAGATCGTAGTGTGCCCGAATGTTCTTCCGGCTTCCCTCGCGCGTGTTGGGACGCGCGCGGTGCGCCGCGGCATAAACCGCCATCCCGATGCTGTTTGCAGCTCTCGCGAGAAGGCTGAGCACGCCTGCACCTCCCCCGCTCTGCCTGGTGTTCTCCACCTGAGCGAGGTTGCGGCACATGATCGCTAGAACGTCGCTGAGCCCATCCCCCTCCGAACCTCCGACACGTCGAGCGTCGAATTCGCCACGAATGTACGCCTCCCCGAGCCCGATGTCGTGGCTGTACACGATGCGCTTGAAGAGCTCGAACGAGTGCGCGCGAAGGGTGGGAATGTACCGCTCCTCGCTGTCCGCTCCAATGAGGTTGGTCGCGCGGTTGTTCGGGTCGCCGTACAGGCGTTCGGTTCCATCGGGAAGGATGATGCGCATCGGCGCGCCGCCACTCAGCGCGTGCGACGCCATGCGGTCGAAGCAGGTGAGGCAAGCCATCTCAACGCACGACGGCTTGGGGTTGTTGCGACCCTGAAGTGGTCGGTGGTGCAGATCCATGCTCCATGGAATGCAAGGCGCGGGCGCGGCGTTGTCGTCGCCATCGCCGCACATGCGCTTCGCCACCTCGATGCTCGCGACGAGCCCATCCTCGTGGAATCCGTTGTTTGCCCACGCTCCGGTGAAGTAGACGCTCCCGTTACCCTGTATGCTTGGCAGCTTCGCCTGCGCCTCCCTCGCTCGTCCACCTAGTTGAGGATGCCTGAGTTCGAGCTGCAGCAGCGTCTTGTCCTTGTCAGGCGGCGTGAATGGGTTGAGCGTCACGAAGAGGTCAGGCGTTGGCTTATCGAAGCTCTGCAGGCTCTGTGCCCAGTACGTCACGCATACGTTTCTCTTGTCGCCGTCCTTCTTTTTCTCGGCAATCACGTTCCAGCTCGCCCATGCGTCGTGTCGCCGAGGCATCAGCTTTGCGTCGTGATGCAGGTAGATATCTGACGGCGCGTACGGGATGGCGGCAAGCACGTCTCGCTCCTGCGGCGTCGCGCTCTCGCCTAGCAGCGCAAGAGCCTGGTCGGCATGGCACGCGAGAACGACGGCGTCGAAGTGCATCACGGTGCTCACGCGCATCGGCGTTGACGTTGACTGCGTAGCCTTCGGCGACCTGTCCACCACCTCGACGTCCACCCCTTGCCCGTTCGTGCCACGGCGCACTGCCATCGCCTGCATGTTTTTCATCACGGCATTCTCCCCGAGCTCTTTAGCGATTCGGTCGACGTACGTCTTGCTTCGTCCCTTGACAACGCGCCAGATGGGCCTCGGAGTGAACAGGTCGAGGAGGTGGTGATTTTTCCAGAATGCCACGAGAGGCCTTATGGGAAAGCTGAGCACCTCCACGTTCGGGCTGCTCCATATGGCGGCGCACATGGGCAGTACGTACCACTCTCGGAACGCGTCGCTGTACCCTCTGAGTTTGAGGTACTCTCCGAGCGTGAGTTTCCCTAGCGATTCATCTGTGAGCGTTTCCGTGGCTTGGTATCCGAACCGAATCGCCTCGACGACCATCCCGTAGAATCGCGGGTTGCACAAGTTGGAGCGCTGCGCGCACAGCGACGCGAGTCCCCTTTTGGATCCCCACTCGAGAAGTCCCTTGTCGAGCGAGAGTGCGAACGACATGTCGGAGCGTTCTGAGTCCACGCCGAGGTGTTCGAGCATTTCCGTGAAGTTGGGGTAGGTGGTGAGGTTGAAGACTTGGAATCCGAGGTCAACGGGTGGGAGCGGGTCAGCGGTGGTGAGCGTGTGTCCCCCTAACGTCGGCTGACTTTCCATTAACGTAACATCGAAGTTATTTTTTTGTAGAAGAAATGCCGCACTGCAACCTGCGATTCCTGAGCCAATGACAGCGACAGACTTTTTGATATCAGGATTAGGATTTGGCACCACTGATGAATCACGTGACGCCATTGTGATGAAACTAAAATGACGAAAATAAACCAACTACAACTAAGTGACGACGAAAACGTGATCTATGTGAGGAGAAAAGCGCCGCCACGGGAATGAGGGACGGATTATTCCACCTAGTCAGAAAAAAAAAGGGAGTCCAGAAGGTTTCGGGGGCGCGTGAACTAGGAGTGGATAGACTTGTGTTGTGTGAGGTCTCGAGACGTCTCCTGAAAAGGTGTTCTGATTGGGGCCCACACGCTTTTTCCGGCCCACACAAGCCCACACGCTTTTTCCCAAGAAGAGAAGCGTCTTTTCCACCACAAAATCCTAACCCTAACCCTAACCCTAACCCTAAAGTTCCCCGCGACCGCGGGTCGAATCCGGTCCACCCCTAACCCCTAACCCCTAACCCTAAACCCTAACTACAGTTACAGTAGTATGCGTTAGGGTTTCGGGCGAGCCAACTAAGGCTAAGGGTTAGGGTTAGGGTTGTGCCTTTACCGACTGGTCATCGATTCCTCGATTCATTTCTTCCTTCGGTTTCTCTTGGAATCGGAAATCCGACCGGTCGGTCGGTTTTTTGATTTTTTTCCCCTATTGGTTGATTCCTTTTTCCTCCTACGCCTTTCGTTTCGGTAATTCGGTCAGTCTTTGGCGGCGGGCGCGTTTTTCGGACCTTTCCTGATCATTTTTCCTTGATCAATTGGCTGGCTGGTTGTTGTCGGCTGGCTTTGACGCAGATCGATCGATCGATCCAGTCGTTTGTTTCTTATCATCGATCTCGTGATCTCGTCGCCTGTCTGTAGACGTCGTCGGTCATGACGCCGCCGCGTTTGCGCGCGTTGACGGCGTTGTGGGATCGGTCGACGAAAAAGGAAATCGCGGTACTGGCCTCCGGATCTTCTCTCGTCGTCTCTTTCCTTGCTGTCGTCGCCGCGAAAACAGTCGGACGAACTTGGCGACGATTCCGTCGTAAAAGAAACAAGGGACAACAACAACAACAGCAGCAGCAGCAGCACACGACGACGGCGCCGTCCGAGTCGGCGTCTCAGGCGGCACCCGAAGGCGAAGAAGAAGAAGTCATCATCAATGATGACGCTCCTCCTCCTGCTGCCGAGGCTGCTAGTAAGAACAACAACGACGAGATCCTCCTCCAACACGACAACGACAATAATGATGCAGCGACTCGGGAGGAGCTTTTGAAAATGGCTCACGGTCTACGGAAGGAACTCGTTCGGATCAAGAAGCAGACACTCCACTTAGCCTCGGAATATAAGGCACAGATCGTGGCGATTCACAAACTCCTTCACGAGGAAGCGAAACTGCGTGAGAACCTGGAAAACAAGCTGCATACAATGCGTCAACAACGCGAGACCCTGCGCCAGGAAGCGAGCAGGTTGATGAGCGTGTCGGCACTCCGGAATAAAAGCGTCGCCGAGTGCTTTACCGAAAAGGAGGAGATGAAACAAATGTCAGAAGAGCTCTCGACAAACATCGATAATCTCACGCGAAAACTCGAAGTCGCCGAAGTGCGTGCGAAAGAGGCGGAAGCGCGCCTTGCGATGGCTGAGGAGGAAGCGAAGAGGGTCACGGATGAGGAGTTCTACGACTGCCCAGACTCCGAGAGTCTCATTGACTCTCTTATCCTTGGCTCTCGTAGTGGGTGACCCTGTGGTGGTGAAGAGTGTTGGTGTTTTCTTTTCTCGTTTTTGTTAATGTAAGGAAGATGAAGAATAAAGAGAATGAAATTGTCACAAAATTGTACTCTAAGGCACCATATTACTGAAGATACGGATACTGTAAGATACGTTGGGGATAAGATAGTCTAGGTGAGGCGCGCATTACGTACGTCAGCCTCATAGTACACACACATGCTATGCTAAAGATACTTATTGTAAGTCGCGAGGCGCAGTGCAAGCGCCGTCGTCTTCGTCGTCTTCGTCGTCTTCGTCGTCCTCGTTGTCCTCGTCATCGTCGAGCCACGGCACGTCGTCATCGTCCTGCGACGCGGAGA
This sequence comes from Pycnococcus provasolii, assembly GCA_938743325.2. Taxonomy (NCBI): domain Eukaryota; kingdom Viridiplantae; phylum Chlorophyta; class Pseudoscourfieldiophyceae; order Pseudoscourfieldiales; family Pycnococcaceae; genus Pycnococcus; species Pycnococcus provasolii. The sequence continues at coordinate 203,441 of OW568874.1, read as the reverse complement.
GCCAGCGAACCTGCTCCTCGAGCTGGGCCACGCGCCGTGCAAGCGCGTCCGCATTGGCAACGGCCTGACTCTTCTCTTTCAGAAGGCGCTGAGCCTGCTGCTCGAGCATAAGTGTGGATACATCGTCCTCTCCGTGTGACGGGAAGGGATGTTGCTCAGCGGCAGAAGCTTGTGCGGCGTTTCCCGAGCTCGGTGGTATCTCCGCCTGTGCAGTTGACTTCTTAGAGTTGGAAGTGCCGTCCGAGGTGGGTCGCGCGCCATGCTCTGCTTGCTGAGGTTGTGTTGCAGGAGAGGCGACGTCCGACCTCCGTCCCTGCGAGCTCGTAGACTCTGGCACTTGCGTCGTTGTCGGCGGCGGCAGCTTCAGGCCAGGCGGCGCTCCTAGTCCCGGCGGAGCGAGTTTCGTTCCTTTCGTTGCCTTGCGCGTTCGCGTGGTGGAAGTTGTGTTCATGGACTCGAGCCAGTCGTCTTCGATGACTGGCTTTGTTGCAGGCTTCCCCGCCGACGCGTCAACGGTGCTTCGCTGGCTGTTGTTCCCTGTACATGTATTCCTTCGCTGCTGCTGCTGCTGCTGCTGCTGATTATTGTGTTGTTTTCCTTTTCCTTGTTGCGAATTACCACTCTTGTGCTTCTCCTGCTTCTCAGACGTCTCCGTTGAGCAGGGAGCGGGAGCGGGAGCAGGAGCGAGTGGGTTGCATACACAGACGGATAACTTCCGGAGTGCACCCTTCCCAGTTCGAGAGACGACACGTTGGTTTCCGTTGGACCCAGACGCAGACGACCCAAGGAGAGACGGTTGAGACGATACAGGTGGTTGTTGATTGGACTGGTGGCCATTACCACCATTACCACCATTACCACCATTACCACCGGCCTTATTGCCGAGATTATGTTTCACGTTGTTGTGATGACTCTTAAGGGTACCGCCCTTCAGAGTAACCTTAACAGCAAGATTGGCTGAACCAAGTGGTTGTTCAGCAAGCACAGACGCCATGGTGATAAAGTAACCAAGAGCCTTGTATAAAGACCTGCTGCGCGTGTACACACACACACACACACCTCTGAAGTCACTTCTCTCCTGAAGTTGCAACGCACTGCAGTGTTCACGCAATGCGCAAGAATGCCGAGGTGAATTCCCCTCAGGGGTTGAATGGAATGGACAGTCCGGACACCTGAGGGACACGGCGGGAAAAAATAACAACACCAGAAGGCGGGTTCCCACATCTGTTTCTACCGAGAGGTTACAGCGAGGTGTTACAACGGCTCTACGATAGGATCCGTGTGATCGGGTTAGGGTTAGGGTTAGGGTTAGTAGGGTCCCTCCCCCTTTTGGGCCCTTATGTACTTTTCATAGACTATCAATTGTCATACAGTATGACAGTATGTAAGTCAACGGCAAAAGGTGATGCCACGGATTACCATTGCCATTAAAATTGATTGATTGGATGAACTCGCGGATTGATGAACTCTCCTAAGCTTAATTGCCTGTCCGAGGTGCTTGCACTTTGCACTTTTGAGTACATAGTTCTCTATGTAGTACTACGATAGGGGATAGTTGAGTGCGTGAGTATCCTAACTATGAAGGAGATTCCATGGGATGATCCTCATGGGAGGAAATGGGAGGGAGGCACATTTCCTACCCGGGTACATTTCATTTCTGATTTCTTATTATGTAATAACCTCACACTTACTGAAATCCCAAGGAGGGAGGGAACTTTTCTGCGGTGGACCTGGAACCCCGAATTATTAATTCCCCGAATATGACAATTTCCTAACCTTAACACCTCAGGAATTTCCCTTCCCTTCCCGATCGGCTGTATCTCGCCTGGTCCCATCACATCACATCACATCAGGTGGCGCCCGCCCGCCATCATCACAGCAACGATCAATCAGCGCGTGCGCATTTAGGCGTCCCGTCTTTCCTGAATTGAACGAACGTGGGGTGCCTTGATAGCACCCTTGTGTTTGGTAGTTGGTTTGATTGGATAGTAGGATAGTTTGATGCAGCGCCGGACGACGACCTCTCAGGAGGCCTCTGGGTCGCCTGACGCGTCACCCCACGTCTGCCCGCCAGGAGACGACGACGACGGCCAGCTCGTCAGTGCCGACCTCGCGACTGCGTCAGCATGGCCGTGGTGGACGGTGCCCGTGGCGCTCGCCTCGCTGCTCATCGGGGCACTTCTCGTCGTGCTCTCGATTGCACCGAGCGTCGGATTTCACTCCGCATCAAGAACCAACGCCGCGCTCGCGCACATTGGCGCCGTGCAGGCACGCGCGGATGAGTCGGAGTTCCTCGGCATGGCTGGTCGCGAGGAGCAGAAACACAAGGCTGAACTGGCCTCTATGGGTGTTCACGCGTATCAGCCGCCAACGCCGCACGCACCGCTGATACCAGGCGCGCTCGGAGGGCCGCCGCTGCCAAGTGCGCCGTCGCTACCTCCGCCACTGCCGTTCAACCTTCGCCTGCTCAAGTGTAAGGGCCGAAAGTGCCGTCGAAAGGAAAAGGGAAATCTCAAGAAGTTGGCGCCTCAACGACAGGCGAAGGCTGAGGAAGATGAGAGAGACCGACCACGGCAGGAAGTGCTGGCGCTTGCAAGGGACAGCGTCGACTTCAACGTGCTCGATAAGCTCCGCTCGTTGCAGCCACCTCCGTCGGCACCTCCTGCCTTCCAACCTCCTTCCGCTCCGGCGCCAGGTCTGCGAGGCTTTGCGACGAGTGAGGCTGTCTTGCCACCGCCTCACAACCCTCCGCGGCCGCCTAAGCTTAAGAGCCCGCCGCCGTGGCCGCCGTGGCCGCCAGAGCCACCGATCCCTGCGTCGCCACCAGTCTTCGAGCCACCGCCTCCACCATGGCCTCCGGGCAAGGCGCACTACAATCCGCCGCCACCGCCGCCAATCTGCTCGAGAAAACGCCACCGCAAGGGCTTGTGCACGTACGAACCGCCGCCACCGCCACCACCACTACCGTTTACCCCGCCGTCGCCGCCCGAGCCACCGCCGCCACCGGACGTCTTTGCAGCATTCGATGCACGGGATCGCATGATCGCTCTCGCCTCTGAGCCACCGCCGACGCCGTCGAATCCTCCCCGCGACAGTCCACCCCTGCCTCCGATACCGCCTCGCACGCTAGGTGTGGCACATGGCACTAAGCACAACAAGTCGGTGCGCGCGAGTGCGGCGTTCGAAAAGTGGAGCTCGGAGATGCCACCCTTGCCACCACCTCATCCGCCTCCGTCGCCACCGCCGTTGCCACCGCCACCGCCAAACTTCCCGCCGGCACTCGAGGATTGGGGCAAGTGGGCGGACTCCCGCGGCCTTCTCAAGCCTCCGCGGCCACCTTTGCCGCCGCTGATCCCTGCACTGCCGAGCCCGCCGCCACCACCGAAGGAACCCGATGCACCTGACACCCCACCAATGCCGCCACCGCCATTCTGGTTCGGGTTGCCGGAGCTGCCGCCACCGGCACCACCGCCAGATCTGAATGGATATCCCGACGCTCCGCCGTACCCACCCACGCCGCCGCCGCCGCACGGACCGGCACCACCACATCTTCCGCTGCAGGCGATGCGCGAAAAGCTGGTGAATGACGGACTTCTTATTGTTACCGCGCCGTCACCTCCGCCGCAGCCATCGCCACCACCACGACCGTTCTACCCTCGGCCGCCATTTGCGCCGCTCGAGGCGATGGAGGAATATCTGAGTGAAATCATGGTTCCGCCGCAACCACACCTGCCTCAGCGCCCGCCGCGCCCGCCCCCAAGTCCTCCACCACCTCAGCTTCCTTCCGTGCCTGAACCCCCAGCACCGGCGAAGCCGACGCGCCCGCCACCAGCTCCGGGCGTGAGCAAGAATGGAACGGTTCACTGGGAAAGCTTCCTTGCGTCAAACCACACTGGCATATTCGTGCCACCTCCCTCACCATACCCACCACACCATCCACGTCCGCCGTTTCCACCTGGACCGCCGCCGCCGCCGCCTGGACCTCCAGCGCCGCCGCCGCCGCCGCCGCCACCTTCGCCTCCTCCCCCACCATTCCCATACATGCCGGAATCTGAACTCAGCCTAAAGTCGTACAACGACTCTGCCCCAGATCTTTGGTTCTATGATGGCAAGACGGCGCCAAGTCCACCTTCGTCTCCCCCCAACCCGGATTTGCCATACCTTCCACCACCACCACCACCTCCGCCGCCGTCTCCGCCACCGCCGCCGCCGCCACCGCCAAGCCCGCCGTTGCCTGATCATCCACCGAAATCGGCGGAACAGATCGCTGTCGAAAAGATCGCAGAGGAGGGAGAAACGGCGATGGCTAACATCAAGGCGACAATCTCGCAACACTTGAGTCCGCCGCCGGCACCGCAGCGCCCGCTGAAAGGCGCACCGCCATATCCACCAAGTCGGCCACCTCCACCGCCAAGTCCTCCACCGCCACCGCCATTCCCACCGCAACCGCCACCGCAGGCTCCAAGGCACCCGGAGATTCTCTCTCCTCCTCCGCCCGAGCCTCTTACGGAATTGGCGCAAGAGCTGGCGATGCGCGAGGAAAATCTGAAGCGTGCTCAACAATCCCTCGGCGAGTCTTCGGAGCTCGACATCGAGCGCATTGCGGCTGACCATCTAGAAAATCTCGGCGGATCACTCGACGGCATTGAAAATCCGCTCGCCTCTGTGAAAGATGCGAGCTTGCATCACAAGCTGCGAAATAAGGTGCGCAACATGACTATGCCTAAGGGGATCGTGACGGCGGCGGACGGACAAATGTTGACGGCAGGTGCGGCGTCCCATTTCGATGAGCCTCCACCCCCTCCACCTCCATCGCCACCACCTCCGTCGCCGCCACATCCGCCCGTCGTGCACCCGCAGGTGGAGCGGGTGGAGGAGCAGGCGGACCTCGTGAATACGGTGGAGCGAATGGGCATGCACGTTCCCCTTGACTTGCACAAGCCAAAATTGTCAAAGAAGGAGCAGAAGCGCATCGCGCTTCTTCGTGGCGAGGATGAAGGCTACACGAAGAGCTTCACGAAAAAGTCGAGGAAGGCGTTTCACTCTGCGATGGACATGTCAGGCTCAACAAAGGCGAGCACCAAGGAGACGGAGTTGCACTTCCGCGGGTGACGGGAGGATTGGTTGAAAAAAGAACAGTTGCTCTAATTCTGTAAAAGTAGTTCTAGTCTATTTTGTTGATAACATGTTTCGTTTTTTTTTTTTTCGTTTTGTGTTTTGTGTTCTACTGCATCGTTCGATACCGTTTTCCCTTTTTCTTTTTATCCAAAAAAATAACAAGAAAAGTGAATACCTTAGTTATCAGAAAGGTTTCAGGCTGAAGAGCACCTTTAGGGCTGCCTCTTTGTACTTTCCATCCTTCACCTGCTTGATGAGCTCGTTGACGCCGTTCATCGGTGCATTTTCCGCCATTCCGTTGAACTTCATGAGGTGCGGCTTGAGTTGGAAAATCAGCACAGCGAATCCGAGGATGTACGGTAGGTACGACAGGAGGGGCACGGCGACACCGAAAGCTCCGAGTATGCTGTTGACTGTGTATGCGAAGTAGTATGCCGGCCTGCTCATGGCAATTTTCCAGAGCAGAATGAAGCTGACTGCGCCTTTGACGACGAGTGTTCGTTTGTTGTCTCGATCGTCGTTATGTTTTTTGAGTTCGCCTGGGTACGTCTTGTCGTCGGTGACAGCGACTACGGGTGCGTACACCTTTGTGGTTTCTCCCGCCGGCGGTCCTGGGAATAGGTTTTTCGCGGTATTGTACAGCTTGTAGAGCAGGTATGCGTACATCGTGAGTCCGAAACCTGTGGCTGGCGTCCATATCAGCAAGATTGCAATGCAGAGCATGCACACGAGTCCAGCGTTTGCGTCTGGTTTGAATTTCGGCTCCCGGCTCGTTTGCACTTCAACGGTTTGTTGAGAACGTGCAGCTGCACAGAACGTCGCCGTCGAAGGAACGCAGGGCGTAGGTTTTTCTGATGCTGAACCAGAAGAAGGAGCGGAGGAGGGAGCGTCTGAAGAAGGTGCAACAGAGGGTGGTGCGATGGAAAACTTCCAGCCGACCGAGGATCCCGGCTTATGTCCAAAGGTTTGTTCGAGCGTCTTCAAAACCAAAGGCAGGGAAGCGTCCATGCTGATGCTAATCATGGAGACTTTCGTCTTACCATCACTTTGACCTTTGAGATTACGCTCAACGAACGTCACCGTGTACGATACTGGGGAGGGTAAGGGTACTGCAGAGGACATAGGATACTGTTATAAGGCTAGGCTGCTTATGTGTGATATATATGTGATACTGTGCTGATTGATGCACTGATGCAGGAGGCTAATCTATTCGTGGAATGGAATGGAATGGTACCACCTATAAGGAGTGGTGTGTGTACTGTGTGACAGACTAACCTTAGTCTAATAACGGACAGCTCAGCTGAAGCTCAGCGTCGGGGGAAAGATGTTTGAGAGGGGCGAGCTTGATGAGGTTAACAACGAACCTCGGAGTCTCCCCACTGGCTCCCCACTGGCTGACTGGAGAGAAACCTATGTAAGGTTAGTCTTTACCTAAAACCTTTAAGGGGTTTGGGTTAGGGGTTTAGGTTAGGGGTTTGGGTTAGGGGTTTGGGTTAGGGGTTTGGGTTAGGGGTTTGGGTTAGGGGTTTGGGTTAGGGGTTTCATGGGGGTTATTCTTGAGGGGTTCGGAGTCTGTGCAGCCCGTTCCGACGTTCGATTTTTGTATGTCTGCCACATTATAGTATGTCGTCGTCCCTCCCTGAAAAGTGGTACTTTGATTCTACAGGTGGTGGTGGTTGCCACGATCTTGTTAATTGGCGCACGTTGTTGAAATCGAACTCATCTTCATCCGTCTCGTCATCTGGTGCCTCCTCATCCTCCTGCTCTGCTTTGTCTTCATTGTTTGAAGATCGGGTCGTGTACCTGAGTGGTGTTGATGTGAATCCTGCTTGTGAAGCAGGTTCGGGACAGGGCAGTTTCGCGTCGTCGTCGTCGTCATGCCAGGCGCATTCCTACCATTACCTGCCCTCCTCTCTATTCGTTGCGATCGCGAAGGCGGCATTGGCTGTGCGATCTTTATCCCTTGGAGGGGGAGGAGGAGGAGGAGGTGCGGGCGATGAAGATGCGGCTGCTGACACTGGGAAAACGTTCGGGGATACGCCTCACTCTTCGCACCTTCCTGGCTTCGAGGACGCACCTTTGGCGTTTTTCATACCGAAACCGCTCGACGCGGCAACCATGACCTTAATTAGGAAAGTCATTCGGAAGAGACACAACCGAACGAAATCTGTACGATTCCTCATGGGGTACGGAGAAGCCGCACACGGGTCGCTCTCCGACGAAGCGACGCCGCTGGGAACAGAAGCGATGGACGAAGTCGTGCACGCATTCAGGTCCGCACTGCGTGAGGATGCAACAAATCAGAATCACAAAAACGAAAACGACACGGACAAGGACATGGACGACGAAGATTCTGTGCAAATTGAAGCGGCGTACCTGCCCATGGCTGTCAGCCTCTGCGCCGACGGAGATGTGCCCATCGTGTGGCACCCGCACCTAAGCGCCGCGGCGTTCGCAGGTGTGCCGCCAGCGGCGTCGACGACCAAGGACGACGATACGGCAGTCAGAGGACACGCGCTCGCGTGCCTGCTAGACCAGCTGCGTGTGCGCGCAGAGTTCTTCGCAGTGACCACCAGCGACAAAGAGGATGACGATGACAACAACAATGACGACGACGACGACGACGACGACGACGACGCGCGGCGTGTCGCACTGGCGGCAGCCACCGCAGTCTGCACGGCGCCAAGCCGGCGACGAGCAGGTGGATTGGGGCCGAGCAGCGACGAGAAACTACCGCGCTGCGCGGTGCTCGTCGTTGACCGACGCTCGGATGTGGTCACGCCTCTCGCGTGTGCGGCGTGGAGTGCCCTCGACCGAACTGGCGGTGGAGGCGAGATCGCCGCCGCGGCACCAGCCCCCGCGGCGTGCACCCTCGACGAAACAATCGCGACAACGTCGGTAGAGCTAGCCACCGCGGTCGCCGCGGCGGCGGCAGGCCGAAGTGCTGCGTCCGCGCCATTTGCAGCACGATCGGCGATACGATCGCAGCTGCCGGGGATGCCGCGTGGAGAGAATGCAGACGCGTCGCTCGTCGATGCCACCGCCGCCGCTCTCGCGCCAGATGCAGACGCCGCGGCACGTGACATGTGCCTGAAGTCTCCCATAGCAAGCCGCCTTGGTCTTGCTACGGGGAAAGGCGCGGGGCGTCACGACTGGGCATGGTTTGAGGTTGCGTCGGCGGACTTGGTGCAGACCGCCGCAGAAGGCTTTTGGCCATCCGGCGGCGCGCACGCCGTCGCGGCGAATGCGCTCTCCGAGATGTGCGAACACGTGCAGGCACGCATCGTACCCGCCGCCCTTCTGACGATGCTCGCGTTCGCGCTGGACGTGCATGCCACTTCGCGGCGAGACTCGTTCGGACGCGTCGTGGATGGCGATAGCATGTCGCGGAAGGAGGAGGCGGAAGCAAGCCTTCGCGACGCATTGCACGAGCACGGCGCGTCGCTCGAGCGCGCGGTGATTGCTTCCGGCATCCCGCTCGTCGACGTTTCCGACGCGGACGACGCCTCTTCCCGCCTCCTCTCTCTGCTCGCCGGATTGCGCCTATATTCCGCGCGCGGTGCCGACCCCCTGCCTCACCACGGCGTGGGTGGAGGTGCCGCGTGCACCGGCGACGTCTTTCCGTGCCGCCATCGCTCTCTCGTGCGCACGCTCGTGGCGTACGCTTGTGCGCCAACCTCGGACGCCTCGTCGTCAGCACTCGCCGGAACGTCCGTTCGTGTGACCCACGTTCCGCGCGGCGACGCTGCTGGTTTCGCAGGCGCAACGCTCCGCCAGGGCCTTGGACTAGGTTTGAAGAGTTTGCTGAATGCGGCGGCGGCGGCACGTCCGCTATCGTCAGCGCCGACCGTGGACCTGGGCCTATCGAACGATCCGCACCCGCGCACGTTCGACGTCGTCCTTGTGTGGTTTGTTCACGGAGGACCCACGTTCGCGGAGTCGACCGAGGGCGAACTGGTGAGCTTCGACATTCGCGAAAACTTCAGCACGGCAGTCCCATCCATCGCCGTTGGCGGTGAGCACTCTCCCCTGCGAGACTGGAAACTTGTGACAACGAACATGTAAATGAAAATGATGTGCATTATCAAAATTTAATAATTTTTCTAACAAAGAAAATTGTTCTTTCAAAAGTATGCACTCACCGCATCTCGCCGCCGCTGCTCTTGAACTCGCCGCGCAAGGCGACGAGTGCCGCGGGCTGGCGAAGTTTGCGGAGAGCCTTTTCCTCAATCTGGCGGATGCGCTCCTTCGTCAAGCCGTAGATGTCAGAGATCTCGACGTACGACATGCCGCGACCACCTTTCACGACGAGGCCCCACCGCATGCGAAGCACGTTACGCTCGCGCACCGTCAGGCTGCGCAGCGCCGCGTCGAGCTTCTCGCGGTGCAGCGCCGCCTCCGTCTGCAGCAGTGGATCGTAGTCCTTGCCAGTCAGGGTGGAACCGCCGCTGTCGCCATCTCCGGTTGCCTGCTGCGCGGCGGAAAGTCCCCACAGGCTTGAGAGATCGTTCATGATCCCGCCACCCACGTGGGCGCCGGCGCTGTCGCTGTGCGGATCGCTCGACGACTCCATCAAGTGCTCCGAGTCGATGACGCTGTAGTGGTCGTCCGCGTACAGGTTGAAGCCCACGGTTCCTCCGGTGTCGAGAGGTGCGTCGACGCTCGTGACGGGCGCATTCCACTTAAGCACCTGCACCACCTTCCCCTCCGTGAGGCCTGTGCGCTTGGCGATGTCACGCGGCGTCACGCTGTACCCGATGCTCTTCGTCAGGGACGCGGAATTGCTCTTGTTGCCAGAAGCATCAACGTCGTCGGTGATCGCCGCCACCGCGGAGCTGTCCACGATGCCGCTGCTCTGCCTCGAGGCCATCGTCGCCGATGGATACTTCGCCGCAGGATTCAGGCTTCCGTCGGCAAGGAACACGTCCTCGTCGCTGCCAAGCGCACCGCGCTGCCCAATGGCGCCGGCGACACCTGCAACTCCGGGTGCATCTCTCCTTTCCGACGAGGAAGATGCCGCGGCGGAGGACGTCTCGCCGCTGCCGCCGCGGCCATTACCAGCCTCGGTGCCGTTGGACTCGTGATGCAGGCCACGCATGCGCTCCTCCTCCAGCTCCTTGATTGCACGTTTCACACGGTGCAGCGTATCGTGAACATGTACGGGGAAGCGCACGAGCCGACCCTCGGACGTCACGCACCGGCTGACATTCTGGCGAATCCACCAGGTTGCGTATGTCGAGAACTTGTACCCTTTGGAGGTGTCAAACTTTTCCACAGCCTTGGTAATGCCCGCGGATCCAGCGACGATGAGGTCAGGTAGCGTCAGCACGGACGACGCGAGGTACTTTCGGCTCACCGTCACCACCAGTCTCAGGTTGTGCTCCACAAGCAGGCTAAGAGCTTGCCGTCCCACCTCGTAGTGGCGCTTGGCGTCCGTCGCGCCGCGGTACTGCATCCTTGCCGCCACCTCAGGCCAGCTTGGTATGCCACCGTCGATTCCCAGCTCGGTTGTGCGATACGCCTCAATTCGGCAGTACCTCTTCGCGGCGGGAAGCAGCATCGCCTCCTGCCTCCTCGTGAGCACTTCGCACGCAGTCATCACCTCCGGCACCGTCTCGTCATCTGCAGCTAGCAGCTGATTCATGCGACGCGCACGCCTTTTTCCCTTGGTGTCGATGTTACTCTGCTTGTCGTTGCGTGACATTCGCAGCTCTGCGATGGCAACTTCCGCCTGGTCAGCATCGCTTGGTGTAGCCTTGTTTCTGCTGGATGAGGAGGTGGAGGACTCTGGGGAGGAAGTTGAGGTGGTGGAAGAGGTGGAGGAGGAAGATGGGTCGTCGTTGGAGGAGTTGGTCGTTGAGAGGAAGCGGTCACGCCGTGCTGAACGTCGCTTCAGGGCGACGCTGCGTGAAGGTCGGTGAAGAAGTGCGGGGACTTCCACAGGGGTAGAATTTTTCTTCTTTGGAAGAGCCGATGCTGCTGCTGCTGCTGCTGTTATTGTGGTCTCTGAGGAAGTTGTTGTCTCCTTTTTGGTTGTTGTAGGCATTCTTCGCTTTTTTCGAGCTGTAATTGGTGGTGGTGGTGGTGGTGGTGGTTGCTGTGAATGTGTGGATGATGATGTGGAAGGAGTGGCGGCTGAACGCGACGACGACGAGGAGGACGGCGAGGAGGAGGAGCCTGTTGCGACTTGTTGTTGTTCCTGTTCTTCAGACGTCGACGTGGAAGCAGCAGCAGCAGCGGCAGAAGCAGCAGCAGCAGCATTATTGTTATTGTTGTTGTGTTCCTCCTTTGCCTTGGTTTGCTGCTCTTTCTGGTCGTCGACATCGGCGGGCGTACGTTTTGCTTTGGTGCTTGTACGTGTTGTGGCGGCGGCTGGAGCTGACGCAGGTCGTTCGTCGTCAACGACGTACCCCATTTTTTTGTACTTTCTCTGCCCAAGCTTCGCCCTCACGAGCTCGAGGTGCGACTGGTACGTGTACGTGTCGTCGTCCGTCGTGTTTGTGCCGTCGTGTTCGTTTGCAAGATCGGACAGCGACACGGCGGTTGTGGTGCTTCCCAGGAAAGCCGACGGCGTCGCCGCGCTGCTTTCCTCCCCGCGTGCCCACGCTTGCACGGCGTCGTCTCCCGTGGCGACGTACGAGGATGCCCTCTGCGTCGCGACTTTGAGTCGACTTTGCGTATGTTTCGCCGCGGCGGCGTTCGAGCGTCCTGGGCTGCACGAGCGCGACCCTGAGGATGTTTTCGACGAGGTTCTCCGAGACGTCGTGTGCGATCCCGCTGACGACGTTCCACCGGAGCTGCTGGAATCCGATGCCCCTGAGCCGTGTGAGGAGTGAGAAGCCAAGCAGGAAACTTCCCCAAGTGGACGTTCATGACCAGGATGGTGGTGACGACGCCTGAAAGAGCCTGGAGATGAGCCTCCGTGTGAGAACTCGCGCCCCCTTTGAAGAGCCTGACCATGACCATGAGCGGACTTCTTCTTATGAGAAGCACATCCTCTTTTGAAGGAGGAGCCTGAGGCGATAAAAGGGGAGGACGCCATGGGACCAGCCAGGGAAGGATGGCTGGGGAGCGGAGAGGAGGGGGTGACGCGACAGGGAGGGGCCCCCTCTGGGAAGGGCTCCGGAGGGGGAAGGGCTCGGAGGAGGGGAGGGGGGCCCCCCCCCCAGGAAGTGTTTGGTGCCGCTGCCCCCAACTGCTCCGAGGGAGATCTCAGGAAATCGGCTCCAAGAGACACAGCTGTTTTCCCGGTCTGTGGTCTCCCTGCCCTTTGGCAATTGGCAGCAGCAGCTCCCTCCCGGGACTCTTGTCTCCCCGGGCTCAGGCATGGATGGGGTTCGTAGTTCGGAGTCGGAGGAAGGTTGGCTGCAGGGGGGGCGAGACACATTTCAGCCTTTGAAACCCTGCTCTTGAAAAAAACCGGTATCCCCCCTGGGGGCTGCCTTGGGCCTTCCACGTATCTTCCTCCCTAACCCTAACCAGAAACCCTAACCCTAACTTCTCTCTCTCGAGACTCGAGCACATTCCCCTGGCAGCCTGGTGCAAGAGGCCAGCCGGCAGGGGAGAGCCGTAACCCTAACCCTAACAGTTTACATGGGACCCCGGGACGGAAATATCTCCCTGGAGTGGGGTTATCTTATCCTCTCGTACCTACCTAATCCTTACCTTATATTGTAGTTCCCTTTCTTTCCCTCATCATCAGAGCCTCGAGGTTCTTCTCCTGAAAGCTCAGTCAGTGTTTCTTGCTTGTTGGCACGATACAGTATGCTTATTCACTCAGGACCTGCTTTGCGTGCTTTGCGTGCTTTGCCTCGTTCTCGTTCTCGTTCTCGTCATGGGCATGATGGGCATGGTCATGGTCATGATGTTCATGGTCATGGTCATGTTGGTAAGTCATTTGGTTCATTAAGTCCATGCCATGTTCATGTCAGTTGTCGTGATGATGGTGGTGCTGCTCATCCTCGTCCAATTGGTCGTCAGGGAAGGATGCTTTCATGGAAGTGCTTTGCATTACCTGGCGCGTTTCGGCACGCGGCGCAGCAGCAGCAACAAACGGGACGGCGCATCCGCATCAAAAGAAGAAGTCGTAGGAGTCAGAAGACGGCCGCCGCCGCCGCCGCTGCTGCTCTTGACACCTCGCTGGAACCGGCGTCGTCGCTGTTAAACTTACCCATCCTGGCAAACGCGTCGCCCGTCGCTGTGAACGGCGGACTCGTCGTCGCAACGCTCGTGCTCTCGTACCTGTGGGTGAAGCTCTTCGACCTACTAGCAAGCAAGGAAATCTTCGAGCGGAACACGTCACGCAAGCTCGTTCACATCACCACAGGACCACTCTTCCTCGCAACGTGGCCCCTGTACGCCAAAGGCGCAGGCGTCGCCGTCGCAAGCGGGTCACTCGCAGACGCTCTTCTACACCCGCAGGTGATTGTGTGCCTCGTGCCCGCATTCTCAATCATACGACTCGCACTCATTGGCACAGGCGTACTGCCTTCGAAAAACACCCTGCGTGCTGTCAGCCGATCGGGAGACCGCACGGAACTCCTTCGAGGACCGCTCTTCTACAGCGTGTGCCTTGCGGTGCTCGCCGGAGTCTTCTGGCGAGAAAGTCCAACCGCACTCGTTGCCATGAGCGTGCTTTGCATCGGAGACGGACTCGCCGACGTCGTGGGACGGAGACTTGGTAAGGGAAACCCGCTGCCATTCAACCGAAACAAGAGCTACGCAGGAAGCATTGCCATGATGCTTGGCGCATTTCTCGGAAGTCTCGCATTCGCTTACGTCTTCGTCGAGGCGTGCGGTATCGGCATATGGACAGGCGCACCCGGTGACGGGATCCTCGACTTTGCCGTCAAAAGTCTCGCCATCTGCGCCACGTCGGCGCTCGTCGAGGCGCTTCCCATCAACGCCATCATCGACGACAACATCTCCGTTCCAGTGGTTGCAATCTTCATGAGCAGGCTCTGCTTCGGTCGGTGAGTGATGATGCACGAACGGGTATTGTGTGGCTGATGAAGTGGGAAAATATCTGGTCTGTAGCTAGTTCTTAGTGTAGTTAGTGTAAAAGAAAAAGGCTGAAGTTTGGCAGCTTAATTAGTTACAACAAAATTAGTGCCGCCGTCTCGTGACGTGGTCAAAGAGAACAACTTGCATGTACTCGTCCGTCTCCAGCTCCGTGCGCGTGGAGTTGTCTCCGGCACGGGAGTTTGGGTCGACGTTGATCACCTTGCGGTCCCTCTTGTTCTTGAAGAGGAGGCCGACGAGGTTGTCCGCAATCACCTGAAACGAAGGCGTTGGGTTGGACGTCGACGTCTGCGTCTCCCAGTTGTAGAAGCTCAGGTCCGTCGGCTTCGGCACAAGTCGCCTCCGTCCCTCAAACACAGGCTCGAGGTTCTCCGTCTTCAGACGGTGCGCAAAGTCGATGTAACCGCTCACCTCCTGCCCCTTCGAGTTCCGGTCGCGGATGAACACGATGGTCGTCAGCTTACCTGAACGCACAGCCTCCTGCACAATTTGACACGACGGCAATTTGTCAAGTTTTGGGGGGAGAGGGTGGAAGTGTGAGTGTTTGTTTCTTGTTTTTCTTTTCTTTTCTTTTTTTTTTGTGTAAGCGCCACGTGAGGCGACTGACTGACTGACGCACCTCTCGCTGCTGCAGGGCGTAGAGCAGTGGTTTCCCCTCGCAGTCCTTTCCTGCACTTGCGAGTTTCTTCGGCTTATTACGCAGTTTCTGCTGCCGACTGAGTTCCGCCGCCTCCTTGCGCGCCTCGAACTCGTCGCGCCTTAAGATTTCCCCGTTTCCGCGGTATCCGAGTTCGACGAGTTGTCTCGCGAGTTCGACATCCTCGAGGTAAAACAAGTCCGTCGACGTCACTTGTCTGTCCAGGTAGTCTTCGTACGTGTTAAACTCCTGCGCGATGGTGTCAACACCCCCGCCGGCGAGCTCCACCTGCTCGTCGTCCATAGGCCTTAACAACCTTGACAAAGCAAGAAAGCAAAAGCAAGAGCAAGAGCAAGAGCAAGCACCACCGGTTGACAAGACAACGGCGTGCTGAGGTGAGCTGTGCGAGAACTGAGCAAGAACTGCTGAGCCTGAGCCTGAGGTTGCCCGGCCGGTTGCCCCTCAGAGGTGGCCTGCGGAAACGACTCCCCGACGGTGTCCGGAGAGGAGAGGAGAGGAGGGGCGAACGGCGAGAGAGAGAGAGAGAGATGCCCATTGTAGACGTTGCATGTTAAGGTAGTACTTAGACTCTCCCACCTTGCCTCTCCAAGGCCAAGCCCGCAGACTCTCCAAGCCCGCAGACTCTCCAAGCCCAAGCCCGCAGACTCTCCAAGCCCTCCGCCAACTTTGCAACTTCTTAGTTCTTGCCAGCCCTTGCCAGGTCCTTTGGAACCAACTCCTCCTCCAGACTCCAGTCCGACGGATGCTTGTTACGGCGTTTTTGTCGCTCATTGATAGACTATGATTTCTCACTCTAGCTACCCGGGTAGGGTAGTCCCTCGCACATCCGCGCAATACAGTAGTACTAAAACGTTTTAGTCTCTTGAGTACAACAAAAGAGCACGCACTCATTGAGGCAAGACTGACTGACCGGTCAGTCAGTCTTCGAGGAAGTCCTCCCTCAAAAGACTCCTATCATGACCTTATTGACCTATCGTCTAATAAATGCGTGTCCTCAGGGAGTGCTTGGAATCACGAACTCGCACCTAACCTTAGGTGGTGCCCATTGCTTTGTTTGAGCCTTGGAGGAGTCCCCCGCTCCCTTTCCCCTCTCAAAGCCCCTGGTCCCTCGGAAGAACTTAAGAACTTGCCATGGCGACGACTCTCCCCAGGGAGTCCGCGGCCATGGCCTCTCCTGCCCCTCAGGCCCCTCAGGCTCCTCTTCAGCTCTCGGAGCTCCTCGTCGACGTCGTGTCAGAGGCCGTACCGCTTTCGCTGAGAAACCCGCTCGACGATAACGTGTACACGCGTCTAACGCGCAACGCCGTCTTCGAGGCGCGACCTGACGAAGTGCACTTCCAAGGATTTCAACTCAACAGAACGCACACACTCAAGCTCAGGCTCGTGAACGTCTCCGACTTCACGCAGAGACTGCACCTCCTCCCGCCAGCCTCCGCCGCGTTCCGAGTGACGTTCCGAGGAAAACTTGGGCAAGTCGCCGCGGGCATGTCCGAGGAGGTTACCGTCGAGTTTCACCCAACGGAACTGAGATACTACACGGACGTCATCAGAGTGCACACCGCAGACAAGGCGGGACTCGTCGTGCCCATACACGCTTACCCGGGACTCTCGCGTGCCGTGGGCGAAAACAGCCTGCTTCCGACAAGACACGACTTTGGCGCGGTGCCGCTCGGAACCACCAGGCGAACCGTGCTGCGCGTGCACAACCCCTCGTCAGCAGCGTTCCAGTTCGCGGCACGTATCGCGGAAAATACAGACGCCGACGAGTTCGACGTGTCGCCGAGCAGCGGAGAGCTGCCGCCTAACGGCTCCGCAGAGCTTAAGGTGACGTTCACACCGACACACCCTGCGACGAGGCACGCCAAGCTTCGCTTCGACGCGAGCGACTTTGCCAGCGCCGCGGCGCCGAGCATCTGTCACCTCGTGGGAAATGGCGCGTTCGGTAAGCACTACGAACGCGCGGCGCGAGACGCGGAGCCCATCGACGGCCTTGAGGGACTCGACCCGCTCGACCTTCGCGTGCTCAACGGCACAGCCGCGATTGGAACCCTGAAGCGGCTGAACCGTGGAGGTGGGGCTGGCCGCGGGGACGGTGCCACGCGACGTCTTCACAAAATGCGCGTTGCGGCGCTGAAGGAGACGGGCGAGTATGGAAAGCTTCCCACTCACGTCGGACCTCCCGAGAAGAGCACGACCGTTTTTGACGATATGCCGTGGCGCGAGCTGACATCTACGGGCGCGCCGCACACGTTCAGCGGCGAGTATGCCAGGGAGGGGCTAACCCATCCGCTTCGCCACTACGTGCTCAGCGGCAACCACGGGTACGTGCGCAAAACCCTGATGTACGGCGTTTCTCACGGCAAGTCGATGGGAAGTGCCAACGAGACGAACGCGGCTGCCGTGGCTGCCGCACGCCGCGCCGAGTCAGAGGCGGCATTCCTTGCCGAGTTCGATCGGATAGCAAAGGCGGAGAAGGTGAAGGAAATGCGCTTCTGCCACGCACCCGGCACGCCGGCCATGACCGAGGAGGAAATGGCTGAAGTCGTTGCAGGAAGACAAAATCGCGAGAGCGCGCGCACGAGTGACGAGAGACGGCTTGCCCGTGAGCGCTTGACGGCATCCACCGGCGCATCGCAAGGAGTCGTATGCACGTCGTCGCAGGAGATGAGGGAGCGAGCTTTGGCAGAGTACACTCCACGCTTCGACGACAACGACAAAAATGACTGGACGAAGCGCTTCATGACTGTGACGCGCTTCATCAGAGCCGTACACACTGTGATCTACCGCCTTCGCGCAGAAAAGCGCCTGAAATTCGTACGTGCAATGGTCGCAAATATTGGTGGTAAGAGCAAGGACAAGGCGGCGGCATTTGTCGCGCATGAGATGCTCGCTGCAGGCCGCGACAAATCTGCAAAGAGCCTCGAAATGCCATTTCGCCTCGAAGAGATCTCCGTCGTGGTGCACCCTCCGCCGCAGGCTCCCGACGTGAACTTTGCATCGTACAGCGGGCACGAAGTGGCGCCGTGGACGCCTCTAAGTCGGCACGTCCCCCTTGACGTCGAGAAGCAGCCCAAGGACTTGGCAGAGCGATACGTGCGCGAGCCTTTGGCGCCAATGGACGACTATCTGCTTCCTTTCCTGGACACGGATGTTTCTCTCCGCACTGGTGCCGCGGAGGAGGAGAGCATGATCGCCGGCATGTCCGGGGCTGGTCTTGCGGTGGCATGCAAGGAAACGGCCACGGCCGCACCGTCTCGTGTGGTGGAAACGGTTCCCCAGGGTCTGCTTCGCGAGGTGGTGGAGCCTCTGAGGCATGGTCATGGTGCGGGTGCGGCGCTATCTGCCGCAGCTGCATGTGGCGTGCTTGGAGGATGTCGACCTGTAAATTGGGGCGTGGATGAGGGCTACCGCATCGTTCCGAAAGGGTTCGCCTTCCACGACTCTGTGGCTTACGATACGCCATCCATGGGCAGCTTCCAGGCGATGCGCCGCGAGCCGCGCCTCAGCAGTCGATGGGTTGAGCGACGCGATTCTTGGGAATTGTCGCCTTTCGGGCCTGCGCCATTTATGAGCGGACCGGATCCTGCCGACTTGTACGAGGTGTCGGACCAGGAGCGGCTCAAGGATAAGTCTTTCTACGACATTAAGCTCGTCGAACTCCAGGACAGCCTCGGCAACGTACCGGATACATCAACATCCGCATCCGCCGCGGCGGATGGTGCTGACGCAGCTCCGAGCGATGGGAAGGACGCTCCCGAGGATGGAACCGTCGACGAGGATGCGACGGAGTCGCGCGATCCTGCTCTGCTTTTGCCGCGCATGCGTCACGTGCGAGCGCTCGAGTCGTCGAAGCGTGCTGCACGAGATGCGCTGGACGCGAATCGCGTCGCGTTGTTGCGCGACATGAGCGCAAAGCTCGTCGACCCGCGCATGCGCGTCATATAGTTGCTTGCGTGTTGCAATCGTGTAAGAAGTTCAGTTGATTGACATTATTGTGTTGACATGCATGTTGAGTTTTGATGAGCTCAGTCGAGTTGTGAGTTGTGACAGACACCCGTGTGTAAGTGAAGTGGTATGTACTACTCCAACCCTTACTTAAGGTGTGAAGGAGAGTGACTAAGGGATTTGTTACGAATCGGGGTTATCTGACGATTCTGTGGTCACAAATCACCGGCAAAAACTTTCCCATGTTAGAAGCGCGCTCACGCCGTAACGTCGGCGTCCGTGCGCTCACACGCACGTGCCGCCGCCGAGGGGTCGAGGGTGTGGTGGCCGATCAACAGCGTGTTGTTTACGTACGAAGTGGTGGTGGAGATGGTGGCGGTGGCGACGAGGACAAGCAAGGTGGTGGATGGTCGGCCGCGGTGTACGGGCTCGCACCCTTCGGCGCCGTCGTGGGTCCGGTCGTTGACGGCCTGCACAATCAGACGCTCCTCACGTACGAGCTGATGCCGGTGATCCTTGGTCCGCTGCATACCAGCTTGGTGGTGCCGCCGCTACTCGCGCTCGCCTACCCACTGCTAGGCGGCGTGCTGCCCTTCGCACTGGACACAATCTTGCCAAGTGCAGCGTCTACGCCTCGGACGGGTGGACCCGCAAAAGCGTTGCGGGAAAGACCGGCTGTCTCCGCCGCATTAGCAGTGGCCACAACCGCGGCGCTGGTGCGCAGCTCCGCTGTGCTACCTGACTTGGTTGGAAGGGAGCACACGTTGTTACCACTCTGCGGGCTGGCTGTGCTGCAGTGGGCGTTGCTCGATGGCTCGCTCTCCGCGCTTGGCCTCGCGTGTGCTGCCGCGCTTCTCGGACCGCTCGCCGAGCTTCCTCTGGTGTCGATCGGTTGGTGGCAGTACCTGCCTCAAGCCACCGACTATCTCCCATTTGGTGCTGACGCGCAGTGGGCGGCACTGCCCGCCGTCACCGCGCCGTGCTACTTCGCCGTTACGACGGACGCAATCGCGGTGGGACGGCTGCTGCGCAGTCGGGCACTTGCTAGCTTTAAGTAAAAATTGTATTGAATAATTGTTTTACATAACGACTACAAATGTTACTGTGCAATCCGCAACTCCGCACCACAGTATGGACACGGTCCACTCAGCGTCGTCAGAGCCACGCCGCGTGTGGCGCGTGCGTGGCGCTCGGCGGTGAGCCATGTCATCAGGCACGGCGTGTGGAATGCCTGCTTGCAACGGTTGCAGAATACGTCAGGCACGCTAGTGCCGAGCACGTGCGCGTAGCAAACACCGCAAGAGACATCCTCCACTGCTGACTCGTTCGGCGATTGCGCGAGCAGGTCATCCCCAAATGCCTGTGAGAGCGCCTCCACGGGCGACGCTTTTCCTTGCGCGACGAGCATGGCGGCTGATGTGGCTGATGCGCGCGCTTTTCCCGCCGCGGGCTCCGGGCCGTGCACCTCCACCGTTATCGTGAGATTGCCTGACGGCATCAGAGCGAGCACGAGAGACAGAACGCATCGGTTCGCGAGCAAAACCTTGCGGTTTGTGTGACGGCGAGGCACGGGAGGCGGCGGGTCGACGACGTGGCATCTGCTGTCTATAGCATCGAGCGCATTCCATAGCGGCACGTGCCGTTCGGCGCGTGCCGCGATGAGTGCGACTCCGTCCGCGAGAGTGTATTTCTCTCCTGCGGCGGTGTTTCTCGCCCACGCCTGCAGAGCTGCTTCGGTATCTGCGTTGGCACTCGGGGTGTCTGCACGCAGCATGGGCGCCGCATCAGGAAATTCGTCGGGGAAGCTTACTTGAACGTGGTGCGTGCGTCTGCTTGAGTCTTGGAAGCTGATTTGTGCACTTTGCATGTCAGTCGTGACGTCGGAGACGCGGTGCCATCCTATTTGTTGCATAGCCTGTCCAACAGCGACGATGCGCGCGGTCGCGTTAGGTCCCTTCGACGCCGCGGCGTTGTTCTCGTGTATGTTTGCCCCTTTCATTTCGTGAGAGTTGAGCAGTGCGTACGTTTCTTCGATCGCGCGTCGAGGTGAGTTGTTGCAGCTCTGTAGTCGTCGCGCGAGTAGCGACGGAAATGACGCACGGAACGCTCCTGCTGTTGTTGACCCGGCATCCTGCCCACCCTGCCCAGAGATGTGTACTTTCAGCAGCGCTGATGATGACGAGCCTGAAGAAGTAGATCCTGGATCATGATCTCTCGTAGACAGAAACGCACGCACGTAAACCGAAGGGTTATCATACACAGATGAACGAATAAGAGCGAGGTAATCCGCAATACCACCACAACCACCACCAGCACCACCACCACCACCACGACCACCACCACCACCACCACCACCACTCCGCACATGGGTCACGTGTTCCGAGAGTGGGATACACGCCACCACAGACGCAGATGCAGACGCAGACGCAGATGCAGATGCAGATGCGAGCATCGAGGAACGCGCGGGCATGCTGCTCTGGCGAATGACGTGACCCACAAAAGAAGAACAGCTCGGACAGTCGGAGGAAAACCAGGGCGGGAAAAACAATAAACGGGTTTAGGGGTTAGGGGTTTGGCGCGTCTGATCCCCTTTTGACGCGAGATTTCGTCTCCGCATGCCGCCGTGCGCGCTCAAGCCACGTGGTGGGTGGGTGGGTGTTGGGCACGCACACGTGCGCACGCGCGCTATGCCCATGCGCACGGGCCACGCCGCCATATCATTGTGCCGTGTGTACGCGTCATCACGCGGGACGTCGTCCGGCGACTTCGTCGTGCTTGCGGCTGGCCAGAATGCGCGTCGCGAGTTTCGCTCGTTCGAGGAGGCACGCGCGTACGTGCGCACGCTCGGTCTGAAGAGTGCGAAGGAGTGGAAGACTTGGAGGGCGTCAGGCGCGAGGCCTCACGACATTCCAAGCGCTCCTGAACGGACGTACAAATCAGCAGGCTGGACGTCGTACGGCGACTTCCTCGGATACCAGATTGGCAAGGTGGCTGGCGAGTATCGCAGCTTCGACGATGCGCGCGCGTACGTGCACACGCTCGGTCTGAAGGGCAAGGAGGAGTGGGAGGCGTGGAGTGCGTCAGGCGCGAGGCCTTTCGACATTCCAAGCAGTCCCCATCGGACATACGCGTCATCAGGCTGGCTGTCGTTCGGCGACTTCCTCGGATATGCAGTGGGCAAAGTGGCTGGCTCGTATCGCTCGTTCGAGGATGCACGCGCGTACGTGCGCACGCTCGGTCTAAAGAGCAAGCAGGAGTGGGATGCGTGGAGCTCGTCAGGCGCGAGGCCTTACGATATTCCAGGCGATCCTTATACGTATTACGCGTCATCAGACTGGCTGTCGTTCGGCGACTTCCTCGGATACGCGGTGGGCAAGGAAGCGCGGGTTAGACAACGTACGGACTTTCGAAGCTTCGAGGAATCGCGCGTATATGTGCACACGCTCGGTCTGAAGAGCGAGAGGGAGTGGAAGGCTTGGAGGGCGTCAGGCGCGAGACCTTACGATATTCCGAGCAATCCTGATGCGTATTATGCGTCATCAGGTTGGACGTCGTACGGCGACTTCCTCGGATACAAGATCGGCAACGTAGCTGGCGAATATCGCAGCTTTGAGGATGCGCGCACGTACGTGCGCACGCTCGGTCTGAAGAGCAAGCAGGAGTGGGATGCGTGGAGCTCGTCAGGCGCGAGACCTTACGACATTCCGGGCGATCCTCACAAGTATTACGCGTCATCAGGCTGGCTGTCGTGCCCCGACTTCCTCGGATACAAGATCGGCAAGGTGACTGGTGAGTTTCGCAGCTTTGAGGATGCGCGTGAATACGTGCGTACGCTCGGTCTGAAGAGCTGTAAGGAGTGGGATGCGTGGAGTGCGTCAGGCGCGAGGCCCTACGATATTCCGAGCACTCCTTACACGTATTACGCGTCATCAGGCTGGACGTCGTACCCCGACTTCCTCGGATACGCGGTGGGCAAGAAAGCGGCCGTAAGAAAGCGCAATCTGCGCACGTGAATGCGCAAGTCTCTGAAGAAGTGGCTTCTTCAAGAAGCCCAATGTAAACTAACTCTGTATAAGGTCGTTTGGTGCAGGTGGCGTGCTTTGCGTGCTACTGAGTGGGGTGACCGAACCCAAACGCAACTGCAAACCCCAACCCCTAACTCAGACATTGAGTTTAGGGGTTGGGCATACCTGTTGGGCATTGTTAGAAAAACCTGTAAAATATGCCGCCGCGATTTTCCCTTCATTTTCCCCTCCGAGTCCAAAAATGTCGTTCGCGAGTTCCACTCCTTGGGACTTGCTTGTGCAGGTGGTTGCGCACGCGATCTACGCGTCGCTTTCAGACGCGACTCGGTCATCGGGTGGTGGTGTTAGTGGTGCCTCTGATGGTGCCTCTGGTGGTCTTCACTTAGGGGAGGGGGCTGTAGGAACGAAGAGGAAGTTTTACGACGTGAATGATTCGTCTTCTTCGTCTCGTGGCCTTGCCTCCGTGCTTTTGACGACTATCGCACCGCGAGGATGGGTGCGTGAAGACGAACTTGCCTCTGAACTTGGACTAGGGAAAAAACAAGTCGCAAAGGCACTCGTCATGCTCGAACAAGACCAGTGCGTACTGCGAGAATCTGCAATCAGGAACGTGCCGATGGAACACGTTGCAGGGGCGGCGCCGACGGACGAACCGCCAGTTATGGTCAAACGAACGCTCACGTACTGCCGCGTCGACCACGCGCACTTTGCGGACGTCATCAACATGCGCATACACCTCGCGAGAACAGCGGCAGCTGGGGGGGACATCAACGCGTCGGCGTCAGAGGCGGCGGCGCGCGCTGACGCTTCCCTGTGCTTCGTGTGCAACAACTGCAACAGTCGCTACGAGGGCTACGAGGCTGCCGACCTCTTCATGGACGCTATGGAGGCGAATCCGACTTGCCCGCGCTGCGGTGCAGATGTCGAGGAGGCGAGTGCAACACAAGCGGCAGCCGCCGCGCCTGCAGCTGCCGGAGCCGACGCGACGAACGCAAAGGACGACAGCGGTGTCATGTTTGGCTTGCTGGCAGTGCTCGAACGGTGCCTGGAGCGTTGCCGTATGCACGGCTCGCCACCCCCCTTCGAGCCTCTCAGCGAATACATGCGTCGCATGGATGCCGAGAAACGGCGGCGCTTGGAGGCTGGGCAGCACCTGCTAGGTTTGACTGGCGCAGCTGGACGAGGTGCCGGTCGCGGCGACCTCTGGCGCGCCGCGGCACAAGCTGGTGGTCTTAAGGCTGACGACGCTGAGGTGAAGGTGGAATTGCTCACCGAGAATATGCCCGAGGAAGCGCCGGTGGAGGCGGGTGGCAAGCAGGCCACAGACGACAACGACGACGTGGGTTGGGAGGCGGATGCACCAGCTGCCGTTGGAGATGCGTCCGAGTGGGACGCTGGCGGCGACGATGACGAGTGGGAGTGAGGCGGATTGTACTTTGTATCATATACGAGCTAAGTAGAAATTGAAGAATTTTTGATTTCAATCATTCATGAATCAATACGGCGTCTGCTCTATTATTCTTTCTGCGCACTTTCTTTAGACGTGCATCGTGCCGCACACGGTCGCAAGTCCCGGCGCGACGAACGTCGCGTACTTGCCCGTCAGCTCGTTGAACTTGGCAAAGCCGGGACCCCACTTGGACGCGGCGATGGCCATGTGACCAGACACGCCGGTGGGCGCGCAGTACGTCTCGCTCATCATGTACTTGAAGTTTCCGGTCTCACCCTTGGACGGGTCCATCGGGTCGTTGAGTTCCTTCATCTTGCTGACGTGGAAGCTGGTCAGACGCGGCGTGGCGGAGTCGTCCGCGCTCTTGTCAAACGTGTGGAAGTCCCTCATGAACTTCTCGTGGTCCTTGAAGAAGGCGTCCATCTCCGCCTCGGCGGACGCTGGGCACGTGTAGGAGACGTACAAGGTGGCATCTCCGACCTGCGTCGTGCAAGGTTCGGTCACGCCGTCGGAGTAGCAGGTAAGCACGGGGCTTCCGATGTCCACGTGCTTTCCGAAGTTCTGGATGCACTCCATGAACTTGGGCATCATCTCCCAGTTCTTCTCCGCCGCGGCGAAGTGCGCCGGGACGTCCTCGCCCGCAGCGTACACCTCGCTCATGCAGTAGAGGAAGTTTCCCGTCTCTCCCTTGGACGGGTCCATAGGGTCGTTGAGTTCCTTTCCCTTGGCGATGCTGTACTCGAGGAGGCGCGGGGCCGTTCCGATGGCACCGATGGCGTGCGTTTTCTTCATGAACCCGACGTGGGTCTTGAAGAGCGTATCCGCGGCGGTTTCGTTGGCGGCCGGCACGGAGAGGTAGATGTGCAGCGTGGGCTTTCCCTTGAGGGCCATTCCTTCGGTCGGCATATTGTTAGTGTAAGGTGAAAAAGGTGAAGAGACAGAGATCACAAGAATAAAAAGTGAAGAATGACAAGTAAGATGATGGGAAGGGGAAGGGCGAGCGAAGAAGGACCGTCGACGAGCCTCAAGTAAGTGCGTTGACGCTTCTAGAAGTAGTACTTACGGTACCGTACAGGTAACAACAACAGGTCGGCCGCCTATTACATACTTCGGTATGTATGTAAGGGTAACAAACACGCACTCACTCTCTTGAGTGAGTGAAACATAGAACACGTGACCTTTCACGTGAACGCAAAGTCGCGGAATCAGAGGCTCATGGAACGGTGAGGTGAAATCACCACGAGAACGGAGGGTCACGTGACAGTTAAGTCGCAGAGGCGCTACTAGTCACGTGACAATTTGTCAATCACGTGATTCCGAATCACGTTACTATGTACTAACAATGATGACATTCCGTTTATTGATTTTTTGTTTGTTCTGTTGTCCCGTGGCGTCCCGTTCATGATACCCGTATGATACCCCTTGGAAGTTGATTGGAACGACCCTTCGGGGGGGTTAAAGGTAGTCCTTAGGGATCGCCTCAAAGAACCCTCTGGCCCCTGGTGGAAGACTCTTGCACAGGTCTCTTGCACAGGTCTCTTGCACGGGTAGTACTTACATACGCTGACGGGGGAAACCTTGGAGGCTTGGAGGGGAGATGACAAGGTTGTAAACCTTTACGGTACGAGTACCTTCCCTCCTTCAGGTTGTACCTTTACGG
Organism: Pycnococcus provasolii; assembly: GCA_938743325.2. NCBI lineage: Eukaryota > Viridiplantae > Chlorophyta > Pseudoscourfieldiophyceae > Pseudoscourfieldiales > Pycnococcaceae > Pycnococcus > Pycnococcus provasolii. The sequence goes on along the minus strand of OW568874.1, from coordinate 177,564 downwards.
TTGCCCGGTTGCCCCCTGTCTCGACAGCTTGTCTCCACCAGGAAGGTGGTACGGCTTGGGAGCTTGCCACGATGTCGGCGCCATGGCGTCGTCGCCGGCGGTTGTGGCGCGCATAGCGGCGAAGCCTGAGGTGTTCAGCTGGTGAGCTGGTGGACTGGTGAGGCGTAAGTATACCTCATGTAAGTTAATGTTGTAACATCGTCAACAACATCTCGTTGTATACAACCTTAAGGTCAACCCACCCTCCCTTAAGGTCGCCTTTACCCTCCATGTTGGTTTGATGTTGAGGAAGTTGTTACATGTTCTTACATGAGGCACACTCACACCCACCAGCCACCCAGTAAGCCAGCCTTTAAGCCCAACGCCTCAGGCTGCGCCGCTACGCGCGCCACCACCGCCTGCGACGACGCCATGGCGCCGACATCGTGGCAAGCTCACAAGCCGTACCACCTTCCTGGTGGAGACAAACTATCGAGACAGGGGGCAACCGGCAACCGGGCAACCTGAAGGCTGATCTGAAATAACGGGGATCTTGGTCGGGGAGGGGATCAAACTAAATCCCCCCGAACGGGGAAATTGATCGGGACTGAATTTCTCTCCTCCACCACCTCCCCCTCCCCCTCGACGAATCACGAATGTCGCCTTTCGGGAGGTATGTTTACAGTTATATGGCATGTTCTATAGTACACGATGTTACTTACCGTACCGTAGGATTCTCGTTGGCATGCCTGGCTTTTTGCCTTTTGTTTTTGCATTCATTTCAATCTCAGTTTCAGTACGGTACATAAGGGGATACGGGTAGTCTATGCTATGGAGTGCGAGTCGGAAGTCAGCTTGGAGCGGTCAGCCACGCCTCGACGCCCGCGAGACGAGCGTACCGGATCGTGCGCCGGCCAAACGTCCACGCGACGTGAAGCACGCCGCCATCAAGCACATCCTCAAGCAAGGTGGGATAGCTGAGCTCCGCTGACGTCGTGTCAAGGTTGCGCACGTGCGGCCAGCTCGCGCCGTCGTCGCAAGACATCGCGAGAGTGAGAGGCGTTCTCCTGTCCGAGCCCTTGTGATTGTTGAACGCAACCACAATCGCGCCGCTGCCCCTCAGAACCGCGGCTTGTATGCCGCTGTTGTTATTCGGCAACTGCGTTGGCGTGGGTTCCGTCCAAGTCTTCCCGTCGTCCTCAGAGCTCGCCTTGTAGATGAAGTCCGCCGAGCGACTTCGGTAAAAGGCGAGCAGCCTCCCATGACCGCCCTTAAGGCGCACGACGCTGGGCTGCACGCACTTGCCGAGCGTACCGGGCATAACTGTCTCAGTCCACGTCACACCGTCGTCCTTACTTCTTTGAATGCTCGAGTAGTGCGTCTCGTTCTTGAAGAAGCCGTCTGGCGTATAGTACATTGGCAGCAAAAGTTCCCCGTCGACGGACCTTAGCACGTGGTTTTTAGTGAAGGCTCCCGCCTTCTGGAACAACGTCGTGGGCATATTCCAACTCACGCCACCGTCAGCCGAGCGCACGATGCGCACTTCCGCCGTTCCCTGTCCTTTGAAAGCCTCCTGGCTTGAGTGGAGTAGGGCCACATGCCTCTCACCCGTCACGAACAATACCGGGTTCTGGTTGCTCCTATGATTTTCTTTCGAGATCACTGCCGGCGTTGTCCACCGCTCCAAGCCTTCCGCGTTCTTTTCGAGTCGCGACCCGACGATGGCGACGCCGTCCCCACCCTCCGCGTCCCCCGCAAAGAACGCCAATAGAAGCCCGCCAGATTCGGGCAGTTGCGCCAACGAGGGTGCGTGCGCGGTGGGAAACACGGGTGGTAAGAGGGCAAACGCTTGCTGGGAACTACCTATGGATATTGGTCGCACGACGCCGTCCATATCCATATTCATGTCCATGTTCATATTCATGTTCATGTTGGCAGTGTCACTCCCAGCCGATAAGTTTGAAAAAAATAAGTTGATTTCGCCATACTCCGACATGTCCAGACATGTTAAGACAAGCCAAGGGGCGGAAAACAGGCTGAAAATAGGTGGAATACCAGGAGTAACTTCGCCGTTATATTCGGGATCCCTCCTAGGATTGTACCCCTATTACGTGCCTGCTTTGCCGTTTTTGCTTTTCCCTCCTCCCAAAGCAGGCCTCTGTCATTTTTCCGTGTTGATTTCTTTGAAGAATACTAGCAAGCAATGGCGTCATCGTCGTCATCCTCATCGGTGCTCATGTCTCGTCTCACGCGTGAATATCACCAACTCTTACTAAGTCCCACGGAGGGCATCTCCGCATACCCACGCTCAGATGATAATCTAACCTCATGGCAAGCCGTCCTGCTTGGACCGTCCGATACGCCGTACGCAGGTGGACGATTCCATATCAACATCGCTATTCCGAACAGGTACCCGTTCGAACCACCCACCGTGCGATTCGAAACGCGCGTCTACCACCCGAACGTCGACTCAGCAGGACTCATATGCCTCGACGTACTACACCTGCCGCCCAAAGGGTCGTGGAAACCAAGCTGGAACATCGGATCCGTGCTCACCGCCGTGCAGCTGCTTCTCTCGCACGCAAACCCGGACGACGGACTCATGGCAGAGGCGTCGGAACTGTACCTGAGAGACCGCGCCGCGTTCGACGCACTCGCACGCGAGTGGACGCAGAGATACGCCATTGGAAACACCTCGGCGAAACTCGACGGTCCTGCTGCCGCGACGGAAAGACTTGCCTCAGACGACCGCAAAGAAGACGGTGGCAGTCCAACGGCCAAGCGTGCGCGCCTTGACACGACAGCGCATAACGGCGGCGGCACAGATGCCGTTGTCGCGGCGGCGGCAACGCCGGCAGCGGCAGGTGGAACGGCAGCGACGAAGGACGCAAAGGACGAGTCACCACCAAAACTTGTTGAGCAGAAACATGAGCACAAGCAGGAACAACAGGAACAACAGGAACAGGAGGAGGAGGAGGAAGAAGAAGAGGAGGGTTGGTGGGATTGATACGCTCTGTATGTGCAATCTTGTACGAACAATGTGTAGTACTATTACTTCTTTCAACTGTCACTCTCACACTCGCTCTTCTGCTCAACATTTGCTCGGCACGTGGGACATGTTGTGCTCACGCGCAGCCAAGCATCCAAGCAAGCGGCATGGAAGATATGTCCACACGATGGCAGCTGCTTGACTAAGCCTGCACTCGGAGAGGCTGCTTGTGACTCCTCGTCGACAGCTTTGTTCTTGCCCTCACTGAGTGGCTGAAGGCAGATGGCACAGACCGAATCATCATCCTTTTCGTTTGGTGTTATGCACGGGATAGATGCTATTGCAGCTTCGGACAGGCGTGTTGGTGATGATCCTGGAGTCGCAGCTGTCGGCAAGGTGAGCGCGTAGACGGCAGCCTCTGCAGCAGTCGTATCGCGCATGCGAGTCGCCCGCGCAACAGATCGCCTGTATGACCAGTACAGGCCGGCGACAACGCACGCGGCTAGCACCACAATCACAACCATCGCCCAACTGGTATGATTTCCGAAATAGTTCCTCCAAAGCCCGCCTGGTGTGTGCAGAATACACCGTTGTCCTTCGCGCGCTGTGACGAAGTAAATGGACATGTCGACGTAACCTCGTGGGCACAGATCGTTCACGAGATGCATCTCCGGTACGGAAAGGAATAGCATGGTGGAGGTATCCGCGTATTTGGGGAACAAGTAGCCGCCAGCGACGATGCTGATTGCTTTCGGCAAGCACATCGTCCTACCGTCGACTTGGTTTGCATAACGGTACCTTCTCGGTTGCAACGCCTCCATGTTCCCTGCCTTACGCATGCCAGCGGTGGTGGTACTACTACTGCTGTCTTCGTCTTCTTCAGTCGCCGGCGGCGCCTCTTCTTCTTCCTTGTTGTTGTCGTAGTAGTCGTCAGCGGGAGGAAGGAGGAGGCTGCTGGTGGTGGTATATTGCAGGTAATTTGCATCCAAGTACGTCTGTCGATGAATCCACGATCCAGTCACATCTTGATAGCCGGGTGCGCACTGTTTTTTTCCTTCTGTTGAGGGATCGAGGAAGTGCACCATCGATGCTGTGACGGCTCTCGCTGGCGTCATCACGCGCCGATTCTGCCGCCGTGCAGCGGCGTATCCTCCCATGCGGTGTCTCATCGTCGCCTCCATGCTGTCAAGAATTGTTGTGATGCTTGTGCCGGTAAAATTTTGCAGGTTTGCTGTTTGTTTTGTTTCTTCCTCCTCCTCTTCAGGATCTTGCTCCTCCTCCGGCGTCGGCGCCATCGTGATGTCGTCATCGTCGTCAGGCATGGGCGCGTCGTCAAATGATGTCAAGTTCCTCGCCGTCGTCGTCGTGATCGTGCTCATCATCATCGTTGGTGATCGATCAATCGGAAAATCAGTGATTTAGGGAGGGGTGCACAGGGAAGGAAAAAATCCCGAACGACACGACGGGGGGGTCGACGTGGGCTGATTAGCACTGAGGACTGGGAGGGGCCGAGGGGGAGGGAGGGAGGGAGGGATTATGTGATGCCACGACACACAGGCAGAGTCGGCATTGTCCCAGGAAACCCGTGGTGGTGATCCTACCCTACAAAATCTCCACGCCAACTCTGCTTATTCCAGCGATATGGCGGCAATCGCCCGCCGCAGCCCACGGGGTCACTACTGGTGTTACTCTTAAGGGAGAAGAAGAAGATAGTGGTGATCAAAAACCAAGCCGTCGTCGTGACACAAAATCCAACCTCTTCTCCGCAGATATCAGATATCATCGCATTTTGTTTGGTTTCTTCTTGTTTGTTGGTGGTGGCACCTGGTTGTGGTGATTTATTATCTACCATCCTCCTAGAGCGTCCTTGTCCCACCACTGATGCACCTCTGCGCTTGCTCGGCGGTGCCAGCGCATGTGCCTCCATTAGATTCCTGCACGAGCTTCACACGGCTGCGGTAGCGTAATCCCTCTTGTCCAGGTGCGCCGCTGCATGGGCCCCAAGCACTCCATGGACCCCACTCGCAATCACGAGCTGCCGGCGACAAGGATGATGCGGCGGAGACACCTTGCTGCTGTGCGACGAAGGTGTTCAATTGTTGAGCCGCCGCCGTCTGGTACGCCGCGCTCACGATCAAGGCGGGAGGAGCTGGCGGCGGTGGAGGCGGAGCCGGCATCGTGATGATGTTGGTCGTGCTCACGGGTCCAAAGCCGCCGTAGCCGCCCCAGCGTCGTCCCCATCCACGCGTGGTGCCGAGTGCAAATTCCTCCTCACCATCACCACCATCAGCCGGTTCAGGCGCGAAGGAGTGCTGCGCGTGCGGCTCGGTATTGATGAACACTGGATCCCCCACTGGCACGTCGTCTTCCTCTGCCACTGTCCAAATCCCACCACCATAATTCGTCGGTTTGGTGGCATTCGGATCTGGGCATGGTGCACTCCACGACTCTGCGACTCCGTAGCACGACGTGTCCATAATCATGCAATCCTTTCCGCAAAAGCGATCGACGGGTTGCCAAAAGCAGCCCGCCGAGACGCACGCCTCACATCCGTTGTCGTCGAGATTCTTGGGACAGTCAGATTCGTAGAGATTGACTTTCGTAGAAGAAGGCGCGTCGTTTGGTTTGGCATTCGGATCTGGGCATGGTGCACTCCACGACTCTGCGACTCCGTAGCACGACGTGTCCATGATCATGCAATCCTTTCCGCAAAAGCGATCGACGGGTTGCCAAAAGCAGCCCGCCGAGACGCACGCCTCACATCCGTTGTCGTCGAGATTCTTGGGACAGTCAGATTCGTAGAGATTGACTTCCATAGAAGAAGGCGCGTCGTTTGGTTTGGCATTCGGATCTGGGCATGGTGCACTCCACGACTCTGCGACTCCGTAGCACGACGTGTCCATGATCATGCAATCATTTCCGCAAAAGCGATCGACGGGCTGCCAAAAGCAGCCCGCCGAGACGCACGCCTCACATCCGTTGTCGTCGAGATTCTTGGGACAGTCAGATTCGTAGAGATTGACTTTCGTAGAAGGCGCGCCGTCGTTTCCGAGGAGACGCCTCGCCATTGTCGACGACGCCGCATCAATGGCATCATGTATCTTCCTCACAGTTTCTTCTGTATTTCTCGATATCTCTTTCTCAGAAAGCGGAGGCTCCTCCTCCGCTGCTGCTGTCGCTTCCATCATCGCCGTCGTCGTCGTCACGGCCAGCACCGCCGCGCAGCACCACCACGTCGTCTGCATCATCAGGACACAGTCACCCAGGAGTGAAAACGTGAAGTTAGAAAGTGAACCAACTTTGCTGAAAATTGCTGGGCGAGGGGGGGTTTAGGTCGGAGGGAAAATACAGTACAGAGAGGAAGCCGTTTTTTTGCCAACTCAGACTCGTGATCTGATTTTAGGGTTAGGGTTACTAGCTAGAGGGTTATTTACTTATTTTCCCTCCCTCTTCGACTTCCAACCTTGCTTGTTGTGTGACTGGATCACAATACGACGATGGAGGAGTTCGCGAATCACACGGTCGTCATCGTCGGTGGTGCCAAAGGCATCGGGCTAGCAACTGTGCGTCTCTTCCTAGAGGCTGGCGCGCACGTCCTCGCTGGAGATATCGACACGGATGCTCTCGAAGCTGCCGTAACTCACTTGAAAGCGAGATCGCCGCAAGCTGCCCTCGTGGGAATGAAGTGCGACGTGAGCGATGAGGCGTCCGTGCAAGCTCTGATGGAGGCGGCGTGCCGTCCGCCATTCCTGTCTCCTCGGACCGTCGTCGTGAATTGTGCTGGAATTTTGGGTGCAACGGGACCCATTGATCGCATGGATTACGAATCGTGGCGCAAAACAAACTCCGTACACCTCGACGGAACGTTTCTTGTGATTAAGCACAGCGCGATCGTTATGAAGAGGGCGCCCTGGCAACAAGACACCGGCGTCGTGCAGCGTGCAATCGTATGTCTCGCCTCCATTGGCGGAATGAAGGGTGGCTTAGCTCCACACCCTTACTCAGCGTCGAAGGCTGCAATCATTCAGCTCGTGAAGAATGCTGCAGCCGAACTCGTGCACAGCAACATTAGGGTGAATGCGATTGCTCCTGGTGCCATACCAACGTCGATGACAGGAATTGCACTCGCAAGTGGCGCATCCGCTGATGGAATTGAAAAGGCGCGCGAGCACTTGGCAAGCCACACACCCATGCCAAACCGACGTGTAGGATCCACTGAGGACATTGCTCATGCCATCATGTTCTTGGCAAGTCCTGTGCGAGCATCGTATGTGAATGCGCATTGCATGGTAGTAGACGCGGGTATCACCGAGGAGGTGCGGGTCCCGTTATGCCTCACTTTTCACAAGAAAGCTGGGCGGTTCCGATGTACGACGCAATGGGAAAGCGTGGAGTGTGAGTGTGCGAGTGTTAGTGATAAGCTGATTACGTGTTGTTGCGTGGTATTTTTCAAAGAAGTAAAATAGCAATCAAATCTTTCTTTATATGTATGTATGTTACGAATACTAGTAGTTGGTACTTTAATTATTGTTCGAAGAAGTCGGTCGCGGCATGGACGACAATTCCACGCCGTCGTCGTCGTCCACCGTAACTTGGAACCCCTCATCTCGAACTCGAAATAGCGGCTTCAACACCTTGTTATCATAGTGCTCGAACCTTGCGCTCAAGCTGCCGGTACGCATATTTCGCGTCGGCATCGAGTTCTCTTCACTGCCGCCGGCGTCCGCGCCTCTCTCACTACTGTTCACGGGCGAATTTCCTCCATCTTCGATGAGACCGGCGGTCTCGGCGTCGGGATTCAATTCTTTCGACGAGTCGACGCGATGAAGGTCCCAGCGCGTAATCATGCGTTCGGTCGACCCGCCAATGAGCAGAACCGTCAAAACAATTGTGAGCAGCGTCGCGCTCAGGAGCATCGCACCGCGCTGCTTGCCAATGTCATTCTCTGCTCCGAGCGCGAGGCTGAATGCGATGGCTCCGCGCAGGCCAGCGAACCAGAGCATGCGCGCGTGCGTCTTGGGAATTCTCGTCTCAGAAGGTCGCAGCACGTTCATCATCTGCGTGAGCGGAAAGATGTGCGCGGCTCTTGCGAGAACGATCGCCACGAGGCTCCAGAATCCGAATCCAATTTTCCAGTTTTCTCGCACGACGAATGTGCTAGCGCCGATGTAGATGAACACGAACGTTTCGCAGAGATTCGCGAGGCACTTGAAGAATGCTGTGAGCACCTTGCGCGCGTGCTGCGACAGGTTGTGCACCGTGTAATGGCTCATGGTGATGCCGCAGAACAGGATAGCTACGATGCCACTCAGCTCAAGGCCTTCCGCGAGCATGTAAGCCATGTACGGCCACGAAAGCAGCATAGAAGCCTCTAAAATGCTGCCGTGCTCATCTGATGGTGACGCTCGGAAACTTCCGTACTTGAAGAAGAGTGCGCTTCCTAGCGCGGTGGCGGTTCCGATGAACCAGCTACCCGCGAAAATCGTTGCAAACATTCCCAGTGCCTCAATGCAAGCACCAAAGCTCACTTCCGCCGTCTTGAACTTGAGCAGAGAGCGGTACAGCACGATGGCGACGGCGTCGTTCAGCACGCTCTCCCCAAACACGAGGGCGTGCAGGTCGTCGTTGACGTGGACCTGGCTAAAGATGGCGAGCACGGTGACTGGGTCCGTAGCAGAGATGAGCGCGCCGAAGAGTGTGCTGTCGAGAAGGTTGAGCTTGTGCGCCAAGCCTAGTTGCCCGACACCGTACATGAACATGCCTACGATGACGGTCGACACGAACGTGCCAACGAACGCGTACGCGCATATGGCGCCAAAGTTCCGAAAGAACGGTCCTGGGTTCATGCTGTATCCAGACTCGAATATGATGGGCGGCAGGAGGAAGAGGAGAAAGAACTCCGACTTGAACGAAAGCCACGAGTCGCCCTGTCCTCCGCTCACCCACTCGACGATCAAGCCCGCCATGATCCCCAGGAGCAGTGCCGCACCCGCTTCGCTGATAACGTAGATGCCTCTACTTCTCAGGTTGTACCCGACGACGGTGGATGCCAATAAAAGGAGGAGCTGGAGGAGTATGGTTAACGACGCGACGGACTCCTCGTCGACGCCAATCTCGTACGACTCTCCTCTTCCGTCAGGTGGTGACGGCGGGAGTGAAGTCACTGTCACTGTTGTCGTGTTTTTCGTTGTCATGGAGGCCATCAAAGATTCTTCAGAACGCCTGATGAGGGAGGATGTTGGTTCGCGTGCGCAAGCAAACCTTCCGAAACGCGAAACGGCAATTTGGTTTGGGGGATCGATCGTTTTGGTTTCAGTTCGGGGATCTCTTTCGTTTGGACTTTGGGGAAAGGGGACAGAAAGGGCCTTTTAGGATCCCGGTCTTTGCCATCGCGTAGACGCGCGCCACTTTCAGTTTTTCTTTGTCCGTTGTCTCCGCAAACGAGCGCGCGGCGCAATACAGTAGTCTACCTCGTAGTCGTGGCGAACATCGTCGATGATCGGTGCGCGCTTCGTCGTCGCGTAGACGCGCGCGCGCGTCAGTTTTTTCGTGTCGCCCGAGGACGAGTACGCGCGCTCCGCGCAGTATTTGAGCTAGCTCGTAGTCGTGCGCGGCGTCGTTGTCCAAGCCGTAGAGGTGCCTCCACATGGCGGCGCGTTGCCCGCCGCAACACCCGTGCTCGTAGATCAAGTAGTCTCCGATCGCCTCCTTGAGCTCGGGCGTGAGGTCGGAAGCGCGCACGTCCTTGTTTTCGTCGTTCTCGTCCACGACGTGTACGAAAGCGCACGCCATCGACAGTCGCGTCAGCCAGCACACCTCGAGCGCAGACAGCTCATTCAGACATTCATCCGCGGCGCGCATCCACTCCACCATGGCCATCTCGATCTACTCGAGCGTCACCGCCGTGGCGAGCTCCCTCGGCGTCGACGAAATGGGCCCGGTTAATTTTTTCCGGGCCCCGGACTTGAAATCACATGCAACGAGGTATCCCCACACAGAAAAATTTTCTCCAACTCAGCGTCTTGACGGAGGGACGCACGCCCGGATAAATGGGCACGAATTCCGCCATTCCTCGACCCAAACAAAAACACGCGTGGCAGGCACCTGCTGCCCAGTGGTGCTTGCGTGGGCTTGTGCGTGACAGCGTGCGCTCCCCATGGCGGCTGATGAGCCTGCCGCTGTGCTCCTGACACACGCGACAACAGTTGGAGCTGCGCCACTCACGGCAATTCTAACAGCCGTGACGCTGATTGCTCTTGTTTCCGTCGCACTCCTACACATCCTCGAGCTTCTCCTGCTGAGACTCATCACGAAAGCGGCGAACGCCTCGCTCGAAAAAGCTGGCGTGTCGTTCCGCGCGGATGCCTTCTCAGCCAGCTCGCTGTCGTGCACAAACCTCAGGCTTGACTTTCAAACTGGGCCAATCAGAAGCCTGCGCGTCGCTAGCGCGTCGTACGGAGGGAACAAACGTCTGCTGCTCAGGCCGATGCGCGCACTAGTTCAGCTGCTCTGTGCGGAAATGTTCGACTCCTTCGGCAGTCGGCGTGCGAACGACGCGAACTTCGACGACGCGACTCCTTCCCTTCCTCAGGAGACGGCGCGACTACCGCTTCGGATTTCAGGCGTGCAGGTTGAAATGCGCCAGCCTGACTCCTCCCCGAGCACGAGCAAACAACGTCGTGCTGCACCCGCGGTGAGCTTGGCGAGGTGGAGATGGGCAGCGCGCATACTGCGCGCGACGGAGGTGACCGTCGACGAAGTCGACGTGCGACTCGACGGACGTGCAGCGCTCAACGTGGGGAGCGTGCGCGTGACCTGTGTGTCTCAACCTGTGATGCAGAGTAAGGCGCGGTTGCCCCTTTCCGTCCGAGTGCACTGCTCACGTGTTCGTGCTCACATGTACGAGGCAAGGGCAAGTGGTGCGCACGCTGATTCCGCACTGCTTTCCGTGACGCTTGGCATCAGAGACTGCGACGTCGATGGCAAGGTGCGAAGCGAGCTCGTGCTTGCGGGCGTCGCGCTGCACGCGGGCGTCACGGAGCTGAAAGTTTGCCCCGCACTTGCGAGACTTGCCAAACGAGCACGCAATTCGCGCGCCATGCAACTTCAGGAGCACGATGCAGCACCAAAAGCATCAGTAGTATTTCCATGTGCAATGAGCTGCAAGCTGCGCTCGCTCACCGTGAGCGTTGCAGATGAGATTGAGACCACGACCACGACCACGACCACAACATCCTTTACCACTTCTTCACAATCACCATCACCACCATCATCACCACCACCACCACCACCACCACCACCGTCCATGCGCAAGGCTATCGTGGGTATGACGCTTTCCCTCAGGCAATTCGGATTCAGCGTTGGACCCGCGCGCGGTACTCCAGATGCTTTCGCGCAGGCTCCAGCACCAGCGCCCGCTCATGAAAGTGGCGGTAGTTCTGCATCTAAGGGGCGAATCGCGAGATCTACCTCAGACCCAGGTCAAATTCGTAGAGGGCGGGCGAGTGGACGCGAGGAAGCTTCTACGACGGAAAGCTTAATGAGATTGGCGATCCGCAATGATACGGCGCAAGGAAACAGAAATGGCGCAGAGCCATCGCTCGTTGCGGTCCCAGAAGTTCCGCCGGCAAAGAGCCTGCCATTTGCATCGCTGATGCGGCGTTTCCGACCAGTCACACGATCGACAAGAGCTGCGAGCCAACAGGAGAATCACGTGGAAGACGAAACAAACAAGAGCACGGTCACCGAAGCTCGCATTACATTTGGATCGATCACGCTCGCGCATTCGCGGGATCGAAACGCATTCGATTTATCCCTTGCATCTGGCGCTGTCGCGATCATGCTCCCGCAACTTGCCGTGCAATCATTCCCGCCGCATCGTCAGCGGAGAGCACAGTCACAGACGCACTCCACGATAACTTCATCGCACATGTCAGCTAACAACGGCGTCACCGTCGCGCCATCCATTGACGTAAATATCCGGCTGCGAGCGCTTCGATTTAGCGCCAACCCAAGCTCGCTGGTTCTGAAGAAGTGCCTGTGTGAATGCATCGACGTTGCGAAGGCTATGCGATCGACGCATCAATCGTCGCATCGCACGAAAGCATCCGCCACGTTGACGAGGTGCGACGTGCGCGTGCGATTGGAATGCGGAGGTGGCGTGGAACTCGATGTCTCCGATGGCATGGGAGAGAACACGCGATGGACTATCTGCTCGGCTCGTCTATCGGTGCTTGTGGATCTTCCCGCGTCATGCACGAAACAACCGCGAATGAGAGCCGAGCTGCGGCAAGCAGCACTTCTATACCCCGCTGCTAGAATGCACGAGTCCCGCTCAAGTCTGGTGGAGGCTGAAATGTGCGCAATATCGTCATCCTCTGATGAACAGGAACATGGTGATGCGGCGCCGAATATTGGAACCACCGCGCCGCTTCCCAAGACTTCCGTGCTTGAAGTCGACGGAATCCGTGCCAGGGTGCCGAACGAACTCCTTCGAGCCACCGAGTGTATTCGCGTGCTTACGCACCTGCAGACGCTCCTTGAGATGCTAAGGGTGCTGGCTGAGAATGTCCACGAATCGATGGAAACACCCAAAGTCGCGGACGGAAAGTCGGAAGGCATGGCAGCCCGTTCGGACGTGAAGCTAAAGTTAGGGCCTGGCAGCATATCGATTCCATTGTCGACGACAGCAGGCTCGTCCGCGATGTCACTGTCATGGCAGAAGGGAGCTGGAAGCACCATGGCGACCATGGCTAGGCTCGAGGCTGTGCAGTTGCTGCACACGACCGACTTTTCCGTCGCCGGTGGTGGAGCAACCGTTGTACTTGACGTGTCCTCCTTATCGATTTTGAAAGGAAGCGAAGACCTCGGCGCGAAGATGCTCGTGGATGTCGACGGCGATGTCAGCTTTGAGTGGGATGCGGACGTACAATTATTCGCTCTCTCTTTGCGTGACATTGGTGAAGAAATGCAAGCCTCTGGGATTTCCCAGCCGATCCGAGAGGTGGCCCGAGGCTGCAGGACTCTCGCCTCCGCCCTCCGCAATGCTCCACCGCCGTCACCTCCGCCACTTCCAGCCTTCATCCCCGAAGGTGAAGTGCCTCCAATGCTCCTCTTTCGCGTGGTAGGTCGCGCGCTCTGCACTTTCACCTGTCATGCTGGAGCTACCGCATTTATCCGAGCATCGAATCCATGTCTTGCGATCCGCCCCAGTCACGCCGATACACCGTGCAAAATCGAAATGTCAGCGCTGTCAATTGGTGTGAACGACTCAGAGTTGCTGGCAACGCGAGGAGCTTGCGCCGATGATCAGCTACCCTGCTCCGTTTCGATCAGCTCTCTCTCCGGCGACGTGCGCGAGTGCTCTATCACCTTTGGCGCGAACGTACTCCTGGACTTGCCGGATGAGGTGGACGTCGGCGCGATCGTGGGATCGATGCAAGCGCTCTTGCGTGCTATTCACACGTTCCACGCAAAACGATGTAGTAAGGACACGGGCGCTTTTGAGCAGGTTGGCAAACCGAAATGGACCATGAACCTTCGCGTGAATGCAGCGCAATCGCTCAGCATTCGCCTTGCAACCGACGAGACGAACGAGCACCTTTGCTCCAAGTACAGGGACTTAGCCGACCTGGTGGAATGCGGCGAATCGGTTTTCCGTGCAAATAATGGGTCTGACGACAACGATAGCGCATATTTGGAGTGGTGCAAACATGTATCTGAGCTGTATATTCGCGCATGCCAGGCTCGAAAAGCTAGTCGCATCGAATCGCATCAGCGTGACACGGGATGGCTCATTCTCGATCTCAACTCTCTTTCATGCGATGGCACAATCACATTCTTCGGCGGAACGAAATTCGATGGCGCACGAAAGCTTGGAACAGAGTACTCGCTTGGAGCTATGGGCGTTGCAGGCGAGCGCTTCGATCAAGCGCGTGCATTTTGCCGACTCGTCGATCCTGCGAGTGCTGCACCGGAGGCGGTGACATTTCCCATGTTGGACATGCGGGACATTTCACTGTCCTGCAGCTCAGCGAGTGCGCACCTTCTTGGTGCCGATGAGCCTCTCCTGCACGTTGCACCGCTGACACTCTCCGAGCCTGGACGCATCGTTCTCGCTTCGACGCTTTGGGTGGATGCGGCTCGCATTCCGGAATCGCCAGTGTCTTCAGCTGATACGCCCACCTCTGCTGCAGATGGATACTACAAGCACCGTAAAGTGCGCGTGGGGCGATCCAACGTTGTCGAGCTGCCATTTGTTACGCCCGGAACACTCCCAGCCCTGAAGGTGTTCACCAAGCTCGATGTCTCGTGCGACACTTTGGTGGGATCCTACGGCGTTGGCATGGAGCCAATCTTTTTCGAAATGTCTCAGGCTTTTCGACGACTGCTCATCAAAACTTCTCCAGATCTCTTCGTTGATGGAGAGCCATCGAAAAACGATGGCACGCCAAGGCCCAACCTGCAATGGTGGGATCTGATGGCCTTGAAATGGCGCGGGGAGGCATCTATTGTATCTCGGAAGACATTTAAGTGCACGCTTCTGAATGGAACGAGCTGCAGGCTCCACGACTCTGCTCGTGGAGTCTTCTCCATCGGCGCCGATGCACCCATATCTCCGAGGGGCGACGTGCCGTGCGCCTTTTCGCTGGGATGGCAGGGCAGCGGCGCTCTTCGGCTACGCCTGTCTCCGATGACCGTCCTTCGCCATCCAGTTGGCGACGAGTCGCAAGTGCCTCTTGCGCGCATTTCTGCGGCAACGCTGCAACTTCGCTATCAGTCTGAGCGACCCGTGGGTTTGAACGGGGGGGTTCAAGCACATCACCTTCACAGCGCTACACAGTCGATGGGATATGTCGTGCCACATCTTCACACCTTGATGGGGACGCAAAAGCCGGTGGATGCCTATGACAACTTTCGGACCCTCGCCGCGACTGTTTGGATCGATGCACAGCTCTTTGGATCGTCTGACCAACATGCGCAGATCTTCGTTGGCTCGGGCACTCTGCTGCCGCTCTTCGCTTGGCTTCGCGACGTCGTGTGGATTGTGCCGCGGCATCTTCGCGGACTTGGCAGTCTCCGAAAGCGACCGCAGGAGTCGCGGATTTGTGACGAATGCCCGGGCTCGCCGTCGTCGAGGTCGATGCCGCGTGCATCGTTGGCCAGTCTGATGCGTGATATCCGCGTGTCGGTATCTGCCGAACCCCTGAGTGTAGTGCACTGGCCACCACCAGGTGCCAGCGCCGTGGGAAGCGCGCGCGTGACAGTCTCGGCGAATAGCGCACGCTGGTTTGGCCGTTTCGTGAAGTCGGATTTCAACGACAACTCTGTCGGAGGTAGCGGACGAGGTCGTACATTTTCTCAGCTGATGAGCCCGCGATCTGAAATGCTGTCGCGTGCACGGCCGAAAAGTCGCCTGGTGTGCATGTCGCTGCAACTGAATGAGTTGTCTGTGCTGATTGACACTTGGCCTTCAGATGGCGAAGATTTGCCACTTGAACGCACGCTCAGCTACATGTCCGCCGAGTCAGCAATCTCCTCGGAACCGTCGACACCGTCCACGGCGACTCACGGAGATGGCAGAGCTATATTTCGCGAGCAGCAGCCGCTTCTATCCCCTGACGCTCTAGATCCGGTGCTCGTATCCGGACTTCTGAAATCACCCCTCCCCGAATCGCATTCAGAGTTCGTTGTTCTCGACGTGAAATTGGCCAGCCTGAAATTCGGCCTAGACGAGGAAGACGAGGAAGCACAGGGTGTAGCGGAAGTTGCCGCTGGCAATGCGGCGATCGCCAACTTGGATTCAGGTTCGCCACTTCACCCACGCGTTGCCGCGGCGGAGGCTGCTGCAGCCGCAGCAGCCGCGGCCGTGCCACCTGGGTGGTATGTGACCTTCGATGCACCAATCGCGCGCTACATGGACGCGTGTCCGTCTGTGCTCTGGTCGGTTGCCTCTGATATAGCAGCCGCCTTTCCCACGAAGCCAACGACGGTGCTCCCGCGTCCTCGCGATCAGCACGTTTCTGTTGCCAGCGATGCGATGCTGAATGCGGTTGACATTCGCGAGAACTTGAAGGATGTTGGTGCCACCACGGACGACGCCAACCAGGGGGAGAGCGAGCACGCAGACGAAGGGCAGGGCCTAAAAATGCTTCTCGACGCAGGCTTGCTCAAGCCCGTTCGCTCACAATCCATCGAAAACTCACCGGATCCCAGCGCGACATCGACTGCGGGCGAGAGAGACTTTCTGCGAAGGCAAGCATCTTCTGGATCGCTAGCCGTGGATGCCGAGGCTGCGAGCATAGTTCGCGACGACACGCACGACTTTACTATTCTCGACGATGACCTAGCTGGTATGCCCGAAGAGGACGGTTGGCGCCCACGGTTTATGGTGCACGTGATCTCCCCCAAGGCGCTCGTGCATGCTCGTCGCAGCAAGGCGTGGGTGAGCGTGGAGTGCGCAAGCGTTGAGGTGCTTTCGGAGGGGCGTCGCGACTCCATCACCGTGGGCAGTCTCATGATGCCGGAACCAGGGCTCGTGCCTGCACGCTCTCGTGACGACTGCAGCGCGATTCTTGCAGTGCCTGCACGCTCGCGGAAAGAACTTCGACGAGTGAGGACGGCTCCTGGCGGTGGTGGCTTGAATCGATCGCGTGAAAGCAGCTTGCGTGTTCTGGTGGAGGCTGCTTCCGTTTCCATTGCGGACATCGAATCAACGGGCGGCCCAATCTCACTCGTCCCGCCAACGCCAGCCTCGCTGCGACGCGTGACAGAGGGAAGCGCCGATTTTCTGTGGGAGAAGCACCGCTGGCTTGAGTCTTCGGGCAACACCTTGAGCAGCGAAACGCGCCGTCTGGTGGGCGCTCGCGTGGCGACTGGACTGCCTCACACGGAAATGCGCGCGAAGATTCCAAACTTCTCCGTGCACCTCGACTCTCGTCAGCTGCACATCCTGCTGGAGGTGGGGATGGGCATTGCAGACAGTTTCCAACACCCTACGAGCCGCGCCACGGACATGTCGTTCGAGGGATCGGGCGGCGGCGCGTACCGTTCCTTTGGCGTCGACTTTACGCCAACTGGTAAGGGTGCAGCAGCTGCCGCGATTGACGCGGCGACGGCGCAGCAGCGCTCTGCAGCAAGCCACCATACCATCCCATGGCCCGCGCCGTCGCGCTTCCTGTTCCACGATGCCACCTGCCGAGGCGCGCTCGATGAGCTGATGTGGGCACGGCGTGCATACACCACGAGCCGCAGTATACGCGATCGTGTGCTCGCCGCCGAGGAGGTGCTAATTCAACGGCATGATTTGGAGAAAATGTTCAGCTTAAGTGTGCCGAGTGCTAGTCTTCAGCCTCACGTAGCGCGGTACAGCTCCACGCAGGCGCGCCATGTGGTACTTGCCGAGAGCCACTACCGATTCGTGTATGGCTCGAGTCTGCATCGTGACTTGACGGCTCGCCTAGCGCGCAGACAACGTGCTGCGCCAGGGCTGCACACAAGCAACGCTCAGGATGGTGCTCTGGCGTTCGGTGATTGGGACGACGGCGATCTCGCGGCATTGGAGAGTGTGGGAGAGAGGAGGTTGAGCGTTTTCGTGGGACGCACGTGTCTACGCCTGACAGCTCGTGATCGTTCAGCTCTTGCTCGACTAGAAGTTAACCGCGCACAGTTCTCTCAGTCGGCTCGGTACCTCGAGGCTACGGGGCGACGTGAGGGCAGCCTGCGCCTGAAGGTGTCGCGCTTTCACGTGTCAGCAACGGGGGTCAGCACGGAATCGTCGAGTGCTTCGAGTTCGTCGTCGAGCGGCGAAAAGCGCGTCGTCGCTCTGTGGGACCCGAATAGCGTGTTTGGCGACGAGCCTATGGTGCACATCACGGCGACGCTCTCTAGCCCCGCATCAAGATCAGCAACGGAACCGCCACTTGATCGCGCGAGCGACGACGCGGTGTCGGTGAGTGACAACGCAAGCGCCGTGCCCGAGGTGCCGTCGGGAGGTCGAATGCACCACTTCGATCACATCGAGGTTGGGTTGGCACCGCTTTTCGTGCAGATTACCGAGCGTCTCGCGACGGACTTGTGGGACTACTTTTTGCCACCCACGGACGAGAGCGCATCCTCCTCCTCATCATCATCATCCGCCGCCACCGCCGCCGCCGCCGCCGCCGACACGGAATCGAAGGCGGGAGATGTCGAGCGCACACCCAAGCTTCGTCGCGTTTCAAGCAGGCGGGGCAAGAAGGACGCGGCATCAGAAAAGGATGCGAATGCGTCGATGCACGATGACGAGAAGGATGTCGAACCTCCATCGCTCCTCAGCATAAGCTACTTTCGCTTCAACTGCCTTCACTTGCGCCTTTCCTATCAAGGAAAGCCTGTGAGCTTGAAAGACATGAAGTTGGTGATTGATACGCGATCGTACCCCAACTTCCTAGGCACGCTTCGCCAGCTTCTTGCTCGTGTGCGTTGGGACGTGGTGAAGTCCGTATTCCGTTCGGTGGCGGGATTGCAGGGCAAGAAAGTGCGCGACTTCCTTGAAGCTGGCGCGCCCACCGGTGGTCGTATTTCCGAGCAGTCTGAGCAGTCGGGCGTGTCGGAGTCCGTCACGGCAAAACGTGCAAAGTGGCGCTGGTTTCGGCGAGGAGACAAGTCGGATCAGAAGTAAAGTCATAGAAATTGTAATAACATTTTGTACTCTTTATCTCTTTTTTTTCTTGGAGAAACAAAAAAAACAACCACTAAAATGAAAATCAAGTTGCGCAATTTCATGTTTGCACATGTCGTATCACCTCGCGCAGAGTCGACATATGCGGAGCCTTGTGCATTCCAAGCAGAGGTTTTCTTAGTTCGTCCGGTTCGCCAGCTTCCGCTCCGCCACCACCCATTTGCGGCGGCAAGCTGAATCCGGATGCATCGCTCAAGCGGTAGAGCAGGAAGAGCGTCTCGCTTGCATTCACGAGCAGACTCGTCTGCAAGTCCAGCACCATGGATGCGAGAATCAAGCCGACAATGAAGCCGAGCACGGCGCCAATGATCGTGGCGGTATCAGCATCGCCCACTCCCACGGCTGACGCTGCGAAGCCTGTACTCGCGACGGTAATAGCACAGAGCAGGCTCGTCGCAATCGCAATTCCCATCGAGATGATGCCGAGCACGGTGCCTGGCACACCCCATACGATTATTACCTCCTTGAGGGGTGTCTGCCGGAGAATGCGCATAGCCGCGCGTCCCGATGTGATGAGCGATTCGCCAGAGATGGCTGCCAAAACCGTCGCGGCGCGCGTGATGTACTGGATGACCTCGCTTGCGACGTAGAGCAGGATTTGCATGACCACGTAGAAGACGAGTGCGACGATGCTACCCCCGCCTTTTTTCCCGCCGTTATTGGATTTCGATTTCCCAGCTTGTTTCGCCCTCTCGACGATGGCTACGATGATCGCCGCGAACACCACCGTGCCTCGCTGCGGTCCGATCGCCCTGGAGAGAGCCTCTTCTGTGGCGGCGTCGCGTGCAAGCCACCAGCTTCCGGCGACGTCCGACGAAGCCTGCTCGCCGCCGGTGGCAAACCAGGTGCCGGTGATGGATGCCACGACGAAAAGCCTCACTTCATTCGCGAACGACGTGGCAAAGAGAACGGTGAATCCGACGAGCGCGAGATACCAGTTCACCCAAGGATCGGTGACCCACGTGCACACGAGCACTGGTTCGCCATGTACGACGCCGGTGTCGTCGTTCACTGGTTCGCGGTGTGCGAGAGGACCTGCACGCCGTCCTCCCACCTGACGACTGTGGAAATGATCGCTGTTGCCTCGTTGTTGTTGCATCTCCTGCAGCCCGATGTGGCCATTGGACAGCGCAAGCACGCTGACAGCGCACAGTGCGACGGTAACGAGCGCCACGGCAAGCTGAAGGTACAGGGCAAGCAAGCTCAGCCCTGGGTGTGGTATGAGTATGTTCTCCGCAGCCACCTGAAGGAAGTTGGCGCACAGCTCGAGCGTGTCTCGGTGGCGTCGTATGAGGTAGAAGAACAGAACGGACAGCAAGCTGGGTACGAGTATGGGTATCAGGGCTGCGCGTGCGTCCGGTGGTCCAGCAGCCAAGAAGGCGACAGCGCTTAAGGCGCACGCAACGGCTGGCAGTGCTGCTAGTACGTACATCGAGTTGAAGATGGCCGCCCTTGCGTTGTGCTTGAGTATTTTGAGCAGGGCGACGCCTGCGAGCACTGCGCAGGGCACAGCGAGCGCGACGGACGCGACGACGGTTGCAAGCACGCCGACCCACGCGGGCGGTTTGTTTGCGGACGCCGCGAGGAGTGATCGCGTGGGTGCGTTCGTCGCGTGGAGTCGTGCGCACTCATCTTGCCAGTATTGAGGTTTTGTCACCGTCGTGAAGTCCGCGGCGTTCGTGCACGCGTAGATCGCGCCAACGGTTACCGTGAGTGCAAAGACGAGCGGGACTTGGCGCCAGTGCCTGTCGACGTAGATGAGAGAGGACGTCGGCGACTTCTTCTTAAAGTTTGATGCAGCAGCTGAGTGGTTTTTCCCATGAAGACTCGACGATGACGAAGGCTGGAGCGTGATTTGCGGCCCCCCTGATGAACCACCTGAGCTCGAAGCTTCATGAAAAGAACCTGAATTACCACTCATTGTGGAAAGCAGGGGCACAGCAGTGTCCTCCTCCCTACTCGCAGTGTCCTCCGAGATTAGCGTGTTTGGCGATGGTGATGAGGATGGCGATGGCGGTGATGATGAGAAGACAGGCACAACACTACTACCACTCGTAGTAGGGTGCATATAATATAACCCACTAATAAAGGGCGAGTTCGAGTCGTCTTAAGGCTTAACAAGGCGTTTCTTAACTACTTATTTCAGGGACAAAATCAACCTTGGGTTTGGGCACCTTAAGGGCCCCGGGGGGAGTCTTAACTCAAACTACACTGTATTTGGTTGGTTGGGGACTTGAGGGAGGGTACAATAGGATAGTTCTTAGTGTTATCCCCCGTTCAATCGGTAGTTGCCAAAAGACGCATCGTTACACATTTTCTTACCTGAGTCGTGTGTCCGTCTTTATAACCGGGCCACAGATGGTTCCCCAAGAACAAACCTTAACAAGGCGTGTCTCGCAGGATACCTGTGACATAAATTGGCGGAAAGCGCTCGCAACTCCGTCCTTAGTCTTAAGTGCGAATGGTACTGAGAATCTCGTCTTGTCATCCGTGAAGTGGACCCAGTACTGGCATCCATTGTAGGATTTTTCCACCTTCTCCTTGAGATCGATGTGTATGAGTTCACCAGGCTCCAGCTCCGCGCCTCCGCGCACTCTCCATCGCATCGGGCCCTGTGCGTTTGAGCTGAAACGCCGTGAAATACTGCTGGTGTTCGGGCGCTATCTCCAAAGCGTAGTACCCGTCCTGCAGATCGAACGCGACCATCCAATGGTTTCCCGTCAAGTGACGCCGCAAACGTCGGAGAGTCTCCAGGTTGAGGATGACGCAGAATTCGCTGTACTCTTTGCTCCGCCCTCGCGCGTCCAGGTCATACGCGACAAACGCAGCTGCGAAAGTATCTCGTCGAACAGGACGCGCGAGCAGCCAGTCATGGACCGGAATTTTTTGCCCCACGTGCTCTCGTTGTCCCTCGTCTTCGCCTGGAAAAGCTGGATAGTAAGAAGCCAACACAGACAGAGACTTGTTGGAAGAAGGTGTGTGGCGCTGAAAAAAAGCACCGGTTAAGTTACGTTTGAAACGAAAAGTGATGGCCGCAATGGCCGAACAGGTGCTCAACGCGCAGACTTACTGAGCGGCGGCCATGGAGTGGAAATTCATTGTAAAGAAGATATTCCGGCGCGATGGTTACGAAATAGCGACCAACGGCGTACCCCGGGCCCTTCGGGCACCCAGCCGGGCCCCAGCGGCCTCTTTTTCTCTCTCTCTCTGATTCGCCGGAGGGTTCATAGATTTTCGGAATCGCCGCCGGCATTCTTCATTCTCCGCCATCGGCGAAACGCATTCCGCACGCATTTGCAAAAGTTCGTGAGGAGCATGGGCGCTGGCAGCGTGCTTCTGCTCGAGGTATCTTGGCCTTCACCTTCGTCGTCGTCATCGCCTGGGTCGTTCGGCGCAGCTACGTACCTGATCGTGTCCCGTGCTCACCAGCCGTTCACGTTCGTATTATCGTTAGACACATGCACAGCCCTCTTCCGTCCGTTCCCTGCGTCTTCGTCATCAGCTTCGTCGTCGTCGTCGTCTCCGCATGCAGCACACAGGCACTTCCGTGACGCGGATGCCGCTATCAAGGCAATCATGAAGACGCACGGACCGCAAGCGCGGCTGAACAGACAACCCATCAAGGCACACGCGCTCCTGGGTGCGGCGTGCTTCGCGGGAGACGCGGATGTTGACGCCATCAACAACAACAACAGCAGCAGCAGCAGCAGCAGCGCCGGTGGAATGTCTGACGCGTCGATTACGGACGCAAACAACACGCCCACGCTCGTGACGTGCAACGTCCTTCTGGCAACGAAAGTCAGGCACGTCGCCACGTTGCCAGGTGACCACCGAATCTACGCCACGGAGGAAACGATGTGGGTGCGATTCCCAGTCAGGGCGTACGGAGCAATGCCGGGTGGTGGTGCAGCACCGCCGCCGCCGCCGCCAGGCGCGGCACCAGGCGCGGTGGCAGAACTGGCACCGGCTGTTGCGGCTGCACGACGTGAGCGCGAAGCGTGGCGTACCGTCAGCGAGCTCCCGTTCGGGGCGTCGAACAACACGCCGCACTACTACTGCGAGACGTGGGACCTCACCAGGCCGTACGGCGTCGCCAGCGAACGTGCAGCCGCGGCACGAAAACCCACGCCGAACACGGGCAACGATTTCACGCCGGAGTTTGTGTGGAACATGCACATCGCGAGCACCGCCGTGGCGTCCGGAGTCGGCGCCGACTACCACCCGTGCCCGGCGCTGCTGCAGGGATGCGTGGAGCAGCGCACGCTCGGCGTCGCACCGAGCGCCGAGTCCGACGACGGCGCGTTCCGGCCGTACCTCCACGTGCTCCTGCTCAATCGACGCAGCTGCTTTCATCCTGGCACCAGGTACCTTGCGCGTGGCATGAATGAGCGAAACGCGCCAGGCAACGAGGTGGAGTGCGAGCTGCTCATGTGGCGAGAGCGAGCTGAGCACGTCAACGACACCACAATGTCGTACGCGTGGGCATCGCACGTCTGGAGGCGTGGATCCGTGCCCGTATGGTGGGGTGCGGACATCAAAAATCCCGCCGCGGAGGCGGCGCTGCGTGTGGATGACGACTACGCGAGAGGCACGGACAAGTACTTCAGTCGTGTGAGTCGAAGATTCGCTCGCCTTGCGCTTCCTGGCGCTTCCAACCCGCCCGACGACGATGCGCCGCTCGTAAGCTGCGTCAACATGCTGCGCTGTGTTCCTGGAAAGCCGGAGTTGAAACTCACCGAGGCGTTTCAAGTCGCTTCCAGGCCATGCACCGGCGTTGTGGTGCGAAATTTCGACTGGCACGAGTACACGAAGCGGCTTGGTGAGAAGACGACCGTGGAGGCGCTGTGGGCATCCGTTCGCGATGACGCGCAGAAGATTGGATTCTCGTCTGGCAAGTCGGAATTTTCATGTGTCGAACTCGTGGACGGCGATTCGGCATCCTCAGGTGGTGGTGGCGGTGGAAGAAGCAGTGGTCGTGCTCTTTGGGCGAATTTGACGCGCAACGAGGTGACCACCCGACAAAGTGGCACCTTCAGATTCAACTGCGCCGATAGCCTCGACCGAACCAACGCAGGGTCGTTCTACGTGGCTGTGCAGTACCTTGTCGAGCTCGCGAAAACTGTTGGCGTTTCGAGCGTAAGCGCGTCGTCGTCAAGTGCCGTGGGCAACAACGCGCCACCGTCCGCCACCAAGGCGGTGCTGCCTCCAGGTTTTGAGCGGCGCATTGATTCGGTCACTGGTCGCCCGTTTTACATCGATCACAACACGAAAACAACCAGCTGGGAGCCACCTGCTCCGCCGCCGCCTCCAACTCCACCGCCAGCGCCGCCATCCACGCAGGACGAGCCGTACAGCTGGTTCGACCTCAGCTTTGACGCATTCCGCCAGCGCATTGACGCCAGCCTGCTTTCAAGCCTTGTGAGTCTATTTCTCAAGAGTGGTGATGTACATGCCATGTTCTACACCGCCTCCAAGGCGATGCACACGATGGCAATTCGCATGGTGGACAAGGGGTCGGGATCGGGCACGGTGGGCGTCGCGGCAACTGGAATCGCAACCCCGCCGGCAGCTTCAGCCTTCGGGGGTGCCGTTGACATGTCGTCAAGTCTCTTGCTTGGTTCATCAACGCCGGCGCCGTCGTCGAAGCTGTCCTCGTCTGCGTTCGTGGGAACGCCACCTTCGACGCAGCACATGGCGCCCGCCGCCGGCAGTCCGCCGAGCACGCCTCTGGGAGGCAGGCGCGCGTTTTCCGTCGACGCGTTAACCTCCGACCTCGGTGCAACCGTAATCTCGGACAAGAGCCACTTCTTGCCAGACACGGCAGCCCCAGCCCCGGCTGTGATGAGCAGTCCTAGCTTGGCGAATAGCAATGTGAGCATCAGCCTGCAGCGGCGGTACCTGAACCTCACAGTGGATGGCAAGCGGCACCGCGCCATGCGCAGCTTCCTTGGACTTGATGGGGAGCTGTACAATCGACGCGCGCAGCTGATGCCTCGGCTGTCGTTGCTGGTGCGCGCTCCTCCGTCTCCGCTGCCCACCGAGGCTGCGAAGGATGGTGATGGTGATGACAATTGGAAAGAAGCCGAGTGCACTTCCCCGCCATTTGCAAATGATGTTCGCGGCGGGCTTGCAACGTGTCATGTGCGCGTCTCGCCGCAGACCGCGGCTGGCGGCGTTGTCGTCGAGGTGAAATTCACCTTGCCGTGCCCTTGTCACGTGCGTGCGATTCGCATAGGGCCTTCGATTGTGGGTGCGATGGATACGATGGTGGGAGGTGCGGCGGCTACGTCGATGGCACGTGTGGTTGGCGTTCAGGCACGTCGCGATGGGTGTGCACAGTTCGAGCCTCTCGTTGGTGCACCGTACACCTCGGAGCTGAATACGGGCACGGCAACCGTGCATGTATACCCAGGTGCCTTCTGGAGCACGGGGAGTGCCGATGGCCCGCCACCGCCTCCGCAGCCACCGCAGCAGCAGCAGCATCCTGCCTCAAACGGTGCATCGTCGGCGCCCGCATTTCCGAACGTGGGCATCGCGATTGGGGCCCTGCCCTCACCCACGCAAGGCGTGCTGCATCCCATGCTAGCGGGTGCTGCGTATCGTCGCGGCGCCACAGGAGTGTCCATCTCGTGCTCGCTGGCAACTCAGATGATTGTGAGGCTGATGATCCCACATCAATCCCCTGGCCCCACCACTCTTCCCACGTTGGAACTGCATGGTGATGTCAGCATGGCGCCTGAACTTGATCCGTCGAAACTTTCGACCGCTCTGTGCGGGCCATCCGACGAGGACGAACCACGCTTCGCTCTTTCGCCCGATGCAAATAGCAAGGGTGCTAGAAGCGCGGCGGCACCGTTGACGACAGATGCGGCGGAGGAGGAGCTTTCAGCGCTCATGCTCGACGCACTCCGAAGAGGCAACGGCTCGTTGGACCGCCACCACATTCTGCACCTGGAGTGCGCGCGTATTCGGCTCGGTGTCAGCTTGCAGCGTCGCGATGCTCTCTGGATCGAGGCATTTGCGAACAACGTGGTGGCGAACGGTGGTGGCGGCGGTGGCGGTGAGCAGGCGTCGTCCACGCCCGTTCCCCCGTCGGATATCTACCTTGGAGCGCGCCTCGAGGCTAGCGCAGCCGCCCGTGCAAGATCCTGTATCGGACGGGAACACGGGCGTGCGTACAACTTGTAACATATGATTTTAGTTTGGACATGCAAACAAAAACAACAATTGTGAATCTCGTATTACTCGGTGCAAAGCCATTCATCTACCTGCTCGACTCCTAAATCTTGGTCAGGGACGATCGTAAGCACATTCAAAAATCCATCTGATCCGCTTGGTACGTCCGCGAGCACGACCGACGCGGTAGCACCACTACCAGCACCACCGACCGTGAAGAAAGAGCCTGGTATCAGCGATAGCGGAGGACCGCACAGCGGCGTCACGCTCGTGGCCTCAGCTACATCCTGAAGACGCACGCTCTGAGGCACCACCGTATGAAGCAGCCGACGTCGGAGACGTGTAAGATCCTCGCTATTCAGTGATTGTACAAGTGAGGTGATGTTGGATGCAGCCTCCTCGCCGTACCACAAAGAGAGAGTCTCGGACACGCCATCGTTCGTTATGGCGAACACCGTCGATGGAGACTGTGAGGACGTAGGCGACGAAATATTCGTTGCGGCGAAGAGGAAAGCGTATCGATCAATGAGCGTGGGAGAATCTTCTTCACCAGAGGAAACTTCGATAGTTTCTTCCTCCTCCTCCTCCAAGTCGTCCTCCTCCAAGTCGTCCGTCTCAGGTGCAGGTGCAAGTTGTGGAAGAAGACCAAATTGCCCATCGTACACGATGAATTCACCCGTGACCACGTCGTACTGCACGCGTAGGCAGCTATCGCATCCTATTGTAGAGTACGACTGACGATCCACATCATAAAAGAGGTCGCGGTCGAGGTACGGTTTGACAACAGCTAGAAACTCGTCGCTAAGTCCTTCGAGTCCGACGATTGAAGGGACTTTGGTGCCACTGCCATTGCTAGCCTCCACCACCACCACCTCCTCCGCATCATCGTCGTCCGCTAGTAGTTCCGGCTCCGGTTCGTTATTTACCACCTCACCCATCGCTGTGACGAATGCGTCGATCAAGTCCTCTTGTGGTGGTGCTGCTTCTGTTGACGTAACGCCTGTGACATGATACCGTGACGTAAGGGGATCATATACCACTGGAACGCACGCGGCACACTTGTCGTACGTGTAATTTGCACTGTCCGCATCGTAGTAGGTGAACCGCTGCGGTGTCGTTGCTTCCAATACATCGCCATCCTCCTCCTGCTGAGTCTCATCATCTAAAGCATAATACGTTGCAGAATCTGGATCGTAAGCGACGGGTGTGCAAATTGCATACCCCCCGCTGCACTCTGTCTCGTACGTGGAGCTGTTTGAATTCCAGTAAGCATACAGAGTCGCATCGATGCCTCCGACCGTCGTCGTTGTTGTTGGACTACTCGCGTCGCCTACTCCTGCAGCTTGTACATCATTGTCTATGGTGATGGGGGGTGGTGATGGAGCGGCTGCGGCATCGATGCCCCCGCCGATTGTCGCGATTTCGTCAATAATAGAAGGCTGTTGTGCAGAAGGAGGCTTCGCAGGGGCGTAATCATTGGCGCTGTAGTAAGTCGTGCCTGTCTGTGCGAGCTGCCCTTGGTTGTATTTTTGCGTTGCTTCCAGAAGAACCTGTGAATTCACGCTGTACCAGCTTGGCCAAACAACCGATGTCAACCACCGGTACGACGAAGCAGCAGCATATGTGACCCAGGACGCCCATACCAGCTGTGCAATATCCACGACTACGACTGGTGGTCGAGCGACATAAACCGGAGGACCCGAAACGACCACAGCAGGAGGCAGCACCACCACCGGCCTGTAGTAGTAGTCGTAGCGGTTATTATTCCAGCGGTTGTTCCAGCGTTTGTTTCTCCTCCAGGTGGTGGTTTCTTTCACATTCCACTGCTGGTCCCAGAACCGCCGTCTCGACCACGTGTCCTTGTCCTTCTTGTCCTTCTTCTTGTCCTTCTTGTCCTTGTCTTTGCCAAGCTCTGGAATTTTGGGCGGGGGCAAACGATCCAAGATCGTACCGTCGCCATCCTTGTCCAGGTCGTTCGGTTTCGTGTCGTCGTCCTTCGATTTGTCAATCAATCGGTCGAGGAGATCAAGGTTATTATCGTCTTCTTTGTCGTCGCGGCGGTCACGGCTGAACGGAAAGCGGCGGTCGAATCGGTCGGACTCCTTGCCGTTTTTGTCAGATGGCTTGTCGTTGTCGCCGTCGCTAGCGGCGTCTTCCTCCGGCTTCGTGTTGACAGGGTCGTCGTTTTCAGAAGGTTTGTTTTCGGTCTCGTCGTCAGCAGCATCGTCGCGCCCGAACGGATTGCGGCCAGATGGACCGGTCTGCTTGCCGTCTTTGTCAGATGGCTTGTCGTTGTCGCCGTCGCTAGCGCTGTCTTCCTCTGGCTTCTCGTTCACAGGGTCGTTGTCGTCAGAAGGTTTGTTTTCGGTCTCGTCGTCAGCAGCATCGTCGCGCCCGAACGGATTGCGGCCAGATGGGCCGGTCTGCTTGCCGTCTTTGTCAGAGGACTTGTCGCCGTCGTCGTCACCAGCGCCGTCGCTAGTAGTAGCCCCGTCTTCCTCCGGTTTCGTGTTGACAGGGTCGTCGTCCGGCTTCTTCTCCTCATCTGCAGCAGGAGGAGGAGGAGGAGCCGGAGCCGGCGGCGGCGGTCGCGGTGTCAGGCCGAATGGCGGTCTTGGCGGATCTGGCTTATTCTCCTCATCTGCAGCAGGAGGAGGAGGAGGAGCCGGAGCAGGAGGAGGAGGAGGAGCCGGAGCCGGCGGCGGCGGTCGCGGTGTCAGGCCGAATGGCGGTCTTGGCGGATCTGGCTTATTCTCCTCATCTGCAGCAGGAGGAGGAGGAGGAGCCGGAGCAGGAGGAGGAGGAGGAGCCGGAGCCGGCGGCGGCGGTCGCGGTGTCAGGCCGAATGGCGGTCTTGGCGGATCTGGCTTATTCTCCTCATCTGCAGCAGGAGGAGGAGGAGGAGCCGGAGCAGGAGGAGGAGGAGGAGCCGGAGCCGGCGGCGGCGGTCGCGGTGTCAGGCCGAATGGCGGTCTTGGCGGATCTGGCTTATTCTCCTCATCTGCAGCAGGAGGAGGAGGAGGAGCCGGAGCAGGAGGAGGAGGAGGAGCCGGAGCCGGCGGCGGCGGTCGCGGTGTCAGGCCGAATGGCGGTCTTGGCGGATCTGGCTTATTCTCCTCATCTGCAGCAGGAGGAGGAGGAGGAGCCGGAGCAGGAGGAGGAGGAGGAGCCGGAGCCGGCGGCGGCGGTCGCGGTGTCAGGCCGAATGGCGGTCTTGGCGGATCTGGCTTATTCTCCTCATCTGCAGCAGGAGGAGGAGGAGGAGCCGGAGCAGGAGGAGGAGGAGGAGCCGGAGCCGGCGGCGGCGGTCGCGGTGTCAGGCCGAATGGCGGTCTTGGCGGATCTGGCTTATTCTCCTCATCTGCAGCAGGAGGAGGAGGAGGAGCCGGAGCAGGAGGAGGAGGAGGAGCCGGAGCCGGCGGCGGCGGTCGCGGTGTCAGGCCGAATGGCGGTCTTGGCGGATCTGGCTTATTCTCCTCATCTGCAGCAGGAGGAGGAGGAGGAGCCGGAGCAGGAGGAGGAGGAGGAGCCGGAGCCGGCGGCGGCGGTCGCGGTGTCAGGCCGAATGGCGGTCTTGGCGGATCTGGCTTATTCTCCTCATCTGCAGCAGGAGGAGGAGGAGGAGCCGGAGCAGGAGGAGGAGGAGGAGCCGGAGCCGGCGGCGGCGGTCGCGGTGTCAGGCCGAATGGCGGTCTTGGCGGATCTGGCTTATTCTCCTCATCTGCAGCAGGAGGAGGAGGAGGAGCCGGAGCAGGAGGAGGAGGAGGAGCCGGAGCCGGCGGCGGCGGTCGCGGTGTCAGAGGAGGAGCCGGAGCAGGAGGAGGAGGAGGAGATGCGCTGCCAGTCCCAGGTGCACCGAAGAAGTCGCTGCCGAAGAAATCTCCACCACCAACACGCGGCGGCGGCTGCTGAATCTGCGGTTGTGAGATCGAAGACGGCGGCGGCTGAGTCTGCGGTTGCATGATCGCAGGTGGACTTCCACCGCCAAAGAGTCCACCACCAAATCCCGGTGGTGGCGATGATGGTGGTGGAGGAGCTGTCAATCCTCCTGTCGCTGGCTGAGTCTGCGTCGCAGGTGGACTTCCAATGCCAAAGAGTCCACCACCAAATCCCGGTGGTGGCGATGATGGTGGTGGAGGAGCTGTCTGCGGTTGCATGATCGCAGGTGGACTTTCAATGCCAAAGAGTCCACCACCAAATCCCGGTGGTGGCGATGATGGTGGTGGTGGAGCTGTCAATCCTCCTGTCGCTGGCTGAGTCTGCGTCGCAGATTGACTTCCAATGCCAAAGAGTCCACCAACAAATCCCGGTGGTGGCGATGATGGTGGTGGAGGAGCTGTCTGCGGTTGCATGATCGCAGGTGGACTTGCACCGCCAAAAAAATCACCAAATCCCGGTGGTGGCGAAGATGGTGATGGTTCTTGTTGTTGCGACGCAAATACTGGCGACGATGGCGGCGATGCACCGAAGAAGTCACTGCTGAAACTCGGCGGCTGAGTCTGCGGTTGCATCGCAGGTGGACTTGCACCGCCAAAAAAATCACCAAATCCCGGTGGTGGCGAAGATGGTGGTGGTGGAGCTGTGAATCCTCCTGTCGCTATCGGCGGGATGATGAGGGATGGTTCTTGTTGTTGCGACGCAAATACTGGCGACGATGGCGGCGATGACGACCCGTTCCTCCTCCTCCTCCTGTTTCTGCGATTGCTGCCGCCACTAGACGACGACCCGCCACCAGAAGACGAGAAGAAGTGCAGACGTCGTCCGTGGACCATCATCTCATCATTTGCCAGCAAGTCCTTAATCTTAGGATCCAGGGGGGTAGTAGTGGCGAGCCCAACTACCTCATCAGCAGCAGGTGGTAGTGATGGTAGTAGTAGGAGAATCATCAACACCGTGCCCATGCCGACGACGACGAGCCAGCAATCCCAGCTCCTCACCATCATCATCAGCACGCACAACAAAAAAAAATCTCAAGTGAAGTGAGTGGAGTGAGTGAACAACTCAAAAAGTAAAAAAGTAGGCAAAAGCAGGGAGGGAAGGAGGGAAGCCATTGAGAGCATTCCCTAACCCTAACCCTAATGCTAATGCTAAATGCTAATACGACTGCGTGCTGGAATAATTTGGAATCGTAAAAAAAGGACATCAGAAGAAAAACCGTTGTTCCGTAGGGGATCCGTCGCAGATCCTTTTCCGTAGTAGGTGGTTATATTAAAGTGGGAGGGGAGGTGGGGATCCCGGTCGCGCACGAAAAACCTTTACATCACATGAGCGCGCGCGAACACACAATGGCGTTCATGGCGCCATCAAAGGGGGGGGGGGGGGGGGGGGGGGGGGGGGGAGGGAGGGAGGAGGGAGGGGAGGAGGTGTACAAGAGGCGACGTGACGTTGTCGTGTTTTGTCTTGGACGGAGCAACGGTTGGTGTGGACCTTCAACGGGGAAGTCGTGAGCTTGGGTGTTCCTTCTGACCACCCAAATAGTCCTCCAATAATAATGGCCGCTCGCGACAGCCGTCGCTTTTTTACAGCAAATCAAAAATTGTCCATTATCATGAGGCAAATGAACACTTGTTTTTTTTGCTACAAACCCCTAACCAGGGATTGCGTAGAATTCCATCATGATGATGGATGGGCGGGGGGGGGGGGGCGACCCACGAGGATAATGGGGTGGCAGTTTGTCCCAACTGCCACCGTCGCCATCATCACGATGAGCGAGAAGCCCTGCTCCCCCGCGCCTCGGTCGCGGCGAGCGCGGCAATTGCGGCGAGCGAGGCGGCGTCCGTCGCGGACGACGACGACGACGACGACGACGACGACGACGGCGAGGTGATAGAGTTGGACGGAAAAATAGAATGATTACAGGAATGGAATCTGGGGTTAGGGATTGGGGATTAGGGGTTAGGACGCTCTACCGTCTCACTCCCCCTCAGCATGTGCGCGAGCATCGCACTCCATCGGTGTGCTCGGTGCTCCCCCTCAAGTAATAATGCCCTCCTGAGGTGGTATGGTGTTGCGTTGTTGTCGTTGCCGTCGTCGACGCGTCGTTGTGCTCCCCCTCAAGTCCACGTGTGATCTGCCTTGAAGTAGTGACGTGTGGTTGTTGTCGTCCAGTCGCATTCGATGATGCAAAAACTTGCACACGCACAGGTGACGTGGGCAGGGGGCCATGAACACTCGATCGCGCTTCGTGTCGACGGCACCATCGCGTGTTGAGGCGCCAACAACTTGAATCAGGCACCTCCCGAGGGTGTAGCAGGTCCATTCGGACACGTCGACGTCTGAACAAGACACAAATCTTGAATTAATAGTTTTAAATTCGAAGAAAAAAACATTCACAAAGAAAACGTTACTTAGCACTATCTGCCACCGTTTTTGCCACCTCCGCCGCGAAGTCCGTGCTCGCCTTCTCCATGCCCTCGCCCACCTCGATGCGGCCAAAATTCTCAAGCGACCAGCCCTTGGCGTCAGACTTTAGCACCGCAGACACTGTCTTTGACATATCCTTGACAAATTTCTGGTTGAGCAGGCAGATGTCCTCCGCATACTTTTTCATGCTCTTGTCCGCAACCTTCTCCGCGCGGTCGGGATTCTTGCCATCCGCAATCGCCTTCTCGACGCAAATGGCACGCTCCGCATCCAGCACCGCCTGCGGAACGTCCGACTCGCGCACGTACAGCGGCTTCACCGCACATGCGTGCATGGCAAGATCTTTTGCAAGCGCCAACGCGTTGTCTGCGGATGCACTCGCATCCGCCGCGGGGCTTAAGGCGACGACGGAAGCGATTCTGCCAATGTCAGGCTCGATTTTCCCGTGAACGTAGGTGGCAATCAGCGAGCTTCCGCTGAGCCGCGCAGCCCACGCCCGACGGAACTGCAAATTTTCGCGCACGGTCGCCGCCACCTCGATGACGGTATCAGCGACGGTTTGATTTCCTCCCGTGATTGTGCTCGCTCGCAGCGCTTCTGCGTCGAGTTCTCCGACGTGTCCCTCAGGCGTCTGCGCGAGCGCGTGCTGTGCCAGCGACCGCGCGAGGCTGATAAACTTATCGTTTCGCGCGACGAAGTCCGTTTCGGAGTTGAGTTCGACGACTGCGGCTGCCGACCCGTCCGATTCGGTGGCGATGGCGACGACGCCTTCTGTGGCGGCACGTCCCGCCTTCTTTCTCGACGCCGCGAGTCCTCTTTTGCGCAGTTCGTCGAACGCCGCGTCCATCTGTCCGTTCGCGGCTTGCAGAGCCGCCTTGACGTCCGAGATGGGCGCGCCAGATTTTTCTCTGAGTTCCTTGATCGACGCTAAGTCGACCGCACTGGCTGCGAAAGCGGATGCGGACGATGATAGGAGGCGTAGGCACGACAAAGGCGGAGGCAGGCCTTTCCAACGAGTCAGAACGTGGCGTGAACATGAAGACAACAATGGCGTCGAGAACATCATCACGAGGCTCAGGGAAAAGAGGAGGAGTGTGATTGTGATCCCGAGCCTGGGTCTAAGTTCTCCCGGGCCCGGGGTGACGGCGCAAAAATATCTCCCCCAAATCCCCTTCCCTTCCCAGGCGCCAGGGGGTGCTGTATTTCCCCGGGTAACTTAGACTTGTCATTCCCCGGGCCTTTCATCACAGACAGCAGCATCTGAAAAAAGAATAACATATGGATCCTCAGAAAGTGGAGTGCATACGCGCGGACGTACGCGCGTCGCTCTTCAACCGCAAGGTGATCGCGTTCCCCATCGCGACGCGACTCGCATGGCACGCGTCAGGCACGTTCGAGCGTTCATCCATGACGGGAGGCAGCGATGGCGCGACGATGCGATTCGAACCGGAAGCCGCTGATCCCGCGAACGCGGGACTCTCCATCCCACGTGACCTACTCCAAAACGTTCACCAGAAGTATCCGGACGTCTCACTCGCGGACATTTACACGCTCGCAGGGGCTCTGGCTGTCGAGTTCGCGGGCGGGCCGCGTATTCCGTTCCAGTTTGGACGCAAAGATGACACGAACGGGCGGAGGTGCCCCGCACACGGACGCCTTCCTGACGCCTCGCAAGGCTCGGACCACCTGCGCGACGTCTTCTACCGCATGGGATTCGACGACCGCGAAATCGTCGCGCTCTCGGGAGGACACACGCTGGGACGCTGCCACTTCAGCAGAAGCGGATTTGACGGAAAGTGGACGCACGCGCCGCTCGTGTTCGACAACTCGTACTTCAAGAACCTAATCACGCTCACGTGGGAGGAACGCAAATGGGACGGAAACAGGCAGTTCACCGACGCAGAAAGCGGTGAACTCATGATGCTGCCCACGGACATTGCGCTCAAAACTGACCCGGCTTTCAGGCCGTGGGTGGAGCTGTACGCGCGTGACGAGGCGGCATTCTTCCGCGACTTTGCGGACGCCTTTGGAAAACTTCTCGCGCTCGGAACGCCGCCGCAGTGCTGCCCGTTCGCAGCCAAGGCGAAGGCGCATGCGTCGCGCTCGGCACCGAGCGCCATCTTCCGCGAGGCGTGCATGCATGGAAGTAGTGTGCCAGAGCTACGCGATCTGGCGTCGAAGTGCGACCCGCACGAATTGGAACCTCACAGCAGGCGATCGGCACTGCACAAAGCTGCGTTCTGGGGCCACGATCATGCCATCAAGCTTCTTGTAGGTCCCGAGCTCGGCGTGCGCGTGGATGTGCAAGATTCCGACGGCGACACGGCACTGCACGACGCATGCAAATTCGGCCATCCGGGATGTGTGCGTGCCATGCTCGCGGCGAACGGTGCAGCCGCAGCGATGCGCGCGCGTAACAAGCAAGGTAAAACGCCTGCAGACTTGGCGAGCGAGTATGGGAAGACAGAGATTGTGCAGATTCTTCGTGGAGCGCGAATGTGAGCGTGAATGTTTAGATCGCTCATTGAGTAATGGAATTGGGTTTACTTCGTCCAAAGGTTGTCCATTCACACCATTCACGTTCACCATTCAGCCCATCAAGCGGCGCCATTCAGCAGCGCGTTTTTGTACGTTGCGCTGGTGTATTCCGAAGCTGCTATCGAGCCGCTTTTCGCTGGCGTCCGGCGTGAGAGATCCGCTTGCGCTTGTTGTCAGTTATTGTCGTCGCCATCGCCACCAATCGTGCATAACCAACCGTGCCCTAACCCGAACATTTTTTAGTTTACTTTAGAGAACATTGATGGCAGAACAATTTTCATTTTCGTTTACAAAGTTGTGGTTGGAAGCCTGCCGTAACCATAAAATTTAATTTACCATAACAACCACCATTTCCCCCATTTTGCACAAGGCCTATGTGGTATAAACCACATAATCATATACGCTCTCGCTCTCGCTCTCTCTCTCTCACGAATGCTCAACGACTCTGCCGTACTCCGCCACCTCTCGTCTCAAGGCCTGGAGCGGACTGATAGCGGCAATGCTGGGTCGCCACGTATCAGAGAAGATCTCAACGTTTGGTCGCTGCCGATTGAACTCTTCGATGGCAGCCTCCGACAAGTTCGTGTGGGAAATGTTGAGGTATACGAGGCGAGAGCACCGCGCGCGTTCTGTGACGAGCATGCGAAGGACGTCATCGGTGAGCGTTGCCTTGCCTCTGAGGCCAAGAAACGTGACGGATCGAAGCAATCCCAAGGTAAGCGCCGAGCGAATATGTTCGTCCCTGATCTCACCCGGAAAATCCCTCAATTCGATTTCGCCAGCAGGCTGTGGCTCCTGGAGAGAACCACGCCAATCGTCAATCTCCATCCAGGGGGGTCGGTCGTGTAATGTTGACCCTGGACGCCGAACGTTGAAAAGGTTGCGGCGAGATGGTGGTGCTGTTGCTTCAGGCTCTTCCATGGTACGAGGCTCCACGTTAGTTCGCGGTCGTGTAGTCGTGGCAGGTACAGCGGTCACGTCGTTGACGTTGAATAGGTCTCGAAGTCGAGGGAGAGCTGCTGGTGGTGGTTGTGGTGGTGCCGCTACCGGTGGTGGTGCGAACTCAAACGCGAAATCATCATGAGGAAAAAGTAGGTCAGCGCCGCCAGGCAGATCAGGTATAGGCCCGATAGGAAAATCGCGCTCATGTATGAGTTGCCGTAGTCCTCTGGGTACATCATTAGGTAGTTCTGGAATGGGAAGTCCAAGTCGCAACCCCATCCGCTCCTCACGGACCACGTCCGCAAGTCTTGCCGCTTCTCCCCGAATCGTGCGCAAGTCTCTTCGCGGCGGCATGTCCGCATGCACCGCCGGTTGCGCCGCCGCATCAGCCACCGCCGCATGGTTCGGTGGTTGCGCACCTGGCGGTGGCCTCCTGACGTTGTCGCCACCACCATCCTCTTGCAGCCACCGCGGCATGGTTTCAGCTGCGCGCCTTCTGCGAGCGATCAGCAGCATTCTAAGCCGCTCCATTTGCTCCTGCCTGTCTTCCCGTCTGCTCCTGGCCACAACATCGAGATTTCGATATTCGTGCGCATGATGCGCAAGCTCAAGACGCCTTCGTTTTGACTCACGCGCCATCGCTGCCGTTGGCGCGGACGGCGGCGCATCCTCATTGGCGCTACGGCCTTGGACAGCCTCCTCTTCCGCAGCTTCTTGTTCGTTCACCTCACGCTCGCGCCGACTCACCACTTCGCTGCCAAGTGTGCTGATGACCTGTTGCCGCAGTTGCATGTTCGGCTGAAGTCGTTTCACGTCAACGAAAGCCGCGCAGCCCATGGGGCAGACTGCTTGTCCGTTCCACGGCGGCCAGCTTTCTCGCGTGAAGTGGCCGCAGCTGCTGCAGCTGTTGTTGATGCGTCCGCCGTTGAGGGTCCGCTCGTCGTGGTGCGTGGCCAGGTTGTTGCACCCTTCGTGGAAGACTGGCCCCCTGTGGCAGTTTGGGCACTGCCTCGGGTCTCGTGCCGTCCGCGTTGTTCTGTGCCGTTCAGGCCTCGCGGCGTCCCCCGTGTTTGTGTTGTTGTTCTCTTCCACGGGGTCAGGCAGTGCGATGTCGACCTTGGCGTTTGCGTGCTTGACGACGCATCGTCTGCAGAAGGAGTGTCCGCACGCGAGAATGACGGGGAATGCGTAGACTTCCGAGCATATATGGCATTCGCACGCAGTCGCGTCTGCTTCCGCAATCTGTTCGCGTTGTACGTCTCTGATGGCGTCGACGTCTTGCGCCCCGCACGCCTTGCACGTTTGCTTTCGTCCGTTTGCGTTCGTGGGCGCGCAGGCGTCGCAGAGCGTGAGGTTGCACTGCGGGCACTTCTTAAGTGCATGCAACATTGACGCTGTTGCTGTTGCTGTTGCTGTTGCTGTTGCTGTTGCTGGTGTAGATGACGGCACAGGAACAGGAGGAACAGGGAGGCTTGAGGTTGAGGGGTCCGACATGGGCCGAGCATCATCATCATCCGCTGCATTCTCTGCTGCCTCTGCTGCCTCTGATGATGGTGGTGGAGCATAAGCGGCCGCACCACCACCAAGAGCACCACCAAGAGCACCCTCAAGAGCACCAAGAGCACCACCAAGAGCACCACCAAGAGCACCACCACCAAGAGCACCACCACCCTCAAGAGCACCACCAGTGCAAGTGCTCCAAATACAAGTGCGTGACGCACACAAGAGGTTCTCGCATACCAAAGGATGAGGTTCCATGGGCATGGGCACCGGCATGGTGGGATGAGAAGTGATTGATGGCCCCGGGGGGGAAGGGGGTTCTCAAATTCAAGTCCGCCTGGCCTTGCCGTGGGGGGTGGGAGGGAGTGCCAATTTCCGATTTCCAAGTTCCAAGGTCGTATTTATTTTATTCCAAGGCATCTTAAAGTTTACCGGTGGATGGATTGGTTATTGGGAAGGGGGAACCACCACCTGACCACCTCTACTTCCTACCTTTACCTGCCCCCCTCCCCCCTCCACCTGGCAACCTGCTCTGGCTTTCTACCATCCTACGGGCTTTTTCTACGTGCTTTTTGACGTTTTTTTTTCCCTTTCCTTCGAGGCTGCTCTCCTCACTCCTCTCTGCTCTCACCTTCTCGGCTCACGGCTCTCGGCTCTCGGCTCTCTGCTCTTTGCTCTCACCTTCTCGGCTCTCACCTTCTCGGCTCTCACCTCTTCTGCTCTCGCCTCTCGGCTCTCTGCTCTCACCTTCTTGGCTCTCACCTTCTCTGCTCTCGGCTCTCTGCTCTCACCTCTTCTGCTCTCTGCTCTCGGCTCTCTGCTCTCGGCTCTTCCCAGGCCGATCTCGGCTGCTTTCTGCTCTCACCTTCTCTGCTCTCACCTTCTCTGCTCTCACCTTCTCGGCTCTCACCTTCCTCCATCCTTCACGGCTCACTCCGGATTCCTTGATACCACTTGATCACGTACAAGAGCCAGCCGAGCCTCAGTGGGGAAGCCTTCGTTCTTCTCTTCTTCTCTCTGAGCACATGTTATTCTCTGAGCATCTGAGGAGCGTGCTGACCTGGTAAACCTTTATGTATCTGGTCAGATCTCACCAGGTGGTCTGCTCTCCGCTTTAACTTTACCACCATAACTGATAACTTTATGTTACTTTAGGATAAACTTTTGGGTAGTCCGAGGTGGTAAGTTAATGTAGTCCGGCCGGTGTTTCTTGCGTTGTTTTCTTGGGGACCCAGAGACAGCCGTCCGTGACCACCTCTAGCTAGCTAGGAGCGTGATGCAACACATGAACAAAAAAAACTCTAATGTACCGGACGCCGCTTCGACAAGAAACACACATGCGACGCACGCGATTTTGAAACAGTCGGCCGGTAAACTTTATGATAAGCTAGTACTACCTTAATTAATTTGTGTGCGTACGATGGCCATATTTGATAATGTCATGTTCAAATATAAATGGGTGATTTTGATTAATTGATTCATCATTTCATATATATTCCTAATCCCAATTCCTTCAGTAGTTGTCAACTCGATCAAACATCTCCTCGAGCTCCTCGAGAGCCTTCGCCGCGCTCATACGCGATTCCGGCGCTTGATGCCAACACGCATCAACCACCTTGCCATAACGTATCGGGCATCCAGTCTCCTTGCGCGTCGGGAGAGGTGGACGTTCGCCGCCTCTGATGAACACCATGGTGGTGGAGCAAAAGCGGCCGCACCACCCTCAAGAGCACCCTCACCAAGAGCACCAGTGCAAGTGCTCCTCCAAGTGCTCCGTGACGCACACAAGAGGTTCTCGCATACCAAAGGATGAGGTTCCATCACCATGGGCATGGGCACCATTTTAACCTTACCAAATACCAAATACCAAATACGGTACCCGGTAGGTTCGGAATGATGCTGACCCGGCCAGGTGCCAGGGGAGGGGGGGATTGAAATGGAGGAGGATTGATTTGATGGCCCCTCCCCCCCCTGGCACCTGTCCCCCTGCTCAGGTCCCGGAGCTCAGTTCCCTGCTCCACCTGGACCTGTGCTCCCCGGCCGGGCTGCCGGACGAGTGAGTGTTCGACACCAGACAGCCAGACAGGCCTCTAGAGGTTCTTCTTGGCCCTTGGGCAGACAGATCAACCACCTGTTTGGCTGTTTCGAGTCGAGAGAGCAGGGGAATCCTGCTCTCCTGCTCTCTTTCT
Organism: Pycnococcus provasolii; assembly: GCA_938743325.2. Taxonomy (NCBI): domain Eukaryota; kingdom Viridiplantae; phylum Chlorophyta; class Pseudoscourfieldiophyceae; order Pseudoscourfieldiales; family Pycnococcaceae; genus Pycnococcus; species Pycnococcus provasolii. The sequence continues at coordinate 138,167 of OW568874.1, read as the reverse complement.
ACTCTCGGCTCTCACCTCTTCTGCTCTCACCTTCTCGGCTCTCGGCTCTCACCTTCTCGGCTCTCACCTTCGCTGCTCTCACCTTCCTCCATCCTTCACGGCTCACTCCGGATTCCTTGAGTGATCACGTAGAAGAGCTTCCCCAGCCGAGCTACTACGGTAGAGCCTCAGTGGGGAAGCCTTCGTTCTTCTCTTCTCTCTGAGCACATGTTATTCTCTGAGCATCTGAGATTCTGAGGAGCGTGCTGACCTGGTAAACCTTTATGTATCTGGTCAGATCTCACCAGATGGTCTGCTCTCCGCTTTAACTTTACCACCATAACTGATAACTTTACTGTACACACTTTAGGATAAACTTTTGGGTAGTCCGAGGTGGTAAGTTAGTTAATGTAGTCCGGCCAGTGTAGGTTGGCCAGTGTTGGTGTTTCTTGTGTTGTTTTCTTGTGGACCCAGAGACAGCCGTCCGTGACCACCTCCAGCTAGCTATGATAGGATGGATTTCTGAGCGTGATCACGCAGCTTGCACTTCGTTGGCTGCTCAAAGCTTTCCCCTCCCTCCCGCCCTTGTGGTGTGCAGTGGGTGCCGCCATCATGTTCAAATATAAATGGGTGATTTTGATTAATTGATTCATCATTTCATATATATTCCTAATCCCAATTCCTTCAGTAGTTGTCAACTCGATCAAACATCTCCTCGAGCTCCTCGAGAGCCTTCGCCGCGCTCATACGCGATTCCGGCGCTTGTGCCCAGCACGAATCAACCACCTTGCCATAACGTATCGGGCATCCAGTCTCCTTGCGCGTCGGGAGAGGTGGACGTTTACCTCCCTTGATAAACATCACATAAGCTGGGTCAGGCATGTCGGGAAGCGGGAGATCTCGGTATGCAATTTCCCACAACGTCACTGCCACCGAGTACATATCGGACGCCTTGGACTTCTTGGTCCCGTCAAAGATCTCTGGTGGCGTCCACTTCACAGTGATGCCTTTACCGCCACCAGTTGCTGTGGATGCCGAAGAGGCCGTTTTGATTTTCGCCATGCCAAAGTCACACAGCACGGCATTTTTATTGGCATCAAGCAAAAGGTTCATGCTCTTGATATCTCCGTGAATAACCACAGGATCGCAGTTGTGTAGGTAGTTCACACCCGCGACGAGACCAAGTGCCCAGCGCATACGCAAACTCCACGCAAGCTCTTGATCCTCGTCGACGAGCGAATCGTGCACGCAACCATTGCCTAGGTACTGAATTACCATCGCATACATAGGAGGCTCGAGAATCACGCCGTAGAACGCCATCACATTCGGGTGCTTGAGCTGTGAAAGAATATTAGCCTCCCTGATGAAATCTTTGATGGACGGCCGATTCAGGCGGTGAGCATGCAACTCCTTCACTGCGACCTGTGTGCCCTTCATCATCGCCTCGTGAACGACGCCAAAGCCTCCCTCTCCGACGATTGCCTTCTTTTTCACATCGTTCGAGCGAATGACAAACGCTGGAAGAGCTTCCTTCATTGCTTCAAGCGACGATCCTTTTTTATCAGCAGACGGTGCGCGCTCATTCCCTTGCTGAGCCTGAGCTTTGATTAATGCATCCACCATCTCTTCCATCTTGGAATCAAATTTGGCGTCGAGCTGATTCAGCTTGTCAGAGATGCGACGGGCATTTTGCTCATTCTGGCGAGTACCAGATTGCACGAGCTCAGCAAGTCCTGCGATTTCTGCACTCAGCACCTGCGACTCGACGCCAAGCATTTTCGTAATCTCAGCTCGGCACGTTTCGTTTGCGAGTGCGCTATTCGCACCGCCGTTCTGCTCAATATATGTACGCAAAGCCGCCGTCTCATCGGTGTACTTATGCGCCGTGGGCGCGAGATGAATGGCAAGTCCTACCGCGCTGATGTGATTACGCAGCTCGCTATCATGAAGCTTGAAATCGTTCGTATACGCAATCGCACTCACGAATTTCATTAACCATCCCTTCTTGTTGTAGGATTCGACATACTCTAGTACACGCGTCAAGACGCCACAGAGATCGTTGATGCGCCCTTCGTGCCGCCTGATGACTTCAGGATTTGTGACCGCTGCGTCTCGGATTGCCGAATCAATTGCACGAACGAGGTCAGAAAGAATGCGGCAGTTCTCCTTGCAGATGCGTGCATGCTCCGCTTGCGTATAGATGGCATTGGCAATCTGAAACAAAGGTGCCAAGAATGGAAGTGATCGGCCTGCTTCGGCGACCATTCGGCCAGCCTCAACCGCCAGGGAGGGATCGTCGCCACCACCCCCTCCTCCTGCCTCGCCGGCTGTGCCGATAGCACCGCCGACGCTTGTCCCGAAGCTCGTGACATCGCTGATCTTGCCAAAGTTGTCGTACTGCTTCTGGAATTGCGACTTTGCGTTGTTGAACTGTTCCACGGGACTTTCTGGCACATTGCCACTCTCCACATCAGCACCACCATTGTTTTTACCACCACATGGCACATTGCCATGGATACGATAATTCCGATATAGATAGTACCCAATACCCATGAGTGCTACGAGAACGCCAACCACAACGCCCCCGACAGTTGCCGCCGAATCTGCGCCTGAGGATGACAATGGCGGAGATGGTGGTGGTGATGGTGGAGGGGGGGGGCAAACGTTCTCGTTGCACGCCTTAGATGGCGACGGCTTCGAGTCCGAGCAGAACGAGTCCGATACGACCTGGCTGTTTGACGAGCGCTGGCATGTCACCGATCGCGTCTGCGTGCCTAATCCACAGGATGCGGAGCACGAAGACCATGAGCCGATGGTGTACGAGTACGTGAGACATGCCTGCGTGTTGCATGCCTGAGATATCGACGGCTTCGAGTCCGAGCAGTACGAGTCCGACACGCTTTGGCCGTCCGACTGCTTACACGTGACTGATCGCGTCTCCGTGCCTCCTCCGCAAGTTGCAGAGCACGACGACCACGAGCCTGTGACGTACGAGTACGTGAGGCATTCCTGCGTGTTGCACGACTGAGATATCGACGGCTTCGAGCCCGAGCAGTACGAGTCCGACACGCTTTGGCCGTCGGATTGCTTACACGTGACTGATCGCGTCTCCGTGCCTCCTCCGCAAGTTGCAGAGCACGACGACCACGAGCCTGTGACGTACGAGTACGTGAGGCATTCCTGCGTGTTGCACGACTGAGATATCGACGGCTTCGAGCCCGAGCAGTACGAGTCCGACACGCTTTGGCCGTCGGATTGCTTACACGTGACTGATCGCGTCTCCGTGCCTCCTCCGCAAGTTGCAGAGCACGACGACCACAGGCCTGTGACGTACGAGTACGTGAGGCATTCCTGCGTGTTGCACGACTGAGATATCGACGGCTTCGAGCCCGAGCAGTACGAGTCCGACACGCTCTGGCCGTCCGACTGCTTACACGTGACTGATCGCGTCTCCGTGCCTCCTCCGCAAGTTGCAGAGCACGACGACCACGAGCCTGTGCTGTACGAGTACGTGAGGCATTCCTGCGTGTTGCACGACTGAGATATCGACGGCTTCGAGTCCGAGCAGTACGAGTCCGACACGCTCTGGCCGTCCGACTGCTTACACGTGACTGATCGCGTCTGCGTGCCTCCTCCGCATGACGCTGAGCACGAAGACCATGAGCCTGTGCTGTACGAGTACGCCAGCGGTGGTGGTGGAAGCACCATACCTGGTGGAAGCGGCGGCGCGTTGTCGTAGAACGTGAAGGAGGAATCAGAATCATCGCCCGTATATTTCGTCACACCATGATTGGCATCACTCAGTAAGTCGAGGAACGTGCATGCGTAGAAGGAGGCGGAGGAGGATCCATAGGTGGAACTGCCCCAGACCCACACATTGTGCCCATAGGATTCCCCAAGCACCGCCCGATTGCCCTGAAACGTGCACAGCGTGAACGTCGACGAGGATGCGGAGCCCAAGTACAACGCGCCTCCAGCATGCTGTGTGGTTTTACGAGTATCAGCCATTCAGGTAGTGTGGCGTGTGTGGGAAGGTGTGGGCGAGTCGTTGTTAGTCTCGTTGTTCTTGTATGTGGTTGTTCCACCTCTCCATCCGCCGCCTTGATGATACGCGTCCGCACATAAAGAGGATGTTGTTGGTGCTACCGCCGCTCCTCGTCGCATGTGATCGCGTGTTGTTGTTGTTGCTGCTGCTGCTGTCATGTAATGTCGCGCTGTCGCGATGATGGCGATGCGGCTGGCTGGCTCAGCGACGTTAGAAGACGGTTGGCGCCTGCCTGTGTACACGAACGAAGAAGACAAAACGGATGATCCAGTCCTGGAACCAACGTAGTATCTTGTTGTGATGAGCTGAGCTTCAGTTCGTTTGCATTGTCGTCGATCGTCGTCTGTCTGCACGCACACATCGAAGTGCAGCTTTGGATGTCCGCAACGTTCGAACGATATTCAACAACAGCCACAAGCAGGAACGCTGCGATACTGCCAAGACGGAGGCGACTGTGCGCACGCGTAGATACGCAGCGCGAGTTGTCGTCCGTTCACGTGTCAGAACATCGTCCGATGACGATCATTCGTGATGCACGTCATAGACGATGACATCATTCACAACAAGTGAGTGCCCATGGCAGCAGCAGCATCGATCATAGACGGCGTGCCTTCTCCGAAGGGACCAAGCAGCGCAGTCCGAGGCTGTCTATCATCCTCAAGCGAAGGTTCGTTCGTTTTCCATTAGAATGATGAGGTTGCGTCGCGCGCCAGACGCCAATACCGCCGCCGTCGTCGTCGTGCGCGAAGTAAGCCCCGCGAGCATAGCCATCACGACGGAGTATGAGAGCAGCAGCACCAACAACAGCAGCCCGAGAGAGAGAGAGAGAGAGAGAGAGAGAGAAAGAGTATGGAGGTGTGTGTTCGCTTGAGCAAGCGCTTATTCGTAAGACAAAGACGTACCCCTGCTTCGTTGTTCTCGAACGCGCACGCCGTAAAACTCAACGCAGTATTCCACATGTAAACAGCACCTCCATACTGTTGTTTGGAACGACGGAAGAAATCAGCATGCGTCGTCGAGAGGAAACGTAGCGTAAGTGTGCGAGTATGCGAAAGGGAGGGTGGGGAGTGTCGTTGTGTTAGTGATGTGTATCTCGAGTCGTTCCGGAAAAACAAGCAAAAGCAAAGCTATAATAGCGACACAGCGCGAACGGCGGCGTCACCATACACTGCTACCACTTCGGTAGGTATATCGCACGCATCAACACACATCACAGACAAAACGCGCGTACCGAACCGCAGTCCGTCGCTCGTGCAAATCACAAACTGACAGACGGTGGTGGAGGGCCCGCGAGAGATCAAGTGGCGAATCAAGGCAGAGTGAGATTGATGGGGAAGGGGGGGAGGAACGTACGCCTGCAGCCTCGTTTCCCATGAAGCGGCACGAAGTGAATGTCGCCTTGCCGCTTGCATATGCACCCACCGCCCCTCCTTCTGGAGCCGTGTTATCCTTAAAGATCACATTCTCGAAGCGTGTCGCACCTGTCTGGTAGGCATTGACAGCACCTCTGGCACTCCCTGATGTCTTGCCGTTGACGAGAGCGAGTTTCTCGAACACTACCTCGGCCGTACTGTACTGAGTCGTCTTCACCTGGAAGTGCCTATCAACCTCCTTCGCGTCGAGCATACACGTTCCGGCGGCCACCGTGCCAGATACGACGAGTGACGTCGACGAGCACGCGCCCACGATACGCACGGGGTACTTCAGGATGATTCCCCAAGAAGGAACAGATCCATCCGTCGGGTAGACGATGTCGTTTGTGAGTCGCAAGGTGCTCGGCCCGCTCGTCTTATCGTGCACAGCCTCCTTAAACTGCGCGAACGTCGCAACGTCGACGATGGTTTCGGCCAGGCTCGCCTCGGGCCACGTCACACCGGCCATTGCGAGAAGTGCGATGATGGCAGCAACGACATTCCCACGCGTCGCGCGTCTCATTCTCATTGCGAGAGAGAGTGAGCTCCTGCTATACTTTCAGCAGCCCGCACGCACGGAAGTCAGCAGGTGCGAAAGTGCGAAACCCTCACACACACACACCTACCTACCTGCAAGGCAGCAAGGGACAGCACGAAACCAGGGATCCCCACTTACTTACTTCCGAGATGATGCTAACAATACAGCTAATACTAATAATAACGCAGGTTGGTGAAGAATGAAGATGCACCACCACCAACTGAAAAAAGAAAAGAATAAGAAGGCACACACACTGAATGCACACTGAATGCACACTGAAGGCACACTGAAGGCACACTGAAGGCACACACGCTGAAGGCACGCACACCACGCACACCACGCACACCACGCACACCACGCACACCACGCACGCACGCAGTTAATGATGAGGGGGAGGGGGCGGCTTATGGTTCAGTGATGGCGACCACAGGGAATAGGGCCGGCAGGCCGGACGATGAGTGCGACTTCTTCAGAGGGGAAGAAGAAGAAGAATCAAATTTTAGACTACCGGGTAATTTGTTGGCTTCGAAGAGGGGCTTCGAAGTTCAATGAAGGGGCGAGAACGATGGGAACAGGTGATGGGAACTTCAGGTCAGGTCAGGTGATGTAAGGCACTTCTGCAAGGCGGTGATGCAAGGCCGGATCGCAGTGCAAGTTGGCCGTTGTGCGACATGGTCAAGCAGAGCGCAAGGCCGGACCGTGGTAGTGGTGCAAGGCCGGATATGGTGGTTCAAGTTGGCCGTTGTGCGACATGGTCAAGCAGAGCGCAAGGCCGGACCGTGGTAGTGGTGCAAGGCCGGATATGGTGGTGCAAGTTGGCCGTTGTGCGACATGGTCAAGCAGAGCTCAAGGCCGGACCGTGGTAGTGGTGCAAGGCCGGATATGTTGGTGCAAGTTGGCCGTTGTGCGACATGGTCAAGCAGAGCGCAAGGCCGGACCGTGTCACCGTGGTAGTGGTTCAAATAGGTAGGCCGTTCGTGCTCAATCAAGACATGGTCAATCAACTACGAACATCGTGTGGTACAGTATTCTTATTGTGATATCATCCGTTCCTTCCTACCTGGTACCCTAACGCTCGTTTTCTCATTCTTCATCATGCCCTTGTTGATCAATGTCGATGAAAATGTCCGCCGCCTCCTGCTGTTCTCAGTGTTCTGGAGTACTGGACAGTATTGACGCTGTTGCTGTTGCTGTCGCTGTTGCTGGTGTAGATGACGGCACAGGAACAGGAGGAACAGGGAGGCTTGCTTGAGGTTGAGGGGTCCGACATGGGCCGAGCATCATCATCATCCGCTGCATTCTCTGCTGCCTCTGGTGCCTCTGATGATGGTGGTGGAGCAAAAGCGGCCGCACCACCCTCAAGAGCACCCTCACCAAGAGCACCAGTGCAAGTGCTCCTCCAAGTGCTCCGTGACGCACACAAGAGGTTCTCGCATACCAAAGGATGAGGTTCCATCACCATGGGCATGGGCACCATTTTAACCTTACCAAATACCAAATACCAAATACGGTACCCGGTAGGTTCGGAATGATGCTGACCCGGCCAGGTGCCAGGGGAGGGGGGGATTGAAATGGAGGAGGATTGATTTGATGGCCCCTCCCCCCCCTGGCACCTGTCCCCCTGCTCAGGTCCCGGAGCTCAGTTCCCTGCTCCACCTGGACCTGTGCTCCCCGGCCGGGCTGCCGGACGAGTGAGTGTTCGACACCAGACAGCCAGACAGGCCTCTAGAGGTTCTTCTTGGCCCTTGGGCAGACAGATCAACCACCTGTTTGGCTGTTTCGAGTCGAGAGAGCAGGGGAATCCTGCTCTCCTGCTCTCTTTCTGCTCTCGGCTCTCACCTCTTCTGCTCTCACCTTCTCGGCTCTCGGCTCTCACCTTCTCGGCTCTCACCTTCTCGGCTCTCACCTTCGCTGCTCTCACCTTCCTCCATCCTTCACGGCTCACTCCGGATTCCTTGAGTGATCACGTAGAAGAGCTTCCCCTAGCCTCAGTCGGGAAGCCTTCGTTCTTCTCTTCTCTCTGAGCATATGTTATTCTCTGAGCATCTGAGGAGCGTGCTGACCTGGTAAACCTTTATGTATCTGGTCAGATCTCACCAGGTGGTCTGCTCTCCGCTTTAATTTTACCACCATAACTGATAACTTTACTTTACGATAAACTTTTGGGTAGTCCGAGGTGGTAAGTTAGTTAATTTAGTCCGGCCGGTGTTTCTTGCGTTGTTTTCTTGGGGACCCAGAGACAGCCGTCCGTGACCACCTCTAGCTAGCTAGGAACGTGATGCAACACATGAACAAAAACAATCTAATGTACCGGACGCCGCTTCGACGAGAAACACACATGCGACGACGCGATTTTGAAACAGTCGGCCGGTAAACTTTATGATAAGCTAGTACCACCTTAATTAATTTGTGTGCGTACGATGGCCATATTTGATCATATCATATTCAAATATAAATGGGTGATTTTGATTAATTGATTCATCATTTCATATATATTCCTAATCCCAATTCCTTCAGTAGTTGTCAACTCGATCAAACATCTCCTCGAGCTCCTCGAGAGCCTAGTACCCAATACCCATGAGTGCTACGAGAACGCCAACCACAGCACCCCCGACGGTTGCCGCCGAATCTGCGCCGGAGGATGACGATGGCGGAGATGGTGGTGGTGATGGTGGAGGGGGAGGGCAAACGTTCTCGTTGCACGCCTTAGATGTCGACGGCTTCGAGCCTGAGCAGAACGAGTCCGATACGACCTGGCCGTCCGACTGCTTACACGTGACTGATCGCGTCTCCGTGCCTCCTCCGCAAGTTGCAGAGCACGACGACCACGAGCCTGTGCTGTACGAGTACGTGAGGCATTCCTGCGTGTTGCACGACTGAGATATCGACGGCTTCGAGCCCGAGCAGTACGAGTCCGACACGCTCTGGCCGTCCGACTGCTTACACGTGACTGATCGCGTCTCCGTGCCTCCTCCGCAAGTTGCAGAGCACGACGACCACGAGCCCGTGGCGTACGAGTACGTCAGCGGTGGTGGAGGAGGAGGAGGAGAAGGAGGAAGCGGCGGCGCGTTGTCGTAGAACGTGAAGGACGAATCAGAACCATCGCCCGTATATTTCACCACACCATGATTGGAATCACTCAGTAGGTCGAGGAACGTGCATGCGTAGAAGGAGGCGGAGGAGGGGTAGTAGGAACTGCCATAGACATACACATTGTGCCCATCGGATTCCCCATTCAATGCCCGATTGCCCTGAAACGTGCACAGCGTGTACGTCGACGAGGATCCAGAGTTCAAGTACACCGCGCCTCCATATCTCTGTGTGGTTTTACGGATATCAGCCATTAGGCAGTGTGGCGTGTGTGTGTAGGTGTGTGGGCGGGTCGTTGTTAGTCTCGTTGTTCTTATATGTGGTTGTTCCACCTCTCCCATCCGCTGCCATGATGATACGCGTCCGCGTATAAAGAAGAGGCTGTTGTTGGTGCTACCGCCGCTCCTCGTCGCAAGTGATGGCATGTTGTTGTTGTTGTTGCTGCTGCTGTCATGTGATGTCGCGCTGTCGCGATGATGGCGATGCGGCTGGCTTGCTCAGCGACGGTAGACGGTAGGCGTCTGGCTGTGTACGCGAACGGCAAAGACAAAACGAACGATCCAGTTCTAGAACCAACGTAGTATCTTGTTGTGATGAGCCGAGCTTCAATTCTTTTGCCGTTGTCGTCCATCATCGATCGTTGTCTGTCCACACTCCACAAAACACACTCGGAGGAGTGCAGCACGTCTGCGACGTTCGAACGTGACGCCTCGACAGCCAAGCAACACCACGGCGGAAGCGACTGTGCGCACGCGTAGATACGCAGCACGAGTTGTCGCCCGTTCACATATCGGAACATCTTCTGATGATGATCATTCGTGACGCACGTCAGAGCCGACGATGGCATTCACTTGTGAGTGCCCATGACAGCAGCAACATCGATACCAGACGGCGTGCCTTCTCCGAGGAGACTAAGCAGCGCGGTCCGAGGCTGCCTATCATCATCAAGCGAAGGTTCGTTCGTTTTCCATAAGAATGATGATGATTGCGTCGCTCGCCAGACGCCAATACCGCCGTCGTCGCCGCCGTGCGCGAAAGAAGTATCGCGAGCATAGCCATCACGACGGAGTATGACAGAAGCGGCAGCACCAACAGCAGCAGCCTGAGAGAGAGAAAGAGTATAGAGATTTGTGTTCGCCTGAGCAACAGCCTATTCGTAAGACAAATACGTACCGCTTCGTTGTTCTCAAACGTGCACGCCGTAAAACTCGACGCGGTCTCTTCCGTGAAAACAGCACCTCCATACTGTTGTTTGGTGCGACGGAAGAAATCAGCATGCGTCGTCGAGGGGAAGCGTAGCGTAAGTGTGCGAGTATGTGAAAGAGACGGTGGAGAGTGTCGTTGTGTTAGTGAATGTGTATCTCGAGTCGTTCCTGCAAAATAAGCAAGCAAAGATATTATAGCGACAGAGCGCGAACGGCGGTGGCGCCATACACTACCAGTCAGGTAGGTATATCGCACGCATCAACACACATCACAGACAAAACGCGTGTAACGAACCGCAGTCCGTCGCTCGTCCGAATCACAAACTGACAGACGGTGGTGGAGGGCCCGCGAGAGATCAAGTTGCGAATCAAGGCCGAAAATGAGATTGATTGTTGGTGGGGGAATGGAGGAGGAACGTACCTTTGCCTTGTTTCCCAGGAAGCGGCACGAAGTGAATGTCGCCTTGCCGCTTTCACCCAGGACGCCTTTTTCTGCACCCACCGCCCCTCCAGAATCTGGAACCGTGTTGTCCTTGAAGATCACATTCTCGAAGCGAGTCGCACCCGTACTCGAGGCATAGACAGCACCTCCATAATCCAAATCCCCTGTCTTCTTGCCGTTTACCAGAGCGAGATTCTCGAACACAACCTCGGCAGTGCTCCCCGGAGCCGTCTTCACGTTGAAGTGCCGGTCCACCTCCTTCGCGTCCAGCATACACGTCCCGGCGGCCACCGTGCCGGATACGACGAGCGACGTCGACGAGCACGCGCCCACAATACGCACGGCGTACTTCAGGATGATTCCAAATTCAGGCACAGATCCATCCGTCGGGTAGTCGATGTCCTGCGTGAAGTATATCATACTTGGACCGGAGGCTTGGTCGTGCAGGATGGTCTTGAGATCCGAGAAAGATGTCACGTATGCGGGAGGAGCAGGAGGAGGAGAAGGAGGTGCAAAAGGCGGCGCGTTGTCGTAGAACGTGATGGAGGTAACATCATCATCACCACCTTTCGTCACACCATGATTGGAATCACTCAGTAAGTCGAGGAACGTGCATGCGTAGAAGGAGGCGGAGGAGGATCCATAGGAGGAACTGCCAATGACCATCATATTGTGCCCCCGGAATTCCCCCTCCAATGCCCGATTGCCCTGAAACGTGCACAACGTGAACGTCGACGAGGATGCGGAGCCCAATTCCACCGCGCCTCCAACACTCTGTGTAGTTTTATGGGTATCAGCCATAAGCAGTGTGGCATGTGTGTGTAGGTGTGCGTGGGCGAGTCGTCGTTAGTCTCGTTGTTCTGGTACGTGGTTGTTCCACCTCTCCACCCGCCACCCTGATGATATGCGTCCGCATATAAAAAGGCTGTTGTTGGTGCTACCGCCGCTCCTCGTCGCATATTCGTAAGACAAAGACGTACCGCTTCGTTGTTCTCAAACGTGCACGCCGTAAAACTCGACGCGGTCCCATCCGTGTCAACAGCACCTCCAAACTGTTGTTTGGTACGACGGAAGAAATACAGCATGCGTCGTCGAGGGGAAGCGTAGCATAAGTGTGCGGGAATTGCGTTAGTGATGTGTATTTCGAGTCGTTCCAGCAAAACAAGCAAGCAAAGATATAATAATAGCGACACAGCGGGAACGGCGGCGGCGCTATATGCTACCAGTCAGTAGGTATATCGCACGCATCAAAACACATCATCACAGGCAAAACGCGCGTATACCGAACCGCAGACTGTCGCACGTGCAAATCACAAACTGACAGACGGTGGCAGAGGGCCAGCGAGAGATCAAGTGGCGAATCAAGGCCGAATGAGATTGATGGGGAATTGGGGGAGGAACGTACCGATGATGCCTTGTTTCCCAGGAAGCGGCACGACGAGAATGTCGCCTTGCCGCTATAAGATGCAAGCACCGCCCCTCCTCCATATGGAGTCGTGTTGTTCACGAAGATCACATACTCGAAGCGAGTCGCACCCACCCCCCAGGCATAGACAGCACCTCCATCATCACTATTCCCTGTCTTCTTGCCGTTTACCAGAGCGAGTTTCTCGAACACTACCTCGGCAGTGCTTCCCTTAGCCGTCTTCACCTGGAAGTGCCGGTCCACCTCCTTGGCGTCGAGCATACACGTTCCAGCGGCCACCGTGCCCGATACGACGAGCGACGTCGACGAGCACGCGCCGACGATACGCACGGCGTACTTGAGGATGATTCCATCAGACGGCACAGATCCATCCGTCGGGTAGACGATGTCGTTTGTGACTCGCAAGGTGCTCGGCCCGCTCGTCTTATCGTGCACAGCCTCCTTAAACTGCGCGAACGTCGCAACGTCGACGGTGGTTTCGGCCAGGCACGGTTCGGGGCACGTCGTCACACCGGCCATTGCGAGAAGTGCGATGGCAGCAACGACGTTCCCACGCGTCGCGCGTCTCATCTTGATTGCGAGTGAGAGTGATCTCCTGCTATACTTTCAGCGGTCCGCACGCACGGAAGTCAGCAGGTGCGAAATTGCGAAACCCTTGAGCACACCTACCTACCTACCTGCAAGGCAGCAAGGGACAGCAGATATGATGATGCTAACCTTAACAACACACTAATGCAACTAATAATAACGCAGGTTGGTGAAGAATGAAGATGCACTGGCCACCGCCTGAAACAGAAAAGAAAGGAAGGAAAGCACACACACTGAAGGCACACACACTGAAGGCACACTGAAGGCACACAGCGGCACACCACGCACGCAGTTAATGATGAGGCACCAATGTTCACCAATGTTCACAGCGCGCGCGAGAGAGAGAGAGAGAGAGAGTGCGACCTGCCGAGGGTTTGCACGGTTTGCAGGAAATGAGCGGCTCTCGACACCGCCTCACTGTTGCACACACAGGCTCTGTCTCTCGCTGTGCAACGCGGCGTCCCTCCTCATCCCCTGATGGAAATCCATCATCCATCATCCACCGATCGCGTGATTTGGTCCAAATTGCCCAATCAAGCGATCACGTGACCGTGCTGCGCTCCAATTGTCGTCAGCCACTGAGCCAATTCCACTACGGGTTAAGGTTTCCAGCGCTTGGATGATGGATTCGCCAAGATTCGGTTCGTTTGTTGCAGGCCTAACGCGTTGCACTTGACGATCAACGCGGCAGCAGGGGTTTCTGCGATTGGCAAGGGTTGTTACGGTTGGCCCTCCCCCCCCTTCCAACCGCCCCCGCGGCTCCTCCGGTTGGCAGCCCCCCTCCAACCGCGTCCATTTCTCCGGTTGGCGCGGTTATCGTGATTATTGCGGTTGGCGTGGCGTCTCAGTACGTCTCAGGCGTGGAGTCCTCGTGCCTTTCCTTAACGTTCGGCCGGGACCTCAGCGCGAGGAGCTCACTGTCCTCCTCGCGCTGAGGATGCTCATCAGCGCGGCACGCGTCGGACGTCGCTCCTCCTCGAGACGTGGTCGCCACAGCCGAAACCCTGCCGGCCAGAGTCTCGCGGACAGCTCGGGTCGCGTCATTCATGTCTTGCTTCGCTTCGGCGAGCTTGCAGTACGCGCCATCTAACATGGCGTTGTGCCGAAGTAGCAGGAGGCTCTCCACCTTCCACGCCTGGAGACGGTTTCGTGCTGGAGTCATGTCAATGGAGCAGGGTGTTTGTTTGTGGCGGATCCGGAGACTCCGCTGTCACTAATGCGGTGACGGTTGCACAGGAGCTACGGACGTTTTCGGTTGCACGCTGAGCTTCTGCGGGGACGTCAGCGACATCGCAACCGAGGCGGTGGATGCAGGTGGCACAGTGCCGTGCCCAGGGCAGCGTGACAGCTGTCGTGGCGCATGATGGTGGGTGGCGTGGCGGTGTTGAGGTGAGGAGAAGAGATGTGTTTGGGGTTTAAGGAGAGGAGAGGAGGCGATAGGAGATGGTGTTTTGGTTTCCCCCAACCCCAAGGGCTTTTGCCTGGCGAAGGTTGGTTGAGGTTTGGGACCCTCCCCCAAGGTGTCGAGAGTTTGTTAACAAAGGGACCGTTAGGTGGGGGGTTGGGTGTTGCCCTCCCCTTGGAGTGGGACGACCGACTTTAGTTGTCGACGCGTTTTTGTGTACGTCTGTGGCGTACGCTGACGACAAGGTGTGGTGTGGTGTTGGTGTTTACTTGTTACAGAACTTCTTGACTCTACTTGGCTTGGTGAACACACACGTGGTACAGGTGGTGCCTTAAGTTGTGGTGTGGCTGACGGAGAAAACAAAGGAGATCTAAGGCGAGTTGAGGTGCGGTGGTGGAGGTGGCGTGGTGCCGTGGCGAGGTTTTAGAAGTAAGTATGCAGGTGGCACAGTGCCGTGCCCAGGGCAGCGTGACAGCCTTCAGGGGTTTGTTCTCCGCCGTGCTTAACGTGCCATTCAAGCCTAGAGCCCAGTTGATGGCCGTCTGAAATGCATGTTCTTTGCATATGTCCGAAGGTATTAGTAGGTGGTCAGCCAAAGCATTTAGCTCCTTGAGAGCCCCGTCCGCAACTCCAGTTGCGAACATATCCAATGTCAGGCACGCCTTGTCGGCTGCCGTGTCGTACCCGTATGACTTGATCATGGTCTCTACGGCAGTAGCAATGCTCTCGGCATCGTGAGAGCCATGCATGCACCTAGTGCCAAGGTTTCGCCGAACTAAAACGAGCTCTCCATCGACCTCCTTCACGAATCGAACACATAGCGTGAAATACGGGTCTCCAGCACGGCTAGTCCATAGGTCTATTCCTATCGATACTCCACACTTGATGCCGCTCAATTCTTCGATCAATTTGTTTCGCATTTCGGTCGTTTGCTTCCGTAGCTCGGTGTTAAACTGCTCAGTGGTGGGTGGACTGCCTCGAGTTGACGTCTGTGTTATGCATTCCTGCAAGCTGGGTCGGCAGAAATGGTCGTACTCCTAACCCTAGCCCTAACCCTCTTCATCCCATCCTATCCTATATCAATGGTCGGCGAAAAACATTTTGCAGAAAGGCGGTGGTGCAAGGCGGTGATGCAAGGCGGTGGTGCAAGGCCGGATCGTGGTGCAAGGGCGGTGATGCAAGGCGGTGATGCAAGTCCGGATCGTGGTGCAAGGCGGTGATGCAAGGCGGTGGTGCAAGGCCGGATCGTGGTGCAACGCGGTGATGCAAGGCGGTGATGCAAGTCCGGATCGTGGTGCAAGGCGGTGATGCAAGGCGGTGGTGCAAGGCCGGATCGTGGTGCAAGGCGGTGATGCAAGGCGGTGATGCGAGGCCGGATCGTGGTGCAAGGCGGTGATGCAAGGCCGGATCGTGGTGCAAGGCGGTGATGCAAGGGATCGTGGTGCAAGGCGGTGATGCAAGGCCGGATCGTGGTGCAAGGCGGTGATGCGAGGCCGGATCGTGGTGCAAGGCGGTGATGCGAGGCCGGATCGTGGTGCAAGGCGGTGATGCGAGGCCGGATCGTGGTGCAAGGCGGTGATGCAAGGCCGGATCGTGGTGCAAGGCCGGATGTGCAAGGCGGTGATGCGAGGCCGCCAGGCCGGATATGGTGGTGCAAGTTGGCCGTTGTGCGACATGGTCAAGCAGAGCGCAAGGCCGGACCGTGGTGGTGGTGCAAGGCCGGATCGTGGTTCAAGTTGGCCGTTGTGCGACATGGTCAAGCAGAGCGCAAGGCCGGACCGTGTCACCGTGGTAGTGGTTCAAGTAGGAAGGCCGTTCGTGCTCAATCAAGACGTGGTCAAGCAAGCATCACCGTTCCGCGTGGTATTGCATTGTGATATCCTTCGTTCCTTCCTACCCTACCCTAACGCTCGTTTTCTCATTCTTCATCATCCCCTTGTTGATGTCGATGAAGATGTCCGCCGCCTCCTGCTGTTCTCAGTGTTCTGGAGTACTGGACAGTATCGTACACTACGTCCAGTACAAGATGAGTATCATCAGGGGGGAACCGCCGCCGAAAACACTCGAACTCAGGTACTTCGACATCCCTGGGAAAGGTGCGCCCATCAGACAAGTCGCCGCGTACATAGGCGCGGAGTTCACCGACCACAGGTACAAAACGCGCGAGGAGTTCCTCGTCGAAGACAAACCGAAGCTCAAGTTTGGACAGGTGCCGATGCTCAAGGCGGGGTTCGGACCCATCAACATCGACATGGTACAAACAACTGCCATCATGCGATACCTCGCAAGAGCATACGGACGCAAGGACCTCTACCCAGACGGAGCGCGAGGGCAAATCGTCGACTCGCTCTGCGACTTCGAGGTGGACTTCGCGCTAGGCGAGTCAGCCATCAAGTATGGAGAGAGGAACGGAATCATACTCGACGAGGAGGCGACGAAGAAGTCCATCGACGCGTACGTGCAGGTCATCAAGCAGAAACTCGAGCTGCTCGACAAGTGCATCGCCAACAAGCCGCCCATGTCGGAGAAGGACTCGCCGTGGCTTGCCGGAACGAGGCTGCCGACCATCGCCGACTTCCTGTGGGGGTGCAGACTTCGTGGAACAGCGAGCTCGCTCAACACGTGGGGTAAGTCGTCCGAGGTGGACTTGAGCAAGTTCCCGAACGTCAAGCGCTTCTTCGACGCGTACTCGAGCATTCCCATCGTCAAAAAATGGTCAAACTGAGCCAGACTTGTCAATAATTCGCAAAGTTGTTGTAAACACGACGACGAATTCTTTCTCTCGAAGAACATTAATGGGCAACCTCTTTAAACGCGGCACTGGGTCATGTTGTTGTTGTTGGTCTTGTTGTTTTACGAAGTATATGCTGACGCGTATATTACTGACTATGTATTTTTTTTACTGAGCAGCAGATGCTGACGCGTGCGCGATGTCGTACAGAGCTCTTGCGGCTACGCCGTTCGCACGATGCGAATCGTCAACAGCAAGAGAGAAGAGACGACTCTCCGCAATCGCGGTGGCAGGACTTTGTGTGTCCAACGCGGCGCACACCTCCGCACATGCCGCGCCGCAGTAGCGCAGACTCTCTCCCACGTCCTTGCCTAATACACCGCGATTTCCGCGCGTCTCAATCCAACGCACGAGCGAGGTGAGTGCCAAACTTCCGCCACATTCTGGACGTTGCGTTAGCATGCGCCGCGCCGTTGGCAGTGCTTCACAGAGCACGAACATAGCCTCGGCAGCCTCTCGGCTCAGCAGCGCGCTCATCGAGCTTGTCGCGCCGCCGGAATGCGTGATGAGTGTTGGTAGCGTCACGCTGATGGCGTGCTCGAAGCTCGCCTGTGTGATTGGCGCGCGCGAATCCATCATCAGGAATGCGCTGACATTTGCCATGTCCGGCTCAGCCATAGGCGGAGTAGGTGCGTATGCTCGCCTTATCTTTTCTTCGCGCGGCCCGAGGAACCTCGACAGAATTCGACACACCGCCGCTTGCAGGCGACATCGTACCGCATCAGCGCGAGCTGGGCCCTCCGGAGGAAGAGCGGACGCCGTGGTCATCTCACCCTCTTTGACTTCCGCCTCGTCCCGCTGGTCGAGCCAGAGCGCAGCGGCGGATGCAGCACCCTCGACTGCGCCGGCTAGCCAGCTGCGTACAGTTTTTGGCTCCTTGGAAGCCAAGCTGTTCACCTGCTGCGCCGGCGGTTCGATCATGTCAACCATCGACGTCGACGGCTCGCCCATCACCTCTTGCCTATAATGTCCCGCGACATGCCGAAATCCAGCCATCCATGCGTCCGACACTTTCTCGCCTCCGCCGGCGACAGTCACCTCTTGAGCGACGCTCTCGTTTAGAAGCAGCGCAACGCTGCGCAAGAGCAATGCACTCATAGTGGCGTCGGATGAGAAGGCTGATGCAGGTGAGGAGTTCACCTTAAATGGCATATTCGATCGACCGTCGGAAGTGCCATTTTCATCTGACAGGGCGGAGGATGTCGCCTGGTCGCGAACGTGCCATGCAGGCCATGCCAGCTGCGTAACGCTTGCAAGATTTGCCAGGCACTCGAGCGCGTCAACGAGAAGCTCCACATCAATGCTCTGTGTGGGCATGGGTGCCGGCTCTTCGTCCGTTGCCTCGGATGAAATCGAGGAGGAGGACGCCGCGGCATCGCGCACCAAGCAGACGAGCGTTGTGACGAGCTCAGGATCCGCAGCCATGAGTGTTGCGTTCGCCGCACCGAAGGATAGGTTACGCAACGTGGCCATAGCACTTAGCGATAACCGCTCGCGCCATGCAGGCGCGCGGCCATCGCCACCTGCAAGTGCCACCACAGCTGCGGACGCGCTGACTGAGCCGGGGGGAGCTTTTGCCCACGCCTTTGTCATCGCCGATTCCGACCGGTCGCCTAGTGCGGTTGTCCAGGCGGCAGACTCCTCCACCGCCTGCGCATCGCTTGCAACGTCGCCATTCTGAGCAGCCATCCACCAGCCACCGAGTGGCGCAGAGTCGGCGGGATTCGCGTGCTGCGAGTCTGGCCATCGCGGCATGTCGTCGTCGTAAGGAGGGTAGAAATTCCGCTGATCACCCTCTTCGGGCTGCTCCACCGGCGGTGGTGGTGCAGCCGCCGGAAAAACGGATGGCACGCTCAGCACGCCGGGTGCGATTTCCACGGGTGTTCGCGGCGGCGGTGCCGGCAGAGGCGGTGCGAAGACATCCGCCCCACGAACATATTCGATCAGCTTCGCGCGGCCCTCGAGCGCTGCACTGACTCCAAGCTGTGGCACGGCTTGACCCTCGGCGTCGGAGTCGTCTTCGTACCCATCGTCGTAATCTTGCTCGTCTTCCTCATCCTGGTCTTCTGCGACGGGATTTGCGGCGGCGGCGGCGGCAGCGGCGGCAGCGGCGGCGACGGCTGACTGCTGAATCGTTTCACCGTGGAGCATGCGCGACGCCGTGGAGCCAGGTCCCACGAGAGTTGGAGGTGGCAGGGCCTCCACCTCCTCGGCATCTATCGGTGCTGACTGTTGCTGTTGTGGCGGCGGTGAAGACGACTTGCCGGCAGCGGTTGCAGGCGCGCCGACGACCGCGTCACCGCAGCTCTTCTTCTGATTTGTGTCTGGCGACGCTGCTTCCTGCTTCGGCGGCGACGGTGCCGGCAACGCCGCTCGCGCTCTGCTTGCCAAAACCTCTCGTGCCGCTGCTGAAGAAGTCGCCGCCTCGTTCTCAGACGTCAGTATCCCTTCTCTGATGATCTGGCAGAGCGCCGCGACTACGCGCGGCTTTCGTGCAATCATTCGACCAGAAAGGCTACCTGTTTCAGTCGGCGCCACTCCGGCGTTCACACCCTCGAATCTGCCAGGATAGTCGACGAGTTCTGATTCTCCGTTGGATCCGACTTTGCATCCGCTTTCCACCGATATTTGTGTGAATATATTGAGTCCCCACGACACGGCTGACGGCACGCCTGACATGACAGCTCGCGTCGCTCTTTCAACGGTTTCTGCCATATCAGACTCCGACGTGCACCCGAACATGGCGATCGGCCCGAGAGGCGCAGGCAGCGGCACCCACGTCGTCTCTACGTTCCGTGGCGGAAGTTGTGCAGGCGCTTCCTGGACTGCAGGTGCATGAGACTGCTGAGTCTGGACGGTCTGCTGAGGCTGCTGGTGCTGCTGCTGCTGCGACGCGGGCGTGGGTTGGAACTTCTGCTGCGTCGCCGCGTGAGCGCCAGTATTGCCCCCACCGGCGGCAGGTGGAGGATTCGCTGATCCGATTGTTGGAGAAGCACCAGAGACACCACCAGCAGAGGCACCAGAAGCAGAGACACCAGCAGAGACACCACCAGAAGCCGCACCAGAGACACCAGCCGCACCAGCACCAGCCGCACCACCACCACCAGAGACACCAGCCGCACCAGACGCCGCAGCACCAGAAGCAGCACCAGCACCAGAGACACCAGCAGAAGCACCCCCCGCCGCCGAGTTCCCATACGATCCCTCCACGGACAATGAGGTAATCTTGAACCGTTTCGTAGGAGGAGCAGGAGGATTCTCAACCTGGGAGTTTCCCACAGGCACAGGGGGAGGGGACGGCGCCATGGCCAAATAAATGCGTGCGCGCCAAGTGATGAACACGGAGGGTTTCGAGTTGGAGGAGGGGGTTTGGAGGGAGGGAAGGGGAGGCGGAAATCCTGACGTGGTTTGCTTTTAGGGGTGGGGGAGTTTAGTTTAGGGGTTTGGTTTGGGAGGTTAGGGGTTTGGTAGGTTGGCACTATGCTTATTGCTTAAGGTCTATGCTTATGCTCGTACGCCGCACCGCGGTGGACTACCAAGTTCCCAAAGACCACGGCGTCCCCCGCGTGTAAGATCACCTTGTGCTCGACTCCCTTCTCGTCCCGCCATTCGAACTTCCCGCTCGGTTGGAGCGAGACGAGGAGGGTCGCCTTCTCGTGGTGGACTGGTGGTGGTGGTGGCAGTGGACGCCAGACCGTCACAGGGGTACAATCGGCCGAACATCCCGTTAAACGGCTAGCAGTAGCAGAGAGAGCAGAGGTTCTCCTGTGTTCGCTGCCTTGCTCTAACGGTGAGCGCTGTGTCGTACCTTGCGACGTGTCGAGTCGGTTACGACTTACGTCGCTTGGCATCCCGTTAAACGAGATAAAGTACGAATTGCACACGTCTTTCATGTACCTGTTTTCCAAAAGTTCCTTTGCCGGCATTTTGGCGCGAGGGTGATTTGAGCAGTAAAAGACCGCTTCCGCCAAATCCAATAGGATCACATGTGACCAATCTTCATCCTTGTTGTCCTCCTCGACGGGGGTACTCGCAGGTGCCATGTTTGGTAAGACGGAGGGCAAAGAGACGACGGACGACGAAGAAGAACATGGTGGCGCAGTGCTGTACCCAGGGCGGCGTGACATGAACGCCATTGTGTGTTCGCGCGCGCTCATGTGATGATAATAAAGGTTTTTCGTGCGCGACCGGGATCCCCAGCTCCCCTCCCACTTGAATATAACCACCTCTTATGGAAAAGGATCTGCGAGGGATCCCCTACTAGACTAGGGGTTTGGTTGTTGGCAAAGCGTTTGAGGTGACCGTTTGTTTGGCAAGGGTTATTACTGGGTTACTGGGCAGTGCTGATCGTAGTGGGCACCAGCGGATTAGATCAGTTTAAAAAAGTTCTCAACCTGCGCGAAATGTTGTGGTTGTCATGGAAGTTACTATCGGGATACGCCAGCTTTCTATTGCCCTTGATGGCGATCGCGCACGACATCTCCCATGAAGGCATACCAAGCGTGAGAACTCTCTTGGCTGTGGCGCTTTTGACAATGCTCAACATCGGCGTGTGCATGAGCGTCGTCCTGCATCGGTACTTCTCGCACAGCGCGTTCAGGACCACGCGCGCCTTCCAATTCGTACTCGGCGTGATTGGATGCCTCGCCTACCAGTGTGGCCCGGTCTGGTGGGCGTCGAAGCACAGACGCCACCATGCCAACTGCGACACCGCACTCGACCCACACAGCTGGACCATGACGTCTCATTGGTACGCTTGGTGGGGATGGACACTCAATCCGTCCGAGCAAACAATCGACTACCAATACGTGCACAACTTGGTCAAGTATAAGGAACTGCTTATCCTCGACGAGCTGTGGCTGCTCGTCCCCAGCCTACTCATGGCGTCGGTGTACAATCTTGCCGGTCCGCACTGCGCCACTGCGTACGTCGCGACGCCGCTCTTCTTGTCACGCATGATCACGCTCCTGTTCAACTGCGAGTACCATCCGCCAGCCTCGAAAACGAAGTGCAAGTCGATCGATAATCCCAGGATCCTATCGGAACTCGTAGGCGAGAGCTATCACGACGACCACCACGCACATCCGCGCCGTCTGCATCGCCCTGGACTTGACTTGCCGTACTGGATATTTATCCGCCCTCTGATTGCACTCCGTATGATATGGCCGGTCGGCGCGATCTGAAGGAGAGCAGCGGCCGTCATGACATGCGGTCATGAGTTGATGTGGTCTTTGGCATGAAAAATGTCACGTCACAGGTGGCGCACGCACGCACGCGTAATAAGTGATGTAGGATTACTCAACATCTGATTTGTGATGTGCTGTACAGTAAGTACAGTACAGGAAATATGTAAGGTTCGTTGATATATCAAGAGAACTGTATGTGTAGCAAGCTCAACTTCTTATGGTAGTACTTACAAATCAAATCAAGTCAATTAAAAAATGCTCATTGACTCACGTGATGGTCAGGTTCGCCTTCAGCATCGCGTGGTCGCTTAACTCCGTGTCGTTCGGATACGGGCCGTCAGTCACCTCCTTGCGATGAGGAAGCGCGCGCACGTCAGTCACCTCCATGCGCGTCTTCACGCCCGTCGCGACCATGCCGCCGGACTCCGTCGACTTGAGCGACATGCCGTCGCGAACCAGGATGTAATCGAGCGTGTCGATGAAGGGACCCGTGTCCTTGAAGTTCATCGCATAGTTCGTGAAGTCAGGCTCCAACCCGAGCTGCTCGACGTACGCACTGCGGAATGCGCCACCCAGAGACTTGTCCAGCGCAGGTGCCCAGTCGTCCGCGATGCCAGACTTCTCACATGCCGCGGCATGCTCCGCATTCTCGTCGTCGCTCATGCATCCTTGCGTCAAGATGCGATACCCCGGTTCGTGAGGCTTGATGTTGAAATCGCCGCAGAGCACGAGCGCGTCATCCTTGGCAAACTCGATCGCACGACGCGCGCACAGAGCGACGTGCATATTCATCACGGGCGGCGCGAAGAAGGCGCAAGGCATGTGATATGTCGCCACGACGAGGTTTGGAGCAGAACCGTTTCCGTCGCGCATGGCGAGGCGCACGGAGACCAGCGCGTTGAACCTTCTCTTCGCGTACTCCACCGGAACGATGGGCGGCTTAGCCGGCTTTTTGCGGAGCAGTAGGCGCGTCGTGCCTTTGAGCGCGCCAACCACCGCACGGCTGGCAACCGCCCACGGCGCATCCGACGGCAAGGGCGCCCTTGGCCACTTGCGCGTATTGCTGACGCGCACGATATCCGCATCCTCGAGCTCGTAGCGTGCGTTGGGGAACGCGATCCCCACACCCATGTATCCGTTGAACGGGCTTCCGTAGAGTCTGTGAACGAAGTGGTATCCGTTGGCTTGGAAGAGCGCGTGCAGTTGCGCCGCCCAAAGTTCCGAGACTTCCTGAAGACACAGGATTGTGCCTTGGTCCATTTCGTTCGAAAGAAGTGCTTTGAGCTTTTCCAGTCGGTTCGCGGGTAGTAAGTTGGCGGGGTCGCAGTGTGAGTAGTAGTCTGGTTCGCATAGTGATGACGAGAGCACGTTGTAGGTCGCGACGACGTGCTGGTTAGCGGATAGTTCGGACATGGGTACGGCGAACGTCGCGAAAGACTTTCTCGAGTGACTGAAGGGTCGGTGGTGGTGATTACGAAGAGCTGTTGACGGTATTGACGGTATTGATGGCCAAGACGGTGATGCGTTTGAACAAACAGCAGCAGTTGATGTGTGTAGACGCTTGTTACCACCAGAAAAGTTATTAAAGGCACTACTACTACTACTACTTCTCTGAAATGATGAGAGGCAGACCTTTCTCAAGCTCAAGGGTGCTGATCGCGGGATTGGTTGCGAGAGTACAATTTGTTCAAGTCGGCAGGATACCAGGCGTGCAGTATGCGTTACGTGTATGTGGAACATGCAAGGTTCACTTGCAAGAAACAAGCAAGCCAAACGTTTACCAACGTGGAACAGGGCAGCAATGGCGGCGGATCGTATGGAGAAGATACGCGGCGGCGGCGTACTACCAACCAGGATTAGGGTATTTGATTAGGGTATTCGATTAGGGTTAGGGTTACATCTAGGGTTACGAGATGACTTTTTCGTGATTTGCCCAAGTCCCAACTCCACGTCAGTCCCAGTCCCTTCTGCAGGCCTGGCCTTGAATCTGGTACATACCAGGCTGCTGGCCAGGTCTATCTATGGCGGCGCCATGTTCAAGAATGTTCACGATGCTCCGAGGCGTTAATATGAATGCTTGGAAGACTTCCACGGGTAAGACTAGTAGTGCTTGTGGCGTTAATGCCTTGGGACTTGGTTCCTTGGCCTTCCCCAGAGCGTTCTGGACGTCACTGGTATTCATGGGAAGCGTCGGCAGTGCGACGCTCGCCGTCGCGTCATCATCATCGTCGTCATCATACGACTCTTCGTTTGCCACAACGCCGTCGTCGCCGATTCGATGCGAAGCGTCTGCACCTGCGGCAGCAGCACCGTCCGCGGAACACCAGAACTCCGCCGCCGGGCGTCTGCGCAAGTGGCGAGAGAAAAATTGGGAGCAGAATAATACCGCGTGGCATAAGCAAGCCGTCAACGGCGCACTCGGTAAATATGCACATCAATTGCTGGTTGCACCACGTGATGGAACGAAGGCGAAGGAGATCTACGACGCACAAGGAGGACACGTCGTGCTGTTCCCGCTCAGCGGCAAGACGTTGGACATCGTGTATGCAGCAACGCGCAAGGAGGTGGCAAGCGTGGTTGGCGTCGAGGGCGTTCGTTTGGCTGTGAAGGAGTTTGCTAGGGAACACCCGTCACTCGACCTGCGGGAGACGAAAACCACACCTGGTGGCGGTTTGCTGGGACGCTTTCTTCCGGCGATTTTCAAGGACGAGGCAACGGCGACCGAAACGTGGGAAGGCGGACGCGTGACGATTCTAAGAGCGGACTGGTTTGACGCGACGTTGTCGGATGCCAAAGCTACAGCAGTGTTTGACCGCGGTGCGCTCGTGGCGATCCACCCGTCGCTTCGCGAGAGCTACGTCTCTCAGCTTGAGACGGCGGTGGTACCTGGCGCACGCGTTTTGATTGTGGGCATCGAGCGCCAAGGCAGCGCGAGTGGCGTGGCGATGGGTCCTCCATTCCACACGACTGTTGACGACATCGCAGCCTTATTTTCGTCTGAGCGTTGGAGCGCGCCGATTTTGCTGGAGACGAAGGGCATGGATGACGGCGGTCCGCTTCCCGAACGTTTTGCTAAAGCAGGCTTGACCGCGGTGAACGAGCAAATTGTTCTTGTTGAGAGGAAGTAACTGCAGTTTACAACCTTCTTTTGTTTCAGAAAGAAAATGAATCTCTGCTTTGGGGGCGTTTAGTCTTCAACGTTGCGTCCGCAGAACGCGATGCTTCCATCGCGTCGCAGCGCGATTGAGTGCAAGGCACCCGCGTTGATCGCGACGAAGTCGCCGTCGATGCCTTCGGGCGGCGCCTGGCCGTATCCGTTGCCTCCCCAGCACGCGACGCTACCGTCACGTCGTAGTGCGATCGAGTGATAGGCACCCGCGTCGATCGCGATGAAGTCGTCGCCCTTGGGAGGTGATGCCTCGCCGTATCTGTTGCATCCCCAACACTTGATCCTGCCGTTACGTCGAAGCGCCACCGAATGATAGCCACCTGCTGCCACGGCGACGAAGTCCCCCTTGACGCCTTCGGGAGGCGCCACGCCTAACTCGTTGCGTCCCCAGCATGCGATGCTGCCGTCGGGACGGATCGCCAACGAGTGATGAGTGGTTTCTTCGACCTGGATGAAGTCACCCTCGACGACGTTGTTGTCGGAAGGCGCTTGGGCCGCGTCTTTGCCGTTCTTGTTGAGCCCCGAGGACGACGCGGCACGGATAATTGGTATTGTAGCTAAGAACTCTTGTTCCTGAGCAGAGGAGGAATGCTCACTGCCATCACGATCATTCATCGAACGATCATGAGCAGCAGCATCATCCGTCGTCGTCGCATTGTTGTTGCTGCGCCTAGTAGCATTTTGTGCGCGCCACTGCTCGCGCTTGGATTGCCACGGACCCCAAATCATTTGCGACATGCGAAAATGTGTCGCGGGATCCTTTCTCGGATCCATTATTTAAAGGCACCCTCGGATCGTTCCACTGCGTTTTATACTTTTATTGTTTTTTTGGCTGTGGTAGTAGCGCCGCCCCTGAGCCTCCTTGCCGCCGCCTTCTTCTTCCCGGTACGTGGTCCAGACACGCCGACTCCAGGCACCTGCTCCGTGAACCGGGAACCGGAGCCTCCGCCAAGCGTCGCACAGACAGCGGCCCGATGTGGCCGCACGTCCTCAGTCAATGTAAACTAATGGCGTGCGTGCGTGCGGGAATACAAAAAAAAAAAGAGAGGGAACTGCAAGGGCATATTAACGTATGGGCCGGTCACTCCTACCAAGGGTTGAAGCAAGGCCAGGGAACCGGGGTTTGATCAAGGCAACCTCTCCAACCTCCAACTCCCCTTAGAAAAATCGTCCCAACGCACCCCCGACAAAATGAATCCTCCCTTCGACCATTCCCCGCATGGATTTCCCAAACCCCGGTTCCCTGGCCTTGCTTCAACGGGGCCCAACGGGAGTGACCGGCCCATACGTTAATATGCCCTTGGGAACTGATTCATTCGGGGATTGGGAAATCTTCTTCTGGAATAGTTTTTAGTTTGTAGGGGATAGGGGATATGTTTTTCGTGGTTGGAGATTCGCCCTGGATCCCATTTATTTAAGGGGTCCCGGGAGTGTTTCCCATCAGAAGTGATCATGGCGGCGCGTTCCCTCTCGTCCCTCTCCGCCTCCGCCTCGCGCTCGTCGTCGTCATCTGGTGGTGGTGGTGGTGGGGGCACAACAGTTGCGTCACTGGTGGTTCGTCAGGGTAAGGGTAGGGGAACTTCGCGTGGTCGTCGTGCTCCTTGTCGTCATGTTTGTCCTTCTTTCTTTTCTCGTGCCTCTTCTTCTCGTGCTTCTTCCGCCTCATGTCTGGCCTCAGCTTCCTCTCATAATGACTTGCCCTACGGCGAGACGTCTGGAGCGATTTTAGTCATCGAAGACCTCACGTTAGCGACCATGGACTCGGACTTACTCATAGACGCTCAATTGCGCGTAAACGCGGGACAGTGCGTGGGAATCGTCGGCGCGAACGGTGCGGGGAAGTCGACGCTCATGAAAGTCATGGCGGGCATGCGAGACGTTGACGCGGGACGCGTCGCACTCAAGCCTAAAACGGAAGTCGGGTACCTCGAACAGACGGCGCTGAGCGGATCAGAAAGAACGGTCGTTGAAGAGGCGAGAAGTCGAATGGACCAAGTCAACGACGCGAGACGCAAAATGGACGAGGCGGAGCAAGCGGGCGACGCCGCCGCGCTTGAGAAGGCTCTGCAAACGTTTGAACAACTTGACGGCTTTCAGGCGGAACGGCGCATTGCCACGGTTCTCGACGGCCTCGGTTTCGAGCGCAGTCAGTGGGACACGCCGTGCTCTCAACTCTCAGGAGGTTGGCAGATGCGTGTCGCCCTCGCTAGGCTTCTGCTCAGCCCTGCGTCAGACAGCTCTGGACAAGGCCTGCTCCTGCTCGACGAGCCCACGAACCACCTCGACGCCAAGAGCAAGTCATGGCTCGCATCTTGGATCAAGTCGTCGGGAGCTACCACCGTGCTCGTTTCGCACGACGAGGCACTTCTCGAGACGGCGTGCTCTCACGTCGCCGAGGTGCGCGGCAAGGGCCTGCACACGTACACTGGCTCGTTCTCGGCATTCCTGAAAACACGCGAGGAACGAATGAGATTAGCCGAGGCGACGCTGGCAAAGCAGATGAAAGAGGCGGAAAAGCTCGAGCAGTTCGTCGATCGTTTCGGCGCCAAGGCGTCCAAGGCGAGTCAGGCGCAGAGTCGTCAAAAGCAGCTCAACAAACTGAAAGCGGAGATGGATGGTGGCGATTCTTCCACATCCGCCGCCGCCGCGGAGGGAGCTGCCGGCGATGCGAAGCGCGTCACGCTCCGACTACCGCCGCCGCCGCCGAGTGCGGCTGATCTTGTGACAATTACGGGAGGATCGAGGATTGGATATGCATCGGACAACGTCGTGCTGCAGTCGTCGAAAGATGACTTGATGCTGTCACGTGGGATGCGTGTGATCGTGCTTGGACCGAATGGCGTTGGCAAGAGCACGTTGCTTCGCAGTCTTGCGGGAAGCCTGCCGCTCGTCTCTGGCGAGCGACTGCTGGGAGATCGAGCGGCCGTTGGTGTGTTCAGCCAGGATCTCGCTCAAGCGCTTCCCCTCGACGCGGTTGCGCTGGATCACGTGATTGACGACGCGGGTAAAGCGGACCCATCGCTTACGCCCGAGCGAGCAAGGGCGGCGTTGGGAGCACTCGGGCTTTCCGGTCCAATGGCACTTCGCAAGATTGGCAACCTGTCGGGTGGAGAGAAGGCACGCGTGGCGCTGGCGACGTTCGCGCTTCGTCCGAACAACGCGTTGCTTCTCGATGAGCCTTCGAATCACTTGGATTCGACGGCGCTGCAGGCGCTGTGCGATGGCATGAAATCCTGGGATGGCATGCTTCTGGCAATTACACACAACGTGGCATTTGCAAAGTCTTTTGAACCGACGCACGTCATTCGCGTTGGTGACGGCACGTTTACGCTGTCGGCGCTGTACGGCGAGCTGACTGCGGACGACTTTGTGACGACAAAGATCGACGACAAAGACGCGTCGTCGTCGTCGTCGTCGTCGTCGTCGTCGTCGTCGAAGGAAACCGGCAAGGCACAGGCTCATGCCGATCGCAAGGCTGGCATGCGCGCGAAGAGCAAGATGGAGAAGACGTACAAAAAGGTGGAGGAGGCTGAGGTTGCGATGCAGGCGCTTGATGACGAGATGGCTTCTGCCGGCAATGACATTGGTTTGCTGAGTGATTTGCAGGCGCGTCGCGACGAGCTGGAGAGCGCGGTGGAGGCAATGCTAACGGAGCTCGAGGAGCTCGAGGAGGTGGTGGCGGCGAGCGGCCTTGAGGTTTGATTGTGGTGATGAATTTTATTTGTGTGTATGTGTACAGTAGTAAGCCATCGTCGTTATTTTAAAAAAACATCCAGCTGGAAAGAAAAACGATCGTCGTTATGCAACAGCAACAGCAACGTAACAAAAGCTAGCCATTTAGGCAGAACTTTACCACACACACACACACAACACCTTCGATCGCATCACTCACTCACGCACTTCCTGCTCCCACTCGAGGAAAGCGACATTTTCAACCTCATCACGCTGGTCGTTCTCGGCGCTAATCGGCGCGCCTAGGAACTGTGACCAGCCTTTCCATTCTCCCGATTCGCGATACACGAGTTCCGGGTGCAGCGGCATCCCTGGCATGTTCGGGTGTTCGTCGTGCCCTTCCTCGCGCCACGTTTTCATGATGTCGTGCACCATCTCCCAGAACGTGAGCGGGTCGTCATCGTGAAGCGTGGATGAAGTGCCGGTGGGAACTGTAGCAGTAGACATGGATGTGAGGAAAAACTAACAAGCAGGACGACTGATAGTGATGGGGCAGCAGGACTGATTTTTGTAAGTCGCCACTCACTCCCAAAACCCGGGTTTTGCTTTTGAGGTTGGCCAAACCCCTAAGTGTAAGGCTCAGCAAATCACATAAAATCAAAAAATCGGTTCCGAGGAAAATTTAAGTCGAGGAAATCAACCGGGAATCTTACAAAAATTACACTTTATTACATCTTTACTAACAGAAGATACAACCTACCTAAACTCCTGCTGTTGGTCATCACTCCTGCTGTTGGCGACGGCCAACAGCAGTGTGCCTTGTGTACTTATGATGACGGGCGCGCAGGACTGGCAGGAGACGGGGTGCGCTGTTTTAAGTCCGCCAGAAGTTACTGGATTTGTTGAAGAAGTAGTAGGACTCGTATCCAATGTGACCGTTCCCTGCTTCGCATCTGATGCACTTCGGAGCTTGGCTATCAATCACGCGGAGAACAAATCACGCATCGGCGAGGCGGGCGGCGTGACTCTGGTGTTGGCGGCGATGCAAACAAACAGGACGAACGCGACCGTACAGGAGCACGCGTGTGGAGCACTTCGGAGCTTGTCTGCCAATCACGCGGAGAACCAAACACGCATCGCCGAGGCGGGAGGCGTGGGTCTGGTGTTGGCGGCGATGCGTACTCACAAGACGAGCACGGGTGTACTGGAGAAGGCGTGCGCGGCACTTTGTTGCTTTTCTGCCAGACATGCGGAGAATAAATCACGCATCGGCGAGGTGGGCGGCGTGACTCTCGTGTTGTGGGCAATGCGTGCTCACGACGCGAGCGCGGGCGTGCAGGAGCAAGCGTGCGCGGCACTTTGTTGCTTCTCTGCCAATCACGCGGCAAATCAAACCCGCATTTGCGAGGCGGGAGGCGTGGATGCTGTGTTGTCGGCAATGCGTGCTCACGACACGAGCACAGGCGTGCAGGAGGAGGCGTGTGGAGCACTTTGTTGCTTCTCTACCAATCATGCGGCGAATCAAACACGCATCGGCGAGGCGGGCGGGGTGGATGTCGTGTTGACGGCGATGCGTGCTCACGACACGAGCTCGGGCGTACAGGAGAAGGCGTGCGCGTCACTTTGTTGCTTCTCTGCCAATCACGCGGCGAACAAATCACGCATCGGCGAGGCGGGAGGCGTGGATGTCGTGTTGTCGGCGATGCGTGCTCACAAAATGAATGCGGGCGTGCAGAGGCAGGCGTGCGGGGCACTTCAAAGAATGTGTGTCAATCACGCGGCGAACAAAACACGTATCGTTGAGGCTGGCGGCATAGATCTCGTGTTATTGGCGATGCATGTTCACGAGACGAGCGCGGGCGTGCAAGAGACGGGGCGCGCGGCACTTCGGAACTTGTCTCACAGCAATCCCCCGGTTGACGCACGCACGACAATGCAACGGTGAAGAAGGCACGCAAAACAAGCGTGCGCAGCTTTTTTTTGATTTATTTTTTTGCATACACGCATCGCGACTCGCAAGCCAGGCAGGCAGTGTCGCTGGTGGGGAAGGTAGTATGAAAGAATCTTGACATGTTGAATGTTATGAATGTTAAATGATAGTTGAAAGATAAGGACAGATGTGTTGACAGACTCTACTATACTATTAGGGAGCGGTCAGCGGTGATGGCGATGGCGGAGTGACAGTACAACAACCTACCTACCACAACCTACAACGGCAACTTGGAAGTAGGGGGAAAAAGGGAGGGGAGGACTGTGCTATGACTGACGGGGCAGGAATCCTCCCGATCTGTCCCCTAATCACTCCCAACCAAATTCTGATAAAAATGATTTGCCGAATATTTGCCGGGATTCTGTGTCATCACGGTACAACCGTACATCGGCAGCATACAACCTGATGTGAGGCCATGTAGCTTCCCTCTTTCCCCTGAAGACGCGGACGACACTCACTCCAGGTGACCAGTGTACGCCACATCGCCGTCGCCGTGCGGGACCCTGCAGTGACCATCTCACAGCAGGTTGGACACCCGCGCGACGCACGACTGCTGCAGCGACGGCGATGTGTGCTGATTATAATACGACCGCGGACATGGAGGAGCAGGCGTGTGGAGCACTTCGGTGCTTGTCCGCCAATCACGCGGAGAACCAAACGCGCATCGGCGAGGCGGGAGGCGTGGGTCTGGTGTTGGCGGCGATGCGTGCTTATCAGAGGAGCGCGACCGTACAGGAGCAGGCGTGTGGAGCACTTTGTTGCTTGTCTACGAATCACGCGGCGAACCAAACGCGCATTGGCGAGGCGGGCGGCGTGGATGCTGTGTTGACAGCGATGCGTGCTCACGACACGAGCAATGGGGGCGTACAGGTGAAGGCGTGCGCGGCACTTCGGAGCTTGGCTGCCAATCATGCGGCGAATCAAACCCGCATTGGCGAGGCGGGCGGTGTGAATCTCGTGTTGTCGGCGATGTGTGCTCACGACACGAACATGGGCGTGCAGGAGCAGGCGTGTGGAGCACTTTGTTGCTTGTCTGCCAATCACGCGGCGAATCAAACCAGCATTGGTGGGGCGGGCGGCGTGACTCTCGTGTTACGGGCAATGCGTGCTCACGACACGAGCGCGGGCGTGCAGGAGCAAGGGTGTGGAGCACTTGAGAGCTTGTGTGAGTTTCACGCGGAGAACCAAACGCTTGTCATCGAGTCGGGAGGTGTGGCTCTGGTGTTGGCGGCGATGCGTACTCACAAGACGAACGCGACCGTACAGGAGCACGCGTGCGGGGCACTTCGGAGCTTGTGTGTCAATCTCGCAGCGAACCAAACACGCATCGGCGAGGCGGGCGGCGTGGATGCTGTGTTGGCGGCGATGCGTACTCATGGCACGAGCACGGGTGTACTGGAGAAGGCGTGCGCGGCACTTTGTTGCTTCGCTGCAAATCATGCGGCGAACAAATCACGCATCGGCGAGGTGGGCGGCGTGGATGTCGTGTTGTGGGCAATGCGTGCTCACGACACGACCTCGGGCGTGCAGGAGCAAGCGTGCGCGGCACTTTGTTGCTTGTCTGCCAATCACGCGGCGAACCAAACACGCATTTGCGAGGCGGGCGGCGTGGATGCTGTGTTGCGGGGGATGTGTGCTCACGACACGAGCGCGGGCGTGCAAGAGCAAGCGTGCGGGGCACTTTGTTGCTTCTCTACCAATCATGCGGCGAACCAAACGCGCATCGGCGAGGCGGGCGGCGTGACTCTCGTGTTGTCGGCGATGCGTGCTCACGACACGAGCTCGGGCGTACAGGAGAAGGCGTGCGCGGCACTTTGTTGCTTCGCTGCCAATCACGCGGCGAACAAATCACGCATTGGCGAGGCGGGAGGCGTGGATGTCGTGTTGTCGGCGATGCGTGCTCACAAGACGAACGCGAGCGTGCAGAAGCAGGCGTGCGGGGCACTTCAAAGAATGTGTGTCAATCACGCGGCGAACAAAACACGTATCGTTGAGGCGGACGGCATAGATCTCGTGTTATTGGCGGCGGTGCGTGCTCACGAGCGCTGGCATGCATGAAAAGGGTGCGCGGCACTTCGGAATAACTTGTCTCACAACAACCTCACGGTGGACGCACGCACGACAACGCAACGGTGAAGAGGCATGCAAAGCAAGCGTGCGCGGCATTTTTGAAATTTGGCTCAAACATGCATCGCATTCGACTTTTCTTGGAATCGCAAGCCAAGCAAAGCTTTTATTTTTTAAATTTTTTTTATGAGTCTTGATTGGGATACACTCAGTAGTAGATGTGTAAATGACTGCTAAATGTGGTGCAACTAATTTCCTAGTACGTACGTGTAGTACAGTAGTAGTAAGGTAAACACGAAACAACTAGTGCCGCTCGAACGTCTCCAGCTCGTGAACACGAAGACCCTCGACGGCGAGCATTGAACGGTCGTGCATCGCGCGACAAAGCGGATCCTCAAGCATCTGCTCCGCTTCTCCAAACTCAATAAACACGGTCAAACACGCGTAGGTCCACGCGATGCCAAGCAGGTAGTCGTGCCAGCACGCGTCGAAGGAGTAACGATCTGGATCGACGCCGCGAGACGTGAGAGACTCCCAGTACGCCTTCACGTATGCCTTGTCACGCGCCTCACTCGGAGGCTCGTCTGTCACGCTATTCGAGGCCACGAACGCTAAATCAGCGGCACCAACACCAGTGCTCATGATCTGCCAGTCAAGCAAGACGACACCACCAGGCGCCCCAGAACGATCGCCAAAAAACACGTTGTCCGAACGTGCGTCGTTATGGCAAAGCGTGAGTGCCCCGCGTTTCATGGCCTCGCGTATTTCGTCGGCTCTCTCGGTGATTTGCAGGCACGCCTTGCGCACTTCTCCACCAACTCCACGCGAGGCGCAGTGCGCTTCGTCCACGAACGCTGAAGAAAGGTACTTCTCCATGTGGGCAGGGTTGCACGGGTTGCGAACCGTAATGTCCGTGCAGTGCGGAAGCCACGCGGGCAAGCCAGCAGCCCCTTCCCAACTCCAGTGCTGCGCGTGAAGAGCGGAGAGAGACACGGCCATGTCCATCATCTCCTTGCGTCGAATGCCCTCCAGCTGGTTAACAAAGTAAAGCCCATCGCGGTCTTGCAAATCCTCGAGTAGAAGAACCACGTTTCCGAATTTGGAGTCCTCGAAAGCAGCGTAGCAGTGCGGCGTACCCACTGACGCATACTCAGCGAATTTGCGAAAAAATTCAGCCTCCATGTGGTAGAGATTGTTTTCGCGTGCAATTTCCTCGCCCGCCTCACTTTGCGCACCTGCTAGCTTGATGACGAGGCGTGCAGGAGGAGTAGGCGTCGTGCCATCTTCGTCGTTGTCGACGACACCCTCGTACGTGATGTGGCACCGCCCTACGTCTGACAGGAATCCGTTGAGTGACAGAGGCTTGATGTCAATTGCGGACACGCGTGCACCATCAGGTAGCGCGCCCCCTAGCTTGAGTCCCTTCTCGATGAATGACACGTCGATGTCGTTCATTGCTTGCGGGATGTTCGGCATGCTGGACAATGTGCGCGAGTACACGACACGGTCTCCATCATCCCTACTCGGCACGAATCGGTTCGCGTTGATGACGAATGAGACGACATCTTTCATGGATCGTCGACGACGGCTTTCGGGAGATTGTTGTTGATCTTCTTCATCCGGAAGACGTTGGTTATCAAGAAGATGTATGCAAATGATCTCTGATGAACCGGCGGCGGCTTCTTCTTCATGATGATGCTCCTGCTGTGATGATGATGTCGCTGATGAGACATCATCACCATCAGTGCGACCGAGAACAATGTGGTCGGAGAGCGCGCGTGGGAGCAGGATCGTCGGAGGAGGCATCTATCTGAAGAATGAATAATGCGGGTTCCGGATCCTTCGAACGGAGGCGAGGCGCTGCCTATGCGTGCCCGCCTAAGGGTATGCGTGCGCGGCCGTTAAGTTAAACTTTAAAGCTGATGGATGCGTCGGCATAAGCATAAAGTGAGCAGAAGGTTCCTCCAGGTGAAGTTTCCCGTACCACGTCAAACCCCGAATATCATCATCATAGGAAATTCTGGGGCATTAGGGTTAGGGTTAGGGTTACGCGTTTGTGGCCCCCCTGAAATCACCCGTCCCTGTCCCTCCTCCTGTGACGTTTTGACTTTTCGACGATCGCTCGCTGGATGGTCCCAATGATGCGTTGTCGCGTGCTCGTGGCTGCTGCTGCTGCTGCTGGTGGTGGTGGTGGTAGTGGTGCACGTGGTGGTGCTCAGGGCCGTGGGGGTGGTGCTGGTCGCCGTGGGGGTGCACGTGGTGGTAGTAGTAAGGGTCGTGGTGGTGGTGGTGGTGGTCGTGGTGGTGGTGGTGGTGGACCGTCCGTCGAGGAAGCGAGGCAGGAAATGCTATTGCAGGCGGAGAGAGAATATGCGGCGGAAATGGCGAAGAGAGAAAAACAAAAAGCAGAGTTTGAAGCCAAGGCGCTCGTGACGAAGAGGAAGTTGGAGGAGGAAGACCGTCGACGTGCGGCGGCTGCTGCGGAGTCGGAACGCAGAAAGCGCCTTGCGGACGAACGGGCGGAACGCCGTCGCACGCGCGATGCCGAGCTCGTTGAAATGGGCGCATTTCGCGTGAAATCTGAGTGGGACGAAGAAATCGCCGAGGTGGACGCGCTGCTTCGTGAGCTGTAGGACTCACGAACGCTCGTGTGCGGACTTTCGGACGGTGGAAACAACGCACGCACGCACGCACGCACGCACGCGTGATGGACGTGTTGTGCAGACCCAGACCGCCCGCCGAACAACTTGTAAATTCTATGTGAAACGTAAAAGTATTTGGACTTTTTCCGTCCTTGATACACATCTAGGATCACGGAATGGCGCACACACTTCTTGTTGTGGAATGATAGTTTGGCGTGCTCCCTCTCACCCCTTGCCACACGCCAGCGCTTGGACACAGCACCAACACACGGCGGCCACTGCCTATTCTTTATTTTAAATGAGCAGCTTTTCAATGGAGTCCTTGAGTCCCTGTATTTGCGTTTTCAGCTGCGAGCCTTCGTTTGTGGTGACGGAAGCTGCGATGACAGGTCGCGAGACGCCACACGCGCGTCCGAGTGCCTGCTTGGACGGCACGAAGACGTACGGCACGTTCTTATCTTCCGCGAGCAGAGGGAGGTGGAGGAGGATTTCGAGAGGTTCGGCATCCGCCGCCATGACGACGAACTCGGAGATTCCGCGGTTGAGCGTTTTGGTGGCTTCGTTCGCGCCTTTCTTCAGCTGCTTGTACGAGCACGCGGACGCGACGACGTCCAGGATCGTCACCGTCAGCGAAGAGTCGGCGAGCGGGTACGCCTTCGGGTTCGTGTCAGCCATGATTGCTTTCTTTTGTTGTTTTTGTGCGAAAGTTCACCGGGAAAAAGGGGGCGGGGCAGAGTGGCGGCGCGCGGCGGGTGTGGTACGGCTGGGCCGTCCGAACCTGAGTCCTCTGAGGGGCCGGGGAAGCTAATCAGCTAACCCTAACCCTAACCCTAACCCTAGCCCTAACCCTCCGCCCTCCCGGTTGGCACTTGGTTTGCCCTCCCGGTTGCTCACGAAAGCTTGCTCCCTTGCGTTCACCGCACCACTCCTGGGCGCAGTTGTAGTGGTACTTTTGCCCTTTTGCCGTTTTGCTGCGCCTGTTTACGGTGGTAGGAATAGTGCCATCATCTTCAGCAAGGCCTGAATGTCAAGAATGTGCCTATTTACCGTACCTTTACAGTAGTTGTGCAAGTTCTTTTCCCAAGATTCGATCCGTGGAGCAAAAAAAAAGAGTGAAGCAAAAAGAAAAACCGCACGTCACCGGGAGTTCCATGCTGATTCCTCAAGCAAGTACTAATCCGGCCCATTCTTGCTTAGCTTCCGAGTGCTGATGGGATCGGGCGGATTCAAGAAGGTATGAACGTGCGATAACAATGTAAGCGAAATTCACAGGATATAAACATACAAAACAAATCAATGATGATGAGCGATGAGCGTAAAGGCAATAATATGGGCGAGTGGTTCCGTCAATGCGCATCACCTTGCATCGTAGTGCAAGGGGCGTGCATGCCGTGCACGACGAGGAGCGATCCCGATGCTACAGTACCGTAGCAAGTCGCAACCAACCAACTGAAAGTCTGAACCCAACCAACTGCAACCAAACGAGGCAGCGAGGCGAGAAGCCGAGAACCCAGTGACCAGTCAGAGAGAGAGGCCAACAAGAGAGGCCAAAAAAAGAGAGGCCAAGAGAGGCGTATAGAGAAGAGGCGTGAAAGACGTGACTTGTAAAGGTTTATTAGAAGGAGTACTACCAGGCAGTAAGTACTACTGTACCAGGTGCGTCCCGTCCCGTTCAAAGCGTCCGGTGCAAGGGGGAGCCTCGGAGGGAGGGAGAACTCGTCAAACGCAAGTCCCCATCACTCTTCATCACTCTTCCTCATCAAACCAAGAAGATGTCCGAGACGTTCCTTAAGGGCACGTTCGTTTCGGCGTCCGTCAAGAAGACCGCGGCGTTCCAGCCTACGCCCAAGCCGTCCGAACCTACGGCGTTCGGGCGCTCGAGCCGGAGATTCGATACCGTCGACTATGCAAGTCTGGGCTCGGGGCCCGCGCGCGCGTTTGCCTCGGAACTCGAGTACCACTCCGCCCTGCCCACGACGGCGGAGAGCAGCAACAGCTGGAGCCACAACGGTTGGCAGAGCCCCGTCGGGGACGCGCCCACCAAGCACGACTTCTGCGGAAGCCTGCTCGGGAGCAGCTCCATGGCGGGTTCGCACGGCGCGGGGCGCGCAACCATTGGCACCGTCGGAGGTGGACTCGGCGTCGGCGCGCGCTTGTACCGAGGCCCGACGTTCGAGGCGATTGAGCCGCAGCAGCGGCCGACTCACCAAAGGACGCAGCAAACGCTTCAGGTGCAAAGACTTCACCGCCGGGAGACGGAGTCTGGGTACACCACCACCGTGCAGCTTGCCGTGAACGACAAGGAGAGCGGAGGAAATGGAGGCAAGCTTGCACCAGGCCCGGGAGCATACACGCTTCCGGGAGACATGGGAAGCAGGTCGCCGTCGCGCTTTGCGCCGGTAGACGCGACGCTGCTTGGCGGCATGGGCGGAATGGCGCCTCGCCTCAAGAACAGCCTGGGCGTGTCGGACGAACCTTCGCCCGGTCCTGGCGAGTACCACCCGGAGACGTACGAGTCGGCGGTGAAGGCACGACGCAAGCCCGCCGCGAACCCGAGAGAGCCCTCCGTCGCCGCCTTGAAGGGTGCCGGCAAGCCGCCCGCCGCGGCGTCATCTCGCTCGCGCTCGTCGCTCACCTCCAGCGTTTCGTTGACGGCTGTGAGCGGCGGCGTTCCCGTGGCTGAGCGCAAGAAGAAGCCTCGTGCTGGCTTGCTGTATCCCAAGGCGACGGAGATTCGCACGAACGAGTCGTCGCGGGGAACGAACATGTACACGCCGCAATCGGTTCGTGTTCCACACAGCGCGGCGAAGACGGGCATGTCCATATCGCGCAGCCTGGAGGCGGCGTCGTTCTTCCCCCCAAGCCGCGGACGTTCCCCGAGCCCGCTCCTGGACCTGGAGATGGGCATGCCCGGAACGGTGCGTCGCATGAGCGCCGCGGCGGCGGCGCGCGCGGGCCTGAGCGCGGAGCGAAGAAGGGACGAGTGGGAGGCGAAGCAGCTCTTCTGAGCGAAGGGCGTTTTTTTATTTGAATGAGGTAACTCACAACATGTATCCGTAATAACAAGTTTTAGATTTGTGATCAACTTATCATATCATTTTAATATGGGGTGATGAAATTGATTTATTTTTAGAATATATTTCACTACCGGATGACTGCAATCGATCGATCGGCTGGCGAGGTGTGGAGAGGAATGGACGTTGGTGTTTTGTACTGTACATGCATAGCTTACATTTTTGTCACTTAAGTTATTTAAGACCTGTCACCTGAGTTTACCGAGTGCATCGGCTGCCTCAGTCTGTACCCTGTCATTGTTCGGATGGTTGCGTATCGCCGCCTCGATGGCAGGGATTGCGCCAGCATCGATGGCGCGCCGTTTGCATTCTGCATTACTCGATATGCAATAGAATAGCACGCACGCCTGCTCCTGCACATCCGCTTGGTCCTGATGCCGTTTCATCGCCGACACCACCGCCTCTATGCCGCCCGCCTGACGAATGCGCGTTCGGTTCTCGGCGTTGATAGACAGGTTGCGCAATGCCACGCACGCCTGCTCCTGTACATTCGCGTGGTTCTCATGCCGTTTCATTGCCCTTAACACCGCCTCTATGCCGCCCGCCTGACCGATGCGCGACTTGTTCTCGGGGTTGTTGGCAGACAGGTTGAGGAATGCCCGACACGCCTGCTCCTGCACACCTGCGTGGTCCTGATGCCGTTTCATCGCCGACACCACCGCCTCTATGCCGCCCGCCTGACCAATGCGCGAATCGTTCTTCTTGCGCGAATCGTTGTCGGAAGTCAGGTTGCGCAATGCTCGACACGCATTCTCCTGGACATCCGCATCAGCGACATTCAGCTTCATTGTTTCGATGATCGCATTCACGTTGTTTCTTCCTTCCGCCTCTTTGATGCTCTCGATAGCCGCCTCACTTGTTAACGTCTTTGCCTTGGCATCCACGCTCAACATCTGCAAGCGCGTTGCAGCGTCGCGCACGTTCGCTAGCTTTCTCCAGTTGCCACGCGCCTTGAAACTGTCCATCGCTGCTTGGCCGCGTCGAATTGTTGAGATACTTGATTCAGGTGCGCGTGACGTCGGCCGTGCGCTGGACGGGCGATGTTTCAGAAACTTTTTCTTCTCCAATTTTGAAAAACCCACATCGTCCATGATCTCGCCGTCCACCAAGCTGAGGTCCGCCGCAGTCACGACACCCTCTTTGAAAAGTGCGTCAGCGTACTTGTCAAGGTGCATTTCCTCGAGCAAGGCTAGTGCGTCAGCGTGCATACTATTCTTGCCAGCAGCCTCTTCAGCAGGTTGTCTCACGCGCTTCCTTGCCTCCTCGAGGCGTTGCACGAGAATGTCCATACCCACGTCCCAGTATTGCACCGCTCCACGATTCAGGTCGACCCAGTCCACCTCGCCAACATCCTTGAGGTCGTCCGGTGCACTAGCGATGAACTCGCCGACGCGTTTTTTGTCTTCGACTCGTATGACGGGCTGAATAGCTGTCCCAGCGCTTTTGGCCCACCTCAGTTCCTTAAGGCAGAAGTCTCGTCGAAAGAATGCGGTGTCTACGTCGTCTTTGTCGACACGGATGATACCACCGTCCGTGACTATGGCGACGACCATGGTTGCGTTTTTCGCACCTTCCTCCATAGCTGCGACGTCGCGTTTGTTCATTTTCACGTCAAGCCACACGTCGAGTCCTCTTTCTTTGAGCGATGCGAAGATTCCCTCGGCAAGCGTCGTCGCGTTGGCGTCACGCTGGCTGTGGCTGATGAACACGTCCCATCGTCCAGGCGCGTTGATGATTGGCATGGTGAGTGATTGGCACGAGGCCGAGCCGAGTGTGGTGCGTCGTGATAATGATGGAGGGAGGGTTATGCACGCACGCACGCAAGCACGCAAGTTGGTGTAACGCGACTGGCAACTGGAGGGGAGGACTGCAAGTGCAAGGAGTTGCTCCCCTCAATCACCTGCATGGTAATAAGATGGTATGGTGTTGCATTTCCAGATTGCCCATCATGCGAGATGCGCAGCGAAGAGAGAGAAGAGAGAGGTGGTCAACAAACGGGTAGAACCGGAACATAGTTCTTACAGTGATGTGCTTTTGCGTGCGGCCGGTCAGCCGGTGGACGTTGCCTTTGGGGGCGAGGGAACTGGGCGAGGTGATGAGGCATTACCGCAGGTAGAAGGTCGGCGGAACAGGTCGGCGGAAACAGGTCGGCGGAACAAGTCGGCGGAACAGGTCGGCGGAACAGGTCTGCGGTTAAACATCTCCCTCGACCACGAGAGGATCCC
This sequence comes from Pycnococcus provasolii, assembly GCA_938743325.2. NCBI lineage: Eukaryota > Viridiplantae > Chlorophyta > Pseudoscourfieldiophyceae > Pseudoscourfieldiales > Pycnococcaceae > Pycnococcus > Pycnococcus provasolii. Next base: position 97,221 of record OW568874.1, on the reverse strand, counting down.
CCACCACTTCCCCCCCCCCTCCAGGCTCCAGGGAGTGACCCTGCGTTCTTGTTCTCTGCGGAGGGCGAGAGTGAGATGAGGTGGTGGGCTGATGGCTCGGCCACCCGGGTCCCTCCCTCCTCCCCCTTCATAGTTCATTCCGCATCCGCATCCCCCCTCTTTGGACCCATCAACTGTTTTAATGGCTCCTCCGTCCATGACATCGATGCATGGTGGGCGCTCGTTGTCAAGCAGTGTCGCCTCCTCCTCATCTCGCTCGTCATCGCGCTCGTCATGTTTAGGTTCACGCTTACGAAGTTTTGGTCGTAATCATCATAGTAGTAGGAGAAGTCCGGTCTTGCGTGCGTCGTCGTCGTCGTCTGAGCCGAAAGTCTCGCCGTTTGACCCGAATACAGGAGAAGCGAATGCGACAGCGGCGGCGGACATTGAACTGCCGCCTGAGGCGTTCCAGGGGGATGGATACACGATGGAACTCACAGAAGAGAACGTCGAGAAGTGCCTCGACGAAGTGCGTCCGTACCTCATGGCGGACGGAGGGAACGTCGAGCTGTTCGAGATCGACGGACTCACCGTGCGATTGAAGCTGAACGGCGCGTGCGGGTCGTGCCCAAGCAGCTCCATGACGCTGAAGATGGGAATCGAACGCAAGCTCAAGGAACGCATACCCGAGGTGATGGAAGTTGAGCAGGTGCTCGAGGAGGACTTCGGCATGGAACTCACGGAGGAGAACATCGAGAGCGTCTTGGACGAGATTCGGCCATATCTGCAGGGAACTGGCGGCGGTGAGCTGACGATGGAAGGTATGGACGGTCCTATCGTGAAGGTGGGCCTGTCTGGACCCGCGGCGAAGGTGATGACCGTGCGCGTCGCGGTGACGCAGAAGCTGCGTGAACGCATCCCAAGCATCGCCGCGGTTCAGCTCGTTTAAAAATAAACCGCGCTGCTTGTTTGTGGGTGGTGGGTTTTTGGCGCAAAGGTGGTGTGGGTTTGTTGTTTTTGTGAAAAAAAGATTTTTTTTCTGGCTTCTGACTTACAAAACCCAACAGAGCGTTTCGTTCGTCACAATGCTGCCCAGAGTTTGTTTAGTACTTGCCAGCGAAGTTGCCCGCCTCGCGCTCCTCGTTCCACTTCTCCACCCACTCCGAGGGGCAAAGCGAACGGTAAGCACGCGCGTAGAAGTTGCAGTCCTCGCAGTCCTCACCCTTCTCCTTGACGCACTTGTGGAACCTGTTGCGTTGGTTGGTTTCACGTGTGAGTCTTTGTTTTTTTTTGATGTGTTTTATGTTTCGTCTTCAGACGAGGTTGGGCGACGTACTCGTTGTAGCGCGTGTAGCAGTGCTTCGTTTGGTTCATGGTGGGAAAGCGTGCGTCGAACGGCGCGGTTTGCACTTTGATTTCCGGCTTCGCCTCCTCCTCCTCCTCTGCCTCCTCAGCCGGCGCTGCCTCTTCCTCCGCCTGTGTTATGTTGGGAGATATTTTGCGTTGTGAGAAAAGACCTCCTAGCTAGATGATATGCTGATGACCACCACACGTAGGCGTGCACAAGGCCAAGGCCAAGGAGTGCGAGTGCGCGCGCGAGCAACCCAACCTAATCCAAGCACGTGCATAACTGAACAGAACAGGCACAGAGTCGAGGGAAGAGTAGGGCAGGCAGGCATCCACACAACACAACAAACAAGTGCAAACCCAAATACCAATACAAACACCACCAATACAAAGAAAGCAAAGAAACACCAAGAAACCCAAACTGTAAACATACAACGTACCTCTTCCGCGCGAACAACACTTGAGCCGAACAGCCATGACGCGAGCGAGTTGGACGACGACATACTTGCAGAAATAGAAATGAGACGTCGACGGATTCACGCAGTGCACCGAGAACCCTACCAGGGGGGGGGGGGGGTGTCGGAATAATAAAGGCAGTGCAGGGAGGGATCCCCAAGAGTACTTCCTAGGCTGACCTCCCGTGGATTCCTTTTGTCCGGGAGGGGAACATGGGGACCAATGAAATGATTCCCATGCAAACTGTACATAGACTATGTGTGAAAGTGGATGATGCGTAACCTGATGATGACATTCCTTGTATTTCTGGCTTCTCACGTCATGCTGCTCATGTTGTCTCATGTTGTCATGTTGTCATGTGCGTTCTGTTATTATTCGTCTGATTAGGGAACGCCAGGAGGCCACGTCAACGGAACACCACCAATGACGTGCAAATGCAAGTGGTAAACACTCTGACACCCGTTCGGACCCACATTCACGACGACGCGGTAACCCTCGCCCAAGTTCTCCTGCTTCGCAACCTTGTTCGCAACCACCAAGCAGTGACCGAGCGTGTCCTTGTCGCTCTCCTCCGCCTTGCTCAAACTCGTCAAGTTACCTCGCACCTTCGGAATGACCAACACGTGCGTCGGAGCCAACTTGCTGATGTCGCGGAAAGCTAAACACACGTCATCTGTCGTGTCGTCATAAGTGTTGTTGTGTGAGTACCACGCGTCGGGACAGTGCGATGCGCATTTACGTACCTTCGTACACGACGTCCGCCGGAATTTCCTTGGCGATAATCTTGTCAAAGATGGTCGGCGCGCCGCTGTCCGCGAGCGCCGCCGCTTCTTGCGCCTTGGACTGTTCGTCGGACATCGCACGCACAGAGCACCTCAAACTCAAAGAAGATGTAGAAGATGTGCCAGGTGGAGTCTTCCAGGAGGGCAAGGAAGGGAGTCCACAAGGCTTCTTTTCTTGAAAGGTACGAAAGCTTCTATGAGCTTTAGGTATAGGTATGCAACGGCCTTGAAAGAAAGAGAAAGTACAATGGCGCGCCAAAAACATGCACAAGAACGAATGACAACGTGTCCCGAGGGCTCCCGAGGGATGGAGCTGGAGGGGAGCAGCCGCCGAGGAACACCCCTTCCACAAGTCTTGTAACCCCTAAATGAAACCCCTAAACGAAACGAAACGTGTCGATTCAATTGGGGGTTAGTAGGAATGGGAATAGTTCAATTGGGGGTTAGGAGGAGTTTCGCCGCCGCCATTTTGCCCCTATTATTGTTGTTCCCCCTATTGTGGTCTCATGTCGCCTAAGAAACGAAAACACGCCGACGATGTTGTTGGGCTTGATCATGGGGATGAGGAGGAGGACGGTGAGGACGCTTTGGAGGAGGTTGGGGTCTTGCAGGAGGAGGAGGACGCTGAGAAGGACAATAATGCTCATAAGGCTTCTTCCCTCGTCGTCGTCGAAGGTGTGGAAGAAGGTGTGGAAGGTGTTGATGCCTCCTCATCAAACTTGGTCTCTACGTGGTCGTCGTCGTCAAACTTCAGACACTTTGTTGTCACGCCAGAGTCACCATCTGCAGTCCAAGGACCTCTTTCTGTTCCTTTCCCGCACAAACCGGCTCGCACGTACGCATTCCCCTTGGACGGATTTCAAAGAAGGGCGATCGCACTGCTGCATACAAGACAGTGTGTCCTCGTGTGCGCACACACGTCCGCGGGAAAAACAGCCGTCGCGGAATATGCTGTCGCCATGGCGCTCGCAAACCACCAACGACTCATATACACGTCACCACTCAAGGCGCTCTCAAACCAGAAGTTCAGGGAACTCTCCGCGGCTTTCGGGGACGCGAACGTTGGACTGCTCACGGGCGACGCCGTCGTCAACGGAGACGCGCCGATTCTTGTCGCAACCACGGAAGTGTACAGGAGCATGCTGTACCGCAAGGCGGATGCCACGAGAGAAATCGCGTGGGTCGTCTACGACGAGGTGCACTACATAAGAGACGCCGACAGAGGACACGTCTGGGAGGAGGCGCTCGCCATCTCGCCCAACGACGCGACGCCCGTCATGCTCTCAGCCACCGTGCCAAATGCAAGCCGTCTCGCGCACTGGGTGGCGTGCATCCGAAATCAGCCAACGCACATCGTGTGGACGGACAAAAGACCGACGCCGCTCATGCACTACGTGTACCCCTCCGGCGCCGACGGGCTCTTCTTAATCAAGGACGAAGGCGACGCCGTTGGCGGGCGATTTCGAGACGACGCGTTCGACAAGGCGAGCCGCGCGCTCGCGGCTAGCGGCGACGGCGTCGATCGCGGCGATCGGGGTGGCAGCTCCGACATCCAGAAGGTGGTGCGCACAGTCATCGCGCGAAGCTTCAACCCCGTCGTCGTGTTCACATTCAGCAAGCGGCAGACGGAGGCGCTCGCGCAGCAGCTCTCGGAGATGAACCTGCTCCGCGGCGACGGGCTCGCGCGACACTCCAAGCAGCAGCAGCTCGCAGCCAAGGCTGGGAACGAGGCGCAGGAGCTCATCAAGAGCATATTCGAGAATGCGATCGCAAGTCTATCCGACGAGGACAAAAGGCTTCCGCACGTCTCTGGCATGCTACCCATGCTGCTTCGCGGCATTGCCGTGCATCACAGCGGCATGCTCCCACTGATCCGCGAGGTGGTCGAGCTGCTGTTTCAGGAAAATCTCATCAAGGTTCTGTTCGCCACCGAGACGTTTGCGATCGGGCTGAACATGCCAACAAAGACGGTGGTGTTCAGCGGATTTCGAAAATTCGACGGCGTGACGTACCGCAACATCAGCGTTGGCGAATACACGCAGATGGCGGGTCGCGCGGGAAGACGTGGACTAGACGCGAAGGGAATCGTCATCATGATGATGCAGCCGCCCAAGGGCGGCGGTGCCGCCGGCGCCGGCGCCGGGGCTGGGAAGAAGCCGTCGGTGGATCCCAGCGACATCAAGACGATCGTGAGCGGTCGCACGGAACCTGTTCACTCGCAGTACCGGCTGTCGTACGCAAGCCTGCTGTGCCTCATGCGATCCAGCCAAAGTGGCAAGGACGAGGTGGACAGCCTGCTGAAGCGCACGTTCAAGCACTACGAGTGCACCGTGGAATCTCGATTTCACTCCGCCATGAGCCGCCTGTATGCGTCGCAGGCGCGTGCCGAGGGTGTCTCAGCCCCAGATGCCGACGCATATTTGGATATGCTGGATGCTGTCGCGGCGAAGCGCTCGGACTTACTTGACATCGTGCGTACGCACGATCTGTGCTTCCCATTTCTGCAGTCGGGTCGCGTCGTGCAGATTTTAGCAGAGCAACACTCCGACGACGATCGGCACGACGATCAGCAGCTCTTTCTGTCGCCGGTGACACCGCTGACGGATGCCGAGCTTGCGCTGGCGGAGCGGCGACTTCGCAGGTGGCTGGACGAGATGCGCCTCTCTTCCGCCGCCGCTGGTGGCGGTGGCGGTGGCGGTGGCGGTGGCGGTGACGCGGCTGCCGGCAGCCGTGGCGATAGCATTTGGGACGACGCCATGGCGCTCGAGGAGGCGACGTCCACGAGCGCCACGCGCATGCGAGCGATGCAAGCCTTGCCTGCCATTCCCACGAATCTGGTGTCATCCTCAGGAGGACCAGCGTTCTCAGGACCACGATGCCATTGGGCTGTGGTGACGAGCGCAGATCCTGAGTCTGGCACGGTGGATCTTCTCACGTCGTGCGCACCGCCGGTGAAGCGTAGGTTGTATCACGTCGTGTCCATCACAGCAATTCAGCTGAATATAGGCGACGACTTCCGGCACGAGAAGCATCGGCGGTTTGCTTGGATGGCCCAGGCGGAGGCGCGCAAGCGTCTGCGCGCGAGCGAGGGCCTCGAGTCGACGGACGGAAATGACACGCTGGACACCATTCTCTCGGGCACGAGCTGCGACGGCGTGCCTCGGCTTCATCCCGTCAAGGATATGGGCGTCAAATCCGCAACCTTTGCCAAGGCTTCGAAGCGCCACGCCGACGCGGTCGCCGCGCTGCACGCGAGCACGTTTGCCGCGGAGCTGCGCGATCCCACGAGCAAGGCGAGCGCAGCCGCCAGGCTGGAGAAGGCGCGATCGCGGCGTGCTCTGCTTCGCTGCTCGCTTGCTCACCGCGAGGTTGCGTCGCGCATTCGCATGGGAACGTCGGAGGATGAGTTGTCCGCAAGCAACGTTCTTGCGGCGAGCGTGCCGAGCGTATTTCAGCGCGAGGTGGCGGCACGCAAGGAGGTGCTCGCGGAGCTTGGCATGCTGGATGTCGACTCTCGCTCTGTCGTGACGTCGAAGGGGCACGTCGCGTGCGGCATAACCGCCGGCGACGAACTGCTTGCGACGGAACTTTGCTACGCTGGTTATTTGGGCACGCTCGACGCGCCCAGCGTCGCGGCGATTCTGAGCTGTTTGGTTTGGAGGGATCCTTCCTCGAGCAATCAGGATCAGCGAAGTAGCAACGGTGGCGGTGCATCAGCTGGCGGCAGTGGCGGCCCGTCGTCTGCGCCAGGCGCCGCGCCCGTTCCGCGCCTTCGCGAGGACTTGCGCGCGCACTACGAGGTGGTGACACGCACGGCGCGCGCTGTGGCGGAACTTGCTCAGAGATGCCGCGTGGCTGAGAACACGACAGGTCTCGTGGGTGACGGCGCCGCGGCGATTGGAGGCGCGGCAGCCTCCACCGCGTACGTGCAGAGCTTTGGATGCGGTTTGATGGAGGCTGTTCACGCGTGGGCGAGTGGTTCGGACTTTGGCGAGGTGATGCGTCTCTTTGGGCTGGCAACAGGCCCATCGTCCAAGGGCGTTGCTCAGGAAGGTTCGTTCGTTCGCTGCATTCGCCGTCTGGATGATTTGCTGCGTCAGCTCGGCGAGGCGCTTGAGGCTGTTGGCAACTCCGACTTGAGCTCGACGATGTTTGAGGCGAGTGCGAAGGTGCAAAGGGGGATTGCGTTTGCGCCGAGCTTGTATTTGTAACACTACCATACAACGTTTGAATTTAAGAGTGTGTGCTGAATGTGATAATCACAGGATTACATAACAAGGTTGTTTGTGGTCGTTTTGTCGTCGTTGTTTGTTGTTAATCAGGCGTCGCCACCCACCTATGTAGAGCATAGGTTTTGCTGGGCTCGCCGTCACGGGAATACAATCTGCAACGAAACACGAACAATCATTCTCTATATTTTTTTTGCTGTACTTTCTCGCGTGAAGAGGAGGTTTTGCTCAGAGTTTCGAGCACACCTTCTCTCCGTGCGTGTTTGGTTCTCACGCCGCTTCCTTCTTGAGGTTTGCGACAATAACCTTTTGCGCGGGTCGTCCGTTTTTGCCGAATAGTTCCTGCTGCCTTCCCGTCCACACGATTTGCCCCGTGACAACGTTTTTGACGGTGACCTTGATGGGGTACGAGTCCATGATGTTGTCCATCACCTTGGCGTCTGGGTGCACTTGCAGGATCGCGGCTTTCGCGGCGTTGAACTCCTGCATGCCCCCGTCTCAGTTGCGGCAGAAGTCCACCTGGTACACGGAAGGGTTCGGCATTGCTGTATCTACTAACAAAAATAAAACAAGGTAAAATAAAGGTAAGGTAAGCGCGAGAAGATGACGCGATGCGATTGGATGCGGCGATGTGAAAATGAAGAAGTGAGCGGGGGATGGATTTCGTCGCCGCGCCCCGTCCGGGGAGGATGCCATGTGCCGGGGATCCGTAATAGGACAGTTTTCCTGTCCAGATCCCCCTCGGGATCCCGCTCGGGATCCCGCTCGAGCCGAATGCAATATTGCAATGGCGGCACACATTTCCCGACGTCTCCCTCGCGTGGGGACATCAACACTCGTGCATGACGTGCATCCAACAACACGTTCCCGGCCGACACTCGTCCTCCGCCGCAGCTCGCCACGACCTGGGTGGGACGGCGTGTCACGTTTCGTCTCCCATTTTCTTGGGTGAGGGAACCACCAGCACAGCGATCACAGCCAGCACTGCCGCCACCGCTATCGGACGCACTGCCAGTGACGCCACCACCAGCACAGCAATCACAGCCAGCACTGCCGCCACCGCCACCACAGCCACCGGACGCACCGCTTGGACACCGATCACAGCCACCGGAGTCACTGGTCCTCATGGAACCAGCACGACGTTACGCCATGCAAAACCAAACTCCCCACTGCTGAACACGACAGCAGCAAGGGCGGCTAGTTTGCCGCTCGTACCGTTCACGCTCCCGGACAGCCAGCGCATCCTCCCAAGGAGTCCTCACCAGTCACCGCGCAGGTCTGCCGGACGGAGAGAGACGCACCGGCCACTCGGGGGCCCGGAGAACGGGAGGAGGAGTCAGGAGGGGCCCGGGAGCAGGGAGGGAGACTAATCGGAAAAAATCTTCCGTTTTCGTCCGGGGATCCGTCTGAGGTCGTAAGATCCCTGGAAGGAAGCCACGTCGTCGTCGACGTCAAAGCAAAGTGGTCTGCGATCTGACTTTCGAGCACACGCGCCATCGCATTCATTCTGTTTATATGCATGCGCATGCACTTGTGACAATGGTGGTGAAAACGTGTGCTTCTTCTTCTCCAGCTCCAGCGTCTCGTTTTCGTTTTCGTTCGAACCACTTTGCAGTTGTTGGATATGGCGGCCTGCATTCACTTCGCACTTCTCCTTTCAGACATGTGGAGCATAATATTCAGTCTAATAACTTTAGGATCAGATCAGTCTCTCGCTTGTTTGCTAGCAGCTCCTCCTCCACACATTCCACCCACACGAATGAATCCGCACCGTCGTCGTCGTCGTCGTCGTCGTCATCTTCATCGTCGTCGTCATCATTCGACTTTCAGCTGTCCGCGCCGTTCCCGCCGCAAGGTGACCAGCCCGGGGCCATCAAGGCGTGCTCCGACGCGCTCAAGGCGGGACAAACGGACGTATTGTTAAGAGGAGCAACGGGAACGGGAAAGACGTTCTGCATGGCAGCCATCCTAGAAAAACTTAACAAACCCGCGCTCGTGCTGTGCGCCAACAAGACGCTCGCCGCGCAGCTTGCACGCGAACTGCGATTCTACCTGCCAAACAACCGCGTCGAGTATTTCGTTTCGTATTACGCGTACTACAGACCGGAGGCGTTCATGCCGTCGCAGGACACGTACATCGAAAAACAGTCTACCATCGACAAGACGCTCGACGCACTGAGACATCGTGCAACTGCCAGCCTGCTTGACCGCCGTGACGTCGTCGTCGTTTCGTCCGTCAGCTGCCTCTACGGCTTGGGCATGCCTGACTCGTACTTGAACGCAAGACTTCATCTGTGTGTGGGCGACGAAGTCAACGCACAGGACCTTCTCGCAAAGCTGAACCACATCCAGTACGAAGATCGAAGCGGGTTGACGCAAAGAAAACCGCTGGAACAGGGTCAGTATGAGGTGAACGAGCGACGCCTGCGCATCTGGCCACCACACGAGGATACGCCGCTAAATATCGAGCTCAGCGACGACGGCTTCGTCAAGTCAGTCACAACAATACCGCAAGACGACGACAGCACGGGCGAAGAGCGAGCCGCTGCTGTCATCTATCCCGCACGCCACTTTGTCACTCAGCCGGAACAGCTGCAAGCCGCATGCGAGGCAATTCGACAGGAGATGGAAACACAGAGAAGGCATTTCGAAAAGATGTTTCGGTTCGACGTCGCGGATCGCCTCGAAAAGCGCGTCAGCGAAGACATCGAACGCCTGCGTCTAGACGGATTTTGCCCAGGGATGGAGAACTACAGCCGACACCTCGCCGGGAGAAAGCCTGGTGATGCACCCGCGACGCTCGTCGACTACATGGCACATGCTGGTGAAATGCGTGGTGGCATTGAGGCTGCTGAGCAACAACAACCTACGACGCCGCCAAATCCGCGAGACTGGCTTCTGATTGTCGACGAAAGTCACGTCACCGTTCCGCAGGTGGGGACCATGTTTGCGGCTGATCGAAGCAGAAAGCACACGCTGATTGAACACGGGTACCGCCTACCATCGGCGCTGGACAATCGGCCACTACGAGCATCTGAATTCTGGCAGCGCGTTCCGCAGACGCTGTATGTTTCGGCGACGCCCGGTGACGGTGAGGTGGCACGATGCAAGGACGCGGCGGTGAGATTGAAGCGAAGCGGCGGCCCTGCGGCGCCATTCGTCGATATGGTCATCAGGCCAACCGGAGTGCTCGATCCGATCATCGATGTCGTGCCAAAGGAGGGCAAGTACCTCGAAACGCATCTGTTTGAAACCATAAGAAGCCGAGCCGCGATGGGACAGCGCAGCCTAGTCACGACGCTAACCCAGCGAGACAGCGAGGATCTTTCAGAGCTGCTCAAGTCGCGCAACATCAATGCCGAATTTCTCCACTGCAAAAAAACGGCGGTGGAACGAGCGGACGTGCTTAGCAAGCTGCAGAATGGCGAAATCGATGTCGTGGTGGGCGTCAATCTCCTGCGCGAGGGATTAGATTTGCCCGAGGTTTCGTTTGTGGGAATCCTGGACGCGGACAAACAAGGATTTCTGCGGTCGTATCGAAGTCTGATCCAGACGGTAGGTCGTGCCGCAAGGCACATCGATGGCCGCGCCGCCTTGTACGCCAACAAAATCACGCCCGCGATGGCCGAAGTGTTGAAAGAGACGGAGCGACGCCGCAAACTCCAAATGGCTTACAACACGCGATTCGGCGTCATTCCTCGATCGACGCGCAATGTCGGCTCGTCGGACAGCCTGTTTGAACTTCGCAAGGAGGAGTTGGAGCGCGTGGCGGAGATGAAGCGACGCATGCGTGGTGAAGATGCGGAGCCGTATTACCAGCCAGGCGACGTGAGCAGCGATTCTGCGCAGAACAATGTCGTGGCTATCTCGTTCGACGAGGAGACTGCTGGTGAGCATGAGACAACTGCTCCGCTCGACTCGCCAGATGCGATGACGCCGGAGGATCGACGTCGTATCGCAGCTCTTCGGTTGGCGGTGACGCGCCTGCCGCAGGACGCGGGTGTGTACACGTGGCGAGCGGAGGACGGCACCGTCCTTTACGTTGGAAAAGCAAACAACCTGCGAAGTAGATGTGCAAGCTACCTTCGAGCTGCCGTGCGCAAGGATCACTATTCGTTATCACCCTACGAGCGGAAGACAAAGGCGATGATGTCGCACGCAATTTCACTCGACCATCACGTCTGCCCCGAAGGACCGGCTCAGGCACTTTTGACTGAGTGGCGCATGGTGGAGCAGCTGCAACCAATGTACAACGTGCGTCTGAAGGACAACAAGGGCGCCTACCCGTACATCGCCGTGTCAACATCAGACGACCTCCCGCAGGTGTTCGTGAGCTATCGCCCAAGTTCCAGCGGTCGACAGGCGGTGTTTGGTCCCTACATGGACTACGGTGCCGCAAAGCGCTTAGTTTCGACAATCAATCAGGTGTACCAGCTGAGAACTACTCTATTTGCCCATCGATACGGGGACACGCAGGATCTGGTGTCGTACCGTCGCGATCGGATTGACGGAGGTGCGATGCTCGTGCTGCAAGGGAACGTTGCACAGGCGGCGGAACAGCTGCGCCTACGCGGCGAGAATGAGGCTGCCTTGCAGCTCGAGGATGACCTGGCGAAGGTGGATATGCCAACGGACGATAAGCTCACGCCTCTTGGCGACGTGGACATTGTTGCGGCAAAACGTGCGGAAAATTGTACCGCCGCGATTCAGATCATGCAGCTTCGGCGCGGTGCGGTGATTGGTCGATTGGTGCACTTCGTGACATCGAATGGAAACGACGTGGACGTCGACCTACCTGAGGCGATGCGGCTCGTTGTCGAATCGCACTACCTGCGCAACGGAGCCGCGGTGCCTTCGGCGATCGTGACTGCTGGCTATGCAGTTGCAGATGCCGAAGAGCTCGAGATGTCTCTTGCGTCGAAGAACGACGACGGGGAGGGGGACGATGTGCAGCGCCCGTTTCGCCTGATAGCATTGACGAACGAGGATCTGGGTGAAGACGAAGACATGCAAGCAGCCGCTGCGATGGCGGTGAGAAATCTCGAGGGTGTCGTGGAAGATCGTGCTCGATCAGAAGAGCGCGCGCACAAAGCTCTCGAAGATTTGCGCCGTGTGCTCAAGGCTGGCAGTCGCTCGATCCGACGAATCGAGGCGTTGGATATTTCCCACACAGGTGGATCTGGCACTGTGGGATCGTGCGTTACATTTGTCGACGGCCAACCCATGCCATCTTACCACCGAACCTTCTCTTTGGGCGACGCGCCCGGTGGCGACGACTACCTTGCACTTAAGGAGAGTGTGTCGCGTCGCCTTTCACGACGTTCGGGCGCGCGCAACGCTCTCCCCGACGTGCTTCTCGTGGATGGCGGGCGAGGTCAGCTTAGCGCGGTGCTCGAGGAGGTGGATCGAGCTGGCCTTGGGGAGGAAATTATCGTGCTTGCGCTTGCGAAGCGCATGGAGGAGGTGTTCATGCGCGACGACGACAGCGGCGAAGTATCGCTCGTGGCTGGTGGCTCGGATGCCGATTTGAATCGGCCGGCTCTCCTGCTGCTTCGTCACCTTCGAGACGAGGCGCATGGATACGCGAACAGCCGGCATCGTCGCGTTCGCACCAAGGACATGTTTGGTGGGTTGGCGACGGCGACGAGTGCCAAACAACGGAAACAGAAGCTTTAGGTTTGTATGTACTGTACCACTAAAAATTTTATGTATAACGTAACGTAAAACAAGAACATGTACTTTACTTTTTACTCTTTTACTTTTTCAGCTTTTCAAGTCGACTCGCCAGATGGTCACTGTTGCCTTTTTCTCAATCGCACCAGTGGCAACGAGCATTTGGCTTGGGCACGACGCGCACGCAATAGCCGCGCTGCTGTGTGCACTATCGACACGAGCGGCAGGCTTCGACGACAAGCTCTGGGCATCCCAGACACAAACTTCGCCGTCTTCTCCACCACCGACGATCAGCAGCGTTCCGTCGTCACACGAAAGTACACTCCTTTTCATCGTCATTTTCGAGTTTGCGCATCCCGTGAATGTCCGAACGCAGACGAGCTTAGGTACGCGTCTTGCTGGACCATCAGGCGCCGCATCGTCGCCATTGGTATCGTCGTGTGCGATGTTCTTCATGGCACCCGCGTCAGCGAGCATGTCCCAGATGCGACAAGCGCCGTCCAGCGTTGAGGTGAGTATGTATCGTCCACCAGGGAGTACCTCTACGTATCCCACAACCGGCTGTGTCGTTTGCTGAGACTTGTCGTTTCCTGCAGGTGGTGGTGCTGGTGCTGGTGCTGGTGCTGCTCCTGCTCCTGCTGCTGCTGTTGTCAACGTGTTATTATCTTCGTGGAGCAGTGTGTAAAGACACCTTCCGCTTTCCGCGTTCCACAGGCGCACACACCCGTCTCTGCTTGATGTAGCGAGTAGCGCGCCGTCGTCTGAGAAGCTGACAGCGGTGACTGGGTCGCTGTGCGCGGGTAGTACGCGCACTTCGTCACCCGTCCTCGCGTCCCAGAGTCGCACGGTTTCGTCGAAGCTCCCGCTGGCTAGCACGTGTCCTCTGGGAAGGTTGTACGCGACGGTGAAAACGAAGTGCGTGTGTCCTCTGAGAATTTGTATGCACTTGGAAGTTTCCACGCACCAGACACGAATCGTCGTATCATCGGACGCGGATGCGACACAAGAAGATGACGCCGATGCCCAAGCAAGGTCGTTTATGCCACCGAGATGTCCCGAGAATGAAGACGTTAACGACGAGAAGGATGACGACGGTGACGACGGTGATGACGACGACGAGTACACCAGAACAACACCCGAGGTGAGGCCCACGGCTAAGTACTTCGACGATGGATGGAAGGCGAGGGCGCTGACGTGTACACTGCTACTACTACTAGGAGTAGTTAGGTCGACGTCGTGGAGACGGGAAAGAGAGAGAGAGGGGTGCACACCACCTGTATTGGGCGCCATGGCGGAGAATGCGAATGAATGCGAATGAAGGGGAAGGGACGAGGCGGGAAAATCCTAAAACCCCTACGATAAAATCAAACCCCTTCATCTGAAGATACCCCCAGAGCGTCCGCCTGCACGTTCTCCTTCGTGTTGATGTACTCGGTCAGCAGATTGATGCCGTTCAGGTCGAGCACCTTCCACAGCAGACGTAGCTCCGCCATGATCGCTGGAGAACGGGTGGTGAGTCCATTTATGATGTGGACCACGCCCATGTTGTCCTCGAAGTGCTGTACTGTTTTTCCTTCGAGTTGCGATCTGAATGTTGTCACCGCTCGCGTCACTGCACGCAACTCGTTGAGCGTGATGTGATCCTCCGCTTCCTCCGACGTCCAGTAGCCGCGTGCTTCCAGCTCGCCGTTGAGCATACAGCACCTGCGGTTGGTCGCAATGGAACTGCGTCACGTCGACATAAACTCCCAAGATAAGCGCTGTAGGCGACATGTGCTGCGTCTTTTCGTCTGCCAGAGGGATCGCGTCACGCCATTGACATTGAGGATATTCGGGAAGCGCACACAAAAGAAATAGCGCGCCGTTTGCTCGATTTGCTTGTGGAGGACATGGAGGTGGAGTTGTCTTCGGAATATGATGTATCTCACAAGGTACCATCGCTTCCTTTAGCTGACACACGGGACCATCATGTGGACCTGTCCACGCGTTCGTCGTCCAATGCGCTCCACGCGCTACGTACCTTTTGTACCACCTCATCCACCACGCCGGCACGAAGCACGGCAACCGCCGCACCACAATCACACCCACCACCTGTCCACCTCCCGCCTTGGAGCGAGTAGACGGCATTCATTCCCCGAACGAAGAGGCGGACGCCATTGATGATTTTGGGCACGACCTTTTCCAGTTTCCCGACCGGGATCCCCGGCGTCCCCCTGTAGGGCTAGTGGGTTCTACCCAGAGTTCCAGACCCTGCTCCTCCTGGGCCCTGGAGACATTTTGATTTTTTCCTCCGACTTAACGGACCCTACCTCTTCATGGTTAGGGTTAGGGTTAGGGCGTTACTGGCGCACCTGCTAAAGGCCTTTATTGCCGCCATTCATTCCGCCATTCAATAATGTCCGGCGCTGCCGGCATGATCGATCATAGTAGTCGTGTGGTGAATGAGGAGGAAACAAAACCGAATGGCGTCGGCGAACCTAACACTACTACTACTTACGGCACTAGCGACATGTTGGTGGTGGAGCCTGCTTCTGCTTTGAATCATGTAGTGCCGCCATCACAATCAACAACAACGTCGCTCTTGAAGAATGACGCAGTTGAGAAGAAGAAAAAACAAGTACAACAACAACAACAAGGCAGCCTCGGCGGCGGCAGCAAATACAGCAGCAAGAAACAGCATCATCAACACACGCAATCATCGTCGTCGCCGGCGAATACTGCGCCTGACGCACTTCGATGCTGGACGCTCGCCCTTCGACCGTATCTCAGAGGTGCATTTTACCGTGCCATGTCCGTGGACAGCTGGCAGGCGCTGTCTTCGCGTGCAGATCTCAGACACGCACAGTGCGCGCACGAACACGCACGTCTTCTCCTCGATGCCGTGGAGGAGTTCTTCGATCGTGCCGCCGTAGCGCTCGAGGAGGAGCAGGATCGACGCAAGCAACAGCAACAGCGTCATCGAGGCGGTGGTGGGTTGTCTTCGCCGTCTGGGACGTATCTAAATCATCGCCGGGTTTCGAGGTCGAAATCTACGACAACGCCATCGCTTCGGCTGATGAGTGCAAGCGCCGGACACCCGTCGCTGTTTGGTGTCGGTGATGTGGTCGTCGTCGGGCTCGAGACGCTCGCCTGCGAATTTGCGAATCAACTCAGCGGCGCGATCGTGGATGCAATCGAGGCTCTCGCTCGTCGTGCTGACGATTTTGCCATGCACAAGATGCTCGCGCCGATGCCGAGGTACACGCGGTACAAAGAAGCTGTCTTCCATGTTGCCGCCGCAGCAGGTGCCGCCGGAGGTTGCATGATCCGTGGCATCTCCGAGACGAACTCCGCGCGCGATGCGCTGCAATCGGCGGGCCTTCTAGACGAAGATGGCGACTCCGACGATGAGACGTCTACCGTCGTCACGCGCACAACAACAGCGTCGAGCAGTATGCGGCGAATGCCGTCGTCGATGCCACCGACGCTCGCCAGGCGCCTCGCATCCGCGGCGAAGATTCCCAATTGGCTTAGCCGTATCGACAGGGGACGCTGGCTTGCTGGCGTTGCCGCAATCGACAAGCAGCAGAACGAGGAACAAGAGAGGCAGCAGGAGCATACTTCATCCGACACGACGAAGACGACGATGTTGATGCCAGCCGCGGAAAAGCCTCATGGGTTCACAGGACGCGCTCTTGCGGCTGTCGCGCCAGCCATTCTGCAGGCTTCCGACAATGCACAGATGTCACGTGAAAAACACGAGCAAAGCAAGATGCAGACGGAGACGCATCGTAATGTGATTGCGCATCTTGATGCCACGGCAAAAGACGATGCGTCATGGACAGCAGACACGGAGTTAAATGATAAGACAACAACAATGCCAGCGCCGGCGACGTCGTCGACGTCATCCTGGACGTCGTTCCTTCGCTTTGGACGACGCAAGAAAGCAGGCGGGGGGCATGAAGAAGACAGCGAGGAGACAACGCCCGCCACCGCCGCCGCCATCGTTGGCGATGTCTGCGATCATGAAGGAACCAGTAGCATTCCATCCAATGCATCTGAGGTTGCGGCTCTCAATGCACAGGTGGCTGAGGAGTTCCTGAACACCGCAAGGGATGGCAATCATGGCACTGCTACGGATGCCAATGTCGTCATCCCAACGGCGGCCGCCAACGGCTTGCGTGCATCGAGCAGTACCAATATCACCCCTCGCCTAGGCGCATCACGAGGAGGAGGAGGAGGAGGGTCATCCTCCGTGGAGCGTGCTCAGAGCATCGAACAAACCGGCGGCAGCATGTCATCGCCTCAACCACGAAGTCGTCAGATCCCAATGGGGCGAGCGGCAACGTGCACGGAGGAACTCACCGTGCGCATGCACTCCGTCGCGCATCTCGAGAGTCTTGCGCAGACAATTGCCACGCGCCTTTGTGCACAGCTCATGCACTATCAAGCCAGACTCTGCGAGGAGGAGACGATTGACCACGACAGCGTCTACGTCGAGCGAACATATGGCATGGATCGAGGCGCCGTTGAGAAGCCTACGCCACCGCCGCCGCCGCCGCCGCCGCGATCGAATGATGAATTTCCATTTGCATCTCCCCGCGTCCAGTTTACCACTACAGCGGCGGGTGCACATCATAGTAGAGCTGACATTTCCCCACGCGGTGGTGGCGCCGGCGTTGGGGCGTCGTCGTCAGGTGCAGGAGACGTGAGCGGTGTGCTGATGAAGGCGTTCGATCAAGTGAATCATGCTGCTCGCGAGGCTGAGACAGGTCTTGCGCGAGCGTGTGGCTTTGCCGCGATGCTCGTCAAGGGAGAAAAGAATCATCTAGGAGCGGTGCCGGTGCCGGTACCCGCATCGGAGGAAGCGTCCACCATCTCTCCCCCTTACCATTACCGCGGCGGCGGCGGATACGTCGTTGGCAGTGACAGCGGAGGAAATGGCGACAAGAACAAGGCTGCAGCAAGTTGCAGCGGCGCGTCATCAGCTGCCGAGGCGCTTTCCGTGATTTACCTGGGTGACATTGACCGCCTGCTTCCGCCAGATTCCACTTCAATGTCGTCGTCTGAATTGCCGGACATCACGCTGGGATCCATCCTCGCATCGGGCAATGCCGTGCACCTTGCCGCCGAGCACCTTCGCGCGAGCCTTCCCTCCCGCCTCGCACCTGTCGCGCTGCAAGCTTGTACCCGCGTGATATGCACGCTCATGCGTTATGCACTCGTCGACGGCGGTCCAGGCCGCGCCTTCACGACGCGGCACGTTCGCGTGATTCTCGGCGACATCGACAAGCTGCGTTCGTTCCACGCGACGCTTGGACTTGCTCCAATGGACCTTGAGTGGTCCCTCCAGGCGGCGGGCATATGGAAGGTGCTCGACTTGATGGCTTTGGACAGCTGGGAGCTTCTCGAGCACATGTGCGACGTTCTCGAGCACGGCCGTTTGCTGGACGCGACACTAATGCGCGTGGTGTGCCATCGTCGTGACCGTCAGGTGTCGAAGGTTTTGAAGAGGCGGTTCAACTTGCCCAAGGTCTAGACTAAAAGTTTAGCCACCTGGACACCTGGTGGGGTAGGAGGAGGCCAGGTGGGGGAGGGAATGAACAAGCGGGAGCCGAGGAGGGAATTGACAAGTAACGAACACTTAAGTGACACAGGTACTGTAGGTGACAGGTGTTGCGGGGATGTCTGTCAGGAATAAGCATTTGGAATAAATGATTGGGTAAACCTGGATAGTTACAGAAATCCGGGGATTGAATGATTGGGGGTTTGTTTGTTTGGCTTCTCCCTCCTGCTGGGTTCTGACCACCAGTTCTGACCACGAATTTTCCTATCCACATCCCACCACCACACGCTCGTGTCGCCAAATGCCCGTCGCCGTCTCGCTGGTGACGGGTTTGCTCGGCGCAGGCAAGAGCACTGTCGTGCAAGCACTGCTCGCGCACAAACCACCAGGCGAGAAGTGGGCCATTTTTGTGAACGAGGTGGGTGCCGTGGGCATCGACGGCGCGGCACTCTCGGCGGCGGCTGATGCGGATCAACAAGGCGGCGGCGGCTGCGGCGGCGGCGGCGAAATTGTCGTCAAGGAGCTTGCAGGAGGGTGCATGTGCTGCAGTGCTGCAGGTGTGACACAGGCAGCGATCGCCACGCTTCTTCGACGTTCCAGGCCAACGCGGCTCATCATCGAGATGTCCGGCTTGGGACACCCGGGAAGCGTTCTGGACGCATTGCAAAAGCCGCCGCTCGGCGACTCGGTGGAGGTGATGGGAACGATGTGCGTGCTTGACCCGGAATTTGTGTTCCGCGACAACATTGCCGATGACGAACAAAGCGTCGTCGACTCTCCGCTATTTGTCAACCAAGTTGCCGCGAGCGACGTCGTGCTTGTCAACGCAAGGACGGACACGTACCGTGACGCGCTCTCGACTTGGCACGCTACGCTCTGGCCACCAAAGAGTTTAGTGAGCACAGAACAGAGAGGAACCGCTGTTCCATCACGGCTGCTCGACCAGCTCGCGTCTGACGAGCACGGGAAACTCGCCTCGCTCGCGACGCAGGTCGACGCAGATACATACGCAGATACGCACACAAGCTACGAGCTCACGCGTGTATCAGCACCTGGCGGTCACCCACGCGTGCTTATCGGCCGCACGCGCCACGCAGGCGACGGGTCGCTGACATACAGCATCGGACTTGTGTACCATCGTGAAGATATCTTCGATCGCACACGGCTCGCGGAATTCATGAACACTGTTCTGAGCACGCGAGACGAGGTGACGCGCGTCCTTCGCGCCAAAGCGGTCATGCGCACAGGTACAACGGCTTGGAGCCTTGCGGCGGTGAGCGGGAGCGCATCGTCAGAAGGCGAGACGGCTGAGATTACCCTTGACAGCAGTGCATACCGGCGCGACTCACGTCTCGAGATTCTCGTTCGGCAGCGGGGTGGATGCGGAGACGACGACGACGACGACGATGACGGGAGACAAGACGAAACGTCCTTACCGGCACTAGACATGCTGATAGAAGACGACAGCATCGCGCTTGCACCAGGCGACGCACGTGACGCCCTTTTAAGGCACGACTGGACCGCACTCGTCGCTTCTGCTCGATCGTGCGTGCGGTTGTAAGGGCTTTATGTTCAATTTAAAAAAAAAACATGTAACAATTTGCTTTTGCACAACAACTTGGAGAAAACGAGTTCATTCGTCTCCATAATCGAAAGAGACGAGCGGCAGGCGGCGCTCGGGATCCAACGCACGCACATACTGCTTCTTGAAACGCTTGGGGTTTGGTCCAAGCCCTACAGTAGCAAGCTGTTCGACTTTTTTGCCACGTTTCTTCTCGACGTCTCGTGACGGGAGGCGTGGCGTGGTGTGCTGCGGCAGTGCCTTTGGCACGGGTGTGCTTGGAATGTCAGTCGCGTCGTCGCCGTCTTCGAGGAGCGGTATGGTTGGTGACTCCGTTGCCACGCACTGCAAGATGTCACTCGTTGTGACAACGTGAAATTTGCGATCCTCGTCGAGTGCCGCCACAGCACCGCGCACAGACTCGACTTGGCTTTCGTCTTGGCAAATGATGACGACACGTTTCTCCGCCGTCGCCTCGAGCGCGTCCCCGACGGTGCGCGCTACACTGTGAGCACCGAGCACTCGTAGGAGAGCAGGCAGACCGGCGTCGTCTTCGTGTTGTTCCTTGCTCCACCGCGCGGAAGTTTCCGTGAAGTGCGCGAGCGCACATACAGCGTTGTGGAGAACGTTGCGACACGCCTGACCGCCTGTTGCTGCCGTCACGCTCGCCGTCGTCCCGTCCGGCGCCAGTATCTTGACGTCGTACTTTTTGGGTGGCGGTTGGTGTTCTTTGGCGTTGTCGAGCCATGTCGTTGCGACGACGCGTTGTCCGCATAAGAGCGCAAGCGCGATGGGGACGTTGATTTCCAGAGAAAACGATGAAGAAGAATGAGAGGAATGACCGTGAGAGGGAGGATGTGCGAGCGCAATGACGACACTGTGTTGATTTGAAGTTTGATTTGACGAGGAAACCACCGCATGTGCAGGCCGACTAGAAAGAAGCTCGACAAACGCGTGACGCGAGCTCGCTCTTAGTGATCGCAAATCCAACGCAGATGATGATGACGAGGATGACGAAGAGGAGGAAGGAAGGAGGTACGCGGATATCACTACGTGAGCAGGCGCCATGGATGTGATCACAGGAGTGTGGTTGATGATGCGGAGTGATGGGTCCCGACTCGTTCTTCATGCGAACATTAAAGTTATTGGGAGGGACAGGGACAGAGGGAGGGAGGGAGGGAGGGAGGGGGACAGGTACGGTAGGTCCAGGGGGGACAACTGGACAACACACGCTGACAGGGGAGGGGCAGTGTAAACTTTAGGGAGGGCCCGAGGGTTTTGGGCGTGGAGGTTTTAGGGGGGGCCAGTATTGCCAATGAAGGTCATCTTTTACACAAACCGAAATTAAAACCAAAAGTAGGTCTCCTGCTCCAGTAACCAACTATAGTCAACAGGGAGGGAGGGTGGGAGGTTGTTTGCGAAGCAAGCAACCAACAGCAAGAGTGGATACGCGCGAGCAGCCTTAAGGGAGAGGCCGCCGGAGGGTCTCGAGACCCGCCGGGCGGCCGCTCCCCAATACCCTTGTAGGTACAGGGTTAAGCTGCGCGGGCGACTCCCCCCAATCAAAAACCCCAATTAAACAAGTAGAACTGAAGATTTTAGGGGGGGCCAGTATTGCCATCATAGTCACGTATCTCCACGAAGAGGAGAGACGAGTGTCACCAAACGTGACGCCAAATTGGCCAGCGGCGAGCTCCAAGGCGCGGCAGGCGCGACAGGCACCTCCACAGGAGGCGGCGGCAAGCCGATGAGGTGGCCAAAAAGGAAGCGGGCGGCATCGTCAACGACGACACTGTTGTCGACGTAGTGAGTGCCGACCGCATGCGAGTTGGCAGCCCAGCCCGCGATGTAGTTACGTCGATCTGGCGAGACGTTCATCGCGGTCACCGCGGACGCGAACCCAGAGCGGAAGCTCTTGGGAGCGTAATGTCCGTTGGGTGGGGCTGCAGCTCCTACAGCTTTCAGCGCCACCGGCAGCCAGCGTGCAAACGCGTCGCCACGTGCCTTCTCACCAAGGTTGAAGAAGTACGTCGCACGCGAGCACACCCGACGGCGCATCCGATCGTAGCGCGTGAGCATTTTTCCCAGCGTTTGCCACGTCGTGGTCACCGGCCAGGTGACCGTTCTGCGGCCTGGAACATCGAAATCGCAAGCATCCGGAGCAGTCTTGACGTATACGAGACGTTGGTGAAGCCTTTTATGACGTGGGAAGCTGTGCACAGTCGTATTAATTCCATCGAGGGAGGAAGACCCCTGTCGTTTGTGACTTTGCTCAAACTTGCGATGTATCTGATGTTTTTGGCGGCGGTGTACTTTATCACCTTCTCGACGCTACTACCTCTCTGCGCGTACCTCTTCGTGCCTAGGAGCACTCTTGTGAAGTTTCGTAATCGCATGCGCCGACGAACCCCGAAGCATGATTCTTGGTGGTGCTGGCTCGACATTGCGTGCAAGAACCAGTGGGTCGTTGAAGGCGACGACACAGCCAGAGAATTGGAACAAGCCGTGGGTGCGATGCAGGCTTTGTGGTTTGTATGCCACCATTGGACGGATCCACTCGCCTTGACACGCAGTTGGTGTCAATACGAACTTCGCGCGGCGAATGTGACGGGCATTCAATTGGTTGGGAGAGTTTGCGACAGAGAGGGGAATGAGATCTCTCGTCATATTGGCAATTACATCTTGAATGCCCCGTGGTGGTTCGTTAGGCTTTTATTCTTTGATTGCTCTTCCGAGATATCGAATCGTCTCATCCACGATGCGGCGCACGATGTTCTGGTGAATGGCATTTCAAAGGCTGATGCCCGACGAGCGGAGGCCCAGTTCAAGAAAGATCGCGACCACATCTTGGATCTAATCAAGCAGGGACGTCTTGGCTTGGGGATGTACGGCCAGCATCACGTTTCAACACAGAGTATTTCTGAGGAGGTTGCGAAGTCCAACATCGAGCAGCACAACCTAAAGATCAAAGAAATGTACCTGAAATGCCTCAACCGAATGGCCATGATCCAAAATCTTTCGAGAATGTACCTGTTTGTCGGAAGCTCTTTCGTTTACGTATTTACATTTTTGTGGACTTTCTGGTTTGGTTACAACGTGACGGTATTTTTGTTCTATGTTCTCGGTATGGTCATCTGCTATGTTCAAGAAGTGTTGCTAATCAATATAAATGTTCATACTCTGCTCCGAAGGATTCTCATCAATCAAGCTTCTTCTCTTCAATACGACGTGCATGATAAACTCGACAAAGATGAATCTAGGTTACGTTTTATGTGGATGGCCTTCAAAGCCATCACTTGGATGCTCGTGCTCATCCTCCTTTATTTGATTGGCAGTTTTTTACTCCGTCGGTACTCGGTATTGTGATGTGAGGCTTTCTCAGATCGATCGTTGAGAAGAACTGCTTCTTAAACAGTTAAGCAAAAACAGTTGCAGAAAATGTAATTATATGTATGTTGATCATAACGCCAACAATTAATTTTTAAAAAAAATAAAAGGAGCACCAAGCATCGCCCAACAAACTCCTTAATCACACCAAGATTGTCATCTATTATTAAGGTAGTGTTACTCTATCGTAGGGTAGATATTTCCTGGCCTTGTGGCTTACAAGTGTTATCTTAATTGCGTGCAGTTGTTTTCTTTTGCGCGCAGTTCCGTCGAGCTCACGTCCACGCGCTCGTTCGGAACGCTCACAAACACGCGCTCAAGCAAAGTCGGACTAATACCCGCGCCGCGCTCTGCAAACGCATCCTCGAGCGTCTTGTACGAACCGTCCTTGTCCGCGCGACCCGCGACGCCGATGCGCACGCCCAGACGAACCATCTCCACCAAACTGTCCACGAGCTTGTCCAAGTCGCCGTCCGTGTACTTCTTATCCATAATGCGAACCGCCGTGTCGTATCCCACGACGAACGATGAGCCAGGAAACAGTCGCGCCTTTTCGCTGAACAGCGCAAACTGCGTAATCGCCAAGCCGGGAAGCGGCAGAGACGACGATGCGGCACGATACGACGCAACACGCGAAGCCACCTCGTCGGCGGGAAGGACGCCCTTATCTGCATTCGCGACGCTCAGCTCCGCGACGACGCCGTCGGGGTATGCGACGCCAAACACGTCAGCTGCCGCACGCATCATCGCAACGTGGCCTCTGTGCGGTGGGTTGAACGATCCAGGTGCGATGAGCCGACGGGATGGCTGTGGAAGCGCGCCGAATGGAAGTGCCGGTGCGCCCGTGGGCGGGAAGTACGCGCAACGACCGCACAGCAGCCGCGAGGCGGCGGCGGTGCCGTGCACCATGGCGATCGCGCGCTCGAATGTTGCGCGACTTTCGTCGCCGTCGACGCCGTCGTCGCACGCGAGGTGCAGTCGGAGTGCCATGTCGTTCACGCCAGCGCCGCCGCCCACGCCGAGCTCAAAGCGCTTAAGGTCTTGTACGTTCGTCGGTGGAACGTGTAGCGCCTCCGCGTCCGTACGAGATATGCCGCACGCCTCCGCCGCAGCATGAAGCACCATGCTGGCAGCGCTAGCCTCGTGCTCGGAGCGCACGGACACACCGCTATCCTCGTCGGGCATCGCGAGACTTGCCGATGTGAGCGCGATGTGCGTGTCGTTGGCATATGCGATGTGCACACGTGTCCCTCCCTTGAGCGTTCGGTTCGAGGCGAGAGCGCACGCCGCCGCGACGCCAGCGCACGGCGTTCCCGGCGACGACACGGCGACGCACCGCCTGTAGGCGGCAATAGCGAATGCGATGGCGGCGTCCGGCGAAGCGAAGGAGAATCCCTCGGGTTTCTGGTGTACGCTCGCGCTGTCTAGGTATCCGTCGGTGGACCTCGCAATTGTGTCCCATCCGCAAGTCTGCGCATACGGCACGTTAGCCTCGACGACGGTTCTGCTCGCCCCCGGCACGGCGAGCATGGCTGCGATTGCGCTCGCCCCTCCTCCTGTGACGTGCGCGACAAGTTGTGTCGGCGTATCGTGGATGAGCGACACGAGAGACTCTGCGGAAGAATGCGCACTATTCTTTGGTGCGGCCATACTTCTGTGAGCAGCACGTCTGTGGGTGGGCGTATGGCGCCACACGTGCGCCTCGAACGACGCCTTGAGCGACGTGCCTCGCCGCGTGAACGTCGTGCGCATGCAAAGAGCTGATGAGAATGACGTGATGTGTTGTGAGAGGCCCGGCCCGTCTGGGGAGGGAGGGATGGGCGGGAATGCGGTTTCCCCGGGGATTCGTCGTTGAATTAATTGCTTGGTGCGAAATCCGTTGATCCCCACCTCACCAAGCGAGGAGGGGTGTCGCGCAACACGACCTACCAAGGCCGCACTTATTTGCAATAATCTAATGAAACCTCCACAACGACCTTGAACCCAAAGACTTAATCCGCACTCAGCGCGACGTGTCAAGCTTAATCCTTGCGGCCAACACGCAGAGCGCGCAGCCAACACAGGAAAGGAGGGATTCCCGACCATTGCGCTGTCAGGCACATACTCGGGCGCGTGACGAGCGAGCGCAGCCACGGCTACGGCGCGGAGGGGGGTGAGGAAGGAGAGGTAGGAGGCGGCACTCGCAAACGAGGGGCCGCCAGGCTGGAGAGGGGTGAGTCAGAAAGGAAAGGTCGGGGGTTCCCTTAGGGCCCTTGCCCCGGTTCGCCCGTTCATACGGGGCGAGTTTTTACGCGCGTGGCGTAATTACCGTGAGAGAAGTGAGAGTGAGTGAACGTGTAACCCAACAGAGGTTAAGGTAAGTTGCTGCAACGTTGCCAGTCACACCGCAGCTGCTTAAATCGGCGTTGAGAAGCGCACGCGAGAGTAATCGAAGTACACGTAAAAACTACGAGGGCTGACCCGTACAGCCAGAGGAGAGACGGGTGCGGAACTGGATTCGCAAGCATTGGCGCCCATTCATCACGGCAATGCGGCAGCTCAAGTACTTGCTCAGCGAACCAGGTGTGGGCTTGCATCACGTGGACCCGGACCGGCCAATCTACGTGCACACGGATTGGAGCAATTACGGGATGGGCGCGTGCCTCGGGCAGATAGGAGACGACGGCAGGGAGTACATGTGTGCATGCATCTCACGAAGTCTGAACGATGCCGAGAGCCGGTACCCAAGCTTCTATGGCGAGCTGATGTGCGTGCTCTGGGCCATGAGACAGTTCCACCTGTACGTGCATGGAGCGAAGGAGACATATGTCGTCACGGAGGAGAGGAATCCCAAAGGGACAACGATCGCAGCAGCAGCAGCAGCAGGAGGAGGATCCCAAAGGGACAACGATCGCAGCAGCAGCAGCAGCAGCAGCAGCAGGAGGAGGATCCCAAAGGGACCACGATCGCAGCAGCAGCAGCAGCAGCAGCAGCAGGAGAGGAATCCCAAAGGGACCACGATCGCAGCAGCAGCAGCAGCAGCAGCAGCAGCAGCAGCAGCAGCAGCAGCAGGAGAGGAATCCCAAAGGGACCACGATCGCAGCAGCAGCAGCAGCAGCAGCAGGAGAGGAATCCCAAAGGGACAACGATCGCAGCAGCAGCAGCAGCAGCAGCAGCAGCAGGAGAATCCCACACGACCACAACGACAGCAGTCAGCAGTTGGCGCGCACGCGCGTATAAATTAGTGTATAAATTAGTTGGGGTCCCTGAGGAAGTGGGCGAACCAACCTCGTTAAAAAAGCGGGCTCGGGGGCTTTTATCAAAGCCTCCTCCACTATAAAACCCGAGAAGGCAACTCGTTAGAATAAATCCAAAACCCGAACTTGAAGACACTTGTCTCGTTCCAAAACCCGAACTGAGAAAAGGGTGGAAAACCCTTTGTCGTTTGCTTGTAACGAGGGGATCCACAGTTGGTCCTGAGCATAAGACCTACAGGGAAGGGGGTACACCTAAGACCTACACAAGGGGGACAAGGTCCCGACAACTGAGTAAGGTTCTGACCAGGGTTTCTGACTAGGGTTGCTACTAGGGTTACCGTTAGGGTCTCTGATTAGGGTTTCTGTTAGGGTTACGAACGCAACCCTAACCCTAAACCTGACAGGGAGCGGGCCGAGTTGGTTTCCAAAAAGGAACTGACAGGTGGCCCCGGGATCCTCAGATCCACGTGTGAGATCACCAGTTGGGGAGGCAGAAAGTAGGTTCCCCACGGCCTAAGGCTGCGGCTTACGCATAGTAGGTCAGCGCCAGGCGAGGATCACGGCCCACACTCGGAGGATCCCAGTGCATGCTCACGAGATCACAACGTCGTCAAAGACAGATCTCCAACGAGCAAGAGGGACGCGACGTCACTGACGAGGCACCAAGCGTAGACGGCGAGGGTACCGAAGAGCCGACAGCGATGAGCGACGGTGGAGATGCAAACGCGAGCGGTAGCAGGTCGTCGCACCTGAGTCCGCTCACGGGATCCGAGACATCGGAGGAGGCGGCGAGGTGGTTGGCCAACTTCCAACAGTTGTATCAACCGAAGTTGCATAACGCCAATTACCAAACGGTGTTGACGTTCTTGGTGGCGAACACGGCTCAAGGCACGCCGGCGTGGACACTACTGCAGGACACGCAGCACGACGCCGATTGGCTCAAGAAAGCGCTTGCCGCCAGCAAGGATGCCGAGACGGGAAGCGAGAGACAGGCAGTGGCGAAAGCGGCGGCGGAGCTGTTCACTAAATGGGACGGCGCCGTACGTAAAGAATTTGTTACTAAGCGTAACAAGTTAGAGAGTTCCCAACTTCACACGATTAAGGTGAGTGGGAAGAAGGACCGCCCTGAACACATGGCCAAGTTGATGGAGCAGGAGGTCGAACGCGTCGCGCCGGAGTACAACATGGAGCAACTCCAGCGTGTCGTGGTAGACGCGTACACTAAGCATTCAGAGCTTCACCAGTACCTCCGGGAGTGGGTGAAGAGCTCCGAAGGGATGGAGGCCGTCTCGACACACGACGAGGCGCATTCAGACATGTCCGACGTAACACTCCAACCAGAGGAGGTGCAGGACTTGCTCACAGAGAATGCGCGGCGAGTTAAGGCGGAAGGTGAACACCCTGAGCTGTTTGCCATGGCGACACGTACGCGCCGGCTCACAACGCGACAGGGCATAGCCATTGGGTTAATAAGGGCCATCTCCAAGCAGGCCCAGATCAAGTGGAACAGGCTCAACCGAAGTGAAGCTGCCGTAGGTGGCGCTCGTCGCGAGGAGGTGAACATCACGCCATACCAATTGGTGAAACAACTCCAGTCGCTCGTGAAACCAAAGTTTGGCGACACGGCGTGGGAAAACGCAACGTGCGAACTACATCCAGAGGGCAAGCACACCAATGGTAATTGTTCCGTCCACAAGCAAGTGCACGCCATGTCACAGACTACGCGGCGGAACAGGGTAGCGGCGGTGGCAGAAATTGACACGGCAGCGGTGGCCGCGCCAGTCGGAGGTGGGAGGTGGAACCCGAACGCAGCCACGGGGCGCGTAGGGGGAGGTGCTCAGCCCACAGGTCAAGTGCCAAGACCAGGTGATTGGGAATGTGGAGTCATAGGGTGCCGAGCCAAAGGCAACCGAGCGAATTTCGCGTCAAAGACTCAATGTTACATGTGTAACACTCCCAAGGACAAAGCTATGTCAGGAGGGCTCATGCTCGACACTGAGGGCAAGGTTGTCCCGGTCGGAAGCAAGCCTGGCATTGCCGCCACGGCGTCTGCGGAAGAGGGACGCAAGCAACGTATCGATGCGGCGGTGGCAGCCGCATTGGCTGAGAGGGACGAAGAAGCGGCGGTGGCGGCAGCCGTTGCCGCGGCGTTAGCTGACGCCGACTTGCAAGGTCACCAGGGTGGCACGCAAGGTAGGAAGACGGCTAGCGTGTGCGTGTCAGGTGGGCACGACGAGCCTATGATCAGCACGGCGGCCGCAGCGGACTCCCGAGTCAACGCGCAGCCGTTACCTGAATCATTCCTCACGCGAGGAGAGAAGCCAGCGCAGAGCCAACCAATAGTGAAGGAATTGGCAGCGGTGCGTGCGCATGGCGTACGTGCAGTGGTGAGCTTACAACTCCACAGCGAGGTGGTGGGCGTAGATGAGGCGTCGGTGGGTGCACTCGCAACGAAAGAGTTACCCACAGAGACACCGGAGGCGCCGGAGACGAATGCCAAGGTAATGGCGGCTGCAGAATTGGTGCGCCAAATTGTCAAGGGCGAAATTAAGGTGCCTCCACACCGTCTCCCTGAGGGCACGGTTGAGTTCCGCCTAGGGAAGGCGGCGGTACGGGCGCGACGTCCGCTGTCCGATACCGGGTGTAACGTGTGGGTTATTACCGCAAGTTTGTGGAAGAAACTTGAAGGCGCACTTCCACGGGGTGTACCCACTCTGTCCCACGATCTCACCACAGCGATGGGAGAGGGGAAGGGCGAAGAAGTACCACTCGAGGCGGGCATGACGTGTGCAGTGGCGCCCGGGACGGAGAACGAAACCTGGATGCCATGTTCAGTGGTGGTGGCGGAGGACAATGCGGTATTTGATTGCCTCATACCCACGTTGTTCCACTACGCCTATAATGCGTACGTGGTACCTGCGAAAGGGGTCATGTATTGGAACCCTGACGGTTTGGGCACGACGAGGGTGGCGACGTTGCCGGTGCGAATCAGCAGCCACGCAACTTGCACGGCAGTCGACGAGCCGGAACACAACTCACAGGATGGCTCGGGAAACGAGGAGCTCGCGCGCCTACTGGTGGATGCGCTGCGAGCGTAAAGACCTCGCCATCGGCTGAGGGAAGTAGGGAAGGGGGGAAAACACGAAGGGTTTATGGTTTGAAGAGATGGATAATGTGGCTCGGAGTGCTGTGGGTACTGGCGGTGGCAATGTCCACACCCAGCACGGGCACGTCCGCAAGTAACGTCAACGAAGACGCGACCACGTGGGCCGAGAGTACAGGTGGAGGCACGTTCGAAGACGAGGCGAGAAGGAATGGCTGGACGCATCCACCGCGGCGCATCAAGTGGAACAAGTCCCAAGCCAGGAGGATGAAGAAAATGGTGGATACCAAGCACCCGGCACGGCGAGGGTGGATGGCGGGCGCGGTGCTAACCGTACTGCTCGCGTGGCTCGTGTTGTTTGAAGTCAAGGTGTGGCTGGCAACCGTGGTAGCGCTGACGCTAGTTGGAGGAGCTCACGTCAAGCGCCAAGTGTGGGCAGTTTGCACGGTGACGAGCGAGACAAAAGTCGCGCCAAGGCGCCCAGCACGGCTCATAGACGCAATGACGCCATACGGTGACGTCGGGCTGGAAGAGAGCGTGGAGACACGAGACGGATGGATGGTTGCGTCACGATTGACTGAGGAGCAAAAGGTGGAATTGTTGGAACTGTTGAACAGGAATAAAGGAGCGTTTGCGTGGAGCAATGACGACATTCCGGGATACAGTGGGGTTGACGGACCGTTCAAGATAGATGTAACGGACAAGTCAGTTGAAACCCGCCAACGCCAGAGGAGGTTGAACAAGGCGGAACAAGAGAAGGTGGATGAATGGTACCAAGCGTTTCAGGACGCGGGGTACATTCGGGAATATAAGTTGGGAGAGCACCAGTACGGGCTCCACGCAATGAACACCACGGTCGCAGCTAAGAAAGATGCGAAGACCGGAGAGTGGACGGATTGTAGGGTGTGTGCGGACTCGAGGAGTGTGAACGCCATTACCATACGGGACAGACGGGGTATGCACCGTGCCGATGACCAGATCGCGCGCCTTTCAGCGGCGAAGTACATCACCGCGGTGGACCTGCGGAAGGGTTTCAACCAGGTTCCCATGGACCCCGGTAGCATACACCTTACCCAGTTTTGGTGGAAGGGCAAAATCTATGTATGGGAGCGGATGACGTTCGGTTACGTCAACGCGGCTGCCAAGTTCCAAACGGTAATGGACCGAGAACTGGCGGTGGCGGGATTGGACAACGAAACCACCTGCTACATAGATGACCTGTGTGTACACCACGATGAGTGGAGTGACCATTTGAAGGCACTTGAGCGTATGTTCGCCATGTGTAACACCACAGGTTTGAGGTTACACCCAGACAAGAGTAAGTTCGGGTTGGCGACTGTGGAGTTCCTAGGACACAAGGTGGGTGGGAACGGCGTTACACCAGATGAGGCCAAGGTCAAGGCGATTATAGGTATGGGGAGGCCAGAGAGTGCCAGTGACTTAAGGTCACAGCTCGGCCTAATCTCCTACTACCGGTCTTTCATCCCTAATGCGTCAGCAATGATTGAAGGAATGAGACCATTGCTCAAGAAAGGTGCAGTATGGGTGAAGGGTGCGTGGACCGACGAGCACCAAGCCCAGTTGGATGAGTTGAAAGAGAAGTTGGCAACGCCCGGCGTAGGGTTGTTCCACTTCGACGATGAGCTGGAGACGCACGTCTATACCGACTTTAGTTCGTACGGCATAGCTGCCGTGCTAGCTCAAGTGGGACCAGACGGGAAGGAGAGGCTGTGCGCGTGTATCTCGCGTAGCCTAAACGTACATGAAGCTAAGTATCCATCGTATTATGGCGAATTGCTCGCTGTGACGTGGGCGTTACGTACGTTTCACCCCTACATCTGGGGAAGGCATATCAAGTTGATCACGGACCACCAACCTTTAGTTTGGTTGATGGACTCCTCTCAGAAGAAAAATGCACACCACACGAGGTGGGCATTAATGGTGGAACAATATGACTTGGTGGTCATTCACAGGGCTGGAGCGTCGCATGCTAATGCCGACGTGCCCTCGCGATTCCCCTTGGCAACGGAGGAAGATAACTCTGGAGCAAGGTTGGATGACGGGGAGGAACGCAACCTGGGCGGACAAGTGAGGCTTGCGACGCCTGAAGAGTATGCCGAGTGGTACACAGCAGTTGCTCGTAACCCAGGTAACAAGGCAACTCAAAGTGACCTCAATCTTGACGGAGTCCCCGTCACAATTCCCAATCCCAGTCCGGACATGGCGAGTACGGTAGGGAACGGAAAGGGTGAAGAGGTGGGGCGCGCAGTGGCAGGCGCGTTAATTAAGGGCGAACCTTATGGTGCAGTAGCACCGCTCAGGGTCACCATGCGCGCGAGCGTGTGCGTGAGCCCCGCTGACAAGGTTAGCCACGAAGTGTGTGCTATGGTCAATGACGCCGTAGAAGATGAGACGGTGGAAACGCCGCTGGCGGAGTGGAGGCGCCGGCTGAAACATGTCGTGCGAGGCGAATTGTTGCCGTCAACGGATCATGTTGGCAACGCAATATGGAGTTCTCCTGTAGTGGTGGTTGAAGGACCGGGCGTGTGCGGACGAGGCGTTCACGCCGCGTGGCAGTCAGGACTACAAGTGAACATGTGCGTTTCTGTGGAGACGTACCAGCTGAGAGAGCAGATGCGTGACGAGTACGTGCGCGCAAGGCTTCCACCTGGATGGGTGGCGCAACGCACTGATTCGGGCGTCGAGCAACTGTGGTGCCAAGCGTGGCAAGACAATAACGCCAACGTCACGGAACTCGTTGAGCGCACACGGGCGGTGGCCTGTGGCGCCGAAGTGGTGGTGGCTGGTTTGATGGCAGACGAGGCGGAGCTCGACGCAGACACTCGGTGGTGGAAGCGAATAGCGAGCGCCAACGCCGCAGTGGTAATCGAGACGCATGCCCGACATGCGAGAGGGAATTGGTGGGATGGTTGGATTGAGAGCTGTAACCGGCGCCCTGTAATCACCAACGTTGAACGCATGGACCTCCTTGCGGCTGTCTTAGCCGACGAAGGTGACGCGACGACAAGCGTGGCAGAGCGAGGCACGTCCGCACACCAAGAAAACAAAGAACCCTCCATGAGGAAAGGTGACGCAACGGCCAGGCAGATGGCTGCGGTTGCGCGCAACGTGGCTGACGGGATTAGCATGCGAGACATGTTGCAGCTCGCCCGAGAAGTCAGCGAAGCGAGAGATGAATGGGAGAGGAGCACCGGCACCGAAGCACAGCAAGTGGGGTTGGCCGCAAAACTGTGGTCACGCAACGTCATGCCGTGGCAAGGCAATCGTCCCAATGGAGCGGCGGTGGCGTCTTTAGTCTGCAATTGGGATTGGTGTCTGAGGAACCCAATGCCTAGCGGCCAAGAAGGAGTTAAGGAGCGGCTGGACAAGAAGGGATTGGGCTACGTGGACGCCAACCCGGAGGTTTCCGCAGCTCGAAAGTGCATGGCTCGATGGGCGCGCTGTCGAGTGCAAGATGAGGAAGGCAAGGCTATTGCGGCCGTATGCCAGCACGAGAAGCGCAATTTGAGTCAACAACCTGTAACCAAAACAAGGTTACCAGGTTGGCCCAAAGAGTTGAGGGATAGGTTCGTCCATGCCATAGATGGTGGCTCAGAACTCTTGGTGCAACAATATGAGACGGGCACGGAGTACCGTGTCTTCGTGCCAAGGCGTGAAGAAAACAACGCTGAGGTTGCGGCGGCAATAGCAAGTGAAGTCACCTCCACGGCTGCAAGCGCAGACCCGTGGGAGGATGAGGAACTCATGCTAGCCATGCGTGAAGGTGGCGCTGGAGCGGTTACCGACGTCGCAAAGCGCAGCCGAGTGGCAAGGCGCATGAGGTCGTATGCCACTAAACAACGAGACGGCGAGATGGTGCTCTTGTTTGTGCCTGACGGCCGGAGACCAAGAGAAGTGCCTCCGCCAGGCAAGCGTGAAGAAGTCATTGACTTGTACCACCGTAAGACAGGCCACTTCGGAGTACGGCGTACGTACGAACTGGTCAAGCTACATTATTGGTGGCCCGGCATGTATCGCCAAGTGGCTACAGTGGTTGGGAAGTGTGCGGCTTGCGATTTGGCGAAA
Organism: Pycnococcus provasolii; assembly: GCA_938743325.2. Lineage (NCBI taxonomy): Eukaryota > Viridiplantae > Chlorophyta > Pseudoscourfieldiophyceae > Pseudoscourfieldiales > Pycnococcaceae > Pycnococcus > Pycnococcus provasolii. Next base: position 63,837 of record OW568874.1, on the reverse strand, counting down.
GCACGGCCGAACCGCAAGGCAGGTGGAACGGAGTTACAATCCTTGCCAATTCAAGGATTGTTCTTCAGGTGGCATGTTGATTTTGCTGGCCCGTTCAATGAGACTGAACGCGGTAACAAATACATCTTAATCTTCATTGATGCATTCAGCAAAGAACTTGTCGCGGTCCCCACTCCCGACAGGACGTCCTCTAATGTTGCGTATGCGTTCTTGCAACATGTCTTGAGTCGATACGGTGCTCCAGCCGTAGTGACGTCGGACAACGGACAAGAGTTCGTGGGAGGAGAGTTTGCGGAATTGTTAAGGGAGGCGTGCATCGACCACCGGACAACGTCACGCAACCATCCTCAGGCCAATGGCCAAGTGGAGCGTGTGGTACAGACGGTTAAGGAGTCTTTGAAACGTCTTACTGTAGACGCGGAGGAACACCGCGACTGGGACGTCTTGTTGATGTGGGTGGTACTCGGATACCGCTGCAGTAAGCAAGCGTCATCGGGTATGAGCCCGTTCGAAGTGGTGTACGGCACGGAGCCTCAGTTGGCCATTGGTCACGGCGGTGCCTTCGCTGACGAGTTAGTCTATGAAGGAGTGGAGGAAGATGACGCGGGACGAGCGACTGAGGCGACGGCCGTCAGCTTGCTCAAACGTGCGGTGGCCATGAAGAAGATGGTGGCTACCATCGATTCGAATTTGAAGGTGGCGCAACACCGAGATTCGTTACGATACGCTCAGCTACGCGACGGTACGTACTGGCGTAAGCTCAGGAAGTTTGAGGTGGGTGATTTCGTTTATGTGGCGCGAGCTCATGCGAAAGGTTTGGAAGCGAAGGTAATGAGGACGGTGCTCCGAGTCAAGGAGGCACGCAGTGAAGATGTGTTTGTGTTGGAGGGTCGCGATGGCGCAACCATCGTGGAGCAGGCGGTAAACATGGCGCCGTGCCATTTGCCTGACCTGGACGGGACCGTTGACGGCACGCTACTCAAGGCTGCGTGGCGGTGCCAAGGGTGCAATGGTGACCGAGAACACAGCAAGATGATTGTGTGTGACGGGTGTGGGAAGGCGTGGCACATCTGGTGTGTAACGCCACCACTTAAGGTCGTACCACAGACCACGTGGGTGTGCGAGGCATGCTCAATGCTGGGGTATCAACCATCCCCAAGCACGTTTGGTGACGGGGCGTATCGTCCACCTCCAACTGTGACCGCGAGGTTGCGAGACGAACGAGGTTTGGCGCTGCATGGGCGACGCGTAATGAAGGAGTTTGACGTGGGACCTGGTGTGAAGGAGCAACATGAAGGCACGGTGCTCTTCGAGGCTACTGCGCACCCGCCGTACCGATTCCGGATCAGGTACGACGATGGCGATGAAGAAACGATGTACGAGGCAGAAGTACGCAAGTACTTGCTTCCATCGAGTGGTGAAGTGAACAAAGATAAAAGTGATAATGTGAAACAAGATACTCGTGTGACAAGACTCAGGTCCACGCGTGGTAGTCACGTGGCAGCTGCATTGGCTTGGAAGAACGAGACAATGTTGTGCAAGTCCAAAGAGGTCTTACCTTTGATGGACAATGTGGTGTTGGCGAAACTGATGCAAGAGCTCCAGCCCGGATGCTCAGCGCGCACGGTAAGCAATATGGCGAGGGCGGTGGCGCTTATGCAGACGCCACGAGCGTTGCCTTGCGTCACGACAGTGCCCGGTGCACTCGAACAGCTGTGGGAGCATGTGGCTCTTGATAAATTTGAGTGGGTGTTGGATCCGTTCGCGGGTACCAAAGCGGTGGCTTCATACCTCAGCGGGCAAGAAGTACGCGTAGTTAGCAATGACCTGAACCCTGGGCATGGCGCAGAGTTGTGCATGAATGCGTGTCAGCCGGTATTTTGGCAACGCATGGCGAAACAAGGTGTCGAGGCAGTAGTATGTAGCCCTTGGTTCGACTGCTTAGATTTGGTGGTGCCACTCATGGTGAAGGCAACTGCCAAGGTGGTGTGTGTGCACGTGTCGTACAGCTATTATGCTACGATGCCCCGTGCTCGAGCAAGTATGCTGAAACAATGGATGGACGAAGGCAGGGTTGCAGTGATTAGCAACTTGCCTAGAGTTGGCCGTCAGCGGCAATGTGCGTGGTTGTGTATATTTGCCTCCGTGGCTATACGCAAACAATTGGTGAGACGAGAGTCTAGTGAAGTGGGGTGGCTGTTCGTGGCCGACCCAGAAGCGCCAATGGCGTTAGTGATTTGAACAAATGTGTGTGGTGAATGCGTACCGTGGCCATACCCTGAGTTGGTTTCGGTTGTGCGCTGATACGGTGTGACATTTCCAGCGATATCACAACCGAGGCGGTGGGGTCGAAGGTGACGCTGTGACGCGGTAGTGCGTCGTGACAGCTGTCGCGCGGCATGGCGGTGTGGTGGCGCAGTGGTGCGGTGGTGAGTGGTGTGTGTGTGGAATAAGTGCCTCCAACCTTCTAGAGTTGGTGAGGGTTTGGGCCCCCTCAAGATAAATATGGGTGAGTGTGGATGATTCGGGGATACGTTATCAGGATGACGTATCAGCAAGAAAATCCACATTAATGTGGATTTTCTTGGTCCCCGTGAAGTGCGGACAAAAATGACATTAATGTCATTTTTGTCCGCTGTTCATGGGGACTTGCAAGGTCACGTGATGTGGACAGGTGAGGTGCCCCGAGTGGAGGTTGCCCGTTGCAAGGCGGCCCCGTGTGGAGGTTGCCTATTGCAAGGTGGCCCCACGGTTGTGTGTGGTGGGCTGTGGTTGTATGGGTTTCCCTGCTGCCATTGTCAACGCGTTTTTGTGTACGCACGAGTGGCGTACGCTTGTTGACCGGTGAAGAGAGAGAGAGAGAGAGAGTTTTAAGTGTAACTTGGCTCCGGCCTTGTGGAGTTAGGGTGGTAAAACAACTAGGGTTGTCCGTTGTCGCCTGGTCGAGCCTCGTGGGCTCGCCTGGGGTGGTGGTGGTGGCGCTGGTGGTGTGGAGGGAGATTGTGAGTAGTGTGTGACGTGAGTTAGTTACATTTCTTTTTGGTCGAAGGTGACGCTGTGACGCGGTAGTGCGTCGTGACAGCAAATCAGCGCAACACGCCATGGCCTATGCCGCGGTGGCAGGAGACGAACCATGGCAAGGAGTAGCTTACACAGATATGGCCGGTAAGTTGCTGCAACGTTGCCAGTCACACCGCAGCTGCTTAAATCGGCGTTGAGAAGCGCACGCGAGAGTAATCGAAGTACAAGTAGAGAGGAGCTGAGGATCAGCCCTCGTGGGGCGTGACAGCGCTCAACGTTGTGTCAGGCCTGCGACGTTCATGCACGTTCATCGGAGATGCGCAGCCTGGCGCGCGTAACGACAAGGCGATCTGTAAGATTTGCCCAAGCGTCGCCAGCCTGCGGCATGGTGGGAGAGCTCGGGCGACGCGTATCTAGCGTCCGACCGTCAGGCATCACCTCGCTCAAGAGCTTCTTGGGCGGCGCATATTACAACCTTTCGACCAAGTTTTCGGAGATGTCAAACAAGTGTAGGGTATAGCTGCCTCGGCCTCACCGAGGCAGAGGCAGCCATCGAAGTGGCCTTCGACGAGGCGGGTAGGAACCTCAGGGACTCGTTCATCAACGGCGCGAACGAAGGTACCCAGCATGAGATGACTGCAGACACGGGGTCCCCTCGCCCCTGCCTTGGGGCCCCGGCCCCTCCTCCCTTGGGCCCCTTCTGGGCCGGTGGGCCCTCGTGAGGCCTTTCGGCCACCTTGGGAGAGGATTCGAACTTGCGTGTTGCGTTGACCGAATGACCGGGGGCCGGACCTCACCCCGCGGGGGGGCCTTTTTTTCCCCCTTTGGAGACACACGCGAGACGGAAAGAAGATGTTCATTTTCCCATTTTCCCATTTTCCCATTTTCGTTTTCATTTTCATTTTCATTTTTTATTTTCTTGAGCTCGTTTTTTTTATAAAAAGAAGTTACCCGTTCATTGTGCTCGTGCCTCTTGCCTTTTGCCTTAAGTGGCCTTGCCTGGCCTTAACGTGAACGTTAAGTTAAGCTCAAGTTAAGCTCGTTTTTTCAGGTCATCCGTTTGTTTTTCGGTTTTCTTTTAGTGGACCCATCCATGGACAAGTACGCGGACGTTCCGCTGACGCGCGACGCGCTCGCCGCGCTGTCGCAACCCGCGCTCGTTGACCTCATCGATAAACTCTTGATTGTCATCGACGACGCGGAGAGAAGGAGAAAGGAGAACCACGAACACGCACTTCACGTGCTTCTCGAACACCAGCGAGAAAATAAAGATAAGTTGGACAGAAGCAGAAACCTCAGAATAGAACGCGACATCGCCTTCATCGCAGAGCGAAAACGACGAGCGGAGGAACTCGCGAGACACGCGCGCAGAGAGAAGGCGGCGGAGGTGATACAAAGACACGTGCGAATCAGGTGGCAAATTGGCGCGGTACCCACGGATGACGCCGAATGCGACGGCGAAAAGCGGGAAGCTCTGCGCAGCGTGCAGCCAACCTACGACGAACGTCAACCAGCCTTCGCTACGCCAACCGCTTGGCACGGCAGCTGTGTGCTGCACCGAACGCGGGAAGAGGAGCTCAGGGATGAGTACGAAGCTGCGGCGCGCGAGCTTGAGCGACTTGCTGCATTGTAAAACAGAACGATATTTATCATGCGTTTGTATTAAAGATGATAAGTTGGACAGCGGAGTCGATCCCTTCACTCACCGAGATCCGCCGCCGAGCGAACCTCAGGCGCCGGGTGAACGGTAGCCGATCGATGCGGTGGCGAGGCAATAAGCGGTGGCAGTGCAATTTCTTCCTCCGAGTGAGCTGGTGGCTTGTTTGTCGGCGGCGGCGGCGAGGCGGTGAGGCGCCGCCCTGATTTTGTCCGCCTCAATACGGCCTTCTCCTTCCGCTCCTCCTTCCGCTCCTCTTTCTCCTCCTTCCGCTCCTTATTCTCCTCCGCCACGTTAAACAGGCCGCGTGCGCACACGCGCTGCGTACTCGAAATGTCCGACTCCGTGTCTCTCCGTCTTCGCACCTCTTTGTACACTTCCATAATTTCCTCTGGGGACATTTCCTCCCAAATGCCTTCCGTGACCTTGTAAAGCCGGCTGTCGTTCGGGTAGTGAAGTTGCTCCTTCTTGGTCGGGTGTTTCGTAGATCGCATCCACTGGGAACCGACGCCCCTCTTCGCTCTGGTGTCCAGTCCCTTGGTCTGAAATTCAAGAAGCATTCCGTCATATTGCCTCTGCTCTTTCCTCGTATTGCGATCTCGAAATCTCAACTGCGCGTTCTCGTAGAACCACATGCGAAGCAGACGGCCGGTGGCAAAGCTGACGCTGGACATCCTGCTGAGCGGATGAGGGAGCGAGTTTGTATTCTTCGGATTCTTCCGCAACTCCTCCGAGCATTTTTTGAGCCAATCTTGCTGCGAAATTTGCTCATCATTCTTACTTTCCACCCCAGTTGGATGATCGTTTCCAAGTACGCGCTGTTTCAAACTGAACGCACGTTTGACCACGGTTCTACCCACCTTCGTCACGGCCAAAGCCAGCTGCTGATTCGTGTCCATAAAAACGAATTTGTTCCAGCCACTCACCGCAAGATTTGCCACGAGCTTCAGCAGTTCTTTGCCCTGCGTTCGCTCACGAATACGCATGCGCCTGATCCGCGCATTTCTCAGATCCTCACGAAGATATTTCTGCACATTGACTGGCGAGCGAAAGTACATGTCCATGAGTACTTTTCTCTCCGCCTCTTTTATACTGCTCAGGTCGTAGAAATATGTCGCACCATCGTAGTCCAGTGGTTCAAGTTCGGCGTGAGGGATATACTTTGGCTTCTCACTCTTGCACGACTCGACGATATCTGCCCTGGCATCCTGCACAGATTTAGCCGCCTTTTCGCGATCTTTGCCGCCGAATTTTTCGAGGCTTTCTGCGAGTTCCTTGCATAATTGTTTTTCTTCGTCGGCTGCATCACCAGCTACCCGGTCTTCTGCAACACCGATCAGTCTGCCCTTTTCATCGCGAAGGGGAAAGTAGTCGAGGTACTTCGTGAGGAATCCCAGCCCAGGATTAAATGCAACATTCGGAATGACGAAGTTGCCTTTCGGGTCTCCAGGGGGTAAGGGTCCTTTCTCCGAAAGCCCTTTCGGTCCGATGAGAAAGTCCACCAGCTCCTTGTGCCACCCACCTTCGAGACAGAAGAAGTTGAGCAAGATCGCCTCGTGCTTCAGCAGCGGTCCGTGGCCGCTGAGACCGTGCGATTCCTCATGCGACCACATCGAAGACGTGGCGCCGGGATACGACTCACCTTCCCTGCCAACCTTGTCGTAATCCTTATCCGTCTCCGGATCCATGATCATGATGAAGAGAATCAGAACAGCGTGGATCGCAACAAGGCGCTTGCGCGTGCGGTACGCAAGATCAGCATCTACTTTATCTTCCATGACGGGAATGACGAGATCGTAAAAATCGAGGACCGAATTGATGACCGGTTCGACGCCTTGGCACAGCGCCGTGTTGTTCGTGCGCAGGAAATCTGCGATGGGTTTGAGATTTTCCGTCGCAACTTCCGCTTTTTTATACTTGTCTGCATCCGGCTCCGCGCGAGGAGGATTGGAACCGGCCGTCGCATCGCCTGGCCCAAGTCCTTGTGTATCTTTGGTGAGTTTTGTGCGAAAGTTGAAGTACGTCATCGGTACGTAGAACGTCGTATCGAATGCGTCATCCTTCCTCTGCTTACTTTCCTCCATGACTGCTTCGCCGACGAGGCGCTGCTGTCCTTTAAGCAGCAAGAAGTGGCTCGACCTCTTTTTAGGGTCACATCCTTGCGCTGCTGTCTCGCCGCTGAGCATGAATCCGAGCGCGTTTATGGTGTCAAGCAGCTCCTGCGTTGTGAATTCTTGCCCAAGAACCGGGGTTAAGACTTGCACCTCCTCACGCATGATTGACATCCACGCGAGCAGTTCGGAGAAGACATAGATAGTGTTGACGACCATGTAGAGTGCCTGACGAGGGTGGCCTGCAAAGAAGTTGCGCACGAAGTCCTCGCCAATGAGCTGTTTGATACGGCTCTGCAGGTCGTACATGGATAGCACGAGCGGTCTGTAGTACTGCAGCATGGTTGACGTTTCCTTATCTTTCTTGTCAAGCTGCCTTCTGGTTCGAAGCAGGTCTTCCTGCAAGGTTTTGATCGCCTTTTGGTTGTCGAGTTGTCTTTCCGACGCCGCCTTGGCCTGTTTTTGTCTCTCCTCCCTCTCCGTCTTCTTGGTGTACCAGTTGGCGGCCGCGGTGACGAGTAAGTTGACCCCGAAGAATATGGTCGACAGCCCGAACCCGAAGACCGAAGCGGAATTCGTGGAGTCGGACGCGGAGACGGAGACGACTCCAGCCCCAGGCGAGGAGGTCGCGTTCAGGAGCAGGCGCACAGGACCGGACGACATGAACGCGGACATGTCTTGTTCGGAACAAGGTACGGGTAAGTTGTGGGGGAGCAAGAAGTCAACGGGCGACGGACGGAGGGGGGAGGCAGTCAACCATCCTCGGAGGGGCGGGGGGCTCTGGCCGGGGGAGGGACGGTTGCCCCCCTCGCTTGCCCTCCTCCTCTCCTTCTTCACCTCTCCTTTCCCGGGATACGCCGTTGGTTTCCTCATTGTTACGAGAGGGAGGGTGGGATCAGGGAGGGGCGGAGGGCCCGCCGGAGGGGTCCGGAATACTTAAGGCTGCTAACCTACTGTAACTCTTAAGTAAGAGCCGTCCTATGTCACCACGTGTGTGACGCTAAGTGATGCTTAGCCCTAACTGCGGACAATAGGGTTTCGTACATGTGGCTCAACGCTTTCCCGTTTTCAACGTTTTCTGCTGGACATGCGACAGCCACTCTCAACGCCCATCAGGCCGCGCGAGCGCCTGGCGACGACGACCGCACAGTGCTTAAGAAAGCGCTCGTGCAAGTCGTGCTTCAGCGCGAGCACGAGCGCGTGCGCGAGCGCGAGCGCGGCCGCGCGTTCGCTGAACATCTTGCTCGTGAACACGAGTGGACGGTGAAAGACTATGGGGCACCCCTACATATACCAATAGGTTATTGAGCCTCAGGCGCCATAGTTGCGCGCTAACCACCTCGCCTTGAATAGGACTTGCACACGGTTGCAAGAAGGCAAAGAAACACACTCACTCAGCACGTCGCCTCGATTCTCGAATGGCGCGTGTGCGTCGGCTCCGGTCGCTCACTCGCTCGGTCGCTCTTCGATTCGAACCTTGTCTCGTTGGCGCGAGATGGGAGGCTGGGTTTGGAGCGCGCCTGTGGAGTGAAATTCAGAGGAACTTCGAAAGACACGAAATCGAAGACGGCCTGTGATGTGTGTGGCGCGGGCCGCGCGGCGCGTTCCGGCGTTCGTCGGGGCCTTCGCCCTGGGCTCGGGGACTCGCGGCGGGCCCGGCGGAGTTGGTGGGCCCGGCCCTGGTGCAGAATCCGCAGAGTCCGATTTCCGCATTCTGGTGACGTCCTTGCCTTGCACACGAACCTTGGAAATCAAGCACACAGGAGAGGTGGGTGGGTGGTGATGGCGCCAGATGATCCCTCCTCCCCTGACGACTCAGGATTCGAGTACGTGCTCACGACGTCCCTCGCCGTACCGCGATGCATACAGAAACAATCTGCAAGCACGCTCGCTCAAAGCGGTCTTGGTCTTATCTTATCACGCGAACACGCCAACTCCCACGACGCGAACGCACTCGCAATCGTCGCTAAGCCACCTTCACAGTCATCTCCATCTCCGTCGAAGAAAATGCGACTCTCTTCGTCGCCACTCAGATCGAAAGACAACAGTCTGAACGACGATGGTGAGCACGCCAACGAAAAAAAAGACAAAGACAAACTCGCAACGTCATCTCAAAAAGAGAAAGGTGTGGTGGTGGGGTACCTCCCACGTGAGGTGGCGGCGTCGTTGGCGCCGCTCGCGGATAACCAGGTACTCAACTTGGACGCGTGCGAAGCGGAGCTGCAGCACGACCGCAGGAAAAACTTGACACTCACGTTGAAGCCGCATAAAAGCTACTCGCTTGCGTCGCCTCAGAAACAAAGACTCAACCGTGGTGTGGCAAAGGCGCAGAGCGCCGCCGGATCCCACCGAGGTTTTGCGACGACGAGTAGTGGTGGTGGTGGTGGTGGTGCTGGTCGCGGCGGCGGAGTGCATGCTGCACGCATCAAGGCGGTTGCGGGCACCGCGCCTATGCTTGCCGTCGCAAGAGGGGGAAACAGCCTTCTGTCTCGCGACGAACGGCGCGCACTTCAGCACATTGTCGACATGACCAATGACGAGGCGGCTCTCGTCGCGCGCATTCTAGGGAGGGGTGGTGCAACATTCTGGATGCCGCAGGCATTGGCATCATCCTTCTCGTCATGTCGCCGAGTGTCGCGTCGGCCATTTTGTCGGCTGCAGGCGATGTCATACGATGATGTGGAAGACGTGCGAGGCGCGGCGCAAGGTGCTGCATCGCGTGGATGGCTCGCATGCGTGGATGTTGCGGCCGACGGTGATCACCTCACGGTTCTGCGTGCCGCGATTGATGCGGAAAACGACGAATCTGACGACGACAGTAATGTCGTCATCGACGTTGACGACGAGATGGACGTAAAGAGCAACAGCAGCAGGGCACTCGACCTAGGCGTGTGCGAATTGCTGAGCACACTCACGACGAAGGAGCTCGCCGTAGGACTGAAAGCGACTGGGTCATCCAGCTGTGGCGGTGCAAATGCCGCCGCACTTCGTGATGCGGCATTTCAAATTCTTCGACCTGCCATGGACGACCGTGGTGATGGCCACGGTGACAGCGAGGCTGCCATCATCATCAAGCGCACATCGCTCGCCACGCGTTTTCTCGCTGCCACGCTCACGGAAACTGGCCCCCTCCTTCGTGTTCGAGCCGAGGCATCTCAGTCGATGCGTCGAGCTCGATTGCTCTTCTTTCACGGCGATATCAATCGCGAGCTTGATGACGCGATGGCAATACGCGGTGAAGGGCGATTTGCATTCCCACGCTACGACGTCGAACCAAGAGGGGGGCTTGCGCCGCCCCTCTTTGCGAATCGCGCGGCAATGATTGCATACGAGCGTGCGTGGCATGTTCACGAGGCTGCCCAAAAGGCCTGGGAACAGGTGGAAGGAATGCGCACGGGAGGCGGTGACGACGACGGCGGCGACGACGGCGGAGGTGGTGGCGACGATACTGCTGGCAAAGCGGCTGACGATGCGACGCCAACCGGAATCAAGGTGGCTCTGTACGAGCGCGTCGTCGCCATCACGGAAGAGAGCCATGCATGGCTGCTATCGGACGCTTCGTACCCGCCGTGGCTTGACGATGCATCTGCGCTGCCGCCGCCGCCTTCGCCGCCGCGCGTGAGCGACGCTTCATGGGGTCCTCCACCCCTTCTGTCCGCCGCCACGCCGCACAGCGCCTCATGCCACCGTCGCGCACTCGCTCTTGGACGGCTGCACCGGTATGAAGAAGAACGGCAGGTGCTATGGCTCCTGCTTTCTAGGCGCTACGTTCCGCGTAGAAGAGGCGAATGGCACGAGCGATATGCCACCATCCTTTGCACACACGTTCGACCGCAGCGCCGAACGCTCGCGCTGGAGGCGATCGAGCGTGCACGCGACGACGTCGCGACAAGCCCGGCATTTCGCTTCTCGCTGGAACGCCGCGCGCTTCGACTTGCGAGGCAGCTCAAACTTTTCAACAATGGGTGGAGGCTTCGCGGAGTACCCGCAAGCGCTTGGCGGGGAAACGTTAGTCGGCTTGACTGGAAGCCCGAGGAATGCACACTTCGCGTGGGTCGCCTGGGCACCTACACATCGGGCGCGTCGCCCGCGAGTCGTGCCGACTGGCACGCGGATGGCCGCGGAGCACCTGGGACGGGTGGCGCCGTTGCTGAGGTGGGTCGCGTGGAGGTGGCTGCGCTTCGCCACCTAGAGCGAACCCTTGGTGATGGCTGGACTGGTGTGCACTGTGAGGGAGGTGTCTGGCGCACGCTCTACGGACTGCTTTTCTGGGATGTGATTTACGCTTCCGGCATACCCGGTGCGTTCGTGCACGCGCATCAGAGGTATCCCACGGACTATCACCACGGCTTTGCCTTCGCGAGGGCGCGTCGTGCGCACGCAAGCAAGCGTCTTCGACAGATTCTGCACGGCAGAGCGAGCGAGATCCTCCGCGATGCATGGCGAGCACATGCCGGCGAGAATGGCGGTGGGCTGCTTTGGACTCCCGTTCGCGCGGACGGCGATGGTTCTGGTGGTGGTACGCCGAAGAAAGATGCCCCGGGAGCTGGAGGTGCCCCGGAAACGCCGTCGACGCCGTCGACACCCGCTCTTGTTCACGCGCCGCGCGCCGTGAATGATGGCGCAATTCCTAACAGCGGCACTGCGGAGAGACGATGGCTCTGTGGCTATTGGAGCTGTGACGCTCTTGACCAATTTCTCGCGTGCACACCACGCCGCGTGCTCGCATCCGTGCTTTGCCTAGGCCTGCTAGGAGATGCGAAGTGGGCAAGTGGTGCTCCCGACCTGATGATGTGGCACCTGAAGAAGCGTCGTTCTCGAGCGGTGGAGGTGAAGGGCCCGGGCGATACTTTGCGCGTGAATCAAATTCACTGGCTTTCCGTGCTTGCGGGACACACAGATCTTGTCGGCGACGTCCTCGAGCGACTTGGTGGCAATGAAGCGGCGCTGGAAAGCGACGAGGGCAGCTCTGCCGTAGGCTCAGATATGGCCGTGGCTGAGGCCATGGTTGCGCGTGTTGTCGACGCGAGTGGAAAGCGCAAGAGTGGTGCGAGTTGAAAGGGAAAAAACAAAAGGGTGGTCTCAGCTCTTCCTGTCATTATAAATTGTCTTATCTGTAAAATGTAAGTTTACTTGTACAACGCCACTCACGAGAGAGCAAATGATGACTCATCCGCGCGCTTCCACAGTGCTCCCGTGGCATCGAGCCACTCCGGCTTCACCACGTGCAAGTGGGTGCTGCGACCCCATACACATTTATCCGTGCCTGGGTTGGCCGATACGACGTGTGTCACCAAATTGCTTTTCTCAAACACCACCTGCGCCCCGAGCGCAATGGCAAGAGCGTAGTGTCGATTCTTCAAGAAAGTCTTCGTTTGGATCTGCTGCCTAGACAGCATGGCACTAAAAAGTAGCACACAGCCTCGGAGAACCTGCTTCCTGACGTGCTCGACGGCATCGCGGATGTCAGGCTTCGCAACCATGGAACTTCCCGCTCCACTCCCTGGAGCCTGCGCTTCACGCCACATCTCGCGGAATCGTCCGGCAACCTCAGCCATCACCTTGCCAAGTGCGGTGAGAAGTCCGCGATCGGAAACCTCGTCGCGCGCGTGCAAGAAGAGGGCACGCCGCGGATCGTGCCCGAAATTGCGCGCGGATTCCGGAAAGAAGAGGTAGCGCTCGCACTTCACGAGATTCCTCGCGTGCCGAGGCCACACGCTCACGCTGTCATCCACGACGAGAATTCGACTGATGTCTACCACCTCGTCGGAGCCTCCGCCGCCTCCGGCGCCTTCCGAGGCGCCTGCACCGTCGCTGTTGACGTCGTCGGACTTCTTCTTGCCCCAGAAAAGAGGAAAGATGTCCGTGAGAGTCTTCACGGTTTTCTCCGCAGCACTCGCCCCGTGTGCCACGCGGTCGCCGATATACGTTCCATTCGGATCTATCGCCTTGATTGCCGCCTTGACGTAGCGCTCGTCCGGGGCGTGCGTGTAGACACAGAGCTCGTAGTGTTCCGAGCATGCGGCGAGAAATGACTGCAGCCCAGGCCTCAGCTTGATGATTATTCCAAGCTCGGGAACTGTGGTCACCATCTTGAAAGCCTTGAGGGCTCGTACGGCGCGCGCCATCGTGTCCTCATTAGGCTGCGCGGGCGATTTCATGTGCTTGACAATGTCCGCAGCGGTTGACGCGCACAGCAGGGTATGATCGAGGTCCAGCACAAGGCGTGGCTTCGGGGGAGGCTGGTTCGGCGGAATCAGCGACTTTCCCATATCGGCTGCCATATCAGCCGTCGGCCTCTGCCAGTGCGATGCGTACTGAGACAGATTTTCCATCGGCGCGAGATCTTCCCATCTTGTGTCCACGACGTTCGCGGGAACGGACGACGTCGCCTTGTGAAATTTTTCGCTGTCGTCGTCAAATGGGCGTAGCTCCAGATCGAGCATACCACCAGCCGGAGGCATGGGCGCGGGTGGTGGTCCAGGTGGCAGTGGTACACCGGCGGGTGGCGATGGTGGAGGCGGTGGCCCGGGTGGTGGCGGCGGCTGATGATTAGGTCCTGAAGATGCCGGATCGTTCAGCGGGTCCCAGAGTGGCATAGAAGAATCAGACGACAGTCTTCTACTTGGAAGCATCATCGGCGGCATCGATCCCATTGGCTGCTGCATGGACGACTCCATTCCACCGTGAAATTGCTGCTGGTGGAAATGCGGTGCTTGCATGCTCTGCGACGGTAGCGGCAGAGGCGGCGGCGGTCCTAGAGGAGGTGGCGGTGCTCGGGGTGGCGGTGGTAGTCCAGAAGGGGGAGGTGGTGGAAGATGAGATGGAAACTGCTCGCCGTTCTGTGGAGCTCCGGGGGGAAATGGAGGGGGTGGCGGTAGCAAGTGCGTCGTCGTCGGCGGTGGTGGCGGATAGAGCGGCTCCTCTGCCTCTGTACCATCTGGCTGCGGATCGCCCTTTAACGTTCCAAGGAAACGCTCTCCGTGCGCGTAGGGGCACTGATTGCCGCGGGTACATCGGTGCGGCCAGTTGTGACAGAGATTGTTGCGGACGCGCCGACCACCGCCGCCGCCTCCCCCTCCTTCCTTGGCGTAGGTGGCACGCGGTGGCGGCAAATCGGCAGATGCGGAGGCGGAGCGTGGCGCATGTTTCGCCCTATCGTGCTTTAGAAGAGATTCGAGCGAGTGGAAACACTGCACAGTGGTATTCACGGGCAGGTCACCGAATCTACCATTCATCATATCTAGCCGTTTTCTCGTGCGCTCAATCTTCAGACACTCGAGGCAAGGCATGTGCAGCATGGCGCGCAGCGGCGGCAAGGGCAGCAGCGCACGTAGAGCCCCCTTGACGCGATCCTCTCCGAAGCTTGCATCCAGCCGTGCAATGGCAGAGCTAGCCTCGCCGCCGCCACTCCCTGCGGGCGTGCCGTCGACAACCTCAGGTGTCGTGTCGACGACAAGTCTCGTTGGAACAGATATTGAAGCCGAGTCGTCCTTGGCAAATGCCAGTCGCGTGTTGCGTTCAGTCTCCTCCGCCTTTTGCTTCCCAAAGTTTGTCACCTGTGGATCATTCTGCGGAAGCGGCAGCGCGGCATTCGCATCGTCGCGTTCCCTTACGCGCGTGCGCCACGTGTGGTCGATGTGAGTTAGAGCGCTCGCCGTGCGATAGTCCATGGTGGTGGAGAGGATCAGCGGTACGCCGTGGCATTTTTCGCAGTGAAGACGCAGCCTTGCCATGATGTCGTCGCACGAAGCTTGTCTAAGGCAATACGTGAATGGGCCGTTGTGTGCATCTCGTTCGGACGACGATGAAGACAGCTTCCTCCGCTTCTTGGCGAGTGTGCCGAGCGCGCTGCCATCCGTGCAAAGTGGGCACACGACGTCGGTTGGTGGTCGTCGCATCGCCACGGCATCCCACACCGCGAGCGACGTCACATCCACGCATCGCGTCGGGGGAAGCGCACCGCTCATCAGCCTGCGACGCAGCACGCCCACATCCTCGCCGTCGTCTCCTTCATCCTCTGCCGATGGCGGTGACTGAGGACATTGAGCGAGCACAAAGCCCAGCGATGCACGTATCCGCTTGCCGTCGTCGTCGTTGCTTTTGCCGTTGTTGTCGTCGTCGTCGTCGTCAACTTCCCCCTCCTCTGGCAGCTCCCCCTCCTCTGGCAGCTCGCCTTCCTCCGGTTCCGCCTCGCCCTCCTCCCTTTCGTTGTTGCTATTTGCTTCGTGCTTCGTGTCTGCGTTGGCTGTGTTGGTGTTGGCGGCGGCGGCGGCGGCGGCGTCGCGAGCAGCTAGCTTAAAAGCCGAAACGTCGTCGTCGTCGCCGCCGCCAACCTGCTTCGGCGCGTACGCGAGCGTCGCCGCGCTGATCGCCCACCTCGCGACGTCCACATCGGCCTGAGAGATGGCGTCGCTCACCTGCTTGTACTGCCCGAATTCGACGCGCACGACGCCGTCCGCCGGAAGTGCCGGCAATGCGCCTTGCAACTGCGCGTGCAGCGCGTCGGCGTACAGCGCGTTCGGCTCCGCGATGGCGCCGCACATCCTGCACTTCCACGTTGCGCGTGCTTGCGTCTGCTGGTGATGCCTCGCGTGCTCGACTAGGTCGAAGCACGCGGCGTGTCTGCAGTGCACGGACCTTCCCAAGACGGCGTCCTTGTTTGCGTTTCGGTTGGGCAGGACGATATCCGTCGCGACGATGTCGCCGCCCGCGACCCCCTGTGGACTCGCATCCACGAGTGCGTTGGTGGCGTCTCTGAGCGACCACGTCGCGAGCACGTGCGCGCCGTGCGAGGCGGGCAGCACTGGCAGGCGTCGGAGCTGCGGCGGGAACCTCTGCGGTGGATGAAAGCTCTCTTCCCCTGCGAGGAAGGCGACGGAACCCTGCTGCTGCTGCTGCTGCTGCTGCGAGGGCATGATGCGCAGGTTAAGGGCAGTGTGAAGAAGAGGGGGAGGGGGAAGGGACAGGGTGTAGGGGGCGCAAGAAACTGACAGAGAAGAAGACGTGAGTGAGTGAGGGAAGGAACAAAACCAGTCCAATTGGGGGTTGGGGATACCTGTTCCAACTTCCAGGGGATGTGTTGGGGGTTTTATTTTGGCGGTGTCACGAATAGTCTATGGTATCCTTTTTCCTTTTTTAAGGTCAGCGTGGTGGTTCTCTTGGGCTCGTGTCGAACATGCCGATGTCCGTCGCGTCGTTCTCGTCCTCGTCAGCAGTAGAGCCGTAAGCGCGAACCACCTTGTTGAGAAACACCGTCGCCTGCTTCTCCAAAGCCGACGAAAACAACTTCGAGCCCAAACCCTCGATCAACCGGCGAGGAACGGGGAACTTCTTCGGAAGGAGCATGCCAATCTCCAAACGTAGTTTGGCTGTGACCGTTGCGCTCCCGTCGCGGTTGTTGGAAACGGAGATGTCGTTCTCCAGCGTCTGGTCGCTCGTCATCATCTGAAGTGCCGTCACCATCTTCTCAGGCTCACCCTCAATGACGCTCTCCACCTGTCTCAGCGTCACTTTTTTGCCGTTATTTTTGATCTCCATCGTCGAGCGCGGTCGCAGCGTGAGCCCGGGGAACTTCATTTCAGGCGCGACTAAGACGTATCTTCGTGCGTTTTTGTCGTCGCACGCGACTTCCTCGACTTTCGTGGCTGCGCCGAGCAGGGAGAGGTGTCCTTCCCTCGTGGCAAGGAAGTCGGCGAGTTGGTCTGCTGCTGGAACTTCCTTTTTTGCCTTAGCCCTCGACCGCATCCAAACCTTATTTCCACCCATGATGGCGTCAGCCGCGGCGTCCATCTGTTCGCGCGTGAGCGCTTTCGTCCCTTCCGGCGCCGCGAGTTTGATGGACGTCGGGTTTCCCTGGTCGTCCCTCGCGACATCCGTGACGTCGAGTATCTGCTGACCCGGATTCGGCGTTTGAGGCGCGAAGCCTTTCCCTGTCGCAGACTTAGTTTCCGGTACGTTTTCCGACGACGACGACGACGACGACGACGCGAGCGTGCGCACTTGCCTATCCTTATGCACCCGTTTCCCACACGCACACGCACACGTGTTGGTCAAGGTCACTGTGCGATTCCTGTTGCGAAGGAACTTCGCTGGGTTTCGGACGATGACGCGAGTGCCACCACGCCCTCGGGAATACCTGGTCAAGGAACCTGGAGTCGCCATGGAACCTCACCCTGATATGATGAACTGAAGGAAGATATGGCAGTTTTTTTTTCAATCTCAAGACTTGATGAGGTTCGAGGACAGCAAGACTCTTCGACGGGAAGGGAAAATGCAAGGAAGAAAAACTGAAAAGTCTCAGGAGGAAAGGCGCCTGGAACAGGTGCCTGGAACCAACCCCCAAACCAACCAACCCCGAAACCAACCCCCAATGCCCAACCCCCAAACAAACCAACCCCCAAACCAACCCCCAAACCAGGGATTGTGGTTGTTAATTTGTTAATTTCTACGATAATCCTGCTTGGAATGCCTTCTTCTGAATTCAGAATTCTGAGTTCTGAGTTCTGAGTTCGGAGTTCCCCTTCCCTTCCGTCTCCCTCCCAACTCCCGTTCCGACCCCCTCCCCGGGGGCGTCATTCTCGAAGGTGACTTTCACATGTATGCGACTGCTGCTGTGATCGATCAGTGATCAATAAATGCCGTTCCCCGTTAGGCCTTCGTCGTCGGTGAAACACAACCATGATGATAATGGCTTATTCTCAGCGTCCACAATGTATGAGTCTTCTCCACTATTATCATCGTTGTATGAGCCCTGGGGGATGATGACTTCTTATCAAGGCGCTTCTCTTTTGTCATCCACAGGATCAAGCTTCGTGATGACCTGCTCACAACTGTGCGCGTCGTCAATCTCCTTCGCCATCTCAGCAACCATCGCGCAGCAAATAAGCAGACTCACGCGCGTGTCGTGCGCAACGCCTGTCGTGGCGAACCTTGTCGGCATCTCCAGCTGCGCACTCGCGTCCGTCGCGGCGGGAGAAGTGTACGAAACTTTCTCGAAAAAAAATACGTCGGCAGCAGGAGCACACGACGAAACGAACAAAAGTGCGAGGCGCATGGCGGACGCGATTCTGGGGTGCACCGCATTCGTTATGCTTGGAGGCAGGTTTCGAAAATTCCTCATGTCCGACGTAAGGTTCGTTGGCGCGAACGCGAAAAAAAGCATACCCGCCGTCGGAAGCCAGTACGCCAACAGCTCGCAGAAGGCGAAGGTGCAAACCCTCTTCGAAAAACACGGGTGCCACACGTGCGGAACCAAGAACAAGTCGCTCGGAATCGTCGCTGACCACCAGCCGCCGAACAAACACGCGTACGGAACGGGTGGTGCGGAGGCTTCTGGCGAATTCACGCGACGAAGAGGATGGCTCGCACCACTCCTGCCGCCACCACCCAAGCAGAGGTATTTCCCGCAGTGCAAGCCGTGCTCGACGAGACAGAGCTCAGCCGTCGCGTATAATAAGCAGGTGCTCGTGTACAATGGCGCGCTCGCGCTCGCGCACACCACGCTCCTCACAGGCGCGGCGGTGGCGGCAAGCCGCATGGCGGCTCCGGAGGCGCACGAGCGTGCTGGAATCTGGCTGCGCGACCACGCGACACCCGCTATCCTGCACACGGCAGCTCAGGGGTGTACGCGCGGTGTGATTGCTGTGCGCAACCTCTTCTCGGACCTCGAACGGTCACTGCGAAGGCCGTGAGTGATGCGTGCCTTTGAATATTTTTGCTTTCTTTGTTTTTATAAATTGCTTCCTAAGTATTACAAGTAAACTGTGTATCTATCTTACAAAAACCTCTTTTCTTTATCCTTCCAGCAAAGTATTGCTACCCACATTTGCACTCCAACCACGCCGCCGCGATGCGCGACGCGGCGTCCACGGCATCGGCGTCTGATGCTGCACAACCCCAGCAAACACGCACGTGATCAGAAGGTGCACCGCACGTTGTGCCAGGTACCACAGCCACACCCTTGCGAAGAATCGCTCGCCAAAGAGCGATGCCACCGTCAGCATCCTGTGGCAAGGGTAAGTGAACGAGAGAGAGTGGTCCCGCGTGCGGATAAAGGTGTTCAGGCTGCGGAGGAACACCCGCATCCACGAGGGCGGCGTGAGCAATATCGCGGCGTGATTTCAGCGTGATCGCGGCATCCTCGAAGTATGCTCGTAGGTCGCACATGTCGTCACCCACAAGATTGGCAAACGCCGACTGTGCGAGTGTGCTGGCGCACGTGAAGCGAGCACCTACCATAAGCGCGTTGAGCACATCGGCATTTGACGTGTGCATAACACCTATGCGCCAACCAGACAGCCCAAAGTCTTTCGAGGCGCTGTAAATCGTGATGACGTGCGGATCATCCAGCGGGGGCACGGCTCCCCGGTCTGGAGCGGAAGACGTGGCGGCGTACACCGCATCCCAAATCACATATAAGCCGCGTTCGTGCGCGACTTCCATGATGGCGTCCAGCTCCTCGCGCGATCGCCAACGCCCCGTCGGATTGTCTGGACTCGTGAACAGAATAGCGCGAACGCTTCCCCCGTCGCTGTCCTCGTCAACCGCTCGACGGAGTGCGGTGGGTGTCAAGTCGTCGACGTACTTCGCAGTCACACCTGCTCGCGCGCCCACGTCGAGGGCCAGCGACGGGTATCGCGGTGTTGGCAGGAGCACCGCGTCGCCGACGTCGCACGTTGCCATGGCAACCGCCTCAATTGCCGCGGTTGCCCCGTTCGTCACAATGACCTGTGCAGGGTCTGGCGTCGACTCCACGCCGGCAGCCACAGCCAGTGCCATGGCCGCCGCGCGCCTCGCCTCCTGCGTGCCCTCGAAAGGCGCGTACATCGCCAGCGACTCCGGCTCAACCGCGTGCATCCTCTTGTTTTTTCGAGCCTCAATTAGTGACGCGAGCGCGGGGTAGCTTTCTGCCACCGAGAGGTTGTGCTTGACAACATGTTTCGACAGCGCGTCCTCCACCTCCTGTCGGAGCGACCAGTACCCGCCGTGCGGCGAGGCGGTTCGCAGGCGCGGTGCCGCTAAGCCGCGCGTGGACGCGGGCATGATCGGGCTCGTCACGTTCGGCATGAGGCTGGGGCCAGGAATGAGGCGGGGAAACGGAGAAAACCCGAATGGGGATCCCGCTCGGGCCATCCGACCAAGATGTCACTGGTTTCTCCTGGAGCGGCTCACTCCAGAGCCGCGACGTGTTTTTCCTTGGAGAGGATAGGCTGCTCGACGACCACCTGCTCGTCGCCGTCGTCACCGACATCAGCCTGAGCGCCATCGTCATCATGAGCTTCGAGTGTGGAGTCGTCAAACGTCAAACCCAGCTCCCATTGCCAAAAATTCTTGAGTTTATGGCACTGGTCTTCATTACTGTAAAACACTACCAACCTCTACTTGACTCTCCTCGGCTTTGCCAATCAAGTTGAATTAGTTGACTCAAGTTCTTCGCCTTCCTGAAAAACCAATGCCAAGAGGGGTGCAAAACGATCGGGGCCACTTTCATGGATGTCCGCGACACTCTGAGATTGGTATGATCCATGTTTGTAACGCGCGTTATCTGCTTGGTCACATACATCGTTGGGTGCAAAGAAGGAGTGCACCCATCGATCACCGATGATGCGTCCGAGAGATATGATGTGCGCATTTCGATCGGGCATTTCGATGCGGTAAGCGAGGCCGCGATCGATGTAGTACGATGTGTCATCGGCGCGCCTTCCTCGCACCACGAGATCTCCTTGTGAACTTGGTATAATATAAGTTGATTGAGCGACCATCGACGAGCGCCGCCTCCGCGCCGCTCGCTCCGCCCGCGTCCTCGAGCACGGGCGGCGCCGCCCCTCCGTGCTATGACCGTCCCATGGCGGCCCGCGCGCCCCCTCCGCCTAGAGGAGCTCAACGCGGAGACTTACAGAGCGGTGGCCCATTTGTAAAGAAGATTTTCCGTCGCGATGGTTAAGGAAAAGCGACCAACGGCGTATCCCGGGCCCCGAGCGGCCTCTTGAAACCCCCAATTTTCCCCGTCCCCTCCTCCCCGTCCGTCCCAGTCTGTGGCGGCGCCATCCTTCCCTTTCGCTCACCAGCTCGCCATGTCGGGGAAGTCGGCGTACGTGCCGCCGCACAAGCTGCGCCGCCAGCTCGAAGAAGCGAAGCAGCGCGCCTCCTCGGACGACGCGCGCGTGCAGGCGCTGGCGTTCGCGGCCGCCTGCAAACGCATCAACGGCATCATCAACAGAGTCAACGCAGACAACGTCGCGGAAGTGCTCGCGGCGATGCTCGCGGAAGTCAACGTCGTGCGCATGAGAGGTCACATATGCAGGGCGCTCATGACGTCGCAAGCTCACAGCCCGACGTTCACGCCCGTGTACGCGTGCCTCGTCGCTGTCGTCAACACCAAGTTCCCAGAGGTTGGGGAACTGATCGTCAAGAGGCTCGTGCTCGCGTTCCGACGCGCGTATGCAAGCCACGACAAGGCGAGGTGCGTCTCGAGCTTGAAGTTCCTCGCACACTTAGTCAACCAAAGCGTGGTTCACGAACTGCTGGCGCTCGAGGCGATCACGCTGCTGCTGCACACGCCGTCGCCCGACGCCGTCGAACTTGCCGTGTCGTTCATCAAGGAGGTGGGCGCGTTCCTGCACGCGTCAAGCCCACGCGCGCTCATGTCCATCATGGACCGCGCTCGTGCCATCATGCAGGAGGAAGAGTCCCTGCCGCGTCGAAGCCAGTACGCTATTGAAGGCCTGTTTGCGGTACGCAGGGATAACTTCAAGGCACACCCCGCGGTGCCTGAGCAGCTTGACCTCGTCGAGTCGGAGGACCAGATTGTTCACGACGTCAGCTTAGAGGAGGAGGAACTTGACGCGGAGGAAGCGCTGGACAAATTCCAATTTGATGAGAACTATGACGAGACGGAGCGGCAATACAAGGCTCTCATCAAGGAAATTCTGGACATTGATGATGACGACGAAGGTGGCGGCGGCGGCGGCGGCGAGGAACGACAACCGAATGTCGGCTTTGGCGAGGACGAAGATGGACCAACTGTGGTGGACGCCTCAGATCTTCCAGCTTCCGCCCACGACGCCAACAATGCCGCGGCGGCGGTGGCACCAGCGTCTACCACCGTGCCCCCGATTCAAGACCAAACGGGAACGGACCTTGTCGCGTTGCGGCGCACCATCTATCTTGCAATTATGAGCTCGATCGACTTCGAGGAGGCTGGGCACAAGCTGATGAAGCTCCGCATTGAGTCGCCGGAAGATCAGAGGGAGCTGTGCGTCATGATCATCGAGTGCTGCAGCCAGGAGCGATCGTACCTGCGCTACTTTGGCCTACTCGCACAGCGCTTCTGCGAACTCAGGAAATCTTACCAGATGCTGTTCGCCGATTGCTTTGCGAAGCAGTACTCGCTCATTCACCGCCTCGAGACGAACAAGCTTCGGAATGTCGCGAAGTTGTTTGCACATTTGTTCGCGTCCGACGCGCTGCCATGGCCATGCTTGAAGGCGATACGCATGACGGAGGACGACACGACGTCCAGCTCGCGTATCTTCTGCAAGATCCTGTTCCAGGAGCTGTCCGAGCTGCTTGGGCTCAAGCTGCTGAGCCAGAAGCTGAACGCTCCCGACATGGAAGATGCGATGTCCGGCATCTTTCCGAAGGACTCGATGCGCAATGCGCGCTTTTCGATCAACTTCTTTACGTCCATCGGCCTCGGCGGCGTCACGGACGCCATGCGCGAGTGGCTTAAGCACGCGCCTGCGCAGTTTGCCGCCGCCGCGGCTGAGAAAGCCGCGAAGGAGGCGGAGGAGCGTGCGGCGGAGGAGGAGCGCGAGCGCGAGAGGCGAGCCGCGGGTGGCGACGCCGCCGGGCCTCAGTCGAGTGGGAGCTACTCCTACTCGTACAGCGGCAGCTACAGCTATAGCTACAGCGGGAGCGGGAGCTATAGCTACAGCTACAGCGGCAGCGACGACGAGGACGACGCGCGCAGCGACGAGCGCGGCGTCGATCGTTCGACGCGCAAACGCGACGCTCCCGCGGAGGACGCGGGCGGTGACGGTGGCGGCACGTCGTCGAAGAAGGCGCGGCGGTAGTCGTAAAGACCTGTCATAAAGTCGAAATGTAAATTCTTGCACAGAAATGAAACCCCAATCCGAGCTGATTTTCCCACCGAATTTATTTCCCGCCCACTCCTCGCCTGATAGATTTCAGCCATGGCCGACCCGCCCCCCTCGTCGTCGTCGTCGTCGTCGTCGTGGGACCCGTCCGTGTCGCTCGAGACCGTGCGCGCCACCGTCGACTCTTTCGCCGCCGAGCGAGGCTGGCACAAGTTTCACACGCCGCGCAACCTCATGCTCGCTCTCGTGGGGGAAATTGGCGAGCTTGCGGAGATTTTCCAGTGGAAGGGGGACGACGGCGCCGCGCCCAACTTGCCGGCATTCACGGACGAGGAGCGCAAGCATGTGGGAGAGGAACTGTCTGACGTTCTCGTGTATGTGTACAACCTGAGCAACCTCCCGCCGTCGAGCTCAACGTCAAAATAACGTCCTAACTAACCACCAACCATACCAATAATGTCCTCGTGTCACACGAACGAAACTCAACACAGGTACACAATACGACTAGCTGACAGGTGCGGTGTGCGGCTCGATGAGGCTGTGATGGCAAAGCTGAAACGCAACGCGGAGAAGTACCCGGCGAAGCTGTGCTATGGGTCATCTGCAAAGTACACCGCATACCAAAACAGAGGACAGGATGAGGGTGAGACGGCGACGAGTTGAAAGTGAAAAGTCGTTCTTGTAATACACGCTGCCGAGGAAAAACAAGTGCAACACAGACTTGGCGACATTTCGTTCACCGGGGTGCTTACGGAGATTTGGACACGTCGTCTGCTGGCGGCGACTCTCGGCTTCGCCAATATTCGTAGTTTTCCGTCACGTGCTCGAGTAGCGGCTCGGACGCAGGAAAAACATCCACCCAAGCCTTGAAGAGCGGAAAGACGACTATGTCGAAGAATCCAACCTGAGATTTGCTGACGCCAGGCTTGCTTCTGTCCATGAGAAAGCTCACGTTCATGCCGCGAGCGCGTTCGCAGTCGCCCTGCTCGAAGAACTCCTCCTCGAGCCGCGACACCCACTTCTTGTGCACGTCCAGTGTTGCCGTGAGATGGCCGATGTCCGAGATCTTCAGCGCCGTTTTCAGCAAAATATCGATCGTGCTCTTGTCCACCTCCTCCCGACTGTGGTCACCAACGCTCGGCACGCTCGGCACGAGCCTCTGAAATTCGCTGACGATTGAAAAATGAGAAGTCATGTCCGTCGCCAACACCATACTGATTGCGTTCTCTCGGAACCTGCGAAAGTCTTCCGGTGACATGCGACACAGGAAATCTCGTGAAAACCATCGATCGCAGTCGCCCGGTCGTCCGCCATTGTGGCGAATGCTGTTGTTGTTGTTGTCGTCGTCGTCGCTGTCCGTCGTCCCCTCGTCCGATGACACGTCGGTGCCTTCCTCCTCCAAAACAGGAGGATGCATCGGGAGATGATCGTGGCATCCACGGCGATTCTCCTCCGCGGCGCCATTTTTGCATCCGGTGCTACGCATCACGTGGAAGCTGCTGGCGATGTGGTGCGCCTCGTTTGGCGACGCATCATTGTACATCGTGGCGTAGCGGTGCCGCGTTCGCACGAGGTACTCGTTGTTGCGCCCGATGTGCTCGTGATCGTGCACGAGAGCCGAGTACAGGGCAGCGAAGTACTCAAGCGGGCCGACGTTGAATCGTCGGCAGCCGCGATGGCATCCGCGCGTGCCCATGAACCGCGAGCTGTTCAGGGAGCTGGGTGGTGGCGGTGGTAGGAACGAGGTGGACGACACCGAATCATTGCGCCTCGTCGTCGTGGGCGCGTGATCGGTGTCGTCGATGCCGACGCTCAGCTGCCGCTCCGGTTCGCCAAGAGATGCCGCGGACGACAACACTTCATCGTCTTCGGCATCGTCCAGTATTCCTCCCTTGACAAAGAGAAGATTGATCACGCGCACGACCTCACTTGCATGCGTGCGATTGTGATACGGATTGTCTTCGGGGTATCCATCCTCGATCGCCAGAAGAAAACGCATGAGGCGCACACGGTGTATGTCAAAGTACGTGAGCAGCTCGTTGTACTCCATCGTGTAGAATGTAATCAAGCTGAGCGGGCGCATCCGCGCCGCGTCTTTCCACCGAAAGGCGTCAAATATCCACGAGTTCATCGCGAGCTGCAGTATTTCTCCAACTTGCGGGGGAAGCACTCTCAGCGCTGGCGTATCCAGCATCTCATGTGATGTCAATGCCACACTGTCACGCAAACGTTGGTGGTTAGCGAGCTTGATCAGATCATGCACCACAGCTCGGACGGTCGAATCTGGTACCTTGCACGCCTCGCGCTGAAAAGAATCGAAGCTCACCGCGTCGTTCTTCTCATCACCGACATCAGCGGCTGCCGCTCTCGGTGGATTTGTGCTGGAGGCAGAAGGCGTTGACGACGACAGAGGAGATGGCCGATTTCCCAAGGCACGGCGGCGCCATTTCGTCATCGCGCGGCGAATTGTAGATTGCAGCTGCCCCGTCGGCATACTTTCCTCATTGTTTTCCGGCAGGGAACGAAGGCTTGAGGAACCGGCGTCCGATCCCGCAATAGTCCTCGACGAGCTCATCCACGATCGTGTGCTATCAGCCTGGTACGATGACCGTGTGCTACTATTACCAGGGTGATACGAAGTCGATGCAGTGTCCTCCATCCCTGTTTCGCCACCACGACGTCGCAAGAAGGCTGGTGGTATGGTGCCGCGATGATTCCTGCTGCTGCCCCCTGTCGAGCTTGCGCGCCAATTCACACTTCTTGCTTGGTATGTGCGGCGCTCTTCACGTTTGTCTTCGAGCAGGCTCACCAGAGCCCCAGCAACATCTGCGTCGTACGGAAGCGGATTCTCCTGAGAAGATGGGGACGGCAACAAGGCTGCTCTGGTGGTGTCTATGGAAGCTCTCCTCGATGAAGGATGAGGAGCATCGTCGTCGCCGCCATCATTGTTCTCCTCCTGCTGCTGCTCATCACGCTGTTGCTCCTTGTTGCCGTCGTCGTCGTCGTGGTCGTCGTCTCCATTTCCAGCTGACGTCTCGTCAAACACAGAAGAAGCGCCGCCATCAGCAAGAGTTGAGAGGGGCCCAAGACCCTGAAGTTGATGTCTGAGAGACAGCGGACTCCTGAAATCTGACGTGTGGATCAAAATGCGACGCAGATCCTTGACACGGCTGCGCTCTGGTAGCTCGTGCGCAAGGAGACCGTCAAGCAGACGTAGTGTCATGTCCAGCGGCGTATCTGTATTGATGGAAATCCTCGGCTTGATAGAGGAGAAGGACTCGGGTCTGTCGTGCTCCCCCTCATCTTGCTGATTCTGCGCCGCTGACCACTCAAACGGCTTTGAGAGACCAGCATGGCGAAGGTCCTTCTCAGCTTGCACGAGAGATCGCTCAAGTTGTGTATTCAAACGCTGCAGCTCCAGCTGAGCCTTGAGAAGCTTCCACTCAACATCTTTGAGTTTCGTGATGTTCGTTTGGTTAACGATCGCGACATACGTCGTCGTACCATTTTCGTCATCCTCCTCCTGCTGCAGCGCGTCCTCCCCGCCAATTCCCTGTCCAAGCTGGGCGATGTGTTTCTTCTTCACACGCATTGGCCACACCTCGATTTCGACCCACTTCTCTACCGTCGGGTCGCGCTTGGACCATCGCTTTTGCTGGAACGTGTAGTGCTTTCCATGGCGAATGGCGTACAGTAGCTTTTCGTACTGTTCCTCCCTCGAGCGTGCGTCCGAATAGCTGGTGGTGCTGTCTTCGATGAGTGCGCGCAGTGTGAATTTATTTCCGTAGTATGATTTCGCCGACGGGTTGGCGACGAGGAGTTTCCCCTCACGATCAAAAAGAAATTGGAAGACGGGCATGTGGTGGAAGAGCAGATTGACGTATGCTTGCATCGTCGTCGATGTTGTTGCTGTTGTCGCTGTTGTTATCTCCTCCTCCCCCAGCATCGCTGATGAGGAGGCGTTTGTGTTGTTGTTGCTGCTGCTGTTGCTGTCTTGTTGCTGATCAGCAGTGGTTTCGGTCGATTGATTTGCCACGCATGACGCCCCCGAAGCCTCCGACGACTTGCTGGTCCTTTTGCCGCGACGAAACCAAACGACGTTCTTTGACGAAGATGACCTGTCAACCATTTGCCGCTCTTTCGCTTTTTTGTGAGAGGCTGTACGTGAAAAGATACGCTCGAACCACGCTGCCCATGCACGCTTCTTCTCCTTCGCAGGAGGATCGCTGCGCTTCGCTTCCTTCTTCTGCTGCTGATCAGTGGGTGAATTCGGCGCACTGTCTCCTGTGGTAAAGCTATCTCGCTGCCTCGCTGACATACTCGAATGGCGCTGCATGCGCTCCGTGTGTTCCGCGATTCGCTTTTCCTCCTCGCTTCCCCTTACTTGACTTCCGTACTGTCGACGCGACTCCGCCGTCATGGCACTGTCGTGCGTCGTCGCCACGAATTGCGGTACCGTCAGAGGCGCGGAGACGCTCCTCTTTTCGCCAAACACGAATCTGCTGTTGTTCGTGTTGCGTCGCTCGTCAGCGGCATCTCTCGACTCCTGCCCCTCGTCAAAGTGGGACGGAGATGGCGACTCTCTGACGATCGAAAGGTTGTTATGATTAGCACCGCTGCTGCTGCTGGCACCACCACCACAACCACCACGCGCCGTTGTGTGCGCCATGATGTTTTGCATTCGAGGGGGAGGGGACCTGGGGAGGGGGAGGGGAGGAGAACCCGGGCAGGGGGCCGGGGGGTGCACGTGACGACGTATTTTTCTGGGAGAAATTTGCTGATCAAAACTCATCTTCAAACTTTGGTTGGACGGCGTGACAGTAATTTCCGCGAGATTAGAAAAAGGTCCAGGATTTGCCCGGAAAAAATTGGGCCATTGCTCGACTGAACAAAGCCGCCATGGTCGGTGTTGTCAGTACGTATTGTGTGTGTGTTGCGCGCGCGCCGGTGTCGTTGCGGCGTTGCGGCGGGCCGTTACTGTCAACTGCGACGAGCTGCACGTATTGCAAGGTCCGACAGCGAGCTTGCCAGTAGTTGCCAGCTTGCCGCAATTAGTGCGACGCATTTATTTTTCCATGGAGAATGTGGTGTTGTTTGAAAACGTAATCCCATGTTTGTTTACACACAGCAACTTTATTCCGTCCCTCAATTCGTCCCTCCCTCCCTCAGTCAATGGTTGAGCCGACGCCCGACGCAGTTCGTTTCGCGACGTTAAGTCGCAGGTGGCAACACGACCGGCGCCTGCGCCGCTGCCCGCTGACCCTGTGCTGTGTTGCCTCACTCACTCAAGCTGCTCGGCGCGTGCTTCCAGTTCCTCGATGATGCGCTCCAGAAGAAGAAGGCGTCGAGATGTCGAGGTGATGCGGACTCACCACGGGAGATGGCTCAGGTACAACGCCGTCTCCTTCCTGTGCTTCGACATCTTCCAAGGCCAAGCGTGAGCCTCCCATGTCGCTCACAGCACGTGGCGTCTCGGCAATCACCAGACGACCACTGTTGGGAACGGGGGAACGATCACTGTTGACGGGAGAAGAATTCGCAGGAGAGTTCGCCTCGATGTCTTCCGGTGCGGGAGGAGGAACTGGAATCTCCGATGCTTGAACCCATGCGTCGCGTTGACGCGTGGTTGCCGACCGTGCTCGGCGGCGTGCTTGCGTCGCAACAGGAGGCGGAATTGCCGTAGGATGTTCATTCGGGTACTGCGTTTGGTGGTGGTTGTGCGAACGGAGATGGTGCTGACCACCAACCGCATTCCATCGCATCTCCGTGAGAAGACCGAGCTATTTCAGTCAGATCATCGTGTTGGTTAGGTGGATAGGGGGAAGGAAATGCAAGATGTTAGGACAATGTGTTGTTGTTTGCGGGAAGAACCAAGAAGACCAACCAAGAGGCGTGCACGCGCACACCACATTTCGCGCGGAGAAGTCAAGCAAAGGTGCTCTGTCTGTCTGTCTGTCTGCTCTAGAGGTGGAGAGAGGGGGGGGCGGGGGGGATCATTGTGCACTGTGGAATGAAAGAGAGAAAGAGGTGTGTGTGTCTGCTTAAGGGAAATCAAGGCAAAAGTAAAGATATCTGGTGAATTGATGCGAAAAAGATTAAGTGAAGTGTCTGTCTCTCATCATTTTTTTATGATTGATTCACCAAATATAAACGTGCCACCACCCGACACGCAATAAGCAACAAAACACGAGGTTATTCGTAAAGGCAGAGAAAATCTTCTGCAGAAATTAAAAAAAGCAAAAGATCTGTCTGGCTTCATGATCAGGACAAAAAAAGGAAACGGTAATAAGAGGCAAACGAATATAGAAATATATCTGCTCTAGAAGGGTGTGTCACCGTGCAAGCGAGGCAAACGCAAATGCGCACAAGGACAGGCATGCACAAGAAAGGCAGTTATGTACCATTCCGCGGAGCGTGCTCCATCGCAGGATGTGGCCAAAAGGGCCACCTCCAACGCGTCCGTTGCCGTCACCAGCTTCCGCTCCATCGCGGTCAGCTACACCTGCACCACCCGCGAACGTTGCGCGGTAAAGCGCCTCAAAGTCGAGAGGAGGCGGCTGCCCCACGAGTCGGCTTTTTTCGGGCTCCTGACTTGCCACCAGCCACGCCTTCTCCGGCGTGTACGGCATGTGAGCAGCGTTGTAGAAGCTCAGGTCCGCGGGTGCACCCTCCGCCACGCGCTGCGGGACCACCATCGCGGCGATGTCGAGCACAAGCTCGTGCGGCAGATCTCCAAGCGTGGTAGCTTCCATGTCCCACGACGACGAGCGGTTGCGGTTGCGTGGAGACAGCGACTGGCCGTCTCCGCCTTCGTGCTGTGATTCCATGCTCGGGCCACCCTCGTCGTCCAGCGACAGCGCGACGTCCTCCGTGCTCAAGACGCCCGGCTCACTTGCGGCGTGCTGCTCGGCGACGGCGGTGGCGGCTGCAGCCTCCGCCTGTTTCGCGCGGCGGCTTCGCGTGTTTCGGAACGGCGGGTCGCCGGCACCGCTGTCGACGCGCTGCCTTCGATTTCCACTTGACGATTTGCTTCTCGACGGAATGCACAGCCAGCCACCAGACGCGGGAGGCGACGCGCTGTTGTTCGCGGCGGTGTCCGCGGCATCTGTGGCTGCGTCTGCGCCCGTGAGAGGCGCCGGGCCGTCCGCACCCACCTTGGAGATGCGGCGATGGCAGAGCAGCAGCTGCTTGACAGCCATCTTCGCGTTCGGCGGGTACATGTGGTGACGCGACGGCACCCATGGCAGCGCGGGGCACTCTGCTGTGGTGAGCGCGAGCCCTGCGACGGTGCAGCGTGCCACGTTGCTGTCGGGGAAGAAAACCGTCTGCTGGTTGTCCGTGACGCACTGCCGCCCCGTCTCCACGTCGCGGAAGATCCACGGGTGCGTCAGGAAGGTGTGCTGCCGGAAAGTCTGCCCGCTGGCGATGAGCGGATATGCCACCTCGTTGCCGTGGAAGTCGATCCACAGCAGGCGCACGACACCACGAGTATTATTTCGAAACTCCACGTATGTCACTTGTTCGGAACGCTTGGAGCGTAGGCGAACCTGTGTCGTGTGATGTTTTGGTGGTGATGTGATGTGCAAGGGTTGGTTGGTTGGTGGGTGACGTGTTAGTGAATTGATTTGTTTTGTTTTTTTTATTGAGCACATCGCACGGATATGCACGTTGTCTGGTAGGGTGCGTGCAAAGAGACAAAGTGAAACGTACCGGTGTGGGAGGTGTCACCTCTGGTCCTTCTGTTCCGGGTATGGTCCACGTGAGCAGTTCCGCCTCATCACGTTCCCTTGGGCGGTACGTGTCCTTGACACGAAGGCTGTGCAAGCTCGGGACTGTTCGTCCTCGCGCTGGTAGGAGCACCCAGCCAGGTAGGCGTCTGTTGATGGCAGCGGCGTAGTCCGCGAGGTCGAGCATGTTGGCGTTCGAGTCTGACTGGGAAGCAAGGTTCGTACCCTACAAGGTTGCGTTGATGCGAGCGCGCGTGTTTGGAGCTGGATAGGCCTGCCGCGTGTTAGCCGCCGACGACAGACAGACAGACAGACGACAGAGTCAGCTTGTTGCGTAGCGAGTCAGGCGTCGTTCCTTCCGTTTTGCCGTGTACGCCTCCGCCGCCAAAAGTGACAAACAAATCAAGTCTTAGTTTGTGATGTGAAACCCACCAACCACCACAGGAGTGCGAGTGATGAAACAAGAGTGCGAGATAAAACAGGGTCTTCTTGAAACCACACCACACACAAACTACAAACTAACCGCCAAGACACCACTACTATTGAGTAGCACAGGAGAGCAGCAGCAGCGCACACTTGAGACACAACACACACAACACACACACGAGAGAGTGATGGGGATGGAGACGAAGAGCAAGCGCGTGTTTTTGTGTATTCGTGTTGTCTAGTGTGTTGGAGAGAGGAGGAGGAGGGGGGGGGAGGGGGGAGAGGGGGGAGGGGGCACCGAATGGAGCCCCCTCGGATTTTCCTTTCCCTCTTCCTTCTCGTCTCGTCGGACCTTACCGGTGGCGGTGAGGTGGCACACGCCTTGTCTTTTGGAGAGTACCATCGCAATGCAATATCCCGACGGACGGACTGAATGAGGCTCTACAGTATTATCTCCCCTCCCCTCCCTGTGTCTCCCCCTCCGGCCCCACCATCACATCTCGCACAAAGGGAAGATGTGACGAGGAAGGAGGAATTTCCGCACAGGAATTTCCGAGGGAAGGAATGTTCATGTGATCGATCTCTCTCGGCGTCGCTCTGCTCTTTCCCTTTGCTTTTGCTTTTGCCTCGCAATTCGGCAACGCGGTATGGAAACTTGCTGTAGTTTTCTCCCTTGCGATCCCAAAAAGCTGCCCATCTGGCGTCGTCCTTCCGGCGTGCGCTTCGTCACAGCGAGCATGGGGCAAAAAGTTTCTGCACATGCTATCGCCTCGCCAAGGCAAGCAAGATAAATTGAAAAAATCACACGCCAGGCGTGCAAGTGCACGGCAAGCAATGCCGAAACGTGGCGACGCGATCTTTGTCGCTGAGCTTCTTCTTCCCACTTTGAAATCGTGGAATGAACTTTTTCAACCTCATTTTGAGCTTTTTTGACGCGAAAACACGGGCGAGAAAAGTCACAGCGGCCCGGCCCATGGATTTGTTGACGTAATTGGGGTTTTGACCGCGAGCTGGGGGTTGGTTTGGATGCGTCACACTAATTGCACCTCGTGCTCTCACAAAACGACCGAATTCCTCGTCACGTTTTGTTCGCACCCTTGCACCCATGAACGACAACGACGACGACAGACTAACAAGCACAAGTGGAGAGCCTCTCACACCGGACGCGCCAACGAAGAGTGAGCGCACCACTGTAAGGTGAAAGAATGGCGCCATATTTTAAATGGGCTGGATGGGGAGTGAGTGGAGTTTGGACGATGCGTTATACAGTAAATAAACTCCATTAGTAAACATTGTGGAATGAGCAAGATCACAGCTCAGGACTATCTAAACGCATCTTCCACCTCCTCCTCCTCCTCTGACGACCAAGACTCCTCCGGGTAGTCCACCTCCTGACCATCCGGGTCCTCATCCTCGCCACCGTGGTACCAGTCGTCTGCGTCATTCTCGTCGTCCCACCCGTAACGGACGTCGTCGTCGTCGTCGTCAACACTGACGATGGTGCCACCGGCGTCGGTGTCGTTCTCGCCGCTGGCGTCGGCGTCGGCGTCGTCCATCTCCATGTACACGTCGTAAACGAACTCCTCCTCCGCCGCTCCCGCCGCCGACGCCGACGGCGTGATCGTAATGTCATTCTCCTTGCCGCAGTAATCCCGCACCATGGCGAGGAGTTC
Organism: Pycnococcus provasolii; assembly: GCA_938743325.2. Lineage (NCBI taxonomy): Eukaryota > Viridiplantae > Chlorophyta > Pseudoscourfieldiophyceae > Pseudoscourfieldiales > Pycnococcaceae > Pycnococcus > Pycnococcus provasolii. The sequence goes on along the minus strand of OW568874.1, from coordinate 31,122 downwards.
GTCCGACACCTCAGGCTCCGCTTGCTGCGTCTTCGAAGCCTCCTCCTCGACGACGTCGAATACGTCGACGGTCGTCTGCGAAACTCCCGTCGTGACGTGCCTTCTTGGCGCCAGCTGCCTGTACGTGGCTCTCGACGTCGACGCCGATGTCGTGCGGCTATTTGTTTGGTCCGCCTGCGTTCTCCAGACCTCCGGCTGAGCGATGGCGCTTTCCACAATCGGCCTCGTGTCCGCGAGCGTCTGTGCAGTTTGTATGCGAACGAGCCTGCGTCGCCGAACGCGCGGTTCCTGTGCCGTGACGCCGCCGGTAACGTTCATGGAAGCCATCTGCTCGGCCACGGAGACACGCCGACGTTTGCTGAGCACTGCGAAGAGAGCGGCGTTGGGGATGTGAGTTGGACGCGACGTACATCAATCAAAGGCGCGGCAACAACGCGCAAGGAAGAACGAGAAGCCGTACCTATGGTCTCCGGCGGCGGCGGCGCGCCGTCTTCCCCGCCTTGCCCCGCATCCCTGCGCCGCTTGACGCGGAGCACCAGAGGGCACGCAGCGCGCGTGGACGCGATCGGCGCCGAAGCCGAAGGCGGACCGGCATGGGCATCCTCAGGTTCCGCGGACATGCGAATGATGGGAGAGGTGGATGTTTGTCGTTTCGGGGAGGGAAGAAGAAGAGAAGAGCCTGAAGAGGGAGTAAAAAAGTTCAAAACCCCAATTCCGCAAACCCATCCGCAAACCCCGTGGACTTGCCAGCCTTGTGGATATGCGTTCGTTCAAGGCTGGTTCCCCTGATCCGGGGTCCCCCCCCAGGGGGATGTTTTCGTGGCTCTGAAGTCCCAAGGGGGGGGGGGGGGAGGGTTGGGTGGCCGCCCCCCCCTCCTAGGGGACGACTTCTTCCAAGGAGGGAGGGAGCCTGGGAAAGAGCTTTATCCACTCCACAGGCCCCTCCTCCTCCTCCTCCTCTTTCCTTTCTCCGCGCAACCACTCCTCCATATATCTTTGGTAACAGCAGTGAATAGTAACAATGTTGGCCAAGAGCAGCTCCTTGCAGCAACGCCGGCGATGCTCGTCTGTCACACGTGCCACCCGGGTGACCCCGCTTGCCGCGGCAACCACGCCGCGCGCGCCCGTCTCCTCGGACTTCCGCATCAAGAACGCGCCCTCGATTGAGGAGCGCAAGGGGTACGCGGGATACGACGCCGTCGGGTTCACCTACGAGGAATTCGAGGATGCACTGCTCGAGCACGATGGACGGCTCATGTTCGACATCGGCAGCTTCGTGACAGGGTCCGTCGCCTCGCTCGACTCGCGTGGCGCGTACATCGACATTGGCGCCAAGGCGCTCGCCTTTTGCCCCACCGAGGAGCTGTCCAGCACGCGCGTCGGACGCGCGTCGGACGTGCTGCAGCTCGGCATGTTGCGCGAGTTTCAGGTGGTGAGGGAGGACCGCCACGACAACGTGCTTATCGTCTCGTTGAAGGCTGCGGAGGCGAAAATTGCGTGGAAGCGAATCAGGCAAATGGCGGCGGAGGATGTCACCGTCATAGGTAAGGTGTCGGATGCCAACCGCGGTGGTGTGATTGTTAACGTCGAGGGTGTGCAGGGATTCGTGCCGTCCAGCCACCTGAGCGTGGCGCTCGCAGCCATCAACAACGGAGATACGCTTCCGCTGAAGTTCCTCGAGACGGACGAGATCCGCCAAAGGCTCGTGCTGAGCAACCGACGCGCCAAGGTGGAGAAGGCGATCACGTTCAAGGTTGGCGACGTCGTCGTCGGAACCATCGCCTCGGTTAAGCCTTACGGAGCCTTTGTGGACATTGGCGGTGTCAACGGCCTGCTGCACATTTCGCAGCTCAGCCACGAGCGTATCGCCAACATCAACTCTGTGATTTCCGTTGGACAGCAGGTGAAGGTGATGGTGCTCTCGCAGGACCAGCAGCGTGGCCGCGTTTCGCTGTCGACGAAGAAGCTCGAGCCCACGCCAGGTGACATGGTGAACAACCCCCAGCTCGTCTTCGAGAAGGCTGAGATGATGGCAGAGGCTTTCAAACAGCGCGTCGCGGCTGCCGAGGCTGCCGCTCGCGCGGAGGAGGCGAAGCTGGCGAGCGAGATTGCGGGCCAGGCTCTTGGCGAGGAGAGCCTCGCGGCGGGCGCGTCGGAGGAGAAGGCGGAGGCGTCGGAGGAGTGAATGCACGTTGTGCTTACGATGTAACGCAACCGCCATTTCCCGTAGACCTACAGTATATTTCTTGACAAACCACCGACGGTAAGTTAAAAAGTTTTAACTCCCCCGGCCCCAGCCATGAACCATGCCAGTGCACGCCCCAGGGCCAACCCCTAATCACCGAAAGCTCCCCCCCGGTCTGTTCCTTCTGGTCTTTCCAATTCCGGCCATCCCCCTCGCCAGCCATGGCGTCGAGCCCGAGCAACACAGTGGTCGACGACGGCGTCGACGAAGTCAGCGGCGGCGTTGCGCCCTCGCCTCGCCTCGCGCCTCCACTCACCGCATCCTTGCGCTTAAGCTTGGGGGCAGCCACGTCGAAGTCGCAGCGACCTGTCGGCGGCAGCGGCGGCGGCAGCGGCGGCGGTCCCGTGGGCACGACGTGGGGTGGACATGGCTCTCGATCGGGGAGAGTTGCAAGCGTACCGCAGAGCTTTCGGGCGGTGGTGGCAGACGGCAACGAGAAAGGCCACCGCAACATCCTGCGCATCACGGCAGTGCACAGAAACGACAGCTCAGCTGCAGCCACGACAAGCGGCGGTGGTGCCGTGGAAGGCGCCGTACCAAGAGAGCATAAGCATCAGCATCAGCGTCATGCACTGCCTCTAAAACTACCTCTGAAGCGGAAACCTGGACGTCCGCGGCTCGAGCCGGGTGAGCACGTAGTACGCTACGAGAGCAGTAAGGCTGGCTCTTGGCGTCCAGGAGGGCGTGGACGACCACCCACGTGGGCTCGCGAGAAGGGACTTGCCACGCATGTCAAGCCACATGCCAAGGACGGACCGCGCGATGCCACAGCCGAGCGGAAGGAGCGCAGGGAGCGCGCGAAGCAGGCAGAGCTAGTTGCGAAGGATAAAGCGCCCAAGGATAAAGCCGCGACGACGTGTGACGAGGAGTGGGAGGGTGAACGCGCCGTGGCACAGAGAGGAAGCTTACTCGAGCACGTGCGCCGCGACGAGTTTGCTGGAACGACGCGACTTCGCGACGAACTCGTGCTTCCATTCACAAGTGATAGCGCAATCATGGCGTCGCGAGCGACGTTGGACGCCTTGCAGGCTGGCACGACGTTCCGCGGTGTGATAGATGGCACGTTCGACGTGGGCTGCTTTCTCACGGTGGCCTTCCCCGTTGCGCCTTCTGCCGTCGCACAAAAGACGCCCGCACAGCCTGCAGCTAACCCACAATCGGTATTCGTCAGCGGCGAAAGCACATCCATGGCCGCCACGGGGAATGGCGATGGCAGCGCTCCCGCCGTCGGCGCTGCTGCTGGCAAGGAAGTGGATGTGGAGAAGGAGCCGAAGTTTGGCGGCGTGGCGCTTCGAGGCATTCTCTTCTTGCCGCAGCTGGCTCGCGAGCTGGACGACTCGCCCTCGTAGGGTACCCGGTAGTCGTTGAGCGACTGTGCGAATATTCAAGCCAAGCGTCAGCACAGCGTGCCTCAAGTGTTGTGTAGTACCATCTTATCTTTTGTTGTTTAGTGTAAATACATACGATCTGTTGTAATCTGAAAGCTTTGTGTACTTTTACTTTACAGTAACTTAATTCGAACTATCTTTTAAACATACGCTATGGTGGAGGAGTTGAGTTGTTCCGGACGTTCTTTCTGAGTTCTGACCCGTTGTTCTCACCGCAATGCCCTTCCCCCTGCAGCCCTCCTCCCCTTCGTTCCCCTCGCCTCCACCACTGTAAACCTCAGACCAGTAGGGTGGTATGTATGTTTAGGTAAATGCAAGGGCCTCTCCCCCCTCTCCTCCCAGGTCTCCCGTCCTCCCGTTCCCGCTCTCTCGCCTCGGCCCTCGGCCCTCATCCTGATCTCCGCCGTACTGTATTTGGTACGGGTACGGCTCGTCACGGCGCGTGCACAGCCATGGTGATGATGGCCGCCGCGTGCTGGTGCTTGCTCCTGAACTCCCTTTTCAACGCGCCGACTTGCAGAGGTGCACCGGTGCATGCGAAAGGGGAATACGAAGGGGGCAGCTTGCGGCCGTCGCTGTGCCCTCTGCAGTGCAGCCGCAGCGGCGCGTGCAAGCTTGGCGCGTGCCGATGCTACGTTGGCTTCGAGGGCGTCGCGTGCGACCGGAGGGTGAGCGGCGTGCTTTCGCTCGCAACCCAACCACCGCTGCCGTCGGAGTCTAGGAGGCGTGCGCTGCGCATCGTCGTGGTTACCATAGCGCACGCAAGGGCCACCACCGCGGACGACGCGGATGCCGTGTTCCCCGGGGTGGCCACGGCACACGTGCTCGTTGCCGCGGGACACCACGTGCGCGTTGTCGCACACGCAAGCGGGCAGGTGGCAGCTGCGCGCGAGACCGCGTGGCGAGAATACGCGACGAAGCAGCTTGGCATAGCCGCATTCGAGCTGCTGCACACCACGAGGCACTACTACCTGCCCACACACAACGTTCGCGCGTACGAGAGCTTCGCGTGGCTGCACGACGACTCGCTGCGAGGTGAGCCACGCGCGGATGTCGTCTTCTTCCACGACGGGCATGGTGCCGCGTACTACTCGGCGCTCGCGCGTGTGCAGGCGCACGGGCTGCTGCGCACCACGCTCGTCTGCCGACTTGAGACACCTCACCTCTGGCTCCAGCGCCACGGCGGAGGCGGCGGCGCGACGAGCATCGACGACCTCGAGGCAACCTTCCTCGAGCGCGAGTCGATGAGATTGTGCGACGTGCCGCTCGTTGGCGACCGATCGACGTACGAGTGGACAAGAAAGCGACGGTGGAATACAACGGCGGTACCGTATGTCCTCCCAAGGCCTCTGCCACCGGACGACGACGTGTCCTCGTCCGACGTTGCGTGGAGCAAGCCGGGAGCTGGCTTGGGTGTCGAGGTTGTGTTCGTCATCGAGGGTCCTGGCGGCGGCGACACCGGTGCAGGCGTTTCCGCGGGCAAGAACGACGAGCAGGAGCAGAGCACCGCGCACGATCCGCCACCGGAGCAGCTCGAGCGTGCGTCGCGAAATGGCGTTCCTGGCACGCGCAGGCTGTCCCTCGGCGCGGGCGATGGGTCGCGATTCGTTCTTGCCGATACCGCGGCGGCTGCTCGCGCCGCGGTCGCCGTGGCAAGTGCACTCGCTCACGAGGCTGGCGACAACGCAGTTCGCGAGGTGGTCTTTCTAATGCTAGGGCAGGACGGCGTGGGTCACGACGCCGCGACTCGATTCGTTGAGGAGTCGGCTGCAAGGAATGCGTGGCCCTTCACGTGGCGTGTGATGCGAGGTAGAACGCGTGATGCTGTCTCATACTTCGTACGCACGCCACGAACACCTGAATCGGCATCTCCCGAGGGATCCGGCGCGCTGGAGTTCGACATCGGCGCCTCCGGCCGCAAGGCTGCGCGTCGCCGCGTCGCTGTGGTAATCGCTCGGCGTTTTCGCGGCGCCAGCACACCAGCTCTTGCTCGCCGCCTAGCGCGCGTGGAAGCACGCCTGCGGCACGCGACCGCATCGAAAGCACCGCGCGATGACCCGATGCGACTGGTCATTGTCTCGGAAGGGCGGGCGGCAGACGCGGTGCGCATCGCTGTGGGTGCGTCAGCGCGCGTCGTCGACACCGCTGACGATGACGCGCTTGCCACGGCCGTACGCAAGGAGATTGTTTCTCCGGACCTTGCTGGCATTGAGGCGATTGGGCGCGAGGCTGAGCTGGAGAATCGATTGATTGGACTGTTCGATAGCCTGGTTGACGGGGAGCGCAGCCACGACTTGAAATCATCTAACAGTGTGAGTGAAGGAGCATTCGGAGCCGCGATGCACGTCGCACAACTTGCAGCCGCGAGCATCGGCGGCGCTCTTCCTAGTGCGATTTCGAGCAATGTTGTTTCTCCCGACGTCGCATCACCGGACACTTGGTGGTCGGGTGGCGTGCATGGCTCACCGCTGCTGCCCACATTAAATCCAGGCGGCGGCCTCGACGAATCTCATTGGCCGGTGGTGAGTATCGTTATCACACACTACAATCGCCCCAAATTGCTTCCGTTCGCGATACGCAGCTATGCAGAGCAGGACTACCCTTCTGAAAAAGTACAGCTCATCGTGATTGACGACGGGTCTTCGGATGCAGATGTATCGGCGGCACTCGATGCGATCGAGCTGGAGTGGCGCTTTGCCGAGCGCGGGTGGCTGCTCTTGCGCGAGCCGAACAGATATTTGGGAGGCGCACGGAACACCGCAGCCTCCCACGCACAAGGCGAGTACATCTTGTTTGTGGACGACGACAACATTGCGAAGCCATTCGAGGTGCGCACGTTCGTGCGTGCGATGGAGAGTTCAGGCGCGGACGTGCTGACGAGCTTCACTGACTTCGTGTGGGGAAATGACGAGATGACGCCAAGCGGAGATACCGCGGTGCCCATGCTCTCGGTACAGGACACGAATGCAAGCGCGAAAGCGAAAGGTCACTTCAGCCATTCGACACCTGGGTTTGTTTTCTTGGGTGGTAGCCCGGAGGCTGGCCTCTTCAAAAATGGCTTTGGTGATGCGAACTGCTTTGTGCGAACAGCCACGTTCCTCTCCTTGGGCGGATACACGACAGATCGTGGCATCGGCTACGAGGATTGGGAGATGTATGCAAAGCTGAGCTTAGGTGGTTACGAGCTACAGGTGGTCCCCTACGCCCTTTATCATTATCGTTTCACCGGAGGTGCAAGCATGCAGAAAAGTACAAGTTATTCTAGGAGCAGACGAAGGGCGTTGAGGCCATACGTGGATCGAACTACCAATCATGCGATTGCAAACATGGACTCGCAGTAGTTCTTTTGACACTGTTATATAATACATTGTAACAAACCATTATTCTTGCGATATGCGCTCGAATCTGCGTTCGCGTGTGCGCTTCGTGCCACCCTCGATCTTGTCGTGCGACATCCAGCACGTGCTTCCTTTCGCACATTCGCGGTCGCACTCCTTCGGATTGTTCGAGTTGCAGCCTGGATGGAAGTGACGCAAAACCGCCGTTCCTGCGGGATGCTGCGATGCGGTCGCGCGCTTCCTTTTCCAGCTGCTTTATTCGATTGACCGCCTTTTTCGCAGCTGCCTTGACGCGTTCGCTTGCTCGCTCGTCTTCGGTGTTGCCTTTTGCGCTGACCCCGCCGCTGCGGAAGTGCGGATTGCTGCGTCAGCATCCCCGTCACATTGGTGCCGAGTCCCGGCCCAGCTGCAGTCAGTGCGTCCGCCAACGTGTGATGCACGACCGGGATCCCGTAAGTTCCCCAAAAATCACACGGACAAGGGGAATCATGGCTCTGCAGCGGGTCCCTTTATTAACCCGTCCGCTCAAAGGGCTGAATGGTAAATGTGAATGGTGTGAAACTGTGAATGGACGACCGTTGGAGGACAAAGTAAAGTGCACCCCATTTACTGATTGATGAGCAATCACAACTTCAAAAAACACAGCCATTCACACCTCTAACCCCACGAAACGAAGCGCGGATTGACTGAAACCGCATCGAACGCGGTTATCATCTGTGGCATTACCATCAGTCGCACGTCTGGTCCAACGTGCGTGCGCACGTCGGCATACGCGCGTTCCCAAACAGAGAGCGTCTCATCGAGCGGCGCGCTTGGCCAGCCTGTGGTTGGCACCTCGGCACACGGTGCAGCATCGAGCGGAGTCGGCAAGAGCGCAGCGGCTGTTGCGCAATCGCGCGAGACTATGGCGACGTACAATTCTGGACGAGCTTCTCCCAAAAGTTGTTCCACCACACCACGACTATTTGCAAGCGTGTTGTCACTCAGTACCACGAGACCCAATCGCCGGCGCACCTCGTTGACCACCAAGTTGGAGTACGTCGCAAACTTTGCGGCACCATGGTTGACTCCTACAATGATTGCCATTGCGCGTGCGCTTGATAGCCTGACAAATGGCCTCACCTGAGAATATACCGTATCGCGGTTCCCAAGCCCGCAGTTGATATTACGCGCGATGCAGGCTCTCCCGTCCGAAGCAGGAGGCGCATTGGATTCATCGAAGCGGCGCGGATTTGCGCCGACAACTTCCTGCCGTAATTTTACCACCGCCGCGCGTGCGAGGCGGTCGAGGGCAGGCTTGAGTTTGCGCTCCGCTTCTATTGCGCCTCCTGACGCATCGATCAGAGGCAAGTCATCAAAGGACGACTGAATGTTAGTGCTGTAGTTGTTGTCGTTGTCGTCGTCGCTAGTAGTAGTAGGTACGGAGATTGCAGCAATTGTCCAGTATTCGTTTGACTTGGCTTGATATGCATCGTAGGCAGCTCGATCGTCAGGACCCTCGTTTCGCAAGTACAAGGAAAATGTAGAAAACGTTCCACCAACGTTGTTGTTAGTAGTAGGTCCGCCATTCTTCTTCACATGATTGGCTGCTAAAGTCTTTGGGATCGGAGCAAGATTGATGATTTCGTCCTCCACACCGCATTTTTGAAGGGCATCGATAGCAGCAAAGCCAGCTTGTCTTGAAGCTGTCATGAGAAATACAGTCTCAGAGGACCACGGCGATGACGTAGTAGTATTGGTGCCTTCTTTTCCTCCTCTCGCTCGTATGCGAGAGTAAACGTTTCGCCCCGCGGATATCGAATCACCAATAGCCGCCTGAACACGAACGTGTTCAGATGGTGCCGTAACTCCGCCGAACAACACACCAAGACGACGGCGCTCGCCCAGTTTTTTCGCCATGAGATACGGCGTGACACTGAAATATCGCGACGGCGGCGGTGTGCACCCAAGCATGATGACCACCTCGTTTGCATCAATTGTCCACTCAGCCACAGTTGCATTGTCGCCGGTGTACGTTGATTGTGTCGTCCCTGGCGGATACAGTAGAGCGATCCCGTCTGTGATTTCATTTTTTAATGTTGTGTGATTCAATGTAGGTTTTTTTGTCAGTCGTTCGTCGTTATAGTTGCATCATGCACGCGCCATGGATGTCGAGAGGAAGATTTTACACGACTGCTGTGGCTGATTGTAGGCGTAGTCGGCATTTGCATCATTGCTAGGCTTCGGTCGCCAAAAGCCCATTGCACCAGCACGATAAGAAGTTGCGGACTTCTGCATCGGTGAAAGTGTCGAGCGCACGCATTCCATAATTTTCTGTCGTACATCGTGAGTCGCGCAAGAAGATGACCCATCAAGATTCACGTCTTTCACGACGCCATCAGCAACAGCAGAAGCTTCTGCTCTACCATAGTAGTAGTCAGGAGTCAGCACTGATGATAGGAGCAGCATCGTGATTAACTTTACGACGAAATCCATGGCGGCAAAATGAACAAGAAAAAGCAGATGCGTAAAAACAGGTTCCTTCTGTTTCCAATAATTTACGGGGATCCACCATAGATACATAACTGTGAACTCACACATGTCCGAAAACAATTTCTCGCTCGGGATCCCGGTCGGTCATGGCAAAAATTCCATGCGCCATAAGAAAATTAATGTCCACTCGTGAATTGCCGACGGACGACGCCGTAGCCTTGTTGGTTGCTTCTATGCACCGATTTGGCTACGGCGTCGCTTCGAATGGTCACTATGACCACTTGAGAACCGATGGTGTTGTTATTCCTTGTTATTCCTTGTTTTAATGTACTACGAGTATCCCCGAACTGGAAGGCGCTCGAAGGGAAAGAAACAACGGTGGAAGACCTGGTCAGGTGCGTGGCGCCTCGGCTTCACCAGGTGAGCCCGGTGGCAAAAGCGGCAGAGGGAAACGGGAAACAGCAAGGCCACGGCTCGCGCCCGGCCATGGCCGCCGTTGGCTTCGTCCTCGGCCAGCGCACAACCGCACGACCAAGATCGAGGAGGACCACCCGGTGGACGGGAAGACCGGACTGCCGAACCCTAAGGTATGTTCTTTCATGTTTTCCTTGTTTTTTTTCCTTGTTTTTTTTTCTTGGTTTTTTCTTGTCACTCCTCACACTCCTCACACACTCACGGCACTCCTCACAAACACAGACCCACGCGTCGGACAATGCAAAACAAGCTATCGCATGCCACGCGGGGGAGATGTGCCTCGTCGTGTACGAGGCGAGCTTGTCTCGCTTCGACGTGAAACACGTCGAAGCGGGGCAGGCTTTGGCTTCGTATACTCGAGACACCGAGAAGCGATGGCATTGTGTATTCACACGTTACGGCATCAAGAACATTCGTTCAACGGTGGAGTGGGAGGCATCGCCGGGGCTTTCAGGTTTGCCATTTTTGTCGTTTTCGGTGCCGATTCCGGAGGCAAGTCGATATTTTTCGGTTAACTTAATAACATTGAACAACATGAATATTCTTCACGTGTACACGCGGTTCTTTTCCTCCTCTGCAAGTGCGAGCGTCAAATTCTCCACCGCAAGCTCGATGCGATTCACGGAATCCGCGAATTGTTCAGCGTCCATCTCAGTTTCCCAAGTGCTCGCGTTGTGTGACAGCGCATGTTCCACCTTCTCATCAAAAGTCCGTCTCGCCGCAGCGGCACGCATCGACGACGACCCTTCAAGCGCCTGCTCATGTGCTAGCGCAAGGCCATGGCTGATGATAACCTCCAAGCGAGCCGCATCTTGCACTCCGGCACGTACCTGCGCAATGGTGTCCAGAAATGAACGTATGGGCGAGCCCCATCCAGCTCCTGATGACTCTTCTCGGCTGCTTTGCAGCATGGTGGACTCCGCCTCGAGAAATCCCACTTCCTCCGGCACATGCTGCTGAGGTTGACTGGTTGATTGTTGCAAAGTCATCTGCACGGCACCGTCGTTTTGCCGGCGCACACTCCGCAATGCCTTGGCTGCAGCCACACCTGCTATCATAGCCGCCTGCGACACCGTCGCTCCCGCGGCGACGGCGGAGGTGATTGCCGCGGCAGCCACCGCGGCTGTCGCCTCGGCGGTGACGGCGCTATCAGCGTCCACACCACGCTCGATGATGATGGATGCTGCTGCACGCGAGGCTGCCTCCTCTGCAACAGTGAGAGCGTCCGGCGGCATAGCCTCCTCCTCGTGTGAGGCGTAAATGTGCATGCCAGCCTCTCGCGCCGCCTCCGCCTCGTCCTCGTCCGCTCCCGCCAATGTGGCTGCCGCCGCCGCCGCGTCTCCTGCCGCGCGCACCTTATCAGCGTCGTCGCCACACGCACGTCCAGCTGCAATCGCCGCCATGCGAGCTTGTGCGAAGCGAGACGCACCCAAGGTTGTGGCGGCCGCAGCGGCGAATCGACCTGCTGCGGCTGCGTCGCCCAACGCGGTGGCACTCGCCGCGGCGTGGAAGGCAGAAGCCACCATACCGGCCTCGGAACTGTCGCGTGAATTTGAGCCTTGCAATTTCGCGACATTCGCGACAGCGTCTTGTACAGCGGTTGACACCTCCTTTGGTGGTGGTGGTTGTGATTTTTGTGATTGTTGTTGTTGTTGTTGTTGTTGTGGCGGCTGCGGCGGTGGCGGTGTCAGAGCTAAAGATGGTGATACGTGTTCTGGTGCCGGTGCTCGTTCTTGCACAACCGTACGAGCATGCTGGTGATCTTCATAAAGCTCCTGCTCTCGTTCGTTCCCGTTCAGCTGAAAGTGCGAGGCTGCCCACGCGGCGCCTTGCTCCGCAGCGCTCACCTGCGTGTCTGGGTGCGCCCCAGCCACCTCCGCCGCCGCGTGCGCAGCCACCGCCGCCACCGCGGGAAGATCCCCGACATCCGCACCATTCTGCCGCGCCACCGTGACAGCCTTCCTGGCCGCGCTGAGGGCGACGTCGGGCGGCGCCGCGCGCTCGGTGAGACCAGCCGTCTTGTTAGCGAGCCTGGCTATGAGGCTAAGCTTGGTAGCCTCGAGCGCCTGTATGCTTCTGGCCTGCGCCGCGACGATGTCTCTCGTCTGCGCGTCCGTCACCTTGGTTTGCACAGCGTGCGCGAGCGTGAGCGGCCAGTTGGTTGGCCCAGCCGCGTATGCGTTCGTCATCATCTTGGTTTGCCACTGCGAGCGCAATAATGTGGCGTTTGACTTGACTTGTGTGCGCTGTGGATTGTGCCGACTTGTCACTTGTGTGTGTGGTGTGTGTGCCGTGTGCGCGCGCTTCGTGGGTAAGTTAGTAAAAAAGCAACCTAGCGTGAGGTCGGGGCGAGGCGAATCATCGAATGCGAAGAGGGGGAAAGGGAAGAGGGCAGGGCGTGCGCCGAAACAGAACAGGGAATTGATGGGAGGGCGATCCCCCAAGACCTTCCCCCAAGGCGATGCGGACAGGAGGAAAAACTCAACCAACCCTGCCGTGTATCCCCAAACTTTTTTCACTGGGACCAATCGCCCATTTCTTTTTCTTTTTCTTTGCCCGTTGTGTGAGTGAAACCAGTGATATCCGAATGCTGTGATGTGAGTGGTCGGAGATTGATCAAATCTCCCGGTCCCTTCCCTTTCCCTTCTCGTGCTTTGGGTCTCCGCCAACCAACCACACGCTTTCCCTCCCCTCTCCCTCTCCCTCTCACACCACCATCACAGCACAGCACAGCACAGCACAGGATGGCTTCGACAACGACGACAACAATGTCCAAGTCGTCGTTCCGACGCGTGCAACAACACGTCGTACCCTCACGCCGACCACTTAAGGTGGGCTCACACCCGAGCGAACTCAGACGGGCGATGAAGTGCAGGTGGTCGCTGCCAGGAAGGGGGGGAACGGAAAAAGAGCAGGAGTTCACGCTCGGATTTTCCAAGGAGAACGAGCTACGCGTGACGCGTCTCGCGATGTTCGGGTGGGCGCTTTCGCTCGCGGGCGAACACATGACCGGACTTGGTCCACTAGGCCAGCTCGGTGTAGAGACAGGCGTGCCGTTGAACGAGGTGGAGCCAACGATTCTCACCTTCATTGCTGCGAATTGGCTCATTGCACTCTTACCCGGGGAAGGCGTATTCCGAGAAAATAGAAGTGCAACTAACGCAGCAACGACGACTACAGCGACGGGGGAGGACAACGCGTCAGTCGTCGGCGGATCGCTTTCCGCGGGCGGCATTCTCGCCTCGTGGGTTGAGTACGTGGGCCAAAGTGTGGGCTTAACGAAAGAGCGCGAACTCGCCATCGGACGTTGTGCTGGCGCGGGTTGGGGAGCGTGCCTTCTCGGCGAGGCGGTGAGTGGAAAGGGTCCGTTGCAGCAGCTCGACTTGGAAATTGGAACGACGCTCGCCGAGGCTCACCCATTCCTGCTCACCGTGATCATGTGCCTGCTCATCACAGCCATCTACGAAGGAACGGGCGAATTCGTAACGACGTCGTCGAACGACTGAAGTGTGCTGCCCGCGTGAGTGTTTCTTGTCTTCTTTTCTCCTTTTTTTTTCTATATTCAAAATTAAACTACTGGTACGTAAACATAATATCATTTATATCGTTCGTCACTCGAGCGCAAGCAACGCCTCTTTGTGCAGCGCTCCATTACGCGTCGCGAGAACCGTGAGCTTGTCGCCGGAAGTTTCCGGGTTCACCAAGATGGATGGGTCGAACCTAAGCGACTCGCCTTGCCAGTCAGTGATGACGCCACCCGCACCTTCAAGCACTGGCACGAGCGCTGCGGCATCGTAAACGCCGAGGTCCGCCTCGCAGACGGCATCGGCATGTCCAGAGGCTACAAGTCCATACGCAAAGCCGTCGCACCCATACAGCACCTCACGGCATGCCGAGGACATGGCGTCGAAGCGCCTCCTCGTCTCCGGCGACCCGTCGAACATCTTCGGGGTGGTGGCGAAGACGTATGCGTCGGAGAGCTTCACCTCGACGTCGTCGCAGCGCACCTGCTCGCCGTTGCACGTCGTCGGGTGTCCTGAGGCTCCCACCCACCTCTCACCAATCACAGGTTGGTCGACGACGCCAATGCATGGCTTCCCCTCGCAAGTGAGCGCAATCAACGTGACGAAGAGCGGCTTTCCCGTGATGAAGCTCTTCGTGCCATCAATTGGGTCGAGGATCCAGACGTACGAGGCGTCGGGTGCGCCGGAATACCCAGCCTCCTCGCCGAAGACGCCGTGGTCCGGGAACGTCTGCTCAATGAGCTTCCTCATCGCCATCTCCGCGGCACGATCAGCAACGGTGACGGGACTTGCGTCGCTTTTTGTGTCGCGCACGAGGTTGCGCGCCCTGAAATACGGCTTGGTGGTCTCCGCCGCCGTGTCGGCGAGAGCCATCGCCAGCTCTCTCGCACCCGACGGCAGTGGCACCGTTTCCGCTGTGGAGGAAGTCGCTGCTGGTGCGGCCATTCCTCTCGTCGTGCGCTGCGTTGACGTCGTCGCTGCTGTGCGCGCTGCCAGCGTGAAGTTGCGGTATGACCGTGCGAGTGATTGTGCGCACAGTGCCGCCATCTCCACACCCACCTGAGTGGAAATTCTATCCGTGTAATCTTTTCGCTTTAGATTTTGGTTGGTTTTTTCGAGGGGGGCGGGGGGGGGGAGGGGAGGGGGGATCCGTCATGGAAGCTGCTTTCCTGCCCTTGTGCAGACCTAATTTGGGGGTTTGATTGAGAGTGAGGAGGCAGACTCGCCAATCCCCCAATTTGCCTCCCTAACCGAATACGTCTTGACTTGTGCGCCGTTCAATGAGTCTTGGGCTTGTGCGAGTTCCCACTTCCCATGCCGGGTCTTGGAGCGTTCGAGAGGGAGGAATTGACAGAAACCCACCCCGTAACAACACGGGTATTGCGAATCCAACTCACCTTCTTCCCTCCGAGGCTCCGACGACACCACCGTCACATTTCTCCACATAATACACACTGCTCTGCTCTGCCATATCTACTGCCTAAGAAGTGGTGGTGGTAATCGACAACAACAATGGCGACACACGACAACGACAACGACAATGGCAGTGAAGAGGATGCTGCGTTAACAACAACAACAACAATTCCCAAAGAAAAACAATCTGATGACGAGGAGGAGGAAAAAAGGGAAGAAGAGGCGGCACCCTCATCGGCAGTGGTGGTGACTGCATCTACTACAAAAGAAGCAGAAGAAGCAACAGCAGTAGCACGAGGAAACACAACAACTGCTGTCGATGAGGATGGCGCCGAGGAGGAGGAGGAGGAAGAAAAAGATGGCAGCATTATCAGCGTCGCAACCACGGCAACATCATCATCACACAACACATCCACAACAACAACGAACATCACCACCACCACTACCAACAATGACGAGGACGACGACGAACAGTGCTTTCGCATGCTTGACGAGGCGTTCTTGCAAACTCAGGAGCATAAGAGTGATTCTGCAGAATTCTGCGGAGGAAACCAGAGTGCGCGAGCCGTGGACCTCGCGACACTCGCCGCGAGGATGTTCGCGTGCAAACTGCGTGGACATGCGAACGACGCCGCATCGCGTGTGCACGTTGCTCTGGACGTGAGCTGGAATGAGTTGTTGTTGCCATCTTTGCAAGATCTCAAGTATGCGGCAGGAAACGACGATGGTGACGAAAGCAGCATCCTTTCTCCACGTGGAACGAGGAGAAAAGATGCACTGCGACGAGCACGAGCGCGGCTCGACCACTTTGCGGCGCGACTGAACAAAATCGCGAGATGCGCTCAGCGGGGGCGTGCCGCGATTGAGGATCGCGCGCGGGCATTCGTTGCACGTGCCAACGCGGTGGCAGATGCGTCGTCAAGACTCGACCACGTTCGCGCGCTCGCTTCAAGTGCCGCAGCGGCAGCCTTCTATGGTGACAGCGACGACGACGAGGAGGCGGCACGGCTTCTCGCACTTCGACAGACGCACGAATGGCTCGAACCCGCGGTGCTTGCGCTATCAGATGGGCTTGAAATATGTCGACGTGTCAGTACGCTACTCTTCGAGGAAGAGGAAGCATTTGTCGCATACGCCAATGCTGATTCTGTTAGCGGCGACGATGATAATAATGATGGCAAAAAAGGAACTTGGACTCCTCCAAGCACCTTTGAGCGCACGACGATCAAGTTCTGGGTTCGCAATTGTGATGTGACAGCCCTCCGGATTCTGCTATCGAAGCACCTGCCCATCCTCGTGTTTGGGCACAGGCAGGGTGACCTGGCAACCGAGCTGGGCTGCGAGGGCGCAAGTTTCCGCTACGATACCTTTGCACATCGCATTGGCGATGTCGCGACGAGCGCCATCAGCAGCGTCTACCTCGACGACGAAAAGCAAAGTGTGTATCACGAGAGGCTTTTGCGCGAGGACCTTGCAACGCTGCTCCGCGTGCGATGGTACTCAGAAACACGCGACGCGTCAGACGGCGGAATGCCACTCTTCCTGGAACGCAAGACGCACCGCGACGCGTGGACTGGGGAAACGAGTCGAAAGGAACGTGCGCCCATCAGGCAAAGCCACGTCGTTCCGTTTCTGGGTGGAGAGCTTGGCGGGCTGCTTGCCGCATGCGACAGCCTAAAGGAGGGAGACAAGGAGGACGAGCGGTGTGCGCTTCTACGTGACGCGTATGATATGGTGAAGGACAACGGCCTTGCACCAAGCGTGCGTACCGCGTACCGGAGAATGGCGTTCCAGAGTGACAGTGACAACGCCGTACGTGCTAGCCTTGACACACAGCTCCACTTTGTACGTGAGAAGAAGATGAACGCAAAGGACGACTGGTGTCTGAGTGACGACGACGACGACGTTACCAAAGGAGCGGTCCCGTTCCCCTACGCGGTGTTTGAGCTGAAGACAGCGGCGGAGCCACCTGAGTGGGTTGAGAGCTTGTTAGAGAGTGGCTTGGTCGTGCAGGCGATGAAGTTTAGCAAGTTTCTCACGGCGACGTGTCTTCTGAGATCTGGAACTTGTGTGCGAACACCTTACTGGATGACAACGGCGGCAGATGATGAAGGGAGGCTTGACGTTTGTTTGATTGATGAACTGGATATGGCGATTCCCGAGCCACGATGGGAGCTTGGCATGGAGCCATTAGTGGGTGGTGGTGGTGGTGGAAATCCTGCGGAGGAGAAGAAGAAGGAGAAGGAGCTGGAAGAAGGTGGTGGTGGTGGTGGTGGTGATGACGACGACGGAAACAGCAGCATCCTGGAAATTGATGACACTGCGATCGACATCCCTCCTCTTCGTGAATTTGACGTGATGATGGTGGACAACAACAACAACAACAGGAAGGATACCCGTAGCACAACATCGACGGCTATTACTTCTGCTTCTTGGCCATCGCGGATCCGGAGATCGTTTAGAAGGATATCGTCAGTAGGCGGTAGCTCGAGAGAAATCCCACCACCAATTCCAAAGGGACGCGTCGTGCGCACACGCATCGAGCCGAAGACTTTTTTTGCAGCAGAACGCACGTTGCTGAGCTGGTTGCAGGTGGCTGTGCTCATCTTGCTCATCAGTTTGAGCCTACTCAGCAATGCTCTTGGCGGCGGCGGCGGTGGTGGCGTTATCATCATGCCGCAAGGGGAGGGTGCAGCATCAACAGCTGCCGCGGATCAACAACAACGCGCGCAGCATGCGAAGACGACGCGGCTCGTGGGCATCATCTTCGGCCCCGTCGCGATCGCCGTGATGGCGTACGCCATTGCCGTGTACCACTGGCGCACGCGCGCGATCCTTTCTCGCGCGGAGCTGCGCTACGACGACACGTTCGGTCCCACGGCGCTGGTACTGATTTTGATCGTGATCTGCGTCGTCTGCGTGAGTCTCGCTGCGATGGCGTGAAAAAAAAACAAAAAAGGGAGAAGAAGAATGGTGGGAGGGGGAAGAGGAGGAGGAGGCCTGGAGGAAAGGGGGAGGGGGGAGGAAATGACGTAATGTGACAGGTTTTGAGACGCCTTGAATTTGTCACCGAAGTTTTGACTCTGTTTTTCCCTACCAGATCTGAATTCTGATTCCCCCCTGGTCCCTGGTCCCTGGTCCCCCACCTTGCCTGTCCGCCGCACACACCACACGCACATCATGCCACCCCCCTTCCGCCATGCTCCCAGCCATGCGAGCACGAAAGACAAGCAAACAACTAGCAAGTGCCATTGGACAACAACAACAACATGTGGGTGCTCGCGGCGCTCGCGCTGCTGCAAGTGGCGCACGCGCAGCCGCAGACGACTCTTTCGACCAACTGGGCACCTCTTCTGGATTTGGTAGAGGACAGCTCAGCTCCCACAGAGCACAACTGGCAAACACTTCGTCCACTTCCGCCAACGAAAGAATGGTGGGAGGAATATGAGCACCAATCAAACAGTGACTCGTTTGTTCGTCTTTTGGACACCGTCGGAAAAGACTCGTCGGAGAGGAAGCAACCCCAACATCAGAATCGTCGTGGCAACCACAACCGACACGGTCATGAGGAGCATCTGCATCAGGCAAGCCAGACAACAACAAAACCTGTTACTTCTACACAGGCTGTCGCAGAAAGCTTGACGAACAGTTCACGTGTCGCGCAAGATGTGTCCCATGACACCAGCAGCGAATCGTCGATATCGCCGGATATCGTCCTTCTGCAAGAAGCTCAGGAGCTTCTTGCAGAAGGACCATCGTCAACGACTGTGGAGAGGAGTAGGACGACGACGAAGACAGAAGGTGAGGTGACGTTGACTTCAACGTCTTCAACTAGCAGAAGGACGAGTACGGCGAGTACAACGACAAAAGCTGATGTTGCGACGGCAGCACCTTCAACGTCGTCAACGACTAGCACGACGACGACGACGACCACGACGACGACGACCACGACAGAAGCTGAGGTGGCGGTACGCGAGCAGTCGGTCGTCAGTCCCAACCTGGCTCGGCTCAGCTCGCTGATCGATCGTGGCGATGACGCGGAGTCTAGGGACGGCTTGAGTCTCGCTTCCGAGCTCGTGCAAGACGATCGCGACACGGCGGACAGAGGCGATACCTTCTCGGATCTGATCCGTCGTGGGATGGGGCTTGCGTTTCCGCGTGCCACCCGATCGACGAGCACGAGCTCTACAACAAGCACCACCACGTTGGCGCCTGTATTGTCTGAGGAGTCATCGGCGGCGGCGGAGGTATTCGCGCAGAGCATAGATGTAGCTGTCGCTCCGAGCGCTGATATGGAAGAGGACGCATCATCTGCGGCTGTGGAAGCTCCTTTGCCTCCGACGACGACGACGACGACGACGACGACGACTTTGACAACAACTGAAGCAGTCGTTGCTTCGGCGTCAAGTCCCTCTTCTACCTCGACGACCACTACAACAGAAGCTGTGGGAGTGTCCTCGCCATCGTCTTCCAGGACTCCGGCGGCACCGCCGACGACATCCACAACCACAACCACAACCACGACAGAAGCTGAGGTGGCGGTACGCGAGCAGTCGGTCGTCAGTCCCAACCTGGCTCGGCTCAGCTCGCTGATCGATCGTGGCGATAGCGCGGAGTCGAGGGACGGCTGGGGTCTCGCTTCCGAGCTCGTGCAAGACGATCGCGACACGGCGGACAGAGGCGATACCTTCTCGGATCTGATCCGTCGTGGGATGGGGCTTGTGTTTCCGCGTTCGACACGAGCTTCGAGCATGAGCTCTACAACAAGCACCACCACGCTTGCGCCTGTATTGTCTGAGGAGTCATCGGCGGCGGCGGAGGTATTCGCGCAGAGCATTGGTATGGCTGTGGCTCCGAGCGCTGATGTGGATGAGGACACATCGGATGCGGCTATGGAAGCTCCTTTGCCTCCGACGACGACGACGACGACGACGACGACTGCCTTGAGAACAACTGAAGCAGTCGTTGCTTCGGCGCCAAGTTCCTCTTCTACCACGACGACCACAACAACAGAAGCTGTGGCAGTGTCCTCGCCATCGTCTTCCAGAACGCCTCAGCCGGCGCCGCCACCGCCGAGGACATCCACAACCACAACCACAACCACGACAGAAGCTGAGGTGGCGGTACGCGAGCAGTCGGTCGTCAGTCCCAACCTGGCTCGGCTCAGCTCGCTGATCGATCGTGGCGATGGCGCGGAGTCGAGCGACCGCTGGAGGCTCGCTTCCGAGCTCGTGCAAGACGATCGCGACACGGCGGGCACAGGCGATACCTTCTCGGATCTGATACGTCGTGGGATGGGGCTTGTGTTTCCGCGTTCGACACGAGCTTCGAGCACGAGCTCTACAACAAGCACCACCACGCTTGCGCCTGTATTGTCTGAGGAGTCATCGGCGGCGGCGGAGGTATTTGCGCAGAGCATTGGTATGGCTGTCGCTCCGAGCGCTGATGATGCGGAAGAGGACGCATCATCTGCGGCTATGGAAGCTCCTTTGCCTCCGACGACGACGACGACGACGACGACGACGACGACCTTGACAACAACTGAAGCAGTCGTCGCTTCGGCGCCAAGTTCCTCTTCTACCTCGACGACCACAACAACAGAAGCTGTGGCAGTGTCCTCGCCATCGTCTTTCAGGACTCCAGCGGCGCCGCCGCGGACATCCACAACCACAACCACAACCACGACAGAAGCTGAGGTGGCGGTACGCGAGCAGTCGGTCGTCAGTCCCAACCTGGCTCGGCTCAGCTCGCTGATCGATCGTGGCGATGGCGCTGAAACGAGCGACCGCTGGAGGCTCGCTTCCGAGCTCGTGCAAGACGATCGCGACACGGCGGGCACAGGCGATACCTTCTCGGATCTGATACGTCGTGGGATGGGGCTTGTGTCTCCGCGTGCTACACGATCGACGAGCACGAGCAGTACAACAAGTACCACCACGTTGGCGCCTGTATTGTCTGAGGAGTCATCGGCGGCGGCGGAGGTATTCGCGCAGAGCATAGATGTAGCTGTCGCTCCGAGCGCTGATGATGTGGATGAGGACGCATCATCTGCGGCTATGGAAGCTCCTTTGCCTCCGACGACGACGACGACGACGACCTTGACAACAACTGAAGCAGTCGTTGCTTCTGCGCCAAGTTTCTCTTCTACCTCGACGACCACAACAACAGAAGCTGTGGCAGTGTCCTCGCCATCGTCTTTCAGGACTCCAGCGGCGCTGCCGACGACATCCACAACCACAACCACAACCACGACAGAAGCTGAGGTGGCGGTACGCGAGCAGTCGGTCGTCAGTCCCAACCTGGCTCGGCTCAGCTCGCTGGTCGATCGTGGCGATGGCGCGGAGTCGAGCGACCGCTGGAGGCTCGCTTCCGAGCTCGTGCAAGACGATCGCGACACGGCGGGCACAGGCGACACCTTCTCGGATCTGATCCGTCGTGGGATGGGGCTTGTGTCTCCGCGTGCTACACGATCGACGAGCACGAGCAGTACAACAAGTACCACCACGTTGGCGCCTGTATTGTCTGAGGAGTCATCGGCGGCGGCGGAGGTATTCGCGCAGAGCATAGATGTAGCTGTCGCTCCGAGCGCTGATGCGGAAGAGGACGCATCATCTGCGGCTATGGAAGCTCCTTTGCCTCCGACGACGACGACGACGACGACGACGACGACGACCTTGACAACAACTGAAGCAGTCGTCGCTTCGGCGTCAAGTCCCTCTTCTACCTCGACGACCACAACAACAAAAGCTGTGGCAGTGTCCTCGCCATCGTCTTCCAGAACGCCTGCGCCCCCGCTGCCGACGACGACGACATCCACAACCACAACCACGACAGAAGCTGAGGTGGTGGTACGCGAGCAGTCGGTCGTCAGTCCCAACCTGGCTCGGCTCAGCTCGCTGGTCGATCGTGGCGATGGCGCGGAGTCGAGCGACCGCTGGGGTCTCGCTTCCGAGCTCGTGCAAGACGATCGCGACACGGCGGGCACAGGCGATACCTTCTCGGATCTGATACGTCGTGGGACGGGGCTTGTGTTTCCGCGTTCGACACGAGCTTCGAGCACGAGCTCTACAACAAGCACCACCACGCTTGCGCCTGTATTGTCTGAGGAGTCATCGGCGGCGGCGGAGGTATTTGCGCAGAGCATTGGTATGGCTGTCGCTCCGAGCGCTGATGCGGAAGAGGACGCATCATCTGCGGCTATGGAAGCTCCTTTGCCTCCGACGACGACGACGACGACGACGACGACCTTGACAACAACTGAAGCAGTCGTCGCTTCGGCGCCAAGTTTCTCTTCTACCTCGACGACCACAACAACAGAAGCTGTGGCAGTGTCCTCGCCATCGTCTTTCAGGACTCCAGCGGCGCCGCCGCGGACATCCACAACCACAACCACAACCACGACAGAAGCTGAGGTGGCGGTACGCGAGCAGTCGGTCGTCAGTCCCAACCTGGCTCGGCTCAGCTCGCTGATCGATCGTGGCGATGGCGCTGAAACGAGCGACCGCTGGAGGCTCGCTTCCGAGCTCGTGCAAAACGATCGCGACACGGCGGGCACAGGCGATACCTTCTCGGATCTGATCCGTCGTGGGATGGGGCTTGTGTCTCCGCGTGCTACACGATCGACGAGCACGAGCAGTACAACAAGTACCACCACGTTGGCGCCTGTATTGTCTGAGGAGTCATCGGCGGCGGCGGAGGTATTCGCGCAGAGCATAGATGTAGCTGTCGCTCCGAGCGCTGATGCGGAAGAGGACGCATCATCTGCGGCTATGGAAGCTCCTTTGCCTCCGACGACGACGACGACGACGACCTTGACAACAACTGAAGCAGTCGTTGCTTCTGCGCCAAGTTTCTCTTCTACCTCGACGACCACAACAACAGAAGCTGTGGCAGTGTCCTCGCCATCGTCTTTCAGGACTCCAGCGGCGCTGCCGACGACATCCACAACCACAACCACAACCACGACAGAAGCTGAGGTGGCGGTGAGCGAGCAGTCGGTCGTCAGTCCCAACCTGGCTCGGCTCAGCTCGCTGGTCGATCGTGGCGATGGCGCGGAGTCGAGCGACCGCTGGAGGCTCGCTTCCGAGCTCGTGCAAGACGATCGCGACACGGCGGGCACAGGCGACACCTTCTCGGATCTGATCCGTCGTGGGATGGGGCTTGTGTCTCCGCGTGCTACACGATCGACGAGCACGAGCAGTACAACAAGTACCACCACGTTGGCGCCTGTATTGTCTGAGGAGTCATCGGCGGCGGCGGAGGTATTCGCGCAGAGCATAGATGTAGCTGTCGCTCCGAGCGCTGATGCGGAAGAGGACGCATCATCTGCGGCTATGGAAGCTCCTTTGCCTCCGACGACGACGACGACGACGACGACGACGACGACCTTGACAACAACTGAAGCAGTCGTCGCTTCGGCGCCAAGTTTCTCTTCTACCTCGACGACCACAACAACAAAAGCTGTGGCAGTGTCCTCGCCATCGTCTTCCAGAACGCCTGCGCCCCCGCTGCCGACGACGACGACATCCACAACCACAACCACGACAGAAGCTGAGGTGGTGGTACGCGAGCAGTCGGTCGTCAGTCCCAACCTGGCTCGGCTCAGCTCGCTGGTCGATCGTGGCGATGGCGCGGAGTCGAGCGACCGCTGGAGGCTCGCTTCCGAGCTCGTGCAAGACGATCGCGACACGGCGGGCACAGGCGATACCTTCTCGGATCTGATACGTCGTGGGACGGGGCTTGTGTTTCCGCGTGCTACACGATCGACGAGCACGAGCTCTACAACAAGCACCACCACGTTGGCTCCTGTATTGTCTGAGGAGTCATCGGCGGCGGCGGAGGTATTCGCGCAGAGCATTGGTATGGCTGTCGCTCCGAGCGCTGATGTGGATGAGGACACATCGGATGCGGCTGTGCATGCACCTGTATCTGAGCCTATGGTATCCTCAAGCTCTTCGACTTCGACTTCGACTTCGACTTCGACTTCGACTTCGACTTCGACTTCGACTTCGACTTCGACAACGACGACGCCACCTACGACAACAACAGAAGCTGAGGTGACATTGACGCCATCTTCCTCGAGCAGCACGACGACGACGACGACGACGACGACGACAGAAGCTGAGGTGACGTTGACGCCATCTTCCTCGAGGAGCACGACGACGACGACGACGACGACAGAAGCTGAGGTGACGTTGACGCCATCGTCCTCGACTAGGACGACTACCACAAGTACGACGACGACGACGACAGAAGCTGAGGTGGCTGTTCGCGAGCAGTCGGTGATCAGTCCCAACCTGGCTCGGCTCAGCTCGCTGGTCGACCATGACGACAGCGCGGAAACGAGCGACGGCTTGAGTCTCGCTTCCGAGCTCGTGCAAGACGATCGCGACACGGCGGATACAGGCGATACCTTCTCGGATCTGATTCGTCATGGGATGGGTCTTGTGTCTCCGCGTGCCACCCGATCGACGAGCACGAGCAGTACAACAAGCACCACCACGTTGGCGCCTGTATTGTCTGAGGAGTCATCGGCGGCGGCGGAGGTATTCGCGCAGAGCATTGGTATGGCTGTCGCTCCGGGCGTTGATGATGTGGATGAGTACACATCGGATGCGGCTGTGTATGCACCTGTATCTGAGCCTGTGGTAAGCTCTTCGACTTCGACTTCGACTTCGACTTCGACTTCGACTTCGACTTCGACTTCGACTTCGACTTCGACTTCGACTTCGACACCGACTTCGACATCGACTTCGACAACGACGACGCCACCTACGACAACACAAGCTGAGGTGACGTTGACGCCATCTTCCTCGAGCAGCACCACGACAACGACGACGACGACGACAGAAGCTGAGGTGACGTTGACGCCATCTTCCTCGAGGAGCACGACGACGACGACGACGACGACAGAAGCTGAGGTGACGTTGACGCCATCGTCCTCGACTAGGACGACTACCACAAGTACGACGACGACGACGACAGAAGCTGAGGTGGCTGTTCGCGAGCAGTCGGTGATCAGTCCCAACCTGGCTCGGCTCAGCTCGCTTGTCGACCATGACGACAGCGCGGAAACGAGCGACGGCTTGAGTCTCGCTTCCGAGCTCGTGCAAGACGATCGCGACACGGCGGATACAGGCGATACCTTCTCGGATCTGATTCGTCATGGGATGGGTCTTGTGTCTCCGCGTGCCACCCGATCGACGAGCACGAGCAGTACAACAAGTACCACCACGTTGGCGCCTGTATTGTCTGAGGAGTCATCGGCGGCGGCGGAGGTATTCGCGCAGATCATTGGTATGGCTGTCGCTCCGGGCGTTGATGATGTGGATGAGTACACATCGGATGCGGCTGTGTATGCACCTGTATCTGAGCCTGTGGTAAGCTCTTCGACTTCGACTTCGACTTCGACTTCGACTTCGACTTCGACTTCGACTTCGACTTCGACTTCGACACCGACTTCGACATCGACTTCGACAACGACGACGCCACCTACGACAACACAAGCTGAGGTGACGTTGACGCCATCTTCCTCGAGCAGCACCACGACAACGACGACGACGACGACAGAAGCTGAGGTGACGTTGACGCCATCTTCCTCGAGGAGCACGACGACGACGACGACGACGACAGAAGCTGAGGTGACGTTGACGCCATCGTCCTCGACTAGGACGACTACCACAAGTACGACGACGACGACGACAGAAGCTGAGGTGGCGGTACGCGAGCAGTCGGTGATCAGTCCCAACCTGGCTCGGCTCAGCTCGCTGGTCGACCATGACGACAGCGCGGAAACGAGCGACGGCTTGAGTCTCGCTTCCGAGCTCGTGCAAGACGATCGCGACACGGCGGATACAGGCGATACCTTCTCGGATCTGATACGTCGTGGGACGGGTCTTGTGTCTCCGCGTGCCACCCGATCGACGAGCACGAGCAGTACAACAAGTACCACCACGTTGGCGCCTTTATTGTCTGAGGAGTCATCGGCGGCGGCGGAGGTATTCACGCAGAGCATAGATGTAGCTGTCGCTCCGGGCGTTGATGATGTGGATGAGTACACATCGGATGCGGCTGTGCACGCTCCTGTATCTGAGCCTGTGGTAAGCTCTTCGACTTCGACTTCGACTTCGACTTCGACATCAACAACGACGACACCGCCTACGACAACAGAAGCTGAGGGGACGTTGACGCCATCTTCCTCGAGCAGTACGACGACGACGACGACGACGACGACGACAGAAGCTGAGGTGACGTTGACGCCATCGTCCTCGACTAGGACGACTACCACAAGTACGGCAACCACGACGACAGAAGCTGAGGTGGCTGTTCGCGAGCATGTGGACATTGATCTTGCTCCAGGCGTTGATTCCGAAGAGTATACACCGTCTACAGGTGTACAAGGTGCTTTACATGTGCCGATGTTATCCGGCGAAGGCGTAAACATGTTGCCAGGAGCAAGCTGGTATGCTGATGATTCGATTGATTCAGAGCTTTCTACACACGTACCGGTATTGCATACAAGCATATCCGATGTCTCAACCACAAGTTCAACTACTTCGACCACAATTCCGCTAGTTTTGAATAATGCATCATCCAGTGAAGTATTCGCACAGAGCATTGGTATGGCTGTCGCTCCGGGCGTTGATGATGTGGATGAGTACACATCGGATGCGGCTGTGCATGCTCCTGTATCTAAGCCTGTGGTAAGCTCTTCGACTTCGACTTCGACTTCGACTTCGACTTCGACTTCGACTTCGACTTCGACTTCGACTTCGACTTCGACTTCGACAACGACGACAGAAGCTGAGGTGACGTTGACGCCATCTTCCTCGAGCAGAACGACGACGACGACGACGACGACGACAGAAGCTGAGGTGACGTTGACGCCATTTTCCTCGAGCAGCACGACGACGACAACGACGACAGAAGCTGAGGTGACGTTGACGCCATCTTCCTCGAGCAGCACGACTACCACAAGTACGACGACGACGACGACAGAAGCTGAGGTGGCTGTTCGCGACCTTTCGGTGATCAGTCCCAACCTGGCTCGGCTCAGCTCGCTGGTCGATCGTGGCGATGGCGCGGAGTCGAGCGACGATTTGAGTCTCTCTTCCGAGCTCGTGCAAGACGATCGCGACACGGCGAGTACAGGCGACACCTTCTTGGATCTGATACGTCGTGGGACGGGTCTTGCGTCTCCGCGTGCCACCCGATCGACGAGCACGAGCTCTACAACAAGCACCACCACGTTGGCGCCTGTATTGTCTGAGGAGTCATCGGCGGCGGCGGAGGTATTCGCGCAGAGCATTGGTATGGCTGTCGCTCCGAGCGCTGATGATGTGGATGAGGACACATCGGATGCGGCTGTGCATGCTCCTGTATCTAAGCCTATGGTAAGCTCTTCGACTTCGACTTCGACTTCGACTTCGACTTCGACTTCGACTTCGACTTCGACAACGACGACACCGCCTACGACGACAGAAGCTGAGGTGACGTTGACGCCATCTTCCTCGAGCAGCACGACGACGACGACGACGACAACGACGACAGAAGCTGAGGTGACGTTGACGCCATCGTCCTCGAGCAGCACGACTACCACAAGTACGACGACGACGACGACAGAAGCTGAGGTGGCTGTTCGCGACCTTTCGGTGATCAGTCCCAACCTGGCTCGGCTCAGCGCGCTGGTCGAGCATGACGAGAGCGCGGAGTCGAGCGACGATTTGAGTCTCGCTTCCGAGCTCGTGCAAGACGATCGCGACACGGCGACTACAGGCGATACCTTCTTGGATCTGATTCGTCGTGGGATGGGTCTTGTGTTTCCGCATGCCACCCGATCGACGAGCACGAGCTCTACAACAAGCATCACCACGTTGGCGCCTGTATTGTCTGAGGAGTCATCGGCGGCGGCGGAGGTATTCGCGCAGAGCATAGATGTAGCTGTCGCTCCGAGCGCTGATATGGAAGAGGACACGTCGGATGCGGCTGCAACGCCGCAGCCGCCGCCGACTACGACCGAAGTTGATGTTGCTGTTTCTTCGATACCTGCAGACGGCATTGTCAATGCTTCTTCTGCTTTGGCACCATCGATTCGTCCACAAGAAAATTTTGTGAATATGGCGTCTGAGCTTTCTATGTTTGCTGGAGAATTACGTGGGGATGTCATGGAAAGCACGAGCATGAGTGACATGGATGCATCAAATGAATACTCGTACGAGACGGCTCATGCGTCATCGGATGTTCATGTCGACACGAACAGAACGGATCTGCTGACTTCTGCACAACGGGATTTGTCTTTGGCTTTATCGCAGATGTTTGGCGGAGAGCACGATGTGAATATGGAAATTCTGTTGCCTTCCGATGCATCTGCTTCTCGTGGTGACAATGCCGTGCTTAGTGCTCGGCATCGTGTTGTTTTAGCTCCTGGAACATCGAAAAATTTGAATATGGATGCGCTTGCCGGTGCACTGTCGCTTCACGACAATGGTAAGCTTTCCATCTGCATGGCAACACTGCATGCCGTTCACCTTGTGGTTGACGCAAGGGTGGCTGGAATTCCACGTTGGTTGTGGAAAACGGAACAAGAGCTAGCGATTGCGGACACGATGGATGCGACGTTTGGCGATCTTGCAATTGGTTCACCCCGCATCCGCCAAATGCAGCATCCGGGATACCCGGGCACAACGCCTTCGTCTAGCGCCGTGCCACTTTCTGAGATCATGCTGACAGTCGAAGTACCATTTGCAACTCTGGCGGATGCTCAATCATCACAGCTTTCTTCGGATACATCCATGCTGACAAATCAATTGCGGCGTGCTTTGCGCGCTCCTCGGAGCTCGGGTGTGTCCATTGAATTGATGAAAGCACGCGTGGAAGCTACCATTGACTCATCCTGTTCAGGATCGAGCAACGAGATGACTCGCGATGCACTGAGTTCGAGCGCATTTCGCGCAGCTTGGCGTAGGGCTCATCAACCTCACCTGCAGCTGGTGGAGGTTCAAGGACAGGTCAACGAAGTGGATGCATCGGCGATTACGTGGGATCGAGAATCCTGGCTGGAACGCGGAATGTCCGCGCTTGCATCTGAAGATGACTTGGCTGCTTCACGCCCAATTAGACGGGATGCTGACGACGTGGAGGCTGGTGTCATTGCTTCTTCTTCCACAAACACAAGAAACAGAGAAGATCTGCAGGCAAGACTTCGTGCCGCGGTGCAAGCTCTCAGCACGATTGCTGCTGCGAAGGAATCGGCTACTGCCGTGTCGTCATCATCACCTGCTCCACCTCCCGAACCGCCTGTGCCACCGCCGCCTTTACGTCATGAAGTTCAATCGTTCGGCTTGATGCGGCCTCAATCGTCGCCACTGCGTTACGCTCAGCCGACGACAAGAATTCCTTACAATCTCCCCACGATGGCTGGTCCGCGGATGTTGCAGCAGCCCAACAACTTCAATCCATATCGTCGTCGAGACAGCGGTGCATACAACAACAAGGCATTAGGCTACTACAATTCATACTACGACGGCGTTGGCGCAAGTGGGCACTACTATGGGTGATTATAAAAATAATTACCTTTGAATAATACCTTTGAATAATAAATTTGAATAATAGATGAATAATACTCTCAGTTTTTGTTTTTTCCCCGAAAAGGTAGGTACAATGCGCAAACGTGCGTAAGTTACAGATCTTCTTCTCGGACCTGATCTTCTTCTTTCTACCATGCCCGCTGTGGCGCTGTCCCGTCCAAAAGATGAAATCTCTTCTCATTGTCGTGGCAGTCGTGCCGTCTTTATTTGGGGGGCGATTGGTTCAGGAGGAATCATAACTTCGTCATAACGTGCATTTCTTGTTACACGTCGCACGACGCTGTGATGCGTTGGTAGCAAGATTAGTAGGCACCCGTGAACTTCCCTGCTGCTATATCTAGTATCACCTTCGCCGTGTTCCATCCGCTGATGTCCTCCCCCAACTCCGGTGGTTCCCAAAATATATATAATGGTATACTTTTTGACTAATGTATACTTTTTGACTAAACCCCGACTACTTTTGGTTTCCCTTTTTGCTTTATTTCTTTTTTCGATGAAGGAGCGAATGCAACGATAATATCAACACGGATTCTGCCAACTCAATGGGAAGCTCAGATACGAACTAGAGATTATTCATTCTTCTCAATGGCCAATGATACCAGCTCGACTTCTAAGGGGATGCTTACCTTGGCAGTCGATTTGAAAGATAAACAACTGGCCGAATATGGATACGATTTCTTTGTATCTGAGTTGAGTTCGAGATACGATGTGCTGCTTGGGAGAGACTTCTTGCAGATGATACGTGCCACTGACGACTTCGAAAAGAACGAGGTAACGGTCAAATTGGAGAATGGCTCTAAAGTTGTTCTACAGCCAGATTGGAAACGTCAAGATATGAATGCAGTGACATCTTCAGTTCAATTCTTGGGCCAAGATGTGGATGTGGGAACATTACCTGCTGAACGACATGAGGAGTTTCTGCAACTGCTTAATGAATTCAAAGACGTATTTAGCGTGCCGGGAGACACCACAAGGCTTCCAGCTTAATCAGAATTCGACCAAGCGTTGGCACGAAACCAAATCACCGCACTACTTGGTTATATAGCAAGATATCGCCGGAAACGGCGGGTTCAAAAAAATGGCTGTTATTATTGGCTTCGTTCTGCACGACGCTGGCCGACGGTCGTCCGCATACCGCAGGCGAATTTTTTTTTCAAACATATGGGTCAAACTGCCAGCCTGGCAATTAGGGTTACAATTAGGGTTACAATTAGGGTTACAATTAGGGTTACAATTAGGGTTACAATTAGGGTTAGGGTTAGGGTTAGGGTTAGGGTTAGGGTTAGGGTTAGGGTTAGGGTTAGGGTTAGGGTTAGGGTTAGGGTTAGGGTTAGGGTTAGGGTTAGGGTTAGGGTTAGGGTTAGGGTTAGGGTTAGGGTTAGGGTTAGGGTTAGGGTTAGGGTTAGGGTTAGGGTTAGGGTTAGGGTTAGGGTTACGGTTAACGTTAGGGCACCGGTCCCAAAGGTTAGGGCACCGGTCCCATAGCTAGTTTGGGTTGGTTTATGACCAGCCAATGCCAATATTACCATATCTTTTTTTCACGTCGAGTCACTTGCCAAAGTCGAGTCACTGACCAAACGTTAGGGCACCGGTCCCGAAGGTTAGGGCACCGGTCCCAAAGCTGTTTGGGGTTAGGGTTTAGGGTTAGGGTTTAGGGTTTAGGGTTTAGGGTTAGGGTTTAGG